>JARBWK010000010.1:48038572-48658018 GCA_030556195.1 Anolis apletophallus
AACCGCAGTAGAAATTGTCGCGTCATCTCTTCCCTGTGCTCGCACGTATCTGCAGCCTGATTGCCTTGGGAGTTCTGGGACTCCAAGTTACTGCTACAATACAAACATTCCGCTTTATAAAGGTATAGAGATATTCATTCATATCCCTATGGCCAGGAATTGGGCATATAGCTAAGATATGTACACCTGTGAAATTAAAAATTATGTTCTGGAACCTGAAAAAGGTTGGCCTTGAGGAAGGTACAGAGTGAGGGTATGCAGTAGAAAAACTACTGCGTCCACTGTATTGTTTTTGTTTATTATTTATTAAATTCACTTATACCCCGCAATCATCTCCCCAAGAGGACTCAGTGCGGCTTACATGAGGCTGAGTTGTTGTTGTTGTTGTTATTTTATTTATATTCTGGACCTTGGTCTCACTAACCTGAGGAGTGGTTGAGATGTTTTAAATTGTTTTTACCATATATTTCTGGTTTTAAAGGATGGTGTCAATTTTTAAAATTTAATGTGTTTTGTTTACTTTTCACATTTATGAATTGTTTAGTTACTTGTGCTGATTCTATTTTGATCGGTTATTAGTTTATTGTCTTATTATAATTTTATTTTGATTATTGTTGTGTTATTTACACTGTTGTAAACCACTCTTAGTCCCCTCAGGGAGATGGGGTGGGGTATAAATAAAGTTTTGTTGAAGGCTTTCATGGCAGAATCGCTGGGTTGTTGTAGGTTTTTTGGGCTATGTAAAGCATTCTCTTCTGACGTTTAACCTGCATCTGGGGCAGGCATCCTTATATATATATATATATATAAACCCAATTTTCCTACTTTCCAACAGACCTCTCAACCTCTGAGGATGCTTGCCATAGATGAAGGTGAAATGTCAGGAGAGAATGCTTCTAAAACATGGCCCTACAGCCCGAAGAATCTACAACAACCCATAAATCAATTGTTGTTGTTGTCCCACTTTTCCCCTGATAATGGCACTCAGGATAATTAGCAATACTAAAGGCAGTGAAACCACTTCTGCTGGCTCATTGGTACTAGCTAGAAACCTTCACAGCACACTGATAAAAAGACACCATTTACTTACATTATATAATTATATACTATAGATTTGTACTTGGAAGGGGCACTTGAAATTCTCTGTTAGAGTATTTTAACTTAAGAGTGTAATTCATAGTGTCCCCTAACATATTTTTAAAATATTTATTTATTTATTATTTCCGGCATTTTACCCCGCTCTTCTCAACCCTCGAGGGGGGACTCAGAGCGTGTAGCACAGCAGTTCTCGTTTGTGCCTGGAGAACTGGGGCTAGGACCCGGGGTCCCATTAGCATTAGGCCCTGCAGCTGCAGAACCAGATTCAGAGGATGAGTTGGAAGATTGGGGAGAAGGACAGTTTCCCATCAGTGGGCCTCCTTCGCCCCACGGAGAGTTTGGCATGGGAAGAATTGATGTTTGGCCCTGACGTAGATTCAGATAACCAGGTGCAAATGGAGGGCAGTGATTGTGGGAGTTATGAGCACCCGGGTGGGAAAGGTTCCCAGGAGTTCCTGAGTCAAAACATGGAAGCAAGCGGCTGGGAAGATTCTAGGGAGGGAAGCTCTCATGGAGATAGTGACCCAGATGGTGAGAGGCAAGGCCGAACCTTTGATAGGAGAAGTAGCATTGAGTCCCGCAGAAGGGCATGGTACCGCAGCCTAGACAGGCCAAGGTCCGCCAGCAGAAATTGGAGACGACGAAGCCTAGAGCATCGGGGACCTTGGCCGAAGGATTAAGTATAGGAGTCGTGGGAACGAATCCTCAGTGCTTCGGCCACGTCTCATTTGAATAGGCGTGAAGCGAAGTGGGTCCACGGAGCTAAGCGAGCTAGTGGTCATCAAGTCCTGCCTTGCATCTGCCTTGCCTTGTTCCTGATCTGCATAGTTGCGCGGAGCCTTGCCTTGTTTCCTGATCCGCATTGTTGCGCGGAGCCTTGCCTTGTTTCCTGATCCGCATTGTTGCGCGGAGCCTTGCCAAGCCTTTGGATCTTGCCACGTTGTTTTGGACATTATTGCTTCAAGCCTTTTGGATTACTTGCTATTCTTTTGGACAATATCTTTTGAACTGTTTTTTATATTCAATAAAGTAGTTAGCCTTCAGTACGTCTCTGTGTGTGTGATTAAGGGGCCGGTCAAGTCCGTGCATCGTGACAGAGCGGCTTCCAAAAAGGCACTATTCGATGCCAACACAGTAAAACACAGTATAAACCCCCCCAAAACATTACACATTAAAATACATTAAAATACAATTACATCAACATATCATACACATTCATTTAAGTTTTTAAAAAACCAGTGTTCCGTCCATAAAAAGCATTGAGCCTTATTCATCAACTTTCCATTAAAATCCAGTCTAAAATGCTGCCTTGTGCTAGTGTGCAAATGCCTGGTCCCATAGCCAGGCTTTTACTTTTTTCCTGAATGTCAGGAGGGATGGAATTGATCGTATGTCGCTAGAAAGCGCATTCCACAGATGAGGAGTCACCACCGAGAAGGCCCTCTCCCTCTGTAGAATACTATAGTCATGCAACTGTTAATGCCACAAAATCCTATATCCTCCACATCAGGTAGCTGTGTCTACTCAAAGATCTCCCTGGCTGTCTACCCAAGAAGACAATAGTCCAAAATATCTTGGGGGGCCTCAGACACCCTTCCTTAATGACTTCCCTGCTTAGTTCCTCTTTCCAAATGGCAATCATTATTTTGTGGGCCAGAATAATGTTCTTGAAGGCCAAGTGCTGCCTCCAGGCTTCACTTTGTTCACTTGGGTTTAACCTTTTCCCTTCTTCATCAAAAGATCTGCATCCTGAAGCAGTATCTTCAGCATGTGATACAATTTCCACAAATCCTGAGAGTAGAATAAATATATTATCTCTTATTGGTTGCCATTTGCTTGCAATTAGAGGCAATTACTTAGTTTAAAAAAACCGGGAAGGGTAGAAGAGAAAACTACAGCTGGAGTCCAGTAGAGAATTTGACATATCAGAGGTCCTTAGTGTACAGCACTCTTGACTTCAAAGGCAGGATTTACTGATAAGTTAAAAAGAGTTGAAAGCCTTTAATAATTTCAAGTATTTTAAAAATCTTCTATTTCCTTCTCCACAATTCCATGAAGTTAACATTTTGACAAGGTTATCACTTTCTAATGTACTGATTTTTTCCCCTGTTTCCACCACTTGGACTGTGCGCCTCCTTTGAAATGGAAATAGTTAAGCAGAAAGATATGCTTCATTTCTCAGTTCATTTCTCAGTTCTCATGTCAGAAGAGTGACATAAAAATACTATAGCAGAAAAACAGACACTCTCTAGAGAGCTTTCGGTTGTACAGTCAAAAAATGAGCAACAAAGCAACGCTTAACCTGATGTTCACTTTTTCTCTTCTATCCCCAGTTCCCAGAGGAAAAATGAGTCAGCTCTGTATTATTCCCGTATTCTAGGAGCCTTAGAAATAGTACATGCCAAGACTTGAAACTTGGAAACTCAAAGTGAGTAGTTTAGTATCTTAGACTTTATACCACACACAGCTAGGACTGCTTGAGGCGGAACTGTCAGTGGCACCTATCAGAGATATAACAGCCATTGCAAAATTACAAATAATTGTATTGTTAAAGAATTTCATGGCCAAATCCCTGGGTTGTTGTGTTTTTACCGGGCTGTATGGCCATGTTTCAGAAGCATTCACTCCTGACGTTTCACCTGCATCAATGGCAGGCATCCTCAGAGGTTGTGAGGTCTGACCACACAACCTCACAACCTCTGAGGATGCTTGCCATAGACGCAGGTGAAGCATCAGGAGTGAATGTTTCTGGAACATGGCCATACAGCTCGGAAAACACACAAAAACCCGGTTAAATTTTTTTACTTACTGTATTTCAGCCATTATTTAGAAATATGTGGCAGAAAATCCCACAACCACAATTTTTCTGGCAATGTTTTGGATTTTTATTTATGGGTTTTTGGAATATGTGTATTTGCAAATATGTACATAACAAGATACCTTGGAGATGGAATCCAAGTCTACATATGAAAATCCTTTATGTTTTATATGCTCCTTTCACACATAGTCTGACTGTAATATTATACATAATATTTTTAATAATTGTGTACACTGAATTATCAGAAAGCAAAAATGTCATGCTCCTATGTAGAAAATTGTGGATATTAAAATATTTTGAATTTTGGAATTCCCGATAAGGATACTTAAATAAGAAAATAAATAACTAGCAATACATACTTTTTCATGACATCCAAAATATTATTCCTATAGAAAACATTTCATTTGATGTATCAGTAGCATTCATGAAATATATGGGTTTCTTGTGCCCTAAGGCCTGTTTTTGTTACATGGTCCATGGCAGTCTTCTCTCTGTGTGTTACACATATACAAATGATGTGACAGAAGAGGGTAATCGGACACAAAGATTCTTTAAAAATAAGGGTAGAATACTAGACATGAAAAAACTACACTAAACCAGAAGAAAGCACAATGAATTCAACTGATAAGGGGTCTGGGATACACATATCTCCATGTCTTCCAGAAAAGTCTATCCCCACTCCAAGCTCTATTGCCATATACATCCCAATTGGGAAGGCGGGCTACAAACCAGAGAAGCTTTTAGCTTTGGTCTCAGATTTTGCCTCTCATTCTTCTAAATACCAGTTGCAGCAGATACAGGTGAGAGGGCTTTTGTCATTAGTGGTATGAAGTCACATGATGCCTGTAGCAGGGAAAGAAGAACCACCAGTGATTGTATTGTACTCCCCACTTCCAATGATGCCCCGCACCCTCCATCTAGATCAGTGTTTCTCAACCTGCAGTCAGGATTGGGAGGGGGGGGGGTCATGAGGTGGTGTCAGAGGGGTCAACAAAGACCATAAGAAAACACAGTATTTTCTGTTGGTCATGGGGGTTCTGTGTGGGAAGTTTGACTCAATTCTATCATTGGTGGGGTTCAGAATGCTCTTTGATTGCAAGTGAACTATAAAATCCCAGCAACTACAACTCCCAAATATCAAGGTCTATTTTCCCCAAACTCCACCAGTCTTCACATTTGAGCATTTTGAGTATTCGTGCCAAGTTTGGTCCAGATCCATCATTGTTTGAGTCCACAGTGCGCTCTGGATGTAGATGAACTACAACTCCAAAACTCAAGGTCAACGCCCACCAAACCCTTCCAGTATTTTCTGTTGGTCATTGGAGTTTTGTGTGCCAAGTTTGGTTCAATTCCATCAGTGGAGTTCAGAATGCTCTTTGATCATCGGTGAACTATAAAGCCCTACAACAACTACTCCCAAATGACCAAATCAATCCCCATCCATCTAGATGCATCATGCATATACCCCCAACAATTCAAAAACAATGGTCAAACAATAATATAGTGTTTGAGGATGTGAAATGTTATTAATAGGAAAGAATACACAAGCTATGGGAGACTAAAATTTGAGCTCACTCAAAAACATTTTATTCAGAATCTTTCTCTCTGCTCTCCTCTGTTGAAGTGCAAACTACTATTGGACCTCAAACTCAGTTTTTAATATGATGAAAACAATGTAGAATGTGGGATGAGCAGAGAGAAACTGGAACATTCAAAAGCACCCAAAAAAGGGGAATGGCGGTGGATTAATTGGAACTATCCCACCATGCTATTTCAGCCAGTGAAGTTTTTTTAGGGCAGCAGAGACTTTACCAGTAGGGAAGGAGATGCCATTCTGGCCTAGTTCTGGTGTTATTGCAGTCATTTCATGCTGTGGGTTTCCCATAGGCATCTAGCTAGGCACTGTCTGAATATAATTTTGGACCTAATAGGCCTTTAACCAGATCCTACAGGGCTCTTTTTATATGTCCAGGGGATTATGGAACAGATTGGACAGTTGACCAGGGTATAGACCTGAAGATGGTGCCAAAAGCAAAGTTCAGTTCGCAGGTGCTGAAGGACTTGAACTTCAGTTGTTATTTATCATTGATGAAGTGCAGTTAAGAAAGACCCATGGGGCTATAGGGAATTACAATTTGCTCCCATAAGCAAATCCAACAAAATGGTGGAAAATGATGTCATCTTACAACTTGATACAAACCACCAGCTTCCTATCTTTGAGGGGGTGGGGGCATATGAAGTTTTCTGCAAGCAGCAGGGCCGTAGCCAGGATTTTGATCGGGGGAGCTGAGTTTGGTTCGGGGCTGAGACTGGGTGGAAGAGGGTCTACCCTAGCAAACCTTTATATTGTTATCCCAATAACCCCATGAATGTGGGATATAATGAGCATGGTGATCAGATCATGATATGAATAAACATAACAGTTTAAATTGTGGGGAGGGGGGCTTTTGGGTATACGTCTTTTATCTGTTTATTGATGTTTTATTGATTTTATGCTGTAAACCGCTCTGGGCTCCAGAGAGAGCGGTCTACCAAATCGAATTTATAAATAAATAAATAAATAAATAAATAATGTGCCAGTAAGGCCTTTTCGCGGACCACCCTGAGAATTTCAGGGGGGGGGGGCTGAAGCCCCCTTAGCCCCCCCCCTGGCTACATGCCTGGCAAGCAGACAAAGTTGGACAAAAATCCAGCCTTGCTGAATCTGTTGAGACATTATTTATGCATGTGTTGGTGTCATCCCAACACTCCTAAAGGAGTTAAGAGTTATACATATTTTATGCCTAATCACATCTTCAGTGACACCAAACCACAAGCAAAGGTTTCAATTTCAAATTAGAGGAAGATGGATTTAATGTTTAATAAGAATCATTCCTTGCAGACTAATTAAGTCTTCACATTCCCTGTAGATATTTTATTTAAATGACACTAGGTAGCCTGTGTGACCCATTATTTCTCTGGATAACACACAAATGTCACTCCGAGATGTAATTCATTACCTACAGATATATGCATACTCTCCAACACTTCACAGAAGAAATCAGGAAATATACAAGCAAGAAACATTAGAGGGACAAGATGGAAAAAAATTGCATTAGGAAGAATAGAGATCCTATGTCATTTTGCTTTTGCCTGGGCCTAGTGGGAAGATAAGTATTCCTCCTCTCCTTCTGCTGAATTAATTCCCTTTGCAACAATTTAAGTAAATTGAGGACTAAATGAACAAATGGGAGAATTTCAGAGAAACCGGCCATTTTTAAAGCAACCAAAAAAGCAGGTTGACACAGGATTGACCTGGGCTAGATGGAATTTTACAAAAATGGTACATGGCTATTAAAAGTGCAGTGAGATTCTTCTATTGCAAGAAGAAAAAGATAAATAGAATATATATAATACACCCACAAATCGTGTCAATAAGCATTCCTTCTTGGCTTGGGCAGTCTAATTCTCTTCTCTTTTAGTTTTCCTGTGGCACTGAAGTGAACCCAAAATTATTTGCTGAGAAGAACAGTAACAGGCTCCCTAAAAAAATCATTAATATATTTATTTATATCCCACTTTATCTCCCTCAAAGGGGACTCAAAGCAGCTTAACATAAAAGTGTCAGCATAACCATTTAAAATATAAAAATATATAAACATCAAAATAGGATTAAATATAAACAGTATTTTAAAATTCCCAGTTAAAAGACGTTAAAACAACTTGAAACTTAAAAACTATCCCACCCCTGGAATTGAACTTTAAAACATTCATTTTTAAAAGCCTGTCTAAATAAAAAGGTTTTAGCCTGCTGCCAGAAGAACAGTAGGGAGGGGGCCAAGTTTTGAACTTTTTAAATCAAACAAGCCTAGTGCGAAAAGTGTAGTAAAAAGATTTCTTTGGGCCATAAAATGCTTTAGAGAAGATTTGAAAAAAGTGACAAAAATTGCCCCTTATTTGAGAATTTGAAGCAAAAAAGGAAGAATTTGGAGGGGTGTATTGCCTCACCAAGAAATCCTGGGAAAGGGCAATGCAATCCTGAACCCTTGATACTCAATACTTTCAAATTGCCTCACAACATATGGTGACCCCATACATTTCAAGTGATTTTCTTAGTGTAAGAAATACTCTTGGGTGGCTTTTCCCATTTCTTCCTCTAAAATATAACTTACAGTATCTGGTGCTCATTAACAGTATGTCTAGTGAATTCAATGGGGCTTAATGAGTGGACCAATATATATATATTGAGAAGTGAAGCAAACAGGTTTTGAGATAATTGGGGAGGGTTGCATGTGGAAAAAGAATAATTGTTTTCCTTTTTCTTTGAGCAATTTCAGAGCACATTTTCTATTCCTACTTTATTGTTCAATAAAAGTTGACCAAAGAAATATGTTGCAAACAACAAAAATTGCATGAATTTTTCTCTCTGAAAATCCAAATAAGAAGATCAGGAAAGCTATGCTAGAAAAAAAATGATGATGATGATGATGAGTAGACTTTTTAAAATATTCACAAGGAGCATAGGCGTGGAGATTATATCCAACTATTGATGAGCAGTCAGATTAGATTCTAAACAGAGTAAGCCAAAGTCAGTATCTACATAGGGATGCAAGAGAAGCTTATAGATATTCTGTTCATACTTCTCAAGTAGGCCCCCGCACATCAACAACACAGAGACACAGAAAATCCCCTGCCAGGCTGAGGCGTTCCTATGCTTGATAAAGCACTTGAGCATTACGACAAGCCCTCTTTTGCTTTGTCTTCAGACACCACTCTACATGATGTCCATGACAGCCTGAGCTTTGTGTCTGCTGTCAACGTCCTTCCTTTTGCCACACTTCAGTTGTCAGACCTTTCCATTCCCTGCTAAAGCATCAGCATATTGATCCTGATGCTGGTTTTCAATTGCAAATTTAAATTCCCTCACCCAATGAATGCACCAGTTTCAGCTCAGTTGGATTGCTGAATGTGTGTTTGTTTTGTTTCCTAAGTGCATTTGGAGATGTGGTAACATTATTCTGTACCCCAAACTTTTTTCAGCCATTTGCCAAGAGTATTTATAGAGGAAAGTGGATGAGGGTAAGGATAGTACCTAAGAGACAACAGGTTCCACAAAGGTATCAAAAAGTCATATAATTTCAAGTATACATATACACATTTTAGCAATGCATCTGTTCTTGACTGTTCTTGCTTACTTGAACTGACCCGAAAGGGATAATCTGCCTCAAGGGTAGGAGCCCATCCCAGGCTAAGAATATGTTGTATATTACCATGATGCATTGCTAAAATGTGTATATGTATACTTGAAATTATATGACTTTTTGATACCTTTGTGGAACCTGTTGTCTCCTAGTGTGTGTTGCATTTCTGCAACCCCTCCCCGCTATTGTTTATTTAAGGATAGTACCTAACCACCTTCCTTCTCCAAAGTTTCCATCAGTCTCCGAAGATAATAGGCAGAACATTGTTGGTGACATATGGGTGCTTTATATATGCATAAGTCCTTTTATGTTAACTGCAAAAAGAACTACCAGACAGCTCCTTGCATAAAAATTAAGTTTTTGCAGTTTAATAAACTTTTTCCAAGTTTTGTTTTAATGATACACGCAATTAGGAAATAACATTTATAAGTCTGGGATCAAAAATCATGTGACATAGTGTAATCATATACAAATACATGCGGTATATTAGTCCAAAATGTCAATTGCAACATCAGAACTTACTTGAGCATCCAGTTCTTGGTAGTGTTGTATGCCTTCAAGTCTGACTTATGCCAATCCTAAAATCAGGGGTGCTCATTAGGTAGATCAGGATCTACTGATAGGTCGTGTTGGGCGTCCTGATAGATCGCAGGCAGGGCGGGAGGAAGACTCCGTCCCACCCCCCAGGCTCCCGACACCACCCAGGTGCAGAAGGAGGTTGGACTGGATGGCCCTTGGAGGTATCCTCCTATTCTAGGAACCCATTGTTGTTGTTATTATCAGAGGCTGAATGGCCATCTGTGAGAAGTGCTTTGATTGTGTTTTTCCCTTATGGCATAAGGAGGTTGGACTAGATGGCCCTTGGAGGTCTCCTTCTACTCTAGGAACCTGTTGTTGTTGTTGTTACCATTATTATTAGTAGTAGTAGAAGTAGTAGCAGTAGTAGCAGCAGAGGCTGAGTGAATATTATCATCATCATCATTATGAATAAATTCAGGGGCTTATTATACTCACATTTAGTTGAATTCAGTCTTAAAGTATATTATATGGCTCTCACTGAAATAAATTTCCAAATATTTTGCTTTTATGGCTCTCTGAGTAGTGGGTAGGTATATAATTTTGACTTGGTTGTTTTAAAAGTGGCTCGCATGCTGAAAAAGTGTGAGCACCCCTGCTAAAATGATCATGTCAGAGATTTCTTCGGCAAGATTTTTTCTCAGGGGAGTTGCCTTTGTTTTCCTTTGAAGCTGAGAAAGTGTAATCTGCACAAGGTCATTCAGTGAGTTTCCATGGCTAGTGAAAATTCAAACCCTGGTTTCCAGAGCCATGCCGCCAACTAGTGACTCCCATCCTAGAGCAAATGCTGGATGTGTTTGTATTTGTGCTTCCTCTAGTACTTGCTAAGGACTGGGGCAACAATGTAAGGAAGTGGAATATCAAAATATTTGGTATTTGGTAAATGATGGGCAGGGAATAAACAATCCCCATGATTCAATTGCTGCTGTTTTCGATTAAGCTTGTCTTCTGTCTAAAACAGTTACATTTAAATTGATCGCATAATAGTGACTTTCAGAGACTCCACCATGCGGGGTGGGGTTAGGACCATTTCCTTGTACATTTGTACAGGCCTTTCAGGGATGCAGTGATCATTTGCAAAGCAATTTGGCTTTTATTAAAAGAGCAAAGAATTGACCTGTCTGAATGTGGGGGAAAGCAGAACTAGGTTGGCATAACAAATGACTGCAAACAGCTACTTAGCAATTCTAGTAACAAAGCAACTGTCTCTTGCTCCTGAAAGCAAGCTTTTACAAAAACAATACTCTAAATTCATATGACAGCCTTCATTTACTTATGGGCCACATTGTTCTCTAAAAACAGTGAGACACAGAAAATGTGGGCATATGGGTTTTCCCTCCTACCTACATTCTCACAGAAAAGTTCAATCCCTGGAGTTGTGCCAGATTTCTTCTGAAATGGTCTAACAATTCCAAAGAGCCTCCTCCAAATGGAGATTTCCTAGTTTCACTCACTGCTTATGGTACTTTACAACTGCATTGGCTTTTGAAAAAAAAGAGGGGCCAGACATTTTAATTAGGAACTTTCTTTTCCAAAGTAGTTTTGCATTTAAACTCTGCCCCCTCCTGCCCCAAGAGTGGTTCTTTGTTTGGTGGTGATAGCAGTGATGATCTACAATTAATATATTAACATCATCCCATTGTTGTTTTCCTGCTATTGTTGTCTTTATTATCTTCCTGAATCAGGATTCAAGGTGGTTTACAAATTAAAACCTGCTGAAATTTAGAAACAAACATAAAAAGGCTATCATTAAAATATAGATGAACAACCATTAACATTAAAAACAATTTAAACCATACATTAAACAAATTGAACAAAGCTATTACAAAACAGCAGTTAAGTCCTTTCTTTTTTTAAAAAAAACTAATCAGTTTCCCAAAACCTGTGGGAATAAAAATAATATTTGGGAGAGATAGCATGGGCATAAAAACCCAGATTAACTCCTGAGTATCCTATTGCTCTGGTGAATATTGCAATCCGTTAAACTAGTTTTTCCCCATTTCAGGCAAATTCGGGGAAGCTCTTGCTTGTTTAAAGAGGCTTTCTCTTTGCCCTCCTCTGAGGCTAAATGCATATAATTTGCCCAAGGTGACCTGCAGTTTCCCTGGCCAAGCAGGGATTTTAACTGTAGCCAAAAGAGTCATAGTGTAATGTTCAAAGACTACACCATGTTTATTAGCCACAGGCCTGCAATGAAAAACCTTTTCCAATATTGCTGTTGTTTTTCATGTATTTTTCGACACTGGATTAAAATGTCATACCACACACAGCTCTTTCACAAATTTCATTACAAATTTCATTCAGTCACATATTACAACATAAAAACATCAAAGCAAGATGTGAAAAACTACTTGATGGAGCAAATCTGAAGTCATTTTAGGATTTAGAACGTCAACATCCTATAAAACCAACATACATTTTAAAAACCTTTTATAACCCTCAATTTTGCAGGCCTATGATTTCATTTTTTCCCCAGCATGGGATCCGAGGAGCTCACAACATATATTAAAAGCAAAATAAAAGCAAATGACTGTCATTTTTCATTTTTCAAAAAGATATAATCTATATTAAAACAACATTAATTTTAAATAGTTCAAAAATATTGAAACTGGTAATGAAAATAAAAATACAGCCTTTCATTAATGAAGTTTCTGCTACAACTAGTTATTACTTAAAAACCTATTGTAATAAAACAGGCCAGGAGTATTGCTATGCTTCAGGACACTTTGCCACCAGCCAGGAAAGAGCTTAGATGCCAACCCTCTCTTTTGAAGGTCTCGCCCACTATTCTCTTGGTGCTAAAAGGAGAAATCTGGAAGCTAAACCCCAAATTCTACTTTTAGTCCTCAATAGAGTAGAACCAGTAAATCAATTAGATTTGCCTATATGTTGACTCATCCTTCAACAGTTTTCCTATGTTTTGATCCACTATTCAAACCAATGCAATTGAATGGTGAAGCAACAGAGAATACCTAGCTGGATTTCTTTCCATAGTCCCCTACAAAAGTAACTCTTTGAAGCTCTGTGATATATAATGCATGATTTGAATTCAATTATATGAAAGAAGTATGAAGGAGGCCTACTTGGGCTGAAGACACAATTATAAAAGATGAGGCCTGGAAAACTACAAGAACAAGATGAAGAATCCATGGACTGTAATTAAAAGTTGCTGAACTGCTGACATTAATGACCTGTGACAAGGATTAACTGTTGACATTGCTGACTTGATTCACTTTGCGGGGGGACAACATGTTTACATAATCAGAGACAATGGCTCTTTAAGTTAATAAAATGTTTACAAGGTTCCTTACGCTAAGAAGTAAGTCAACACACGGCTCCTTATTTTTACCAACCCCAATTAAGGAGAGTAAACATTTGCCAGGAACTGGGAAACCAGGATGTTTCAGGCTGGAAAAAACATCTATCATTCATTTACAGCTCTCGAACAACAGCAAGAAATGTTGCTATATAAGAAACCTTATTACAATCCAAAAGTGTGACAGACAGCTGTGCTATTCACCCGTCATGCTCTATTGAGAGAGACGGTGTACCTCGAAAGTGTCCAATCTGCTATGGGAAAGCAGAATTCTAGACACTTGGCTCCTTTTCTCAAGTGAAGAGAAAGAAGTGTAATTTTGGGATCTGATCCTTGGCATTGTTCTTAGGGAAAGAGGATACATTTTGGAAGTTTTGGAACTGTGCATTGGTAGGCTGCAGAGAAAGCAGGGTCTGGCCTGAGCAAGAGCATCTCCAAGGAGGGAGAAAATATATGGTAACATTTGGATGAAAGATGAATGAATGTGTATGGGTAATGTGAATGCTGAATAAAAATGTAATTCTGCACTGTTTGTTAGCCAATGTAACTGTAGGTTGTTTGTGGATTCAATGTAGTTACATAGAATTTGTATGTCTGTATGTCTAAATGTTCTGAAAAACTTCTGATATCCTTCCTTATACTGGAAAAGTTCAATAAAAAGAACATATGCTTTAAAGTTATTGAAGTTATTCCTAACAGTTTTGTTTCTTCTTTGCCTTCAGACAGGGCCTTAGCCAGGATTTTGATTTGGGGGGCTGAGATTGATACAGGGGGGGCTGAGTCTGAGTGAGAGAGGGTTACCCTAGCAAACCTTTTGTATCGTTATCCCAATACCCCCCCCCCCCACATATGGGATATATTGAGCATGGTGATCAGATCATGATATGAATGAACATAACAGTTGAAATATTGTACTAGTAAGACATTCTCACGGATTACCCTGAGAATTTTTTTGGGGGGGGCTGTAATATCCTTAGGTCACAGGTCACTCTTAGAAGCCATTAGGTTTCAACCCAAGAGATAATTGAGAAAAGCAATGGTTGGCCTGAAGGAGATCAAAAGGCCAAGTGTAACAGGTGACTGTTGACAGAATGAACTAAGAGGTCACAAATGATCCGATAATTGGGCATCTTTGGTGGCACTTAGCTGGTACATGATCTCTTGCTGGAAAAGGGGGAAAACAACAATAAGAAACTTGAGGACAGGGTAATATTTGAATCTTTTGGACGCCATGGCTTTTCACTCTGCAGCCCATAGAACCAGTGAGAACATTTGTGTGTGACCAAAGACTCTTAGTAAAATAGTTCCATCATCACTGGGTTAAATTCTCCCGTACCATGGATATATTTACACAAATGGTTGGGAGGCAGGTAGTCTGCAGCCACAGTACACCTGAGTTGCCTAAATGGCCTCTGATTCACCTGAGTTTATGACTGTTATTTATTTATTTTCAGTTTTCACTTTTATAACAAGTTGTATATTTTATTAGGTGCAAAGAAGATATTATGCGCGCCCCCAGGGAAAACAAAATGGCAGCTGCCCATCACATTTACAATCTTGCTGCCATCATAAAGTGCCAGATTGGTGGAAAGGGTCAACAAGAGAGCATATTGACCAGAGTCTCCCAGACCTGGATTTTCCTGCTGCAAGGTATTTAGATATACCAAACAAAACAAAAAAAACACATTGAGTTTCCAAATCTTGCAATTTAAGTTCATATTGGATTCCTTTTTTCATCTCCTACAAGTTTAAAAAGTGATATTAGTTTCATACTAATTAACTGCATCTTTCCAGCAGTGTAAAAAGTGTGGCCTTCTCAGTTTACAACTAATGCAAAGCTTTGTTTTTCCTTCCCTTATCTACAAATTATTCTAGAAGCAGTTCAAGTAAGAAACAGTTTAATTGGATTTTGGTCATTTCTGCCCATATTTCCCTGAAACTCCCTTTTCAGGAAAAAAGAAAAGTGGATTATAGAATTTTTTTCTTTCAGAATGATAAGCAAAATGGTTACATCAAGCTGTTCATATATTTAACTCTCCCAAAGTATTTTTAAAAACTACAAAATAGGAAGTCTTCTATGTAACATATTGTTTAGTATATCATAATAATTCCCGATTTTGGCCTCCTTTTCTTGGTTCTTTTTATGGGAATGTGTGCTTTATGTCTGCTTTGTACTGTGGAGAACTACAGAAGACAAAATATTTTTCTTTATTTTCCTAATGTTTGCATTTGTTCCCTTTTGGTACATTGACCAGGATTCATATGGGAAGCTACACGATTCCCATTGTGCTGTTCACCAGGATTTCCTAAAACCAATGGGAACCAATGACTTATTTACAACATGTAAATAACATACACAGGTTCAGTATCTCTTATTCAAAATTCTTGGAACCATAAGTGTTTTGGATTTTAGGTTTATTTATTTATTTAGATTTCAAAATACCTTTTATTCACATATATCTACATAAAAAGATACATGGAGATAGGACTCAATTGAAACATGAAATTATGTGCACCTTCTACACATAATCTTGAAGCAATTTATAGATTGTAGGTTGAAGGTGAATCCAGCTAAGACGGAAATCCTGTGGTTCGGTCGTCCAGGTGGGGTGGAGATCCAGCTTCCTCCCCTGGACGGCATGACATTATGTCCGTCGTCGACAGTTAAATGTCTTGGTGTCACTCTGGACTCTCGACTGACGATGGAGACACAAATCTCCGCCATCAGTCGAGTTGCTTTCTTTCATCTCCGTCAGGCAAGGAAGCTGGCTCCCTACCTCTCCCGCCACGACCTAGCCACTGTGGTCCAAGCCACGGTCATCTCGAGACTGGACTACTGTAATGCTCTCTACGTTGGCCTTCCTTTGTCGGTGATCCGGAAATTGAAGCTGGTCCAGAATGCGGCAGCTAGACTGTTGGCTGGCATCGTAACAATCAGCCACATAACACCTGTCTTGCGGGAGCTGCACTGGTTACCAGTGGAACACTGGATCACCTTCAAAGTGCTGGTACTGACCTTTAAGGCCTTGAATGGTCTGGGGCCAGTGTACCTTAGGGACCGCCTTATCCATACTGTCCCACTAGGCCACTACGTTCAGAGGTGGGTCAACTTCTAGCGGTGCCCGGCGTTAAAATATACCATCTGACAGCCACAAGAAGGAGGGCCTTCTCAATAATTGCCCCCACCCTGTGGAACACACTGCCTTCTGGAGTCCGTGTCCTTACGGACTTAGTGGCATTCCGGAAGGCATGCAAAACCCTCCTGTTTCGGCAGGCCTTTGGGTATTAATGCTGAGATTTGTAGGCTACTCCACCTCCTTGCATTGTGTATGCCGATGTAGTTATACACACCTGTGCCACCGGCTTGCTGTGTATTGTACTTATTGTATTTTACTGTGTTTTTATGTGTTTTATGGTGTTTTTATTCTGTTTTTAATCCTGAATTTTGGTGTAAGTTGCCCCGAGCCACCCAGGAGTGGCGACTCACAAATCTGAATAAATAAATAAATAAATAAATAAATAAATAAATAAATAAATAAATAAATAAATTTTATACAATATTTTAATAATGTGCATGAAATAAAGTTTGCACAAATTGAACCATAAAGAAGCAATAATGACACTATCTCAGAACACTTCCAGACTACACCTAAACCTGCTTTGGAGCGGGTTATAGAAACCCATTAAAATGGGTTTAAGTCCCCACACCTCAGTTGGCTGTTCTCATGCCCTCCCAGTAACTTCTGGGAGGGCATGGGGCCACCAACCCCCCTGAGGGGGGGTTGCTGAGGAGGGTGCTCTCCTCATTTCTCTGGGCTTTTGGAAGCCTGAAGAACCAAGGTGGGCTGCGAGGACTGACCACAAGACTATGGAAGCAATCCCGTGGGCCAGTCCCTACTGGCCCTATACTCCATTAGACCCGGGCCTTTCAGGAAGGCCCAGATTTAATAGTCCATTAAAGTAATTTGGGACAAAGCAGGGTTTACATGCTTTATCTCAAATTACTTCACTTTTACCTAAGGCATCATTTGGATGCCTCAGGTAAAAGTCCAAAAGGTCTGCGTTTTGGTCCGCATTTTGGGCCCTGTCTGAAAAAGCCCTCAATCACTCATGTGCACTATTTTGGATTCTGGAATATTTTGGATTTCCAAATAAGGAGTTCTCAGCTTGTACTCAAAATGCAATAATAATAATAATAATAATAATAATAATGTTCAGTAGCACAGGCAACATTTCAGAATTATCAATTTTTCCAGTTATGAAGAAGTCAGGGAGGACAGATAGCTCAACACCAACAGGAGCTTTACATTAAAGGACACACACACACACACACACACACACTGTATATATACTGTGTGTGTGTGTGTGTGTGTGTGTGTGTGTGTGTATATATATATATATATATATATATATATATATATATGCTGCCCACCAAGTTCATTTGCATTTTCTTACGCATGCTAAATCAGATGGGGAAAAATTCTACAAGAGGGCATTTTACAGCACAAAACAGTCCCAGGGAGCAGGTAACAGGAGCACTTCATGATATTGTCTTTCATTTCTAATGCAAGATTCATGCTTGGTCCATCTCTCCTTTCCCTCCCACAATATTGCTGTGCACGTGTTTAGTAAATGTTATAAACAAAACAGATCTTCAGTATGGTGGAAAATATATTTCTCATTAGTAACAAACTTGGGGAAACCTGCTCTCTAATAGGGTTTTGATAGACAGGGAAAACTCAGGGGTGGTTTAGCCACTTCCTTCCTTTAAAATAGATATCACAGCAGAAAAGGGTGACAACAACATTGTTCTCACTGGCACTGACGGTATATTTCTTTACCTTTTGTGATGTAGCTGGAAAATTTCAATAAAGGTGAAATCCTGGCTCTGGGATCAGGCGTTCCCTCACCAGCACTAGGCAGCATGTGAGATGGAATTTTAATGGGAGGGAGGAAGAGGGTCAATGGTTCTAGGGTTGAATACTGTTTTAAGTGGAATGATTGTAGATGTGTTGAGGGATTGTATTTTAATGCCTTAATGTTTTAATGGGTTGTGGGGTTTGGGGTTTTACGCTGTTGATGTGGCATCGAATTGTGCCGTGCTGTAAGCCGCTCTGAGTCCCCCCCTCGGGGGTTGAGAAGAGCGGGGTAAAATCCTGAAATAAAAATAAAATAAATAAATAAAAAGAACATATGCTTTAAAGTTATTGAAGTTAACTTTATTTTTTATAAATTATAAAAAGATCACTGAGTAACAAAAAAACATTTTACTATTAATGCTTTGGCAACCACTGGTTCTACATTTATTGCTTTGGCTGCACTTTAAAGGGCAAAACTTTATGTTATGGCTTTTACATGCAAATTATATTAGTTCCCACAAACCCTCTCCATCCATCTGCCACTGGCCCAGCCCATGTGTCACATTTTAAAGCCCAATGTGGCCCTTGTTTCAAAAGGTTTGACCATGTCTGTTGTAGACTCTCTGTGGCTCCATGCTATTGAATTCTTGAATTTGTAGTTTTGTTTATTTGCCCTTCTCGGAGAACTCTGGTGCCATGACAAACCACAAATCCTAGGATTTCATAAGATGACACTATGGCAGTTAAATTGGTATCAAACTGCTATAACATTGTCATGCAAATTAGTTTGTGTGTTCTTGTTCATTAATCATTTTTGCCATTTTAATCTCACTCTGATGTAGCTTAGCCACATGTGACCTGGTTTTCATCTGTGAAATGTTGGAATGCAAATTTTAAGGCAAATGTGGGAGAAAAGTTTGCATTTGTACTCATTGAACATGATCCTGCTTTACACAATCAACAGGGCCTGCATCTGTGTGCAGAAGGAGCTGCTGCCAAAAGAAAGCTCAATTTGGAAAAATGAAACCCAGAATGAATAAATCATGGAAAGGCTCCTGAAGCCTTGACAGTTTATCCAAGCTCTGCTGGTGGTGAAAGACTGCACAATGTTGAGCCCAGGGAGGGAGTGCTATTGTTCAGATGTGTTTATGTGCCACATGAGCTCTTCACCTTGGATTCATGGTTTCTTTTTAAAAGCAAGCTCTGCTGGAACTGGCAGTCTGGCAAGGAGGGAGGGGGGGAAATGGAAGGGAACAAGCGGCTCATGCGAGTCATCCAGGAAATGCGCTCCGAGATCATCAAGCTAGAGAGGGAAAACAGAGCACTTCGTGGGGAACTGAAATTTGGTGGGCAAAAGGGATCCAAACAAGAGGAAGAAGCAGAAGATGAAGCCAAAAAGGAGGAAACTCAGAGCCTCCCAGATGCAGATGATGAGGCCAGTGGTTCTCCCATGGCACTGCGCAGGAATGCCTCAGCTGACTCAGCTTTGATGCTACAGGAGCAAAAAGGTACCAAGCAGCCATGGTTTCTGTGAGGGCAATAATTCAGTGCTTGGAAAAGTTGCTTTTTTATATTGGAACACACATACCCCCTCCCAAAAAAGGGCCTTCAACAAGTTTAGAAATTCTGGAAGCTACCATCTAAAAGAAAAGCAACTTTTCCTACTTCTGGGCAAATGGTGACTGTAAGTAATGAGACAAGCTAATCCCTTTTATTCTAGTACAAGGGGGCAACTTGTGGCCCTCTGGATATCCCAGGGCAGCAACTACCATCAGCCCTAGCCAACATATATTTAAAGGGCCACTCATTTTGATCACTGATGAATTAGGACAGGGGATAAAGCAGCCTTTCCCACTCTGGTGTACTCAAGATATTGATATATGACATGTCATCCCAACAGTTGTCTATGTTGTCTGGTGACTATGTGAATTGTAGTCAAACAATGATAGATGATAGATAGTTGAGAAGGGCAGAAGTGAAATATTCCAACTCTCTGGTTAGGCTCAAACATAAAATACCCCAGAACTATCTTAATAGAACAAATGCAATTAATCCTCTGCCATTTCACTTTCTTCAGCTGCTGTTAAAATATCCCACAGTTTCTATCTCCTCCTCCCACTTTCCCCCTTTATCCTAGCTCATTTCAATTGCTGCAAAATAAATTCAAAGTTCAAAAATAGTTTTCACTCAATTAACACAGCATGATGAAAGCAGAGGAGGGGTCAGAATCATGCTCTTCCCTATAAACTGAGGAAAAAGTGAACTGTTGCAGTTTCTCCTAGTTTGTGTGCTCTTCTCATTAATAATGTTGGCATCTTGATCACCCTCTGTTGCCTGACCATTCATGTCCTGGTTTCATCTATGAAATGTTAGAAGGTATGACAGAAGTCTTCACAGCCCAAATTTCCAATCTTTAACATGAGAATCATAGCAATCCAATGCACATAAACTCTTGTGATGATGCACATGCTAAAAAGGTAATACAACTTCTATGACATAATTTTAAAAATTCCATTAAAATGCTAAAAGGATTAGGCAACAATCCAAAAGTTATTTAAAAATTACAAAAAACACCTCACAAATCAATATCTAGCTCTCAATTAAATTAGTGTAAACACAGTGAAAACACAGTTATCTTGAGTACAATTTGAAGAAACAGGGTACTTTGGTTCCAGTGCTTACTTGCTGAAAATCTTATATTCTATCTATTTCTGAGATAGAAGACTCAAAGTAGTAAGGAAAGTCTCAGTAATATTTAAAACAGATTTTAAAACATTGCTTAGTAAGTATTCTCTGTCAGCTACACTAAGTAATTAAGTTACCTCATCTGGCCCAATCTTCACAAACCATGTTTCCAGTCCAGAATAGTTAACTTACTTAGGTATATTTACTTATATACTGTATATTTAACTAGGTAGCTAATGGAGAATATTGGTCATAAAAACAAATAAAGGTTTGAGGAAAAATTGTTAAATTACATCGAAAGGCTATTATTTTCTCATAAACTGTCTTAAAATTTTTATCAGGACTTAGAACAATTACTTTTGAGAGGACTATGATTTCAAGAGTCCTTCAACAGTTGTGGGACTATAGGACTCACGCCCCTTCCACACAGCCCTACATTCCATAATATCAAGGCAGAAAATACCACATTATCTGCTTTGAACTGGAATATATGGCAGTGTGGACTCAGATAACACATTTCAAAGCAGATAATGTGGGATTTCCTGCCTTGATATTCTGGGATATAGGTCTGTGTGGAATGGCCCTCAGGTTATCCTAAGTAATTTTTACAACTCAGAATCTATTACCTAAGACAATAGGCTCTTTCTAGGACCTGATGAATCTGTGTTGTCAGAACAGCTTGCAAAGTGGCATAGCCACTGAAGAGTGGCAATAACTAAATATTATGAATGCACACCTAATACCATGGGGTCAGAAAATCTGAAGTCAGACCTCAGGTTGTGGTAGGAACACTTTGGGAGAAATGGATGGAAAAATGATGTTCTTAGGGTACTCATCTCCTAATCCTCTGAAGTTTTAATATTTAACCTTTGTACTGAAAATGGAGCCCATAAACAAAATGGCTGCCAATTCACTGAACTAAATAGGGGTAACCTAATCAAAGTAGATATAACATGATCAAAATTCCACACTCTTGCCATCAGCCTAATAGCTATGTTTTGACTTGTTGCTATTTCCCTAAACATCTCAAGGGCAAACTCATCTTGACCATGTAGTCTAACCTGAAGAATACCAGTGAATTAATTACAGTGGAAAGATACACCTTTGCAAGATACATTACTAGCTGATGAACCAGACAAACCTGGGAGAGAATGCTCATTTCAAGTAAAATACATCCAGCGAGTGTTCTGAATCATTGGTATACCCTAATAGAAATGCCAAAGCACAAAAGACAATGCACAGCTGATCTTTTTGAGAGAAAGCAAGATGAGTTGCATACTGAATCCCCAGTCAGATAATTTACCTACTCAGAGTATTTCTGTCTGGCTTTTATCAGGATTAAGTTTCAATATGTAGCATGTTGGCTCCAGATAGTCTAGATGCTACTAACCTCAACATTCAACTCCCTTGAGGCCTCGCCTAGTGGTTTCATGTATATGTTAATAGCAGGGAGGACAAAGTAATACATTACACAACATTCTATAAACCTCTAGTCAAGAGAGAAGCACTGGTCACCCACCACCACTTTCTGATTCTGACTGCTCCAAACCAAAAGAAAGCTGTGCAGCTGTGCACCAGTCCCAATTCCTTCAAAAAATACATCATGATTGTTGATATAAAATGCTACAAACCACATCACACTAGAACATGGATCCACTTTAAATCTTGTTGCTGCCTCCTGCAGAATTACAGGATTTGTAGATTAAGAAGGGGCTTTTAAACTGCTCAGCCAGGCATATCCTGGGTGTCACTAAACTACAAATCCCATAATTCTGCAGGAGGCAGCAACCAGATTTAAAGTGGAACAATGTATGATGAGGCACTTATCACCTTATCACCCAAGTGGCTTTTGGCCCCTTGCTACTCTTCAGCCACGGGGCCTGCTGAGCGATATCACATGACACTGGCTTGGTCCCACCCCATTCATGACTGAAGTAGCAAGAAAGCGTCACAAGATTGGCTTCCTTGCCAATGACAGTAAGGTGCATAACTTTTGGGTAGCTCCAATGGAGTTATCCACATTTTTAGTCTTTCCCCCATAAGATGGGGAAAAGGAGAGCATGGCAATGTACATTTCATTTCATTTCAATTCAATTTATTATTTCATGAGTCGCTCTCCACCGGAGTGCTCCAAGTGACTTAAAATAGCAATAAAACATACATATATATCATCACATAATTACAAGTTAAAAGCTTTAACGAAGAGCTAAGTTTTAAGAGCCCTGGTGAATGACCGCAATACGGCCATGGCTCTAACATATGGAGGCAAGGAATTCCACAGGGTTGGAGCAAGGACTGAAAAGGCCTTACGCCTTGTAGAGTCTAGACGTGCTTCCCTGGGGCCAGGGATATGTAGAAGGTTTTCCTGGGCTGGTCTTGGTGGTCTCTGATGGCAAACGTATGAGAAGCGATCCCTGAGGTATTTAGGACCCTGGTGTTAAGACCAGTGTCTTATAGGAAGCCCGATGTTCAATTGGGAGCCAGTGGAGACATTGCAACACCGGTGCTATGTGGTGTCTCATAGGTGTCCGCATGAGTAGACTGGCGGCTGCATTTGAACCACTTGAATCTTCCGTATCACTGAAAGAGGGGGTACCAGCATACAGTGCATTACAGTAATCCAGTCTCAAGATGACAGTGGCATGGATCACCATTGCAAGGGCCTCAGTTGGAAGATAGGAAGCCAGCTGCCTCGCCTGGTGGAGGTGGAAGAAAGCCTGCTTACTAATGGTGGAGATCTGAGCCTCCATCGACAGTTGGGAATCCAGTAGGACACCAAGGCTTTTCACTGCTGCAGATGGAATTAGAGATTCACCGTCAAAGGTGGGCAGCAGGCAGGCCAGCTCCAGGGGCCAACCAGGCCATAAGATTTCAGTTTTAGCTGGGTTCACCTTAAGTCTACTCGCACGTAGCCAACCTATCATGGCTTCCAGACACAGGGAGAAAATATTAGGAACTGCAGTTATCCCAGGATCTAAGTACAGGAGGAGCTGGATGTCGTCGGCGTACTGATAGCATTTCAAACCAAAGCTCCTTACCAGCTTGGTTAATGGTTGTACATAGATGTTAAACAACACGGGGGAAAGAATAGCACCCTGTGGTACTCCGCACTGAAGAGGGGACCTCTCAGATACTGTATCACTGAAACATTGCCACCCTTTCTCCCTACAGATGGGGACAGTGTGCTGTGTCTTGTCCTGATGCCCCTATGTGATAAGGGAAGGAGGGAGGCTGCTCAGGTTGCCACAAGGTGCCCTACATACCTCTTGTCAGCAATTGCTGACAAAACAGAACAAAATGGAGGGGACATCTGTTTCATGAGATTCTTTGTCATTGTCAGCAAAGCAACCATCATGATGCACAAATTATAGATGTTCGAATTGCTTAACAAATCCATCCTGGTCCTAGTGTTGCACACCCCAGTTTCATTCAAAAATGCCAACTTAAAATGTGATTGTCAAGATTAACTATATCAGTTATGCATGCATAACAAAGAGTTATGCATTCATGACTGCTTCTTATTCAAGATTACTATGCATTGTCTATTTCAGTGTTTCCCAACCTTTTTTGAGCCGCGGCACACTTTTTACATTTGCAAAATCCTGGGGCACACCATCAACCAAAATGACACAAAATGACACTCTAACACAGTAATACATATAGTTAATATGTTTTTAAATGTATTTATACACTCAGTGTGAAACCTGGGCCTGTTTCGATAAACTCAACATAGATATCCTGACAGGAATGGCAGAAAGACACAAACTTCCCATACAGAACTCCCATAAACTAGAGAAAATGCTATAAGAGTTTGGTGGGTATTGACCTTGAGTTTTGGAGTTGTAGTTCACCTATATCCAGAGAGCACTGTGGACTCAAACAATGTTGGATCAGGACCAAACTTGGCATGAATACTCAATATGCCCAAATATGAATGCAGATAGAGTTCAGGGGAAATAGACCTTGACATTTGGGAGTTGTAGTTGCTGGGATTTATAGTTCCCCTACAATCAAAGAGCATTCTGAACCCCACCAATGATAGAACTGGGCCAAACTTCCCACACAGAACCCCCAGGAGGCATGAGGAGGTCTCTACTTGGGGAAAGGGAGGCGGGCCTTCCCAATGCATGGAGAGGGAGAGACCAAATAGACAACGGGGGGGGGGGGTGTTTGTAATTTTGTGCCTTTATCGAGGTAGGTTTCTTAGGGTTTTTATACTTCAACACACTAGACACCCCCCTCCCCCTTCCTGGAGGTTCCAATTTCCCACGGCACACCTGATGATCGCTCACGGCACACTAGTGTGCCCCGGCACATTGGTTGGGAAACACTGGTCTAGTTTATGGGATATAAAGACTATGAAAGTACTCTAGTCCCCACTTACCAGACAGCAGCTGCTGCAACCAATAGGAATCTATTCTTTTATTAATTGGGAAGTGACTAACATCCCTGTCCACCCTCACATGTAAGCTATCTCTACACAAGAGGAAATTTCAACAAAGAAATTCAATGTAGCTATCACATTGAAGAGTGCTCATGCAGGAGATAGAAATGTCAGCCAGCTGCTTCCTGTCTGGCAGGGGAACAGACCCTCATGTATTGCTGCTGCTTCTACCTGCAAAGTGCAGGTGGGATGAGTCATGCTGGGAGGCACTGTGTAGCTATGAAACTAAAGTGGTTACATATTCATAACTGCCTTAGTGAATGTCAGTCCAGTTCCTTTGAATGGGTCCAAAGGAAGAAAAGATAAAAAAGACATCTATGTCAAGAATTCTAGATGTTCACCCAAATAATTCACAAATTATTGCTAGAAGTATGCCAGGCAAAATGTCATGCACAGTTTCATTCCTCTAAAGCTGTGGTTCTCAGTCTTAGGCTCCTAAATGTTGTGAAACTACAGTACCATTGCCTATGCTGTTGAAAGCCGATATTATTTGGAAGTTCACCGATGCACAATTACTGCTGTAAAGTTCTCTCCATCCAACAGCTTTTTGGCACATCTCATCTCCATTCAATCTTAATTATTCCACTTAACCAATTTATGGATGACTTATTTCCATAACTTCAGATTTGGGGCTAAATGATGTTATGCTAATTTCACATAATCTAATCTTCCTATACATCCCATTTTGAATGGGATGTTCCATCCTTGAGGGGCCAATATCTGGTCCCATATTGAAGTTATATGGCATGCACACATACTATTAATTACATTCTTTGTACAGGTAATATTATGACTGTCAGACGTTATTCCATCTCCTCATCTGTGCCTTCACTGACTGGCAAAAAGCATTATAAATCCGAAAAGAGGAATCCATTCAAGGGAGCTCTTGAAGTAAAGGGTATAATCAAACCACCAGCCTTTCCTACAGATGTGCAAATAACCAACAAAGAAGAGAAAGGATATTCAAAAGTACCATCGGATTGCCTCTCCAATAGTGCACCAAATAAAAGGCGATCTTTCCAAGACCATGTTTACAAATGCAGGTAGGCCAAATGAATGCTGAAATAATGAATAATAATTAAACTGTCAAATAAACCACTTTTAATATTATTTAAGAACATTAAAACTTTGTTAAGTGGAACAAGGATTGCTATTTACATTACTTAACTTTATGTGTACAGTTGGCCCTTCACAATGGCCAGTTTTACTTTTGAGATTGCTTAATATGTTTTCTCAGTGCCCTCCAGAATGACTCATAAAACCACCTTGGACGTCCTAGAGCAATGGGTTAAACTCTTGTGCTGGCAGGTCCAAAGACCGACAGGTCAGAGGTTCAAATCCGGAGAGAGTACGGATGAGCTCCCTCTGTCAGCTCCAGCTCCCCATGTGGAGACATGAGAGAAACCTCTCACAAGGATGGTATAACATCAAAACATCCGGGCATTCCCTGGGCAATGTCCTTGCAGACAGCCAATTCTTTCACACCAGAAGCAACTTGCAGTTTCTCAAGTCTCTCCTGACAAGAAAAAAGGAGCCCTTCCAGACAGGACCAAAAATGTGGGACCTGTTGCGCTTTTACCTGAGGCATCCAAAAATGCCTCGGGTAGAAGCAAATTAATTCAGAACAAAGCAGGGTTTACCTGCTACCCAGGGGTAAGTCCCATCAGCCATCTTGCTTCTTCAGGCTTCCAAATGCCCAGAGGCAGGCATGTAGCCAGGGGGGGGCTAAGGGGGCTTCAGCCCCCCCCCCCTGAAATTCTCAGGGTGGTCCGTGAAAAGGCCTTACTGGTACATTATTTAAACTGTTATGTTTATTCATATCATGATCTGATCAACATGCTCATTATATCCCACATTAATGGGGTTATTGGGATAACAATACAAAATGGGTAGACCCTCTTCCACCCAGTCTCAGCCCCCCGAACCAAACTCACCCCCCGAAGCAAAATCCTGGCTATGGCCCTGCCCAGAGGAGAGGGCTTCCAAAAGCCCCTTCCCCCAAGCCCCTGAAGCAAACCTGGAATTTTTTTAAAAAAAAAACTTACAGGGCCACCATTATGGTGATCCTTCCATCCTCTTGGTGCATAGAAATGATGCTCCTCACCCTTTCTCCTGGCAAGCTTTTTTAAAAAATCAGGCTTGTTTTGGGAGGCTTCGAGATAGCTTGATGCCATACCAGTAGTTACTGAGATAGTTGTTGGGGAGTGAATGAACATGGCAGATAAGCATCCCTCCAGTTTCATATAGCTGAATGCACAGTGATAGGCAACCACAGGGATCCCCAGAGATCTCTGCAGATAATGTCATTGTTCTATGTCCAGCTGTACAAAAACAACTGGATGCTTGTTTGCTCTGTACTTGCAATTTCCACCAACTAAGAAATCACCAGGTTCAGGAGGCTTCAACTGGGATAAGGTACCTTTTGGTGGGATATCTGCAATTGCATGACCAGTAGTGGATTCTGAGCTCTGCATTGACCAAGAAAAGTATGGTGCATCTAGCTTATATCAGAGTAAATTTGAATTATGCCATTGTAATTCACCAACAGGATACCAGTCTCCTTTACTGAATGGCATTTGTGAGAATCCTTCAACCATCCCTCGTGATTCTGGGAAGTGTAGTCCAAAACAGGAACTTTTTTCAAGATCTAGAATGGAAAGATGACTTTATGGCTAGAAATAACTATCATCATGTATTTTGCTTTGTCTTTGTCTGTTTATTAGGAGCATTGAGAGACATTTCTTCTTAATTTATGCCAGTCTGACCAAGGACAAAGGAATATATTCCTGATTATCATGCACCCATGAGTGTCAGTTATTTAAATTTACTACATATGTCACATTCATTAGCTGGCTATGTAAAGCATATGTGGAGTTAATGCAAAATGAATCATTCATGTTTCCCTTGAACATTGTTGTCTAGATTAGATACATGTTTCCAAATTTTGTTTTTCTCCAAATTGTGGCTGACACTCAGGAATACAGATACACATTAATAACCTACAGTTAGGGATCTATAAATGTTCTGCATTCAGGTAAGTCTATCCAGTCTTATATAAAATGTGAATACTATATCAGTCCAGTTGGTACCAACATTACCAACAAGTGGAGTTTGTTTAGTTTCCAATATAGGTGCAACGAGTGGCATTTCCAGCCCTCTCCCACCGGAGAATGAGGCTATGACAATCAGAAGTAGGACCTTTGTTGTATCTTCTTACTTATTGTTACAATTTGTTTATTTATTTTTATCCCGTGTTTCTCCCATGGGCAGAATTCAAAGCGCCATATGTTCTTACTGGTAGGAGGGATTGGAAATGTCATCCTCCTTGTGTCCTGAATGAAAACTCCTCGCCGAGTCCACCTGTCAGCTCTTAAGGAGGGTCAAGCCAGAAGACATTGCATAATTATGCGGATTTAACTAAATAGCCAATGTACAATATTAGTGTGTGCCACCCAAGAGACTTTCACTAGACTGTACAGTTCTAACATGGGTAGATTTACATTGATAAGTCACGTTGTGCTGATGTGTTTGCAAACAAGAAAGAAACGCTTTTCATCAAAGGTTGTTCTCACAATATTTTGTATGTTTTCCCCTTAGGGGTAAAGTAAAGGCCGTCAGTTTCCTGTTACCAGTGGACATGTCACCTTATTCAGAAAATCAAGGCTCTTTCACATGCCCACAAAATCAGAACACAAAACAGTTAAGCACCATTATTGAAAAAGACATGTGAGCTGGTGAATTTTTAAAGGACCATCTTTGACTCCAGAGATAAACTAGCCTCAACCAATAACCCTGCCTAGGATTACATTTCTGTAAAGTGACTTGGCAGAATGCCTTCAGAGACTCACTCAGGCAGGATTTAAGATCACTTATTCATTGCTTAGCGAGGAAATAAAACCTGTGTCAGCAAGATCATCAAAAGCCTATGCAAGTAGTATTGGAAACCAATAATAACATATACCTCTCCATTGTATATTTTTGTTAATTCCATGGTTTTTCTCAAAGATTGCATTAAAGAACTTTTAATATAACCCTTTTCACTGTGGTCTTTTTTAGGAGTGCTTAAGATAATATTTCCTCTTCATATTTTAAACTACCAAAAACACAGAAAGTATAAAGAATATAATAAGGTGTCCATGATGCTGTAAAGGATATGAAAAAAGTATTTGAGCACATCTGTCTAAAGGTTTGCAATGCACATTAAAGGTGAAGGTAAAGATTTCCCCCTGACTTTAAGTCTAGTTGTGTCCAACTCTGGGGATTGATGCTCATCTACATTTCTAAGCCGAAGAGCTGGTGTTGTCCATAGACATCTCCAAGATCTTGTGGCTGGCATGACTGCATGGAACATTGTTACCTTCCTGCTGGAGCGGTACCTATTGACCTACTCACATTTGCATGTTTTTGAACTGCTAGGTTGGCAGAAGCTGGGGCTGACAGCAGGAGCTCACGTTGCTCCCCGGATTTGAACCTGCAACCTTTCAGTCAACGTTCAGCAGCTCAGAGCTTTAACCCACTGCGCCACTGGGCACTCCACAATGCAATTTAAAATATGGTAAATTTCAAATACCCAGTTTTCATTATGTAAATTACTCAGCCTACACCAGGCGTAGGGAGGGGAAAGCCTATATTTTGTGTGCGACCCCAGGGTCATTTGGGACACCAAGGACCCCTCATGAGCCAATAAAAATTGCACTAAAATGCCTCAAAGTGACATCTATAGAGTGCATTTCCACTGTATCTGAGATCCTCCGTGGTCAAAATTATTTTAGCAATTTTTAATGCCTCAACATTTTTCAAAATATCATTTAGGAACCCAGGAAGGACCAGGGACAAGGAAATAAAGTCCCCACAATGGTATATGGTAGGCAACTGTTTTGAGGATCTCTCTAGCTTTCCAGAGTTGCCACTCCAGTCTAAAAACTGGTAGCTTGTGCATATTTTATGTTATCTTTAAAATGTTAATTTGCGAAAATAATTGTAACTGCGTAGATGAATATGTATCTTTAATTGCTTGTTCAAATGGAGTAATTCACTGGAGGTAATAAATGAGCCTCTATGAAAATATGTCTCCCTTTTTTAAATTTATCATTCCATGACATTATGAATCTTCACAGTGGTGAATATTCATAAAACTGTAAGAGCTTCCCTCAATTAGAGCTTGAATTTATCTAGAGCGAGTTGCACTATGATCCTTACCATTGAGTATTTTGTGTGAGTCTGTTGGGAATTCCTGGCCCCAACATTTAATGGGTAATGGCTATAAGTCAGTGAACATGCTGGTTGGAGGAGCCTGGAAAATTTAGTCTAAGCCAGTAACATTTCCAGATTCTAATCAAGGGGATATAATCTTCATCCTGAAGCTAAGCTGGCTATTTCAAGAAGCTCAGCCAGAAAGATAATAAAGAAATGGATTTCTCTTGTTTATCCACAGTATTTGGTGTCCAGGGACACACAGCATCTATATATTGCGGTTCAATTTACAGCTAATGACCACTGGCAGTTGGATCCTTCATTATGAGCCTTCATCGGTTACTCTAGTGACCACACTTTTTATAGTTCATTGTCTATCTAGGCAAGAAGTTCAGTCATTAATAATTAAAGATGTCTCATCAACCACTTTAGGCAATGTATGAACTAAATCTAAATTAACTAGATGAACTATGGGGTGATGTACTAATGGATATAAACATTTAAAACATTACATATACAGCAAAAAATGAAGTTATGTGGAAGAAAGAAAACAGATTACTATTAAGGTAGTTAAGCCCTCTCAATGTCCAGTCATTTTGAATCAAACTTGAGGTTATGCACCTGGATCTAATTTGACAACAAGAGTATGATTGAATTCTCAAAAACCATCCATTGGTGAGATACTTGGGGAGTCATGATACCCAATTTACCACATCTGGACCGGGCTGTGGTGTAGCTTAGTAGTCAGCTGCATTAAATCACTACTGTCGCACCCCAAGGGCTTCAGGCGGCATTTTTGCTAGGGTCTGCCTTTTGCCCGCCTGGCTCCCAGAAACTTTCCAGCACAGCTGGGTTAACTCCCGGGCCCTGCCGTGGGCCTCTTTGCTGCTTTCATGTGCCTCCCAGGGAAGATGCGATAGCAAAGGCATGTCAAGGCCAGGCTAGGCCCACCAGGCTGATAGCAGAAGCGGGTACTCGGAGCACCAAGCGCAACTCCCTAGCTCAGGTGGCACGCACCAACGAGGCGCCGCATTCTTCAGGACTGAGGTTCTCAAAACAACCTGAGGCCCATCCATCACCCGTTTTGATGTTCGACGCACCAGGCCCTATAGAGAGAAATCCTATAAAAGCTGTGAGCTCCTGCACACCAGTATCTCATACCAACGACCGCCATTGCCATGATGCTTTTGTGAACCGGGCCGTTCGGCCAGCCACCAAGGTCCTGCCAGCCAGCCAGCCACCCTCGGCTGCCTCGTTCCAGCATCAAGCCTTGTTCCTGCTCATCGTCGAACCCTGCAGAGGAGCGGTGATACTTCCGCATTGAACTTGCCTGCAGTACTTCAAGCCGCCCAGCCTTCTTGCGCCGGTTGGGGGCTCAGAGACTATCTATCGCATCCCGCATTTGTTCCTGAATTTCCTCCGCTTGAGATCCTGCTGTTGTGGATTCTCAAGTCTGGCTGATTCCAGTAATTGCTGCTAACCGGAGGCTGCATATTGAAGGCTTCCAGGACTCTTTACTTACCCTGCTACCTTATAATCAATAAAGCTTGTTGTACCTCAGCTGCCTTGTGTTTTGTCCAGGGAGGTCAAGTGCCAAGGGCCCAAGGAGGCGACAACTACTGACGAGAGATCATGAGTTCAAAGCCAGCCCGGGTCAAAGTAAGCATCCGACCATTAATAATCTAGCTTGCTGTTGACCTATTCAACCCAAAAGATAGTTGCATCTGTCAAGTAGGAAATTTAGATACCGCTTTATGCAGGGAGGCTAATTTAACTAGTTTACTATGCCATAAAATCTTCTAGCAGCATGCGTAAGAATGTGAAAGTACTCCATCAAGGGTTCTGTGTCACAAGTGAATGGTGAAGCAACAGCTCCCACTGTGGCCCAAATTGAACACACCCTCATGGAGCCAGAAAGCTGGAATGTTAAATTGCCTCTGTGTCTCTCTATATATGTTGTATGTCTATGGCATTGAATGTTTGCCATGTATATGTGCATTGTAGGCATGGTTTAGAACCCAAAAATAGCGAATCGAAAATCTAATGGGGGGGGGGGGGATTTTTTGATTAGTAATAGAAAGACTTAAAAAAAAATTTCCAAAAATTTCTAAAATGTAACGTAATTACTAACGAAATTTGTTAGTAGTTCGTATGCCAGCACATGCGCATTCCAGATGGTTTTGGCCTACAACTCCCAGAAATCCAAACAGCTGGTAAACTGAAGGAGGGAGGGAAGGAGGGAGGGAAGGAGGGAGGGAGGGGGTATTCTATTCTTGGAAGCAGCAAAAAAAAGGAGGAGGAGCCCCCCCCTCGCTCCTCGCTGCCTCTCTCTTGCCTCGATCCTGAAGGAGTGAGGGCCCAAGTTTGCCCAGGCTGAGGGGAAAAGGAAGAGGCCTGAGGCTGTGAGGAATGGTGAGAGTTGAAGTCCAAAACACCTGGAGGGCTGAAGTTGGCCCGTCATGAAGCCTCTTCAAGCCTTGATGCGCTTTAGATCCTGGCAGGGGAGTAAGGGCAGGGAGGGCCCCATCTGCTCCTCCTCCTCTGCCAGGATCTAAAGCGCATCAAGCCTTGATGCGCTTTAGATCCTGGCAGAGGAGGAGGAGCAGACGGGGCCCTCCCTGCCCTTACTCCCTGCCAGTATCTAAAGCGCATTCACTTCCCCTCCTTTCTTTGCCAATAAATCGGAGTATTGCCAAGGAGGGAGCTTCCCCCCTCCTTTCTTGCCAATACTCGGTTTATTGGCAAGGAAAGGAAAGGAGATTCAGTTCCCCCTCCTTTCCCTGCCAATAAATCGGAGTATTGGCAAGGAAAGGAGGGGAAGGAGGCGGCGATTCCCCCTCCTTTCCTTGCCAATACTCGGTTTATTGGCAAGGAAAGGAGGGGGCATTCACTTCCCCTCCTTTCCCTGCCAATAAATCGGAGTATTGGCAAGGAAAGGAGGGAAGGAGGAGGCGATTCTTCCCCCCTCCTTTCCTTGCCAATACTCCGGTTTATTGGCAGGGAAAGGAGGGAGGGCGGTGAGAGAGGAGGAAGATGCCCCCCGTGCCCCTCGCTGTCTCTCTCTAGCTTCGATCCATGGGGGGATCCTCCTCCTCTCTCGCCGCCCTGCCATAGGCGGGAGAGGAGGAGGAGGCCCTTGCTCGCTGATTGGCTAAAGGAAAGAAGGTGGTTTTATGGTACCACCTGGTCTCCATTAGCCAATCAGAAACCACGTCGAGTAAGGGCAAAGAAGCAATCCGACGTCCTTACGACACTTACGCACCAGATACAAAAATGGCGCTGCAAAGTGTTGTAAAAGAAAGGGTACTTCCGGGATCGCTGCGGCGATGTGTATAAACTAGAAAGTTCCATTACATACGAATCCCCTCCGATTTCATTTAATTTTCATAACTTTTTTCTCATGCCTAGTGCATTGTAATCTGTCCTGAGTCCACTTCGGGGTGAGAAGGGCTGGATATAAATAATGTAAATAAATAAATAAATAAATAAATAAATCTGAATGTACCTTTGACTTATGCCAGGTACAGTAACACCTGGTGGTCTTTCTAAAACAGCTCTTCATACATAACTGCTTGCTGTCATATAAAAATAACGCTAATACAGTTTCATATAAAACATTTATTGCCCAAATATAAATGATACATACACCATGAAGGTGCATTCACAGTGACATTCATACAGATAAGAAGACCATACCTGTATAAACTGAAACTTGTTGCGATCTACACTAATCCCATCCAGTCACATTGCAGGTAGGGCTGATCTTCCATGACTTTTACTGACATTGGTTAAAACTAAGATGTCAAACAGCTGTGGATGCAAACAATGAATTCACCTTCAAGATGAACCACAGCTATTTGTAGTTCTGTTTCCAACTCCACACCTCAGTTTCCATTATCATACAAAATTGCGGTAGGTGGTTCGAGGCTTATTGAAGGATGGAAACTATTTACTCTTTATTTCCAAAACTGCTTTTCTTCCTGAAACACAATAAACATAGGCCCCTGTATTTTGTTTCTTTCAGTATAAAAGTATAAGAAAGGAAATTGTTGACAAATTGCTGATCCACACTGAGACCAAGATCCTACTTGAAGCTGGTGGATGATCAAGTTGATCCATCCTAATGTGGATGTTTGGGAAGAAAGTAGTGGCTATCTGGATGGCAGGCACAGCTACTCACCTTTTGGCCAACCAGTTGCTATTTGGGAGCTGTACCTGGGCACTATCCAACAGCCATTTTGCAGCCTGAGAGAACCACTGAGAGAACCAGGGTGACTCAGAGAAAGAGTCATCCTAATACAGCCACTGGTTACATCAGCAAAAAGCCCCAAAGTATTCTGACTGAAATATTTTCTCCACTAGTCATGGAGAGGGGTCAGAATCTGGAGGCTAGTGGTGCAGGAGAAGCCTTAGCCAAGTTCATATGCACTGTTGCCCTGATTGCATCCAATCATGCTTTCCTGAAATGTCAACACAACACACTTTGGGATAAGACAACCAACCTTTTTTAAAATATGCTGACATGTGGAGGACAGACCTCCTTCTCTCTCACACAACTAGAAGTCCCATGTGTACACATGATGAGTCAACACTGATGGTCAAAATGACAGCCTTTCTTTCATTATTGCTACCAGTGATTTCAAAATATTGCAATATCGGGAGAACATGCTGTACTACTTGTACACAAAGTCAAGACCCCAAGAGAGCAACAGCAAAATACAACATGACAGAACACACTCCCACCATTCAGTTTGAAAAATCAAGAGCTGTTTAAAGTACAGTGCAGAAATTGGATCTGATGTTCCTGATCCGTGGTATTTCTGCTGCTGGTTTGCTTCTTCCTTGCATATGATGAGAATGGGGCTCTTTGTTTGACAGCTGGTCACTTTGAAGACTTGCATAGGATTCGGCATCAAGTGCTCTGGCTGTAAAGACATCATTTTTTCTGTGAGAGTTTACCAAAATCATGAATGTCATGAGGGAACATAATAAAGTTTTTGAAACCTGAGTCTCTATCAATAATGGAAAGGATAATAACTGAGGTTGCTTCTACACTGCCATATAATCCAGAATATCAAGGCGGATTATACACACGATCTGCTTTGAACTGGATTATCTGAGGCCCCTTCCACACATCTGTGTAAAATCCCACATTATTTGCTTTGAAATGGCAGTGAGGACTCAGATAACCCAATTCAAAGCAGATATTGTGGATTATCTGCCTTGATATTATAGGTGATGTGGCTGTGTGGAAGTGCTCTGAGTCTACACTGTCATATAATCCAGTTCAAAATGGATAATCTATCCCCGGTGGTGCAATAGGTCAACAGTTCAAATCCGGGGAGAGCGGATTGAACTCCCTCTGTCAGCTCCCCATGCAGGAACATCAGCGAAACCTCCCACAAGGATGGCAAAAAAAAACCATTTGGGAGTCCCCTGGGCAATATCCTTGCAGATGGCCAATTCTCTCACACCAGAAGTGACTTGCAGTTTCTCAAGTCGTTCCTAACACAGAAAAAAATCTGGATTTATACAGCTGTGTAGAAGGGGCCTGAGTAAATCTGAGGGTCCTTCCACACTGCCATATAACTTAGAATATCAAGGTAGATAATGCACAATATATGCTTCGAACAGAGTTATCTGAGTCCCCACTGCCATATAAACCACTTTGAGTCCCCCCAAAGGCGGTATATAAATACTGTAAATAAATATAATCCAGTTCAATGTGGATTTTACATAGCTGTGTGGAAGGGGCCTTGGTGCGATGCATGGATGAGGAGCTTCAAAGCTGTGCTATCAGAAAAGACACAAAGGACAGAAACACAGCTAATACTCTCAACACAGCTTTTATGCAGCAGCACCTTGAACGACAGTGATAAGTTCTAGACCTGGTTTCCAAACTGCAATCAGATATGAGACCTTACTTGAAAATCTGACTATTGGGACTCTATTTGCCTTGTGTTGTGCTCCCCTTAGGTTGTAGGAGAGTATAAGCTTCCAGAAAGTGAACATCAGTTCATAAATTTACACAAGTATTTCAGACAAGCACTACCCATAGCACTATGCACAAGGAATCACTTTTACCCTTTTAGATTTGATACTTTTTACCTTCAGGTGATGTGAAACTAAAGGGACCCTAGCCCCAATCCCATTGAGCATCAGCCTTCTTGATACCTGCTAAATCCTTTGTTCTTGTTTCATTCTTTTCTTTAATGTTGGTGTGTGCTTCTGTAGAACTATCTGCATATTTCATTGCTATGATAGGAAGCGATTCTTCATTTGAGTTTGACTGTATATCTTTAAAAAGAGCAGGAAACAAAAGAATGTAATTATTTTAAAAAAGTTTTGTAATAGAATATTGCAATGTGAAGTCCTCCTATTTAATATTCAAGTCAGTCAGAATGCCTTCTCCACAACACTCCAGAAGAACATAAGAAGAATATCCTGGATTCCTGGATGAGACCAAAGGCCTCCTGACATCCTATTAACACTAGCCTCTTCCACACAGTGGTATAAAATCCACATTGAAGTGGATTATATGGCAGTGTTGACACAGATAATCCAGTTTAAAGCAGATATTGTGGATTATCTGTCTTGATATTTTGGGTTATATGGCTGTGTGGAAGGGCCCACAGCGAGAAAGCAAATTGCCTATGAAAGCCAATTTGTGAGTGCAAGTGCCATCTCATGCTCCCAAGATACTTATATGAAGAATCATAATATTAGTGAAGGTATTATACACCCTTTCTGTCTTGTGGTCATTGATGACCCTTTCCTACCTGTATTTATCCACTCTCTTTTAAAAACCCTACATATATGTGGTTGTACCTTCAAGTTGCTTGTTGACTTACAGTGACCTTACAGGCCCCTTCTACACAGCTGAATAAAATCCCACATTATCTGCTTTGAACCGGAATATATGGCAGTGTGGACTCTGGACTCTCTCACACATCCCTGCATATCAAGGCAAAAAAATCCCACAATATCTGCTTTGAACTAGGTTGTCTGAGTCCATACTCAGATAATGTGGTATCTTTTTGTCTTGATATTCTGGGATATAGGGCTGTGTGGAAGGACCCTCAGATAAACCCTGTTCAAAGCAGATATTTTGGGATTTTCTGCCTTGATATTCTGGGTTATATGGCTGTGTGGAAGGGCCCTAAGACAAGGAATACTCAGTATCTGGTCTTTATGGATGGTCTCCCATCCAACTACCCTCAACAGTTTCGAATTTCAGACAGGATTGAGATCCTTTATGGTATTTAGGCCCCATCATCAACAATTTTATAGTAGTGGATTCCATCAATTATCTGTGAACTGTGCAACCTGATGTCATTTCCTCTTCCTACTATTTTTCCATCCCCTTTGTAGCTTGCTCAGTATTGGAATGTTTTGTGGATTTCTTCCACCTTAGATTTTTGACATTTCTGAAAATATAAAGATATCCTCAACCATGTGAAATTATTGTGAAAAGATGGTGCTATAATAAGTAAGCTTCCCTTCATGCAATTATGATGTTATTCATTAGACTGTAATTGTTTTCTATTTGCATTCATGGTTTTGGTACCATTTCCACAACCACAAATGCCCCTAAAACCCAGCTTAAAAGCCAGGCAGCCATACTGAGTGTTGCAGAGCTCATTCATTTGGTGCAGCTGCCTGGCATTAAAATTGTGTTTTAAGGGGTGTGCAATCATTGTGAAAATATGGTGCTATTACAAGTAATCTATGGCTTTCCTTCAGGCAATTATGATGTCATTCACTAGAATATAACTGTTTTCTATTTGCATTTATGGTTTTGCTACCATTGCTACAATCACAAATGTCCCTAAAACACATCTTAAAAGCCAGGCAGCCATACTGAGTGTTACAGAGCTCATTCACTTGGTGCAGCTGCCTGGCATTAAAGCTGTATTTTAAGGGGTGAGATTTGAAGATGAACTGTAGCTATGACAGAAGCCATAGAGAATCTCAGTTGTTCCAACACTGATATAAAAATACTAGCAAAAAAAACCTTGATGTTTTATGTCATCTACCTTGCGGATACAATTTCTGAAATTCGTCAGCTTTACACTCCTGAATCAATTGAGCAGATTCATGGCTGAGGTCAGGTTCCCTGGCTGGCCTTCCCATAATTTCATCCTCTGTTGAAGTTGTATTTTGAACCAGAAAGTAAGTGTGCATTTTCCCTTTGCCTTTCACGTCAATTTCTCCTCTTTCCATCATCTCAAAATTCTTGTCCTTTAAGCACCTGAATCATAACACATTTCAGCAGAAAGTATTTCAGAGAACAACACATTTCAGCAGAAGATATGAAAAACATTTAATATAAAGCAACTGCACCAATAAGCTTTATTAAAAGTTTGCTTATTACTACACCGTGCACTATGACATTGCTAAGATTTCAAATCTGATTGTCATTACATTGAAAGATTTCCAGTGTCGATGCAGAGTAAACCTATACAGTGTGATGTACTACTGTCAATGGAAATTGGTAGCTTTCATATCTGTTCTGGCTGACATTCTGAAGTACTCAGCATATTTGGGATATAGGCTACAGCACCTTGAATAACTCACTTAACTTGATTCACTTCTCCATTAACCTTTAAAAAAGCCCACAAATACAAAAAAGTAAAGAAAGAAAGAAGGGGGAGGGGGAGAGAAAAGAAGCCATGTTCGGTTTTGGAAAATTGGCATTTATTTGTTAAACAATGCTAGGGAGTACAGCCTATTTCACAGGTGTGTTGCTTTTCTCAGAGACTTCCAAGAGAGTAAATTCACAATTTTGCAAAAATAAGGGTAGTCTGGAAGGGATCGTGAGTTGCAGGATAATAGCCCCTTGAGGGATAGGCTGATTTTGTAATTAGTACCAAATATAGTGCCTTTTACTGATCAGGACCACATTCAAATGCCCTTAGAGCAGTAAAGAGGGATTATTGTGTCACAAGCTGCATGAGTCTGAGGCAATATTTTCTTGAAAGATTGTTAGAAAAGAATGGATTGCACAGAAAGTACTTACTGATGAACATTGGCACTCAGATGAATTTTGTTAGGGATTCCATGGCTCTCCATTCGAGATGCTATATTTACAGTGTCTCCAAATAAGCAATAGCGTGGCATTTTTTCTCCGACAACACCAGCAAGGACAGGCCCGGTGTGGATCCCAACTCTGATCTGAGTGAGATTTTTTAAAAAATTAAAATCTTATCTACAACAAGTAAAAGAATGTATGATCAAGTGCGCTAGGAATATTGGAAAATCAATACAAATGGAGGATTGGGAGGAAATTTGGAACCATAAACTAAAATTTAGATATGCATATGACCTAAAAGAAAATTGGCTAAAAATGATGTATAGATGGTACATCAGCCCACATAAGTTAGGAAAATGCTATAAGAATGGGACGTTCTACCAGATGTAGTGGTTATGTAAAAAAGCAAAGAATATTGGGGAAAGATACCTGAAGAGACCCCCAAAAAATTGAATATAAAAATCTTGATGAAATCAGAAACATATCTGTTGGGAATGACTGACCAGACAAAAATAGAGAAAAGATCTTGAATTTAATGACATCAGCAGTAAGAATTTCCTTCGCCAAACTTTGGAGACAAAATGAAATCCCCACGACAGAACAATGGATAATCAAAGTGTTAGAAATAAAAATACACTGACAGACTGACATGCCTCATGTCAAAATATCAAAGATAGTCACAAAGGGAAGCAGACTGGAGCCCAATAGATGAATACTTTAAAACGGCAAATAAAGAGAAATAGGGAGATAGGGACACAGGAAGAACCAATAAAGAACAACCCAAAATTAGAGTGCAAGGGAGAGGAGAAACAATATAAAGAAGCCAGATGAAAGTTTAGAAATTACTACCACATCGAAGCTGACTGGAAGTTGCACAAAAATTTACTTTTAACATTTTTTTAAAAAAATGTTTTTTTCTTTTTCTTTATTCTTTGTGTTATTATCCCTTTATCTCTCTCTCTCTCTCTCTCTCTCTCTCTCTCTCTTGACTTACACCTCTTTTTTACCTTTTAAATGAATTTTGTTTGCAAAACCACAATACAGATTCATTTAAATTCAAAATCTTATCTGCAACACATTTATATTCAAATGCAACACATCCATCATCCCTAACATGTAGAGAAAAATTGTGTCAATCCATAATCCGGAGCTCCTTTTGGTGAAATCTTTTAAACCGAAGGCAGGTAAAAAATTACTGCAATCTACTGGTAGCTCTCTGAGTACTTTAAATAGACTAGCAGAGTCCCTAATTACCATAGCAGCTTCCCCATTGATTGACTGATTGGATGTGGATTTTATAGATAGATTTTTAAATTAACTGGATAGCTAATGTTTTAATGTTGATATTTCAATCTTGTTATATTAGTGTTTTATAATATGTATTGCTGCCAGCATCTAATTTGTGACTTGTAAGCTGCCCTGAGTTGAGAAGGGCGGGTTAGAAATACAGTAAATAAATAAATAAATAAATAAATAAATAAATAAATAAATAAATAGCAGGAAATGAAAAATGACACCATCCCATGTTTGCAAAAGGAATGGCTCAGCCATAATTTCTGAGTAAATTCTACTTTTGACTCTGCTAAAATGTTGCAGGAGCTGGGGAGATATTTGGCTTTTTTAAAAAAAAAACCCTGCAAGTTCTGGAGGTAACCAGTGGGGATAAAAAAAAAAACAGGTACCATGCCAACATATGCATGTATGTACCTGATACTGGAGCAACATTTGTCTGTGATATTTTCCTGCATTCCAAAGAAACCCAAGCACAACTGCAGTGAGTGAATCACAAAATTATTCTCAGACATCTCATGAGTGCTGAACATCCTTTACAGCTTTGATAAAATCCCATTAAATCCTACTTCTCTAGTCTACAGTGGATTAATGTGCTGAGGCTACTCAGAACTAATTCTGCAGAGACACTAAGGATGCTTGTTTTTTATTGCTGCAGCAGCATATATCAATACAAAATTGGAAAGGTATGTAATACATTTCCCAGTTCCAAATCCAGATATCTGTGTGCACTTTGACACTCCTGGATGATCAAAGTTCATTATAGTTTTTAAAAGAAAGGACAACATTCTGCCTGCATCCATTTGAATTCATAAAGCTTCCCTTTGAACTAGAATGTGCACATCAGGAATGGGAAAATATGTGGCCCTTCAGATGTTATTGAACAACAACTTCCATCAACCCTAGTCAGCATAGCCAGTGATGGGGAATTATGGGAACTCTAACCCAATGAAAACATGTAGAATACTGCACATTCCCAAATACCTGGAATGAGTTATCTTTGCAACGCTTATTGAAACTCTTGTTATTATAAAGAATATAATAATAAAGATTATATGGCTCTGGAAATTGGTGCTGGGTCATTTCTGTACATTTTCCAAGACAAACCATGATGTATTTCAGATGCTGGTTTGTCAAGGTAATGGAAGACTCAATGAAATTAACCTAAGGGACATTCATTTTGTTGGGTTTGCTCTCGGTGAATTGGGATCCAAACTATTACTTGCAGAAAAGTATGAGATTGCATCCAGTCCAAATCATCTTCCTTCACAAACAATAAGCAGAAAACGTGTTACTTTGATACTCACTTGAATGGGGCTTCCAGAAACTGGATTCTTGATGTCTTTGGCTGCTATGATCATTCCTAGAGCAAAGTTGGCAACCCTTTCAGCATGTGTTGATACAGGCACGGGGACACCCCCAACCACCATGTAGGCATCCCCTATAGTCTCCACCTTTTAAAAAAGAAGCAGAGACATCCTAAAATGGCAATAATCTCTGAGCTTCTTTGGAATCACTATCAAATATTATTAAAATAACATCCTAGTCATTTTGAGGTTTGGGCAGAGCCATTCCACCTAGACCTAATTTTCTTATTATGTAGAATGTAACAGCTGGTCAACATGTTTGGGTTGCTTGTGCTTTTTTTTACTGTTGACAGAAGAACCTGGTTCTTGACATGTTTGTTTGTTTGTTTTCTTTGCAAAGTTGTTACTACAATCACAATTACTATTACTATTATAGCGATTTATCTTCTGGAGACTTTTAAAATCATTTTGTTAAACTATTGCTATCTCCCATTGCGGCTTAACTAAAGGTAAGTCATGGACTGGGTGACATAGAAGATGTCTTAGAGGACATCTAAGGACAGTCAGACAACAAGCAAGTGCTCTAGACAAGGTGAAGGGGAGAACAAGGGCACAGCAAGCCAAAAAAACCTATCTACTCTACTTGTATAGACATTGCTAGAAACTGAAGCCAAAGAAAATAGAAAAAAATGAAATATCCCCAGATGCTCTTCAAGATGTAGAAAGGCTACAAATGAATTATTTTTGACATCTGTTCCCCTTCATGTACTCATGTCAATATGACTTGGAGTCCATTGAGTATACCGGTGATCTCAGGGCGGGGAAAGTACGGTAGGCACAGGCTGAATGCGAGAGCCAGGCCTAGTCAGGGCACGACTAGACCTGGCTCTGACCTGCGTCCTATCCCTAGGTACGTTGATGACAGACTTCCAGCGATCTCCCCTTCCACTCTGGTGCTAGTCAACGCTAGATCTATTCGGAATAAGACCACCACGATTAAGGAGTGCTGTGAGGACACGAGAGCCGACGTGTTCTGCATAACTGAAACATGGCTCCAGGACAGTGATAACACCTGCCTCCAAGAAATTGTCCCTCCAGACTACGTGGCTACTCACCAGAACAGGAACGGGGGACGGGGGGTGGGGGGTGGCAATACTCTCCCGAGATGGATTACACCTCAGAAAGATCCCTGCACTGACCACTTCTGGGCTTGAGAGTGTTGGCCTGGTGTGGGATTCCCAAGAGAGCCTGGCCGTCCTGCTGGTGTACCGTGCGCCTAGCGCACCGGCAGAAAGCCTGCCGTGGCTGCTGGAGACTGTGTCGGAGTGGGCATTGAGGTTCCCTAGGATGATTGTCCTGGGGGACTTCAATGTCCACGCTGACACAGCCTCCATTCCATCAGCAGCCGCGGACCTAATTTCGACCATGGCGACATTAGGCCTCTCACTCTGCAACTCGGGGCCCACACATTTGGCTGGACACACCCTGGATTTGGTTTTCAGCGCAGGGGTTCAAGTGGACCTAGCCCGGAGGCTCCATGGTTGGACCACTGTGCTCTGAGGATCCGGGTTGAGCAACCGCCCCCCGCCCCCCATGCAAGGGCGCCGAACGGATTTGGGTTCGCCTGAAGAGACTTATGGAACCCAAAAGGTTCCTGAATGCTCTGAGGGATCTGGAGTCTGTCAGCGTCTCACTTGATGAGCAAGTGCTATCTTGGAATACCTCACTCTCCAAAGCTCTCGATGAGATTGCCCCTAGGCGCTCTCTCCGGCCCTGCAAGCACCGATCTCCTTGGTACACAGAGGATCTGAGGTCGATGAAGCGGGAAAAGAGATGGCTAGAGAGCGTGTGGAGGGAACTCCGTGATGGAGGCTCACTATCAGCTTATAAGCTATTTTAAAAAGCTTATGAGCATGCTGTCAAGGCGGCAAAAAACACCTATTACGCCGCCCAGATAGCGTCTGCTGACTCACGCCCGGCTCAATTGTTTAAAGTAATTCAGTCACTGACGACGGTCCCTACCGTCCCAAAAAACGATGATCAGGCCCCCACTGCCGGTGCTTTTCAGAGCTTCTTTGCAGACAAGATTCTGAGCCTCTGCCGGGACCTTCCTGCCACGGTTGATACAGTAAGGGAGCTTGAGACTCCGTGGCCCTCTGCTGGGCACACCTTTGACCGGTTTCGGCCACTGGACGCAGATGCTGTCGATAAGATTGTGGCTGCAACCAGGCCTACCACCTGCTCCCTCGACCCGTGCCCCTCCTGGCTTGTTAGATCTTGCCTGGAGGGGTTATGTGGGCCTCTGTTGAACATTGTCAATGTTACAGTATATGGATATCAGCTAATTAATCGCAAGGATCATCTCTTGTTTGAGTGTGTGTTGAGGAAGAACACCTGGGTAATGAAGCAATTAAGCTTGAGCCACTCCCTGCATGGAGTATATCATGAGGAGTGTTTTTTCCTTGACTTTGTGTGAAGAAGGAGATCATGAAGACTACCATGGATCTACCACAGGACTTGACCTGGACCATTTAACACAGGACTTCTTGCACCATCGAAGATGCAGATAATGCATGATTATAATGCATTGGAATTTGAGTAAGATATCTGCAATGGACTATGTTTAATTTTCAAGGCTGGTTTTGTTAAAGCTGCTTACTTAAGAGTAAAGTTTTATTTTTCATTTACTCTGACTCTGTGAGTGTATTGACAGAGGTCTGAAACTGGGAAGACTACTAAGCTTCCGCACAGTCTGACAAACAGCAACAGTCAATACCTCCCTTGAGCAAGGAGTGTTTCCAGAGTGCTTAAAAGAGGCGGTGGTAGCTCCATTGCTGAAAAAACCGACATTAGACCCTGCGGTTTCCTCCAACTACCGACCAGTGTCGAATCTTTCGTTCCTGGGGAAGGTAGTTGAGAGGGCAGCAATGGAGCAGTTGCAGTCCTTCTTAGATGACACAACATGGCTAGACCCCTTCCAGTCCGGCTTCTATTCGTGGCACGGGACGGCGACAGTCCTGGTCTCCATCACAGACCAACTCCGCTGCCAGCTTGATCAAGGCGGGTCTGCGCTGCTCGTGTTATTGGACCTCACTGCAGTGTTTGACACAGTCGATTACAATCTTTTGACTCACCGCCTGGCCATGGCTGGAGTGAGGGGGACAGCCCTGAAATGGCTGACTTCCTTCCTCCACCATCGGTCTCAGCGAGTGAGGAGGGGCAAGGTGGTCTCCGAGGGTTCCCCATTAGTTTGTGGGGTTCCTCAGGGGACCATTCTCTCCTCTCTGTTATTTAACATCTACATGCAGCCGCTTGCACAGCTGGTGCGGAGTTTTGGGCTTGGGTGCCATCAGTATGCTGATGACACTCAGCTCATTCTGTGGATGGAGGGCAGGCCTGGTTCCGTCCCCGATAATTTCCATCATTGCCTTGAGGCCGTTAGTGGATGGCTGCGAGCCAGTAGGTTGAAGGTGAACCAGCGAAGACGGAGATCTTGTGGCTGGGTCGCCCGGGTGATGGGGAGGTCCAGCTTCCGACCCTGGACGGTGTGGTGTTATGCCCACCGCCTTCCGTAAAGAGCCTGGGAGTTCACCTGGACTCCCAACTGACCCTGGAGACCCAAATCTCCATGGTCAGTAAAACAGCTTTCTTTCACCTCAGACAGGCAAGGCGGCTGGCCCCCTATCTATCCTGGAACGACCTGGCCACGGTGATCCAAGCCATGGTCATCTCGAGACTGGATTACTGTAATGCCCTCTACGTTGGCCTTCCTCTGTCGGTGACCTGGAAGCTCAAGCTGGTGCAGAACACTGCCGCCCGACTCCTGTCTGGTACCCCAGCAGGCTGTCACATTACACCTACCTTGCAGGATCTGCACTGGCTCCCAATTGAGCACCGGATCACCTTCAAAGTGTTGGTACTTACCTTTAAGGCCTTGCACGGCCTGGGGCCAGCGTATCTGAGGGACCGTCTTTCCCCATACTGCCCTACGAGATCACTCCGGTCTGAAAACACCAACCTGCTGGTTATCCCACCTGCTAAGTCATTTAAGCTAACGGCAACCTGCAGGAGAGCATTCTCCGTGATTGCTCCCACGCTGTGGAATGCCCTCCCGGCTGAGACGCATGCTCTCCATGACCTCTTGCCCTTTAAGCGGGCATGCAAGACGTATCTCTTTCAAAAGGCCTTTGGCCTATAGCAGGGGTGCTCACACTTTTTCAGCATGGGAGCTACTGATTAAAAAACCAAGTCCCAAAGATCACCTGCCCAGAAATGTAAAACGTATAACTATTTTCTTATTTATTTATTTATATTTATTATTCATTTTTATGTACCGCTCCTTCCAGCAGGCCCGGGGCAGTTTACATAAAATGAAGTTATAAAACATCAACATTTCAATTTAATAACAGCAATATAAAACAGAGCATAAAAATACATCCAACCACCCCATTTCTCCCACACTGCCATATTACCACACATATTATCAGCCAGAAAGTAAGAAGAGAGGCTTTTGAACTGCAAGGCCATTTCATACTCAGCAAGGTAAACAAAGGGGCATGCATAAATACATCCAACCACCCCATTTCTCCCACATTTCCATATTCCCCAACATATATTTCTCAAGGAACAAAGCAAGCAGAGAGGCTTTGGAGCTAAAAGGCCATTTTTAAACATTAAAAATAAACAAAGAGACATGCCACAGAACAATCAAGCACCCACCCCAAAGTAAAAAGACCGACCTTTGAGATGCGGTAAGGAAATGACCCCAAAGTGTCCTTCTCCTCCTCCTCCGCCATTGCTTCTATTTCTATGCTGCCAGCATGTGTGCTGCCTCCAAGAGCTCACGAGAAGTCCGAGAGGCAGAATGGGCGCTTCTGCGCATGCGCGCGGGGCCAGCCATGCATTGCGTCATCCAGGCCCGCCCCCTTTGGTCTCCTACGACTCTGAGTGGCTGGAGAAGGATGGAGGGAGGAGGAGGAATCCAAAAGAGGGGGCCCATTCTGCCTCTTGGACTCTGGAGCTTTTGGAGGCAGCGCGCGAGCAGGGAGCAGGGAGGAGCAACGACGGAGGATTTATTTGCAGGGTGCAGGGGCGCGTGAAGAGGACAAACTGCAAAAAACCTGGTCAGAGGCCTGAAGATCACCAGGATGAGGCCCAAAGATCACCCTGGTGATCCCGATCACCATTCCGAGCACCCCTGGCCGATAGGCACGGCTAGTGCACAGCCCGCCAATATGGTTGTATACTACACTATGCTGTGCTCTGCATTCTGCACATCATGCTGTATTTCAATCTTGATGTTTTATATTATATGTCGCATTTTAATGTGTTTTAATGTTTTTAATGTGTTTTTATTGTACCTTGCTTGCTGTGAGCCGCCCCGAGCCTCCCGGGAGTGGCGGCCTAGAAGCCCAATAAATAAATAAATAAAATAAATAAATATCATGAAATTATCCAACACAAGATGCAGAACAAATACCTTATAAACATCATGCACAGTGGTCAGCCTGTCGAATCGTAGATACATTTCATTTAACATGAGGACTATTTGAATAGGTTCACACTGGGCACAAATGTTGGTGAAAGTTACGACATCACTGAATAATATTGTACATTCTTTGAACTCTCCTACAAGCAAAAATATATAGAAATAGATATATTAGAAGTCTTTTCATAGTACTACATTTATTCAATATTCTTACACCGACTTATAAAAATATCTACTTATAAGCTATTTTAAAATTGTTTACACAGCTTATTGGTTACTTTGCCAAGGGAAACAGCCCAAGAAGACATAACAAAGGATTATTTAAATACCATTCTGCAGTAAAAGGATCAAAACACCATATTATCAAATATTTTGTATAATAGCATATTTGAGCCAAATTGACATTGATCTTGTCATAAAAGTTAAGCAAAATGTCAACTTTCCATTAAAAAGAAGAGCCATTAGATCACACAAACCATAGATAGAATATTCCAAAAATGAGAACGGAAGTCATGAAGCTAAACATTCTTCTTTTAAACCTAAGAATCTCATGGTCAACAGTTTACATCTTCGGAGAACCGAGTTTAGCAATTTTTCTGAGCTCCTGTATTCAGATCAATTCAACTTAGATTTGCTATTGGACAGCACACTGTAGAGTGACTCCCAAACTCTAATTTTCTAGTTGTTTTTGGAGTCCCAGTCCCAGAAGCCTCAGCTGCCTTGGCCAATGGCCCATGATTTGGGAAGATGAAGTCCAAAACACCTGGAGGACTAGAGTTTGGGAAATATTGTCTTAAATAGAATTGTGGACAAAGCCTGGGGAAACTATCCTTTTTTTGCTTGCTAGCTAGCTAGTAGCTAGCTATACACGCATGCATGCACGCGCACACTATATCTTCCAGAATCTTTTACTCACTCAGGGGCTGAGGTTCAAAAAAATATTTTCCCCAAATTGCACTGCACAACACTCCAGTGACAGTATTAGAGAAAAGGAGAAAATCTGTCTGGGCCTTCTTGGCTCTGAGTCCCATACATTTTCTCATTTTCTCTGAGTTCCATACATTTTGAATCTCATTCTTACAACATAAGCAAATTGCATATTACAGCTCCACATATTTCCAAGTTTTTGACCCATATTGTGTGCATTCACCTGCCTCAACTCGCTTCCCTTCTTTGAGCTGGTTGGCCACATGCTTAGGGAGCATGGCATAGAGAAGGGCTTCCGTTTTCTTCTTCTCTTCCTCCAGATGTTTTGACAGGATCCTCAGTTCCTCTTTCTTCCTCTCAAGTTGACTGGACAGCTCCATCTCAGCCAGTCGCTGTTGGTTGAGAAGGATCAGATCTCTGGTGACATCATGGGGAGCAATGTCCGCAATGTGCATGTGCCTCTCTTCCAGCTCATGCAATGTGCGTAGGAGAGGGGAGCAGAGGTACAGCATACACTGGACAGACTCCATCCAGATCATCTGTCCTGATTCACACAAAGGTATAGTCATGGGTAGACTTCCTGTACACAATTCCTTTCTGTTTAAATACTTTTAGTGATTTTTTTTGGTCATTTCTACATGCTCAGTGGTTCACCCCTCCCCTCCTATTCTCTTCTACTCCACACAGAACAGAAAATCAGCTATCCCAACTACTATGAAGAGAGCACCATTTCAGATTTCACAGGGAAGTATTTGGAAGGGGGAAAGAGCAGGTTTTTAGCAAGATGATACTTTAAAAGCATTTAGATATAAACTAAACAGCCATTTTTACAAGCTATTGGTCTTCCTGCAAGGGAGTTGAGCTCAATGGCCTACAAGATTTTGTCCAAGTCTATGAGCCTCTGATACAATATAAACAGTTGTTGTGACTACTAATGATTATTATATGCCCTCTTTTTAAATATTTTTATTTTAATGAAGTTTTCCCATTATCTACAAAACAATAAAAAGCAAGTTTAGGAAAAGAAAAAAGGGAAAGAGAGAAAGGGGGAGGGTGTTAACGTCAATTCTTCTTCCTGATGTACAATTCCCTTTTAATATAATTCAGTAAGGTTCCTCTTTCCCTTGTTCTTCAACTGTCATACGCACTGCTTGATTAAATTCCAGTCTTTATGTAGTCTTAAAAAATGGTTAAATCTGTCATTTTAATATGTCTGCTGGTATTTTATTTATCAAAAATGTCAGTCTATTCATATATTTTCTCTCTAAAACTTTGTCCAACCATTGTTCCTTTGAGAGTATGTCCTCTAATTTCCAATGTTTCGCAAAGACTATCCTCACCGCTGTTGTGAAGTATACAAAACATTTATCTTTACTGGGATCTGCAATTATTTCCATGCCAGTCATTCTGAATAAGTAGAATTCTGGTTTCATTGGGTAATCCAATTTTAATATTTTGTGGCATTCTCCATGAATCATTTTCAAATAATTAGTTGCTTTGTCACAGGTCCACCACATATGATAATATGACCCTACATGTGATTTGCATTTCCAGCATCCATTATCTGAGTTTTTATACATTATGTCCTCTGGAGCAGAAGAACCTTGCTTTTGGCAGGCATACCTACTAAGCAAAATATTTCATTCTCTGTGAAAAAATGTTGGCCTTGTGTGTATGACCAAAAAACAGAGACATCACGTCCTGCAGATCTTAGAAATTTGATTACCCACCCAATCCCATGACTGAATGTTCATATAACAAAGAAATTCAATGTGCACAAAATCCTAGCATTTACAGAAGAACAGGCTGAAACATTTTCCTCTGGTATCTAGCTTTCTCTATGCAAGGTCTTTGGGGGATAAAAAAGCACTGAGCCACATGAGTGCCCGGCTTTAATCTGAACTGGTAAAAAGATCTAATGTCAAACAAAGATTTAGCCCTTCAGTGAGAAACAGTTGTGTTCCATAATTACTGCTGAAGCCTACATCGTGAACTCTCTCACTAGTCACATCAGTATCTCCCAACTATAACATTTATTGAGAAAACAAGGGACTACCTCTCAGCTCTAACATTGGACGCTGATTCCAGGATTCTGGCATCATCTCTCTCTTAGTTCGGAAAACAAATTGGCTGTTGATAAATTTCTGAACACTGGAGATGGTGAATTTCACTTCAGGGCGCACAATACTGAAGTACTGATTAAGACGAATGCCCATAGTTTGAAGGCCAGGCACAATCTTTTGAATGCTGACTCCGGCCTGCTTTACTTTCAGCTTTAAAAAATGTTTTGACAAAACAACACAAGATTCTTGAGCATTCTTGGAAGATTTTCATGCATGTCCTGCTAGAGCTTCATTTCATAAATACCTCTGAAGCAGATGTTGCTTACATTCTTTCTTAATGCTTCTACTTTCGACTATATCTTTCAAGACCACTATATTAATTTATATCCATACTGCTTCTCAGTTTTTTCAATTATTCCTTGCTCTGTATCTTTCCTCCCAAGACAGAAACTCTTCCTAAACCAGAGTACCATGGCCAAGTCCTATTTTTATTCCCAAATAAAGTAGACCCATTCAATAATAAATTAACATATATCTGTATACCTTTATAAAACGGAATGTTTGTATGTATGTATGTGTGTGTGTGTGTATGCAGAGGGCGGAAGGGCGGAAGGGCGGATATGTGGCAGCCACTTTCACAGGCCAGGGTGGATATGTGGCAGCCACTTTCACAGGCCAGGGCGGATATGTGGCAACCACTTTCACAGGCCACAGCGACCAGCGCGGGTGATGGACCTGCACCAAACTTGGTACACATAACCCCCCCTAACCCCCTTTACGTCCTGGCGCGGGTCGGGGGACATGACCCACAGATTATGGGATTTGTAGTACTTTCCAACACTTTGGTTCCCACAGACCACTGAGGCCACCAAAAAGGACCAATACAGACCACACTTAGCACACACAGCCCCCATGACCCACTCTATATCCTGGTGCCGTTTGGAGGAGGGTGGACCATGGATGATGGGACTTGAAGTGCCTCTACTCACTTCCCAAGTCCGCTGCAACCCTCATCCAATGACTGATTGAGACCAAACTTGCCATACATAACTCCCATGACTGCCTTCACGTCCTGGTGAGGTTTGGGGGAGGACTGACAATGGATGATGGGGTTTGTAGTACTTTCACACCCCTCTGTTCCCACAGACCACTGTGGCCCCCAACAAACACTGATAAAGACCACACTTGGCACACAGAGCCCCAGTGACCCACTCCACATCCTACTGAAGTTTGGAGGGGGGACAGAACATGGATGATGGGTCTTGCAGTACCTTCCCTCACTTTCCAAGACTGCTACAAACCTAATCCTATGATTGATCAACACCAAACTTGCCACACAGAGCCCTCATGACCCACTCTACATCCTGGTGCAGTTTGGAGGAGGGTGGACCATGGATGATGGGACTTGAAGTACCTCTACTTACTTCCCAAGTCTGCTGCGACCCTCATCCAATTACTGATTGAGACCAAACTTGGCACACATAACCCCCATGACTGCCTTCACATCCTGGTGAGGTTCGGGGGAGGACTGACAATGGATGATGGAATTTGTAGTATTTTCACACCCCTCTGTTCCCACAGACCACTGCGGCCCCCAACAAACACCAATAAAGACCACACTTGGCACACAGAGCCCCAGTGACCCACTCTACATCCTACTGAAGTTTGGAGGGGGACAGAACATGGATGATGGGTCTGGCAGTACCTTCCCTCACTTTCCAAGACCTCTACAAACCTAATCCTATGACTGATCAACACCAAACTTGCCACACAGAGCCCTCATGACCCACTCCCGAAGCTAGTATATATATAAATACCATTGATCCAGATGTTCTACCCCAGTTGGAACTAATAGAAGAATTCAGGTCTACATCCTCACATTGATTTAACTACTGTTAAATCACAGTGGTGCATTACTATGACTGACTTGAATTAAGAATGACAAGTAGTCTATGAGAATATGGTTGGTAGTCTTTCAAGCAAGAGAAAGTGTGGTATACGGTTAGAGTGTTAGACTAAGACTAAAGACATTGGCTCAAATACCAACAACTATAAAGTTCACTTAATTACCTTAGACCAGGGGTGGGCAATTACCGGCCCTCCAGGGGTTTTGGACTTCAACTCCCAGAAATCCCAGCCAGTTTACCAGCTGTTAGGATTTCTGGGAGTTGAAGTGCAAAACACCTGGAGGGCCGGTAATTGCCCACCCCTGCCTTAGACTGTTTTTATCTTCACTAGACCTAACTTGTAGAATTTTAAGTGTCTGTATATTTGGTTCATGTATAACAGGAAGCATGTTATCATTAGTTTGACATACCTCTTCATCAAAAACAATATGGAAAGGAAGCCCGTTGCAGAATGTCTTTGGATCTATCCAGAGGGTTCTAGGGTAGACAGGATCAAATGCTCTAAGAAGCCGTCCTACAGCATGGAAGGCAAGGAAAGGGAATGCTCTTCATATAATTTGCTGATGAAAACAGCATTTGTGGTTAGCTTAATTTTGCACAAGGTTTAATCTTCATTAATAAATAAATATCCTTTGCTGTGCCAAATGTGCTTTCAGTTGGAGCCCAAAAAAGAGCATGAACAATTTTATCCATTGGACTCTAATATTCCTCTAGCACTGTAATTTCTAGTCATATGGGTATAATAAAATTACAAGTACTGTATTCTTTAGGTACAAGCTTATCAATTATTCATTGGAGATTGGAAAAGACTAAAAAGACCCCAAATTTGGTGAGAGAAAAATGCTTGCATGAGAGATTTGATATCTTGAAACAATTAGACACAAGCCATTATTCTTCAAATATACAAATATAAACATATTTGTATTATACAGGTTGAACACAGCATGCAGTAAGAAATGCAAATATAATAATTTTATTATAGGTGATAGTCAGCGTACACAGTGATGACAAAGAGAAAGAAATGGCAAGAAGTAGTGCCATACATGACTACATTGCTGACCTATGTAACATTGTGCCAAGTCATTTAGGCTGCCTCTGAAATCCACTGGTGTAAATCCAGTGACATCAGTGACAAATGGGTATGCACTTGTAGTTGTAACAAGATCTAACATATGTATATGACACTATGGTGACAGCCCAAATCTATCTAAAATTAGAAAGTAAATAATAGTCTTAAGTCCAATGTGCTTCAGTTGAGAAATACTGATATCTCTTTCTTCAAGAACCATTGAAAGAGGATAATACATTTTAGTTGAATAGACCCAAAAGGTGCCTGTATACATAAATCTTGTATTAGCTTTCAGATGAAATAAAATTCAAAAATAATATTAGAGTAAACCAAATGGAGCTACATCCATTTTTTACACATCCTGAACATTCTCTCTCTCTCCTCCTTGCTTTTGATTTGTACAATGATTATGTCTAGTCCAAATCATTTTGCTGCCTGATTCCCAAAACAAAATGGCATCTTAATTTAACACTTTTAAGGGGACCTTTATCAGCCTTGATGGCAGTGGGCCAAACTTAACAGGCATATTTCTTCACCACATCCTCTCTACCATCTCCTGCCCCTTCACCTAATAATAGAATCAAGATGGGATGTCACAGAATTTCAAAAGCCGAAATGGACATATCCAAGCCTTCTATTTCTTTCTTTTTATCATATCAGAAGCGACTTGAGAAACTGCAAGCCACTTATGGTGTGAGAGAATTGGCCATCTCCAGAGATGTTGCCCAGGGAACACCCGGATGTATTACTATCATGTGGAAGGCTTCTTTCATATCCCTGCATGGGAAGCTAGGGCTGATAGATGGGAGCTCACCCTGTTTCATGGATTCAAACCACCAACCTTCAGGTTAGCAGTTCAGCCGACGCAAACGTTTAACCCATTGCGCCACCGCCTTCTATTTATAATTTAAGATAGCTATTAGGAAGACTGAGGACAGGCAAAGGAAAATGTGATCCAATTTCATCCCATGTCTTTAAGCTTGCTTATAATGAGGAATAAGGATTCATGGCCTAATAAACAAAAATAAGTACTGAGGAGCAATATGAACAAAGCATAATTTCAGGAAGAGATGCATCGATAACAGTTAAAGAGAAGTAGAATGCATGTAGAGCCCTGATGAATCAAACTAAAAGGCTATCTAATCAAGCATTCTGTTCACACTGTAACCATCCAGGTAACTTTGGCAAGCCTACATTCAGGACATGAATGCAATAGCACCCCTCTGATCATGCTCCCAGGCAACTTTTATTCAGCGACATACTATCAATGACACTGGGGTAATCCATCCTGGCTATTAGTCATTAATAGCCTTATCCTTGATGAATTTGTCTAATCCTCTTTAAAATCCATTGAAATTGGAGTGAACCGCAAAATTGCAGTAGTCCAGAGATTCCCAGAGTATGAACAGGATTTTAGAGATGGGGGCTTTTAAAAAAATGAGTAAGTTTTTAATATATAGTGAAATGATGTTGATATGAAACATTCTACATTCTGATTTCTAGCAATAGTTAATGAATCATGAATATATTAGGTCCACATATTTTCACAAAATCATCATCTATTTTAAAATATACAGCTACTAATGCTTTGTGTTTCTTTTCTATGCTTTGTTTTCTTTTGTTTTGTTTTTTTACTGAGACAGTGCTAGAGGAAGAAACTGGAATTTAACTTGAGCCCTGCACAAACTAAGCTCTTACCTGAGAAACCCATATAGTAAGTTATGGTTTGTCTTAGATGGGGTTCAATGGTTAAATTGTTCACAGGGTTATTGTGGCAAATAGAGGAAAACTTCACATAACAAGATCTTGGCAGGAATTCATGATCACAATTACAAATGTGTAACCTAGAGTTCATAACTGATTTTTTATTTGTGATCTGTGACGTATTCAATACTGTATGGAAATAACAGGGACTGTAAAAGTTGCCCAATCGTCACTTACTGGACAGCAACTACTGCAAGTTATGGAGGTTTGTTCTTCTGCCAATCAAGATTACTAGTGTGAAGAGGCACTGGAACAAGAAATCCTATTTTCAACTGTTGCACTGAACATCATTTATGGGAGAGAGAGAAATGATCACTCTGCTTCATTCCAATTGGCAGAAGAGCAGACCACCATTTTTTTTGCGATGCACCTGTAAATGGGAAGGAGCAGCATACAGGGAGTGCACAACCCCCGTTATGTCATCTCCACTGGCTGCCAGTCTGCTACTGAGCACAATTCAAAGTGCTGGCTTTAGCCTATAAAGCCCTAATTGGTTCTGGTCCAGCTTACCTGCCCAAACGTATCTCCCTTTACGAACCAGTTTGAGCATTAAGATCGGCCGGGGAGGTTTTGCTCTTGGTCCCACCTCCGTCGCAAGCATGATTGTTGGGTCGAGAGACAGGGCCATCTTGGTGGTGGCCCCTTGGCTGTGGAACTCCCTCCCCAGCGAGGGTGCAATGTCCAATATGGCTAATATGTTTTATGTTTATGTTGATGTGTTGTTTAGTTTTAACAGTTTTAATTCATAGTTATATGTTATGTTTTAGATATGTTATGTATTGCATTTATACATGTTTGGATTGTTTGGCATTGAATTTTTGCCATTTATTATGTTGCAAACCGCTTTGAGTCCCCCCAGGGGTGAGAAAAGTGGTATAGAAAATAAATAAATAAATAAATAAATAGATAGATACATAAGAAAAAGACCATCTACACTTCCTAAAGCTCACTTGAGAAATGATGACAAAACAGTCATATACATAAATAAATATTCACTTTGGTTTCCAATGAGAATAAACATGGACCTGGTGTAGTTTAAATGTCAGACTAATTTTTTTAGACTCATATTTTGGAAATATATGTTTGTTTACCTTTTCCTATTGTTACAATTCCTCTGATTGTTTCCCAATGACTTTTCTTCACAGGACAGGGAGAAAGGAGATTTGCTTTATCTCTGATTTTATTCATGGCTCTATCAAGATCCTGTGAAATAAATAAATCCAAAAGTATGATAGCATAATATCTTTAAAGTGATTTGAATATCTTTAAAGTGAAGAAACTTAACAAGTATTATACATTAGCTAGGAAATAAGACCAAAAAGCAAATAGTGTTTTATATTCCCTCCTTGATATTTGGGGTACGTTTGGAGTTTGTGCAAGTAGAACTCATTATTACAAACTACCCGCCCCCAAAAAATCCAAAAACTTTAAATAGTCTAGTCATGTCCAACTCTGGGGAGTGGTGCTTATCTCCGTTTCTAAGCCGAAACGCTGGCGTTGTCCATAGACGCTTCCAAAGACATATGGCTGAATGTTGTTACCTTCCCACCAGAGTGGTACCAATTTATCTACTCACGTTTGCATGTTTTCAAAATGCTAGGTTGGCAGAAGGGAGCTCACCCCACTCCCTAGATTCGAACCGCCGACCTTTCAGTCAGCAAGTTCAGCAGCTCAGCGGTTTAACCCACTGTGCCACCACTGGGCTCCATCTCAACCAAAGAGTAATCTATACATTGAAATCAATGAGACAATAGTACTGAAAAAATGCATCCAGGATTGGATGAATGCTCATTTTTGTGGGGCAAAATTTGAACTGGTCAGATTTTTTAGAAAATCATTGTAATTTTAAAAGTAATGCTTCCCCATTGATTTTAATCCAAAAGTCCTTGTACCAATGAGAATCTTAATGCTGATTATAATGGCAAATGCAACTAATGCACACTACAGTAAAACAAGAAAAATGTATTTCTGCTATTTGAATGTCACTATCAATATAGGCTCCAGAGCAAAATGGGAGCTTTGTCTCTACTGTTTCAGTACAATTACGAAACAGCCTTGATGCTTCATTTTTATGTATGCATTGTTTCTAATGTTTTTATTCAGAATAAACACACCGTACCTCTTTATTTAGCTGTTTCTCCACCCGAGTTCCTGAACTGGAAAGGTATTGCGGAGAGGTAGAGAACCTATTTCTCCTTTTGTATGGAAACACAGGTTTTTGTGTTACTAGGAAAACAATATGTTCTTTTTTTCCAGTTCTTTCTTCTTCTTCTGTTTGGTTTACTATTTCCATGGAAATTTCAATGTTGAAAAAATCCAAGGCCGCTGCACCAATTATGCCTGAAGCAGATGAAAATTATTACATTCTGATTATTTTCTAATATTATTAAACCGACTTATGGAGAGCAATTACTGCTCAAAAGTAGCCATAGTAAATGTGCTTAAGATTCTAAACCTATTTAGGCTTGTAAGTGTGCTTAAGACTTTAGATTGAATGACCACTGCCTAAAAAAAAGTTAAAACAGTTTTTCTCAACCTAGGAGTTGGGGTTTCAGAGAAATCACCAAAGACCATCAGAAAACATATATTTATGATGGTATCCGGAATACCTTTGGCAGAGAAGGCTGAAGATCTCTCCACCTGTCCTTCTCTTCCTTTTTGGAAACAGATGGTGAATCTTCCCACCTCCCTCCTCCACTGTGATTGGCCAGCCTATCAGCTGCCACTCAGCCAAGGAGAGGACTGTTTCTGAGACACTAAACAGGGAGGGGAGAGCAGGCATGCTTGACACATGGCAGTGTGGTGTGCATGTGCGGGCGAGGGGGAGTGTGAGAGGCTGGAGGGAGGCTCACATCAGTAAGTCCCTTTAAGACATGGGGGTTCTGTGTGGGAAGTTTGGCCCAATTCTATCATTGGTGGGGTTCAGAATGATCTTGGATTGCGAGTGAACTATAAATCACAGTAACTACAACTCCCAAATGTCAAGGTCTATTTTCCCCAAACTCCACCAGTGTTCACATTTGGGCATATTGAGTATTTGTGCCAAGTTTGGTTCAGATCCATCATTGTTTGAGTCCACAGTGCTCTCTGGATGTAGGTGAACTATAACTCCAAAACTTAAGGTCAATGCCCATCAAGTTTGGTTCAATTCCATCATTGGTGGAGTTCAGAATTCTATTTGATTGTAGGCTAACTATAAATCCCAACTACTACAACTCCCAAATGACAAAATCAATCCCCTCCAACCCCACCAGTATTCAAATTGGGGCATATCAGGTATTTGTGCCAAATTTGGTCCAGTGAAGGAAAATACAGTACATCCTGCATATTAGATATTTACATTATGATTCATAACAGTAGCAAACTTATTGTTATGAAATAGCAATGAAAAAATGTTATGGTTGGGAGTTACCAAAACATGAAGAATTGTATTAAGGGGTCACAGCATTAGGAAGGTTGAGAAACACTGGTTTAAAGGTATCTGGGCATTGCTGATTCAAAACCTATGAATCTAAACAATCTAAAGTTTAGATTCGAACTACTAAAATTATAAGACTTCAGTTCAGCTATCACAAGCTTATTTCAGAGGATTTATTCTATGCATAACACCATCAGGAACAAAGAAATCTCTTTAGTGAATGGTTTAATTATGCAATCAATTAATGAGTGCATAAATAAATTAAAGCATAAGGGTATGGAAAAAAACACTGGAAAGGTGAAAACATAACGGATGAGGGATATTTGTAACTTTCCAACATTTACTACAGAGAAAATTACATACCTGGAACAATGTGGCACAAGCCTCGTCTGTCTGAATAATAATGCAAATGCATTGACCCGTCTCCATTCTTTTCCACCCTAAATGAGGGGGCATTCATTTTCTGAAAAACACTCAAAACATCAGTTAGAATCAGGGGCGGAATTAACTGTAAGCAAAGTAAGTGGCCGCTTCCGGGCGCCATGTGGCCAGGGGCGCATCCGGCCACAGTCGCCAGGATCGGCGCGCCATTGCTGTGGGTCGGCGCACGGGCAGGAGACGGGAAGCTCTGCACCGGCTGCAAAATGTTCCCCGTCTTTTTCATCCTCTTGGGAGTGCGTTTCGCTACTCCGTCCACCAGAAGTGCTCTGTCCCAATAGCACATGCACAAAACTTTCACGCATGTGCCATTGGGACGGAGCGCTTCTGGTGGACGGAGTTGCTAAACACACTCCCAAGAGGCCGACAAGGACGGGGGAACATTTTGCAGCCGGAGGCAGGAGGCTCCACCCGGCTGCAAAATGTTCCCTTATCCTTTTCATCCTCTTGGGAGTGCGTTTTGCTACTCTGTCCACCAGAAGCACTCTGTCCCAATAGTGCATGCACAAAACTAGCTGGCTGCGCGAGTGCGCAATCTCCACCAGGCGGGAGAGCCAGGGGGTGCCAAAATAATGTTTGCTTACTACTTTTTATTACCTTCATCCGGTCCTAGTTAAAATATGACATATCCCATACCCTCCAATATTTTCTAGATGAAATCTGGGATATGTGTGGCCAAGCAATGTCAGAGAGTGGTCAAGATGGCAAAAATATTAATTAGGAAGAACACACAAACTAAAATAAACCTTTCTTCTCCTTACTTCTGAGTTGAGTGAAAACTACTTTGGCCGTTTGGTTGCAGTGATTGAATTCAGCTGAGAATAAAGGGGGGGAATGATAAAAAGAGATAGTAACTGGGATATTTTCAAAGCACCTGAAAAACTAGGATGACCAAAAATGAATCAGGTCTGTCCTCACCAAACTGGGGCAGTTGGGGGATATGAATATTTTAAGCTCAACTGCACAGTGTGCAGAACCAGCAATTGCCACTGAGCTATCTTCTGGCCACATTAAGCCAAAGAACTGAGCTTTGATGTCTTCACCAAATTAGAATTATGACATGATTAAAACAATGCACCCTAATAAGAATATTATTTTCTAAAGCCCAAAGAGAGAGTGCTGTTTCAGATGCATCTCTCTTAATACCCTGAATGTAATGACTAAGTTCTCTTGCTTCAGAAATATGAAGGCATCACCAACACATTCTGCTAATTATAGGACACGAGAAGATTTACTCAGCATTGCCTACGCTGGTGAATTTACTTATGATTTAATTTTCTTGGGCAATACAAATAAAATTAATTTACTAATTAGATCATTATTTTATAAGTTCATTCAGACTGCAAAATTAAAGTGCTTTTACAGAGTTAGATACCATTTTGCAGTGGCTCTATTCTATGTATGATGACTTTGAATTTTTAGAGCACTCATCTCAACAACAGTATGTTTGCTCCCTGGAAGATAATTCTAAATATCTCAGAAAACTACAAATCCCAGAATTCCAAAGGAGGGCTAAAACAATTAAAGTGAAATACAGTGGTGTAACTGTGCAAATACATCCTATATCACTGTGTCTTTTTATCACTCTTGAGATGGAGTGCAATCATAAAATTTCATAATAGATTGAGCCATATCCCTCATCCTTAAATTTTGATTCTTATCAGATTCAGTGCAAAATGGACCCCCAAAAAGGCACACACGTATGCCACACAACCATAAAAAAATCCGAATTGGTCTCAAACTTTTTCTCCCAAAAAAGAAACAGTGGGAAAGAGTTCATAGCAGCTATGACTGTAGGACCTGGAGAGAAGAGTTTAATCGTTTGAGCACCTGCTACAATCTTGACGAAAACCTCTTCTCTGTAGATGGATAAGAGGGTTGGACTATACTTACCTGGTAAGATAGACTCAGGTAACTATGCAGAGCATCCAAATTCTCTATGAATTCATAGAGATTCCCTCCCAGAGTTCTCAGCATATGGTCATAACCTGACCGCTTACAGAATTCAAAGAAATATTCTCCAAACTGCTTCAGGACCATATCTGGGGGAACATCTGAAGAAAGAAATGTACATTACCACAACAAAACTGTTGTGTTTAAGAAATAAAAACGCAAGTGATTTCAGATAAATGAGAAAACTTTAATTCATGCCAGTGGTTCCCAACCTTTGGGCCTCCAAATGTTTTGGACTTTAGCTCTCACAGTTCCTAACAGCTGGTAAGCTGGCTGGGATTTCTGGGAGTTAGTCCAAAACACCTGGAGGCTCTTCTTATGTTCAAGGGTCAGCATTCTTACCTTTAACTGATGTTTTGGAATCACTGTTTATTTCATAACAATAGAGTCATGATGTATCAGCATTCTTACCTTTAACTGATGTGGGATCTATCTAAATTACATTTCAATTAAGGCAAAACATACAGAATCAAAGCAACATGGAGCCTTCTGTCTGTAAAGGGAAACATGTGAGCACAGAGAGATGATGCAGTATTTTGGGGCAAATGGCTGTATTTTAGACAATATTTCTCAAACTCTACTAGCCAACATGGTCACTGAGGATTCTGGGAGTGGTAGACCAAAACTGAATATTCCAAATTTCAAGCGAAAAGAGGTCCAATTGTTGTCATGGCTCCAAGAACCTGATGTCTTTGAATAGCATGGTTACTTCACAATTTTGTTTCAATGTATATTCATGTGCCCCCCCTCCACCTGTATGTATTATTTTCATACCTGGAATTAGCAAAATCTGAGAAGAGTCTGAAGTTGAACTTCAGACATTTCCTCTTTCCATGAAAATTGGAACACAGGTTGAGGCTATCTCAGAAATCTTCAGATCACTGTGATTCAGATGATGGCTGAATTATAACCATTTGCATTTTAGAATTCCTGGCCAATGAGGTCCACCAAACGTTTTTATATTATAGGTACATACACACACTGTTGGGGTGATAAACATGTGGTCCCCCAGCTGTTCTTGAACTGGATTTCCCAAGTTCCTTCAGCATTGGCTAGCAACCAGGGTTTGAATCCCTGCTCAACCCAGGAAGGCAACTGGGTAAATGTGGGCAAGTCACACTCTTTCATCCCCAGGAGAAGGCAAGGGCAACCACCTTCTGGACAAATCTTGCCAAGAAAACTCTATGATGGATTCACCTTAGTGTCGACATAAATTAGAAGCAACTTGAAGGCACACAACAACTAAACATCTACTTTATTTTCACTCATCGGTTTTGATGATGAAATTGATGCTGAAATTGGCATTTTATCATAAATAAAAGGGCAACAGTTTTTTAAACATAAATCAACAGAAAATATATTTTATTACCCCCATCCCTCAAAATGCATACCCAGAATTTTGCATGCCTTGTCAATGAGTTGCATTGTGATATCATCTCTGTAAACTTCAAAAGTCAAAAAAGTATCCTCTACTCCAGTTTGAACTCTGTAAGAGAATTACAGATATTGCTATTAGTAACATATAATTAATATTATTACCTCATATAACCACATCTGGTAAAGGATCATCAAGCAACATCAGTGAAATAGGAGCAGATTAATTCAACCCAGATAATAGTTTTTCAACAGAATAATCACCATCGGGTGACTTTCTACTCCTGTAAAACAGAACTTTGAAAAAAATATTCCCCTCATAAATGGAAAACATGGAGACTTAATGGAGTGTGTATCTGGCAAAAATGAGGGCGACGATTTCCCTACATTTCAATAAGAAAGGGCCCTACATCCTTAGTGCTATACGGTATATTTCAGAGGAAGGAACTGAATCTACCGTACTTCTGAGAAATTCTTGAAATTAATGGGATCATTTGAAAAAATGATATATAAACACACACACACACATACATAGTGTGCTACCAGCAAACAAATCTACATATTTAATCAGTAAGAAATTATAATCACTAAGAAAGAATTATGATCAATCTACTTTCAGACACTCTATCTTCCCTTTCCTCTCAGACATTCTCTCTTCCTTTCCTTCTTGTTTTCTTTAATATAGTTGTTGATGAGGCTGGTATTTATTTAGATATTTATTTTTATTTATTTCATGCATTTGTACCCCATCCTTCTCACCGTCGGGGGTGGGGGGGATTCAGGGCGACTTCATTCAAGTGCTAACCACAATCATAAAACACATTTAAAAACAGTTCATTAAAATACATTACATTAAGAAACATTTGACTAAAATCAGACTGGTTTAAAATCAGTGCCTGGAACAGTCCTTTGTCATACATATCACACTGAGTCTTATTCCCAATTGCGGCTCCTACTATTCAAATGCTTGGTCCCATAACCAGGTTTTGAGTTTCTTTCTAAAGGACAGGAGGGAAATAGCCAATCTGATGTCACTCAGGAGAGAGAGGGATACCACTGAGAAGGCCATGTTTTTCACCCCCACCAGTTGTGTTTGCAATGGAGGTGGGATCGAGAGCAAGGCCACTACAGCTGATCTTAAACTTTGTGATGGTTCGGACAGGTAATCTGGGCATATTTGTCGTATCTTTGCCAAATATGGACTTTATATTTAATCCTCAGAACAGTCAAGGGAATGGTTCCTTTGTTTCTTTAGCAAATAACGGAGAAAACAAGTGGAAACATATTTCTTTTTGGTTACAGTTATTGACACTTAAAAGCTGCCAGCTGTAATAACTCTGAGAAGTGATGAAACTTCATTCCTATATAATGACTCTTTTGCTACTAGACAAGAAGTCAACATTAGAAACAACAACAATAAAGAGAGTTGGAAGGGACCCCTTGGGCTATCTAGTCCAACCCCTTTCTCCTTTTGTGCAACAATCAAAGCACCCCTGACAGATGGCAACCCAGCCTCAATAATAAAGAGAGTTGGAAGAAACCCCATGGGCCATCTAGTCCAACCCTCTGCTTCCTTTGTGCAGCAAAAGCACAATCAAAGCACCCCTGACAGATGGCCACCCAGTCTCAATAATAATAATAATTATAATTATTTTAAAATAGAGTTGGGAGAGGCCTCTTGGGCCATTTAGTCCAACCCTCTTCTCCCTTTGTGCAGCAAAAGCACAAAGTACCAGCCTCAACAACAAGTATAAAGAGAGTTGGAAGAGATCCTTTGAACCATCCAATCCAACCCACTTCTGCCTTTACCTCCTCCTCCCTCGCACCCTGCATGCCTTCCTCAGTGGTGGTGGCAGAGGAGGAGGGAGCTGCCGCGGCAGGGTTTGTCCATAGCTTCTCTCTCCTCCTCCCTCGCCCCACGCGCAACAGCGGCAATGGTGCCAACAGAGGGAGGAGACGGGAAAGGCGTGCACGGGGCGAGGGAGAAGGGAAAGGCACACGCCTCTGCCCTCTCCTCTCTAGCCCTGCGCGAGCCATCCTTGGCAGCGGCGGCAGGAAAAGGGCGTGCACGGGGCAAGGGAGAAGGGAAAGGTATGCATCTTTCCTGGCTCCCTCATTCCATGCACACCTTCCTCAGATGCAGCTGCGAGAAGATGTGAACATAGAGCCGTCGTCTCAACACAGGCTTCTCTAAACAATTGCATGGCTTATTGAATCCAGGCTGGACGTGTCATGATCTTTCCAGACTGTTCCTTTTTTTCTTTTGGCTTCAGGTTATCCAGGTAACTCGCAGGGAATGGGAGTTGACTATGAAACAGACACAGAAACAGGAAGGAGGGGAAGAGAGGGGGGGAAGCTCCCACTCTCTAAGACAGTTTGCTCATGGCCTCGCTCTCCTCCGGGCTCAGAGGAGGAAAAGGCCTGCGAGGGGCAAGGAAAGAGGAGATGAGGGTCCTGACAGGATGGTGTGGAGGAAGGGCTTTTTCATCCACATGCTTTGACACCAGGACCCTCAACCGAATATAAGCTGAAGAGAGGGCTGAAAAACATGGCTTATATTCGAGTATATATGGTACATACAATGCATTGCTCTTATTCGCTTAATTAGAGAATAGGAAACATGACATTCACCAGATGTTGTTGGACTGCAGCTTTTGGCAGCCCTCATTACTAACTATGCTGACTAGGAATGCCACGAGTTACAATCAAGAAGCATCTGAAGAACATTCAGATCTAGATAGTCTTTACTCAACCATATCTTGAGGTGGCAAAAAAGCCAATGGAATTTTAGGCTACCACAGGATTACAGTGTCCAGACTGAGTAGCTCCACTCTATTCTGCTTTGGTCAGACCTCATGGAATTATGTGTCCATTTCTGGGCCTGGTAGTTCAAGAAGAAGATAACCAAGATAATCAAAGTTCTGGAAACCAAGCCCATAGAATCTTGGTTATTATATACAGTATGTGTTCACGTGGGTGAGCATGCATCAGAAAGAGTTATTCAGTGACTTCTGAAATTCTTCTAGCCCTGAAAGACAATGAATAAATTTTGAAAAGCAAAAGTACCTTAGTTTTTCCCATATCTCTTCGCCATACTTTTCAACCACCAGAGACTTCAGGCATGTATTTATGAAGCCATACTGCAAAAGTAAATGAATCAAAATAAGGAGAGATTACAAAAGGTCACTGAACAGTTTGTTCCATTTAAGTTTACTGTTTTGGAATTTATTTATTTATTTTAAAACATTTATATTCCACCGTTTTCACCCTGCCAGGGACTCGGGGCAGAGCACAACATATATATGGCAAACATTCAATGCCGGAACGTGCAATAAATTATAAACATACATAAACATTAAGTATAAATGTTTGCTTATTTATTTGATGGGAATCATATACTATATCCCTCCAATCCTTTTGCATAGTTAGGGGCAGCCCTCTTTGTTTGTCCCCCCCCCTCTCTCTCTCTCATTCTCTCTCAAGACAAATGCAATGGATTTTCTTTCCAGCTGATGTTCCCAGTACATAGCTGGAATGCAACAGCATTGTGCATAATATTTGACTGACCATCTCATGAAATGTCTCCCATGAATGTTTTAGTAAATTCAGCAACAAAATGTGATTCTGGGGATTGAAATATCTTACTTGCTTCTATGAAGATTAATTTTGTACAATGTATCAAATTGGTTGTGCTAAACACATTTATGTAAGAGGGGGCTCCTGCAAAAAAAAAGGTCTGCCTTACAATAAAATGGTTGGACTCAGGCTGTTACACATGTACTCCACAGTGAAGATACGCTGGACAGTACCGCATAACTTGTTTTGATTGAAATGAGTCATATCCCTCACCATTTCTTCCTGACTATATCTGAAAATGTTTTATGCGTTCCAATTTGTTGTCTGCATTACATTTCCAACCATATAGCTTCGTGGGAAAAAATGCAGCTTATTCCAAAATGACTACATCATTCAAAATATGCTGTTTTCCTACAGTGCAATCCTAAACACAAATATTTATTTGTAGTACATTTTCTGTGTAAGCATGTTCTCTATGTTTTTCATGAAATGTTGTGTGAATCCTTGACACTCTTATAAAGTATCTCTTCATACACTCTATTTCAAATGTGAAATATATACCATTTGTTCAGGCTCAGTAAAATCTGCCACATTTTATCGGACCACAAACTAAGCATGGAACAACAGTGTAATGTGGCAGCCAAAAAAAGCCAATTCAATTTTTGGCTGCATCAACATGAATACAATCTCCGGGCTAAGGGACAGAACAGCAGTACTTCATTCTGCTGTTGTCATACCTCACTTGGAATAATGTGTCCTTGTCTACGTCTAGGAACAACAGTTTGAGAAATATACTGACAAGCTGGAATATGTACAGAGGAGTGAAAAAGATGAAGATATACTTGAGGGATTAGGTATGCTTAGCCTGAAAAAGACAAGATTAGGAGGTAATATGATAGCCATGGTATGATGTGGTTGAAGCATTGGACTACAACTCTGTAGTTCAAAACTCTGTGCAGCCGATGTGGAGATTGTTGGGCTTCATTCCTGGACTACACAAGTCTCTTGTGTCATCTGTTTTCCAGACCTCAATGAGTAGCTAGACTAGAGATAGGATCAGGCTGAGGGATTCCTCCCCCCACATACCTATGCATGTTTCCCCAAGGTCTCTTCCTGCTAGCCATTGTCTTCTTCCCCCTTTGATGATGTAGTAATATGGAACTCTGTAAGCGAACCTCCTCTTTACGTTTTATTTCCCTAGGTTGACCATGCGGTCTCTATTGTCCCTTTTGCCTTTTCTTCCTTTCAGTAAGGACACATTTTGCCTCTCTCTAGGCAAATGTAGCTGCATGGATCTTTTTTACTTTTTACCTTTTTTAGAAGATGAGATTTAGTAAGCTAGTTACCACCAAGACCTTTTCTATCAAGAATGTAGAGTATTTCTTTTACTCCAATAAATATTTTTAAAAGTAAAGTTCTCACTGTGCCATCCTGAACCATACTATGATATAGAAGGTTATCCTAGTTTGCCACATGTAAGTTTACTTCTGCTACCTTGCTATAATTATAGTGAAATTACCCCAACTGAGAGTTATTTTGAGCCTAACAGCTCAGATTCCCCAACAGAGTCTCACTGGGTTTTCTTGGGGAAGTCACACACTCTCAGTCTCATAAAACCATGTAATAGGTTCATCTTGGTTTGCCATAAGTTGCAAATGGCTTGAAGGCATACAACAATGATAGCCATGTCATTAGAAGATAGAATAAGCTGGTTTTCTATTGCTGCAGAAATTAGGACAGGAACTATTGGATTCAAATAACAGGAAAATTATTTCTGCCAAAATATTTGGAAAAAATTATTGACCATAAGAACTGTTTGACTGGAAGAAACAATCTTAGAGAATTCCTCTACTTTGGAAATTAAAACTAGAAGTGAATGGCCATCTTTGGCTTGTAACCATGGCTGCAGGCTGGACTGAATGACGCTTGCAAAATAGTCTTTTAAAATAATTTTTATTCAAGAAACAAAAAGCCTGATAGAGCAGTAATGACAGAACAAACAAGGCTTTTTGGGGGGTGGGGTATAAAAAAATACTAAAAACTACACAACTACATTTTATATACAACTGAATAGGTAAAGGTTTCCCCTGACACTAAGTCTAGCCATTTCCAACCCTGGGGGTTGGTGCTCATTTCCATTTCTAAGCCGAAGAACTGGTGTTCAACGTAGACACCTCCAAGGTCATGTGGCCAGCATGACTGCATGGAGTGATGTTACCTTCCCACTGGAGCAATACTTATTGATCTACTCACATTTGTATGTTTTTGAACTGCTAGGTTGGCAGAAGCTGGGACTAACAGCAGGAGCTCACCCTGCTCCCTGGATTTGAACTGCCGACCTTTTGGTAAGCAAGTTTAGCAGCTCAGTGATTTAACCCGCTGCAACACTGTGGGATGAATATCTATTTAACATACCACCATAAACACAGATGTTTTTTATTTATTTATTTACTCTATTTGTATTCGAAGGGGACTCAAGGCAGCTTTACATATGGCAACTATTCAATGGCTTTGGACAACAAACATTTAAAATACACTTAAGTTAACAATTTAAAATAAAATAAAATGCACATTAAAATATATACAACATTGCAACCATGCCATCTTTAAACATGAAACACACACATATACACACAAATAAAATTACCAAATGTATGAAAAGCCAGCTCTACGAACCTCTCACCCGCTATCTGATGGTTTCTATCCATTATTAGTCTACTCTCTTTAAATAATTACACTTCTAAGTATTGTTGAACGCTTTCTTGGTCAGAATCACTGGATGGTTATGAGTTTTCCAAGCTGTATGGCCATATTCCAGAAGCATTATCTCCTGACATTTCACCTGCATCTATTGCATTTATGCTAGGAGGTGATTTGCTGTCCCTGATTGTTTCTTGTCTGGAATTCCCCTGTTTCTGAGTGTTGTTCTTTATTTACTGTTATGATTTTAGAGTTTTTAAAATACTGTTAACCAGATTTTGTCCAGACAAGAAACAATCAGGGCCAGTTAATAACCTTTCAACAAAGGATCCCCCCAGACAGTAAGAAGGCAGACCTTGAAACTGCTAGGTCATTAAATGCTAATCAAGGTGGCCAATTGCAACATTCATGCCTACCTCCAACAAGCAAGAGTTCTTTGTCCCACCCTGGACATTCCACAGATATATAAACCCAATTTTTGAAGTTTCTAACAGACCTCATAACCTCTGAGGATACCTGCCATAGATGCAGGCGAAATGTCAGGAGAGAATGCTTCTGAAAAATGGCCATACAGCCCAGAAAACTCACAACAACCCAATTACACGTCTACTTTTGATAGCACTCTAATCTATAGCTGAGATAGTCAAATGTGTTTGGGTCCAGCTGCGCCCTGTCTGATTTGCCAGGTAATGAGACACATGAATAATATCCCACTTTTCCTGTAAAATTGGGATTCAACGCTGTTCATGAAACCTGTATCTGTTACCTACATCTACCTCTTTTTTAGTTCCCCCTCCCAAAGAGTTGGTCAATCATTACGTGCAATGAAGTATGAAGCTCAACCCAGCGAATTTAACAGAAGTGAGTGGAACTGTGTTCAGCAGAGCTTGGTCTCAGATAAGAGTGTCTAATGTCTATAGTATACACAGAACTGCAGCCATAGTAACCGATGCCGCTAAGCAGAGCTACGTGGATGTATCTCAATGTCCACTAGCACCCCGCTCGCATTCCAAGTAGTAAGACCCTCTTATTTCCAGATGACATTATATACCTATATCCTTCTGTTTAAGTATTGTCTGTGCTTGTTAATTGTACAATGGCATTGGATGTTTGCTATATATGTGTTCAGTAATCCACCTTGAGTCCTCTGGGGAGATAGAGCGGAATATAAATGATGATGATTATTATTATTGGCAATGATAATAATTGGAGCCCTCAGTTGTGCAATGGGTTAAACCCTTGTGCTAGCAGGACTGCTGACTATACGTCAGTTGTTCAAATCTAAGGAAGGTGCGTTGAGCTCCCTCTGTCAGCTCCAGCTCCCCATGTGGTGACATGAGAGAAGCCTCCCACAAGGATGGTAAACATCAAATACCCGGGCATCCCCTGAGCAACGTCCTTGCAGAAGGCCAATTCTCTCACACCAGAAGCAACTTGCAGTTGCTCAAGTCACTCCTAACACTGAAAAAAAATGTTATTATTGTCATATTATTATTATTGGCAATTATAATAATTGGAGCCTCCTGTGGCACAATGGGTTAAACTTTTGTGTCAGCAGAACTGATGACTGACAGGTCAGGAGTTCGAATCTGGGGATAGTTGGTTGAGCTCCTTCTGTCAGCTCCAGCTCCCCATATTGAGGACATGAGAGAAGCCTCCCACAAGGATGGTAAACATCAAACATCCAGGCGTCCCCTGGGCAACGTCCTTGCAGACAGACAATTCTCTCACACCAAAAGTGACTTGCAGTTTCTCAAGTCACTCCTGACACAGAAAATAAAATATATTATTATTATTATTATTATTATTATTGGCAATGATCAAAAGAAAAATGTGCAGCCTTTGGGTGAAGAGGACAACAATGGAGAAAAGGAGCAAGGAGGCAATCTTGACAGCAAATAGCCTACTCCTACTACTTGGAGTATCCATTTCCTCTCTCCTAAAGCATCCCCGCCTGGTATTGATTGACTCTGCGCTTCGGTTCCAGGTCAGTTTGGTCACTGAAGTCTGGAAAGGAGAAGCTACAAGTCGCAAGCCTTGAAGGAGCCTCTGAAACATGCTCTCAAGGCGGTGGTGTTGAGTTTTCAGTCTTTGGGTCGGCTTTCTTGAATGCACTTACTCCGAGAGCGCTCTTGCTAAGTTAATAGGGTTTGCCTGAGACCATACATTGTGGTGCATGGGTTTAAATGATCCCTCCCTCCCCCCTCTGATGCGGGGGGGGGGGGACAGATCGGGCTTCTTCTCTCTTCTCGCCCTCTTCCATCTTCTTCTATTGACGCATCCAATCTTAAAACGAGGGGAGCAGACGGGGGGGGGGGGACGCAACACAACAACAATCAACTCACCATTCTGGCGCATGACTCAAAGAAGCCAATTGTACAACATGGTGCGGCGCCCAAGATCCTCGCTTTAAAGAGCGGCAACCCCCATCCTCCTGGACAGCCCTCCCCTTCGCGGAGCTACTTAGGGGAAACTGGGGACCAGCTCTTTTCCGCAGACCTTTAGGAAGGAAGGGATCAGGAATCTGCTCGGCATGCTTCCAGCCCTCAAGGCTCAGCCTCCCACCCGCGACCCCAAGGTCTGGTGTCGGCTGTGAGGTGAGATCGACCACGACCAAGCCGCCTTCTGCTGTTTGGGATTCGGCTCTCGGAGTCCAGTTACGCCGACGCGGAAAGAGCGCCCCCCTCGGCGCCCTGCGGGAATGCCTCCCTTCGCTTCAGCCTAAGCTGCAATGGACCGCTGAGGTCGCTGTCCAGGGGCCTGTGGTGCTGAACTGCCACCCGCTTGAAAGCGGTTGCCTTCAAGCTTTAAAGCAATTCTGCACCAGCGAAGGCAAAAAAGACTCTTTCCTCCAGTCTGGCCAAACCTCAGTTTTTCCGATGACCTTCAAAACGCATCCTAGAATCATAGAGTTGGAAGAAACGCCCAAGGGCCCTCTAGTCCAACCCCCCTGCCATACAGGAACAGCCAAGACAGATGGCCATCCAACCTGTGTTTATAAACACAGACATGGACATAGACATAGAGCTGGACCATAAGGAAGGCTGAGCGGAGGAAGATAGGCACCACAATGTATGGTCTCAGGCAAACCCTATTAACTTAGCAAGAGCGCTCTCGGAATAAGTGCATTCAAGAAAGCCGACCAAAAGACCTGTGTTTATAAACACAGGCATGGACATAGACATAGAGCTGGACCATAAGGAAGGCTGAGTGGAGGAAGATAGATGCCACAATGTATGGTCTCAGGCAAACCCTATTAACTTAGCAAGAGCGCTCTCGAAATAAGTGCATTCAAGAAAGCCGACCAAAAGACCTGTGTTTATAAACACAGGCATGGACATAGACATAGAGCTGGACCATAAGGAAGGCTGAGCGGAGGAAGATAGATGCTTTTGAACTGTGGTTGGAGGGAAATTCTGGGAGTGCCTTGGACAGCAAGAACATCAAAACAGTCCATACTCCAGGAAATAAAGCCCGACTGCTCCCTGGAGAGAAGGATATTACAGATGAAGTAACTTGGCCACATGATGAGAAGACAGGAAAGCTTGGAGAAGACAATGACGGTGGGGAAAATTGAAGGGAAAAGAAATAGGGGCCGACCAAGGGCAAGATGATGGATGGTATCCTTGAAGTGACTGACTTGACTTTGAAGCAGCTGAGGATGGCCACAGCTGACAGGAAGCTCTAACATGGACTGGTCCATGACGTTTATAAACACAGACATGGACATAGACATAGACATAGAGCTGGACATATGGAAGGCTGAGCAAAGGAAGATAGCTGCCTTTGAACTGTGGTGCTGGAGGAAAATTCTGAGAGTGACTTGGACCGCAAGAAGATCAAACCAGTCCATACTCCAGGAAATAAAGCCCAACTGCTCACTGGAAGGAAGGATATTAGAGATGAAGTAATTTGGCCACATAATGAGAGGACAGGAAAGCTTGGAGAAGATAATGATGGTGGGAAAAATGGAAGGGAAAAGGAAGAGGGGCCGACCAAGGGAAATATGGAGGGATGGTATCCTTGAAGTGACTGGCTTGACTTTGAAGGAGCTGAGGGTGGCCACAGCTGACAGGGAGCTCTGTCATGGCTGTTCCTTGAGATCATGAAGAGTCGGAAATGACTGAATGAATAAACAACAACAACAGACATAGAGACTAGGCTACCTTCCCAAGAGCCTGGAATATTAGACGTATTTTCATAGAATGTGCGTGGTTCCAATAAGTGCTGCCTTCTGCTCCATGTGAATTGATGTTCTGTCCAAATTAAGGCTTTTTAGGTGCTTTTCAAGGTTTCTTGGAATGCCTCCAAGAGAACCAACCACTATTGGTACCACTCTTATTATTATTACCTTATTATTATTATTATTATTGAAATCCAAAATTGGCTCACAACATTAAAAACAATGTAATTCAAATCCAAGAATATAGAAATTTTAAAATAGATAATATTTATCTATTTTAAAGGATGAGGATAATAATAATAATAATAAAAACTTTATTTCTAACCCGCATCCATCTCCCCGAAGGGGACTCGGAGCGGCTTACATGGGGCCATGCCTGAGCAACAAATCACAGAAAAAATCTAAAACAATAAACGTAATAAAAATACATCTTTGAAAATACAACAACACAGATGAATCTAAAACAGAAATGACAGGGCAAGCCACATGTACATATGAAGTGCTTAAAAACTCGGGGGAGATAGCTGGAGTAGTGTCAAAAACATAGAGGATCATATGGGGGGGGGGGAGGTCTCGGCAAAAACAGGGGCATTTGGGAGTCTAATCTCCAAAGGCCAGGTGGAAGAAGCAGGCTTTCAGTTGTTTTTTAAAGGATTCCAGTGGAGGGACATTTCTGATCTCTCCCGGGAGGGAATTCCAAAGATGGGGGGCCACAGAGGAGAAGGCTTTCTCCCTAGTGCTCACAAGTTGAGTCTGTGAGACTGGCAGGGGCAAAAGGAGGGCCTCCCCTGAGAAGCGAAGGGCTCGAGCTGGTTCATGGGAGGAGAGCCGGTCACGAAGGTAGGCAGGCCCCAAACTGTTTAGGGCTTTATAGGTAATCACCTGCACCTTGAATTGGGCTTGGAAAATAAACAGCAGCCAGTGGAGCTCTTTAAACAGGGGGGTCGACCGCTCCCTGTAACCTGCCCCAGTTATTAATCTGGCAGCCGAGCGTTGGACAAGTTGAAATTTCCGGGCCGTCTTCAAGGGAAGCCCCACGTAGAGCGCATTGCAGTGATCCAATCTAGAGGTAACCAAGGTGTGGACCATCATGGTCAAGTCAGACTTCAAGAGGTATGGTCGCAGTTGGCTGGATATGCTTAGTCTGAAGAATGCATAGTCTGTATAAACTGTTACAATATAAACTGTTACACTATAACTACTCCCTTGCTTGTTATTTAAAATGTACTATTTTAAAACCTGCCCAAATAAAAAGGTTTCAGCCCAGCATCAGAAGGAGAATATGGAAGGGGTCATTCTGGTCTCTCTAGGCAGAGATTTCTAGAATCCAGAGGCAGCCACTGAGGAGGCTGTGAAGCTGGATTCCCTAAAGAATCCACTACTCAAGCTGCCTACAGGTTCATTTATTTTTCTGCTATGTGCAGAACTCAAGATGACACATGTATTGTAAGTGATATGAATCATAATGGAATCTCATATAATAATATAGATCTTATTTATGGAACAGCAAAACAATAATTTTATGTCTGTTGAAAGGATGCCATGACTAACAGGAGTGTCAAGAAGAAGGAATGAAGGTTAACAATTGACTTGAGAAAGTACAGGGAATTATTTGTTTAATTAAGGGTCTGAGGAAAAGAGAACCCAAAAAGAGATAGAAGAGATAATCTGGAATTGTGAGCTATGGAACATTATAAAGTAAGAGTTTTTAATATAGAAGTCTATGCTTAGAGGCAAAAAGACAGGATAAACTTAGAGTATGTTTACATTCTATAATTAATGCAATTTGACACCACTTAAACAGCCATGGTTCAATGCTTTGGAATTATAGGAGTTATAGTTTACATTCTATAATTAATGCAGTTTGACACCACTTTAACAGCCATGGTTCAATGCTTTGGAATTATAGCAGTTATAGTTTGCTGAGGGTCCTTCCAGACAGGTCCTATATCCCAGAATCTGATCCCAGATTTTCTGTTTTAAACTGAATTATATGAGTCTATACTGCCAGATAATCTGGGATAAACAGAAAACCTGGATCAGATCCTGGGATATAGGACCTTCTGAAAGGGTCCTCAGATACCTACACTCTTTGGAAGAGAAGGTTAAAGACCTGTAAAACTGCAACTTATAGAAACAATTTTTACTTAAGAATGAAGTAGGTATATTCAGAGCATATATCAACTAAAACAGAATTTCTCAACCTGAGGGCCGGGACCACCCGAGGGGGGGGGGGATTACCAGGGGGTAACAGAGGGATTGCCAAAGACCATCAGGAAACACAGTATTTTCTGTTGGTCATGGGGGCTATGTATGGGAAGTTTGGCCCAATTCTATTGTTGGTGGGGTTCAGAATGCTCTTTGATTGTAAATGAACTATAAATCCCAGCGATTGCAACTCCCAAATTTCAAGTCTATTTTCCCCAAACTCCACCAGTGTTCACATTTGGGCATAATGAGTATTTGTGCCAAGTTTGGTCCAGATCCATCATTGTTTGAGTCCACAGAGCTCTTTGGATATAGGTGAACTACAACTCCAAAACTCAAGGTCAATGCCGACGAAATGTTTCCAGTATTTTCTGTTGGTCATGGGAGTTCTGTGTGCCAAGATTGGTTCAGTTCCATTGTTGGTGGAGTTCAGAATGCTTTGATTGTAGGTGAACTACAAATCCCAGCAACTACAACACCCACGTGACAAAATCAATGCCCCTCCAACCCCACTAGTATTCAAATTTGGGAGTATTGGGTATTTGTGCCAAATTTGGTCCAATGTATGAAAATACATCCTGCATATTGGATATTTACATTACGATTCACAACAGTAGCAAAATTACAGTTACAGAAGTATCAACAAAAATAATGTTATGGTTGGGGATCACCACAATATGAGGAACTGTATTAAGGAGTCACAGCATTAGGAAGGTTGAGAAATACTGCACTAAGAGGAGATGGAGGTGTTCTTAAATCCTGCTCCAATATTTATGGAATGGATAAATTCAAAGGATGTGATGACTCCACTTTCATTTTGCAGATGGAAACAGAGAGAGAAAATTATCCAGAGAAATCTGCAAAGTAATATATAAAGAGCTGCAGAAGAGGAAAGCCAAGTAGCTGCATAATGGGATGCTTGTAAAACTGTGATTGGTGCTTTTCATTTGCATTATGGTCGCTAAATGGAGAGGAGAATCTTACATAAACGAAGTTCACTGATAACAGACAGAATATTATAAACCAATTTACTGATGAAACGAACCATTACAGCTGCACATGAAAAGATTTAACAGAGACACAATAAGCCCAGAAAGCAGTGGTCTAATGCAAACAAACATTTCTTAGTTGGCAAAGGGAGCTAAATCAGAAGGGCCATTGCCTTGCTTTATTCCTCTCCATTCTAAAATCTGTTTTAGCTGCTGATTCTCCATAATGGCTTATATCAGGCTTTCTGTGTGTGTATGCCAAAGATAGTGAGCTGTGGAAGGCTAGCAAGGCGCATCAGTCTCCTATGAGACTTGGGGGTGGGGGTTGCATCTGCTCTTGCAAGATATTTTAAAACTTTCCTTCCCCAAATGCTCATGTTTTGAAAGGATGGTTAGTCTTTTCTGTGCAGGTGTTACATACTGTGCACAGTATGGTCTTAAAGCAAACATTTTGGATGTTTTGGGGGCAAACAAACGTTTGGCCACACTTTACCCACCCCTGTTGTACACAATAGTATTCTAGATTGTGTGAGTTGCCCTATTATAAATTGTGATCCAGAAACCATGAGCAGCCTGGGCAACCTCTTTCTCACAGGAAATTTTCATGAAATCCTCTATGTTCCTTTCATCTTAAACTGGTACATGTAAATTTTAGATTCTATTTGTATATGTAAAATATTTCTATAGACTATAGATTACATGCTCTAACATATGTGTTCATGTAGACCAATGATTTTCAACCTTCCTAATGCCATGACTCCTTAATACAGTTCCTTAATACAGTTGGTTCCGTAATACAGTTGGGTGACCCCCAACCATAAAATTATTTTGTTGTAACTTCATAACTGTAATTTTGCTACTGTTATGAATTGTAATGTAAATATCTGGTATTCAGGATGTATTTTCATTCATTAGACCAAATTTGGCACAAATGCCCAAAACGCCCAAATCTGAATACTGATGGGGTTGGGGGGGGGGTGTTTTTGTCATTTGGGAGTTGTAGTTGCTGGGATTTATAGTTCACCTACAATCAAAGAGCATTCTGAACTCCACCAATGTTGAAATTGAACCAAAGTTGGCACATAGAACTCCCGTGACCAACAGAAAATACTGGAAGAGATTGATGGGCATTGACCTTGAGTTTTGGAGTTGTAGTTTACTTACACTCTCTAGAATGGGTCTTGCAGGGCACTGTTTTTGCAGTGGCTCTACTCTTTCTTGGAGGATTGGACCCAGTTAGTGATGCTGGGGAACACCTGCTCAGACCCCTAGCCATTGACCTGTGGGGTCCCCCAAGGTTCTATTATTTCCCCCATGCTCTTCAACATGTACATGAAACCGCTGGGTGAGGTTTCATGCAGAGTTTTAGAGTTGGATGTCATCTCTACGCAGATGACACACATCTCTACTACTTTTTTCCACCTCATTCCAAGGAAGCTCCCTGGATCCTGAACTGGTGTCTGACAGCTGTGACAGACTGGATGGCAGCCAACAAGCTGAAGCTTAATCTAGACAAGACATATGTTCTCCTAGTCAGTCGCAAGGCCAATTGGGGTATAGGATGGCAACCTGTGCTTGATTGGGTTACGCTCCCCCTGAGGTCACAGGTCCGCAGTCTGGGGGTCCTCCTGGCTTTAGCACTTGAAGCACAAATGTTAGCAGTGGCTGGGAGTGCCTTTGCACAGTTAAAACTTGTGCACAAGCTGTGACCATACCTCGAAAAGCCTGATTTCACCATGGTGGCCAATGCCTTATGTGGTTATGGCACGTGTATGTACTTCTGTAAACTACCCCAAGTCCTTTTTGGGAGGTGGTGGTGGGATATAAATAAAGTAGTAGTAGTAGTAGTAGTTGTTGTTATTAAAATTGTTGTGCCAAAAAGAGGGGGGCTTTCAGGGTCTGGTGGAGGGCTTAAGGGACCACAAATGTAGAGTCCAGGGATGACACATGGCTTGTGGCAGTACTATGTCCTCCCCAGTCAAGGAACTAAACCACCCAGAGCTGTTTTAATAAAGATTTCTAGGTCAGGTGTAGAAATCCCAATAATATGTTGAATACGAATCACAGGTGCAAGAACTGAAATCTGTATGGGAAAATACAGGGTTACACTAATATTAATAAACATTAGTCATGGAAGAAACACAATTGAGTTTGTTTGTGGTGCAGAATCACTGTCATAAAAGTACTATGTTAGACAATTATTATATTACCACCCCCACCCCCCAAACCGGAGATGGTTCATATTTTGCTAAGTGGTTTGAAGTTTCCCCTTTCTTGCTTACCTTTTAGAGGAAATACGAAGCATGTTAAGAGCAGACCACTCAGCTGTGAAACTCATGTCATACTAAAGTTTTGTTCTATTAAGGTTCTTTATCTTCAAAATCTATCAAGGATAAATCTGTTTCCTAAAATGCATCTAATGTTCATCTTCAGTGTTCATCTTCATTTCAGACTCCATCAAACACAATGGGATTTACTTTCAATTAAATATTAATGTTAGTGCTTTGTACATTTTTCTTTGACTGAAACATTTTTCTTTGACTCAAAATATGTAACAGTCTTTTACCTCAGCATTTCTGCATAAGACCTTTAAAAAGTAAAACATGGATCTTTCCATTTATTGCTATAATCCTACCATCCCATGAAAGCTTATATTCTGGTGGCAGACACACTGTTATTTCAGTATATGAAATAACACATAAATAGGCTGCAGCAATATTTTCCCCTTTAAATAAATCATGGTTAAAGCCAGAATATTTTTCTTTTCTTTTCTTGGTTATGAATGGCATTTACAACTGAAATGTTTGCATATGCCTATAGATTTGGCACTGGGATTTAGAACAATTTCATGCCTTGCATCTGGGTTTTTCTTTTTTGCAAAAAGCTGCTGCTGTGTTCTCTGGATAGCAGAGTGCTGTGTAATTTGTAGATGTCTGGACTATGATAAAGTGCATTTTCCTCATAATTTATCATGATGACTTCAAATGTAGCGAATAGAATTATTCCTGTGCCTGGTTGAAGAAAGCAATTTCTTAGTTCCTTACCAAAATGGAAACACATCTGACACTGCTGTGGATGTTATCCAGGCATGAATCCGGTTGAACCGAGCCAAGCATTTTCACTGCTAGGAGGATGTGCCCTACATGTTCTCACAAAGGTCTATGTGCCAGAGCAAACAGCAGCAGCTTTGTCGTATGAGCCCTGGATTTAAGCCCTTTGCTGTTGTCATCTGCCTCATTGCAAAAAGAACCATTCATTTTCAGAATAACAACAATTTCATTCTCATTATATCATGGCATATATTTCCACAGAACAATTTCAAGGTAGGATAAAGAACTGTGGCAAGGGGCTAATTTTCACCTGTATTCTACTTCAGCAAGTCATCACTTCTGGAATTTGGCCACAAATAGGACAATAATAAACCCTAGAAATGTTTGGGGGCCAAATTTTGTCCTAAAACTGCACTATGTAAACATACTGATGTAAAACCCTTAAGAGCTGAGGTTTTACCACTAGAGGGTGTTCTCTCCAAATGTACATTTAGATGTATAACACTGGACAACACATATTTTGATGCCTCAAATGTTACGCCTGTTTCTGGGTATATTTGACCTGCTGATTATTTTTTTTTAATGGTACCAGTTTTCCTCTATAAGTGCTCATTTTTGAGATACAGAACATATGATAACCATATCAAAGAAACTAGAACTGATGTGGTATGTAATGCAATTTTCAAAATCAGCACCCCAGAAAAAACAAGAACAGGCCTAAAAACCAAGATACCAAGATTTTGTTTTCTTGTTGGACTGTGTAATGAACCAGGCTATATTTCTAACTGCTTGGACATTCTTCACTTCGATATATGATAGTCTAAATTGATTGGAGGTGTATAGGAAAATATTTACCTCTGTATATTTGTACTAAAAATGATGATAACAATTCTGTATCACTTATCTAGCTACACACACCCCCTTCCCACTTTTCAGTCAGCAGTCAGTGTGAGTGATAACAATGTGTTCTCCATTCATTTGGGAAAAATCTAACTAAAGTCCTGAATCCCTTCCTGTGAGCGGTCTCCAATATGGAAGTCAGACTCAGGGTACCTGTCAGAATTCCCCTTCACTCCAGAGATTGCTTGTGGGAGGAGGTGAGAACAACAATGAATTGCTCCCTTATTATCAAGGGAATGGGCTCTTATTATTTGCAGCAACTGTTGCATAACACATTGGAACTAAGGGGCTTCTATGGTCCCTATGTACTTCCAAAAATAGTGAATATGTAGGATATGGACCAGTGATGACTATGTAACTAGGCTGAATTCTAGTCAAAAGGCACCAGTGAATTCCCATCTGATATTGGAAACTAATCTAGGACAAGCTTGATTTATGCTTAGATGGGAAAAAACCAGTGAATACCAGGTCCTATAAGCTATATTTCAGAAGAAAGAATGGGGGAACCAACTTCTGAATATCCTAAGAAAACTAAGAAATTCATGGGGTCGCAATAAGTCAAAGTGGGACTTGAAAAAATGTATAAATAGTAAAACCTCCAGCTCTTACATTTCAAAAGTAAAACAAAAGATTGGACATGGGGTTGTTGTGAGTTTTCGGGGCTGTATGGCAATGTTCCAGAAGCATTCTCTCCTGACGTTTTACCCACATCAATGGCAGGCACCCTCAGAGGTTGTCATGCCTGCCTTTGATAACGGCAAAACCTCAGGAGAGAATGCTTCTGGAGCATGGCCCTACAGCCCGGAATATTTTAAAAATAATGCATTGGCACAGTTGTGAGCTGAGACTCCACATTAAAGGAGTCACATAGCCAGTTCACTCTATTCTGAATTTTGCATAGATCCAGTTCACATTCCTTATTCTACTGTGTGATTCACCTTCCTCTTGATTTGGAATACCATTTTTGGCATGCAAAATATGTATCCTACCACCCAACTGAAGCGTTAAAAATGCAGGATATAGTAATTAGTGTAGAATTAAGTTTCCTAAAGACCTCAGACTCCTTTCTTATTCTTTTAGGGTCAAACTTCTAATCCTTTTTGGCCATGAAGAAACACTTGGAAGTATAGGGGAAATGGTAGCTGAAATGTAAGAATCTTGAGAGATAGCGAGACAGTTCCATGAGATTTATGTGAGTGAAGGTAGAGATTCAGTCAAAAAATCAAAATAGAGACTATCATCAAGAAATGAGAAGGACACTCACCGATTTTAAACTGAACTCAAATTATTCTTGAAAGCCACACAGTTCCTTCGCCATGAAGTCACATTCGCACAAAGGGGGGGGGGTATCATTTCACATGTTTACTGTATCAACTTATGTTAGGTCCAACAATTATTTATTTATTTCCAACATTTTTACCCGGCTCTTCTCTACCCCCGAGGGGGGGGGCTCAGAGCGGCCTAACAAAAGGCACAATTCGATGCCAACATAATAAATACAATATAAAACCAAAAACATACAGCATTAAAACACATTCTCTCGGCATTACTTCGCGAACGAAGATTCAGGAAGGACTCATCCCACGCTTTTTACAAGCGCGTTGATGACTAAAAAGGCCAATCTGAGATAGGCAAGTTCGGTTGCAGAAAGCGCAGCAGAAAGTCTCCTTGGGTGATGTTTTTCCAAGTTGCGGTTCTTTCTGCGTTGTCGTTTCTCTTCGAGACCCATTCGGCGTGTCTTCTCGAAAGAGGCCGCAGCATTGTGGATAGTGCTTCTCCATGCCTCCCGATGTGAGGCCAGGGTGGACCATTGTTGGTGATCAATCTGGCCAAGCCTGAGATGTTGTTTCAGGGAGTCCTTATATCTCTTTTGGGGGGCGCCTCTCTTGCGCTGACCCGTGGCGAGTTCACCGTAGAGTAGTATCTTTGGGAGGCGGTGGTCCTCCATCCTAGAGACGTGTCCTGCCCAGCGCAGCTGTGTTTCTCAATAGCATGGCCTCAATGCTGGTGATCCCTGCTTGCTCAAGGACAGCAACATTCGTCACATAGTCGGTCCAGTGTATATTTAGGATTGTGCGAAGACAGCGCTGATGAAAGCGCCGAGGAGTCGTAGGTGTTGGCGATAGGTGACCCATGTTTCAGACCCATAGAGGAGAATGGACAGTATGATAGCTCTGTACACACTGATTTTGGTGCTTTGTCTCAGGTGCTTGTTGCTCCAGACTCTTTTGTGAAGCCTTCCGAATGCACTATATGCCTTTGATAATCTGTGATCTATCTCTTTGTCAATCTTGGCGTCTGAAGAGATGATGCTTCCCAGGTAGGTGAACTGCTGAACGGACTTAAGCACAGATGTGCCTATGCTGACGTGAGGATGGTGGTGTTCTTCCTGTGGTGCGGGCTGGTAGAGGACTTCTGTTTTCTTCAGGCTGACTTCCAGCCCAAACAGCTCTGCAGCTGTTGCAAAGCAGGATGTGAGGCGCTGCAGGGCTGCTTCTGAATGGGCGACAAGGGCAGCATCGTCAGCAAAAAGTAGCTCACGGACTAGATAGTTTAGAGTCTTAGTGCGAGCCCTCAGACGGCTTAAGTTGAACAAGCTACCATCAGTACGATAGCGTATATATATGCCATCTTCTTCTTGTAGGTCTGCCATAGCCCTTTGGAGCATCATGCTGAAGAAGATTGTAAATAGGGTTGGTGCAAGAACACAACCTTGTTTCACTCCATTAGTTATGAGAAAGGGCTCCGAGAGAGCATCGCCATATCTGACTTGACCGTGCTGGCCCTCATGTAACAGGACAATCATTTTGAGGAACTTGGGGGGACATCCTAGACGTTCCAGGATCTGCCACAGACCTTTCCTGCTCACAGTGTCGAAGGCTTTGGTGAGGTCGACAAATGTTACATAGAGTCCTTTGTTCTGCTCTCTACATTTCTCTTGCAGTTGTCTAAGGGCAAAAACCATATCTGTGGTGCTCCTATTTGCTCTGAAGCCGCATTGGCTTTCAGGGAGAAGTTCTTCTGCAATAGCCGGAACTAATCTGTTCAGGAGTATCCTTGCAAGGATTTTTCCAGCAATGGAGAGCAGTGTTATACCTCGATAGTTTGAGCAATCGGATTTTGTTCCCTTTTTCTTATACAGGGTGATGATAACTGCATCTCGGAGATCTGATGGCAGTTCACCTTTTTCCCAGCAACTCACAAGGAGCTCGTGGAATTTAGCATGCAGTACATGACCTCCCTGTTTCCAAGCTTCAGGTGGGATTCCATCGATCCCGGCTGCCTTGCCATTTTTCAACTGCTGTATGGCCTCAATGGTCTCTTCCAGAGTGGGAGCTGTGGGTACGCAAGCCTCTCCCCCACTGCAAGGGGGCGCCAATGGAGAGGAAAACACATTAAAATACAATTAACATTAACACATCATACACATTCTCTTAAGTTAAAAACAGTATTTCGTCCATTGAGTCATATCCATCAACTTGCTGTTACAAATCCAGTCCAAAGTGCTGTATTGTGCTAATGTGCAAACGCTTGGTCCCACAGCCAAGATTTCACTTTTTTCCTGAATGCCAGGAGGGATGGTGTTGATCATATGTCGCTTGGAAACCCGTTTCACAGACGGGGAGCCACCACCGAGAAGGCCCTCTCTCTCGTCCCCACCAACCGCGTTTGAGAAGTTGGCGGGAGCGAGAGCAGGGCCTCCCCGGATGATCTTAAATTACGAAGTGGGACATAGAGGCTGATGCGTTCGGACAAGTAAGCTGGGCCAGAACCATATAGAGCTTTAAATGTCAAAACCAGCACTTTGAATTGAGCTCGGAAATGGACAGGCAGTCAGTGGAGCTGACACAACAGGGTGGGAGCTTATTACATTCATGAGGTTATTACACTGAAAAAACTGCAAAACTTTCTCTTTGCACAAGGGACATTGTCCTCCCCCCCCCCACCTCTATATGAATGTTTGTATGTATGTGGCAGCTTTCTGATTGGCTGCCACTTTCACAGGCCACTGTGACCAGCACAGGTGACACATATAACCCCCATGATGCCCTTTACATCCTGGTGCGGTTTGGGGGAGGTGGACCATGGATTATGGGATGTGTAGTACTTTAAAACACTTTGGTTCCCATAGACCACTGTGGCCCCCAACAAAGACCGACAAAGACCATACTTGGCACACAGAGCCCCCATTATGCCTTTTATGTCCTGTTGTGGTTTGAGGGAGGATGGACAATGGATGATGAGATATGTAGTACTTTCAAACCCTTCTGTTCCCACAGACCACTGCGGCCCCCAACAAAGACCGATAAAGACCAAACTTGGCACACAGAGCCCCCATGACCCACTCTACATCCTACTGCATTTTGGAGGAGGGTGGACCATGGATGATGGGACTTGAAGTACCTCCATTCACTTCCCGATACCACAGTAACCCTCATCCAATGACTGATCAAGACCAAACTTGGCAAAGAGAGCCTCCATGGCCAAGTCAACATTCTGGTGTGGTTTGGGGGAGGATGGACTATGGATGATGGGACTTGGAGTACTGTAACTCACTTCCCCAGACCACTGCGACCCTCATGCAATGACTGATCAAGACCAAACTTGGCACACATAGCCCCCTGACCCACTCTACATCCTGGTACAGTTTCAAGGAGGATGGACCATGGATGATGGACTTGAAGTACCTTCACTCACTTCCCGAGACCACTGCGACCCTCATGCAATGACTGATCAAGACCAAGCTTGGCACACAGAGTATCCATGAGCCAATCTACATCCTTGCACTGTTTGGAGGAGGATGAACCATGGACGATGGGACTCACAGTACCTTCATTAACTTTCTGAGACCACTGCAAGCCACATAAATAACTGATAAAGACCAACCTTGGCACACAATGCCTTTCTCAAATAACCTGGGCACCGCTGGGTCCCCAAGCTAGTGCATGTGTGTTTGAGTATATATATTTACAGTATATATATATATATATATATAGAGAGAGAGAGAGAGAGAGAGAGAGAGAGAAAGAGAGAGCATTTTGCTTTGTTGAGTCTCCACCAATTTAACACAGTCTCTGCCACAAAAACAAAATTTCTTTAGTAGAACAATGACTTTCAAAGTAAATATCACACACAGAAACAGGAAATAACACTTTCAAACCAGGAACAAATAAATTTATTATTCAAAAATGTTTTTTATAAAAAGTTTGAAAATTCATCAAAAATCTGTGTATAAGTCAAACATTCTGAAATTTGGTGAGCTAACAGTGTTCAATGTGTTCTACCAAGGTAGGAAGTTTCATCTCAATATCTTTAAGAATGAGGGAGATAGGAGTCCCTGAATTTTCCCCACTGGCAGTGATGTCTTCCTTATTGAGCATGCGTGACCACCATTAACAAAGTACATACAGTAAGTTGTGTTAAGTTCACAGGCATACATTATCATCGTGAGGTAAATCCATACATGGCATGTCCTGTGGACCCGAAGGTCCATACATGGCATGTCCTGTGGACCCAAAGGTCCATACATGGCATGTCCTGTGGACCCGAAGGACATGCCATGTATGGATTTACCTCACTATGATAATGTATGCCTGTGAAGCTGAATAGCTTGATACGACTGTTGCCGCTTGAAGAAGCCCAAGGCGAAACGCTTGTGAAAGCTCTGCAGCTCAATCGTTGCGGCTTCTGGCGTTCTTGCTGCTTCCATCTCGGGTTTCAAGCCACTCCTTTGCAACGCTCTCCAGTCGCCCTTCCTCCATTGGGAGCTTGTGGAATACACATATATTTTTGGTGGATATTACGTGCATTATTGGACTGCCGGGACTAACTTGTTCGCTCTCTGACTTGGCTGCTTGCCCGTCCCCCGTCAAGCACCCCCTCCCCTTAGATGTTTTGGAGGGACTGAGTGCATTATTGGACAAAGGGACGCTGAATTTACTTGGCGTTTTTGCTATTGTGAACTACGGAGTAGCGTCTTACCTGTCCCCCGTCGTGCACACCCACCCCACTAGCACCCTCCAGGTATTGTGTATTTGCAACTGGAGTGACTACCATCATTTCGTATTGTATTGAATGATATTTATGGAATTTAGGCTTTAAGCCCACTGAAGTAATATTACAATTGCACATTTTGTATGAATTTCCAGTCCCGTGTGTTTTGTAGTGGTAAGTGTTATCAGAAACACAGATTTAGCTATTTCTGTTCCAGGGCCTAGGAAAGTAACACACCCCCGCCCCCACAGCTGCACCCATTAGTCATACTGGTTGGGGGATTCTGATCCCTCTGCTTTAAGCAGTAATTTTTTGACATGTTGCTCTGTTCTCATTGCCCTCCTTTGTGTTCTGGATTTATCTTTCCTCCTTCCCCCTATCTGCACACTGCTCTTCTTTCTCCTTATATTTCTGTTGCAGTAATAAAAACTTTGGCTAGACAGTACCATCTGTTAAGCTGTAATAGTTACTCCCAAATCACCGAACTGTCTGAACACTTCACATTTTCAATGCTTCAGGCTGTAGCCCGAAATGCTGGAGTTGTAAGGGAATATTTCCTCCAAATGATTCCCAGCAAGCACTTCAAATGGAAAACCAACAGTCATTCTGCCTTGATTTGACACATTCTACTTTCAAGACAATTTAAAGCAGACCTGTGACAGATCTTATATTCACCTTCATATGGAACCACTATTCATGGTTGACACGTTGAGAGTCAAAGTATTCATCTTACTACAGTTTAATATCACAGCAGTGGAATAAAAGCAGAATATAGAAGAACCTTTCCAACTGTTCAGGCTGCTCAGATTTCAGTATTAGAAGATGCACATTCAGGAGTATAAAAAACCATATGCATGAGAATTTAAATATAGAAGGTGAATTGCTCACAAAGAAACCTGGTGTGTAATTTTTTTAAAAAAACACTTCTACACTTTTCTTAAGATAACTAGACAACACTGGCAAGAAAAAAAGAAATATTTGCAGCAAGATTAAAATATTAAATTTTTTCTTGGATATATCTCAGTGCTAACAATGTCCTTTGAAAGCACCTGTATTTTCACTTTCAAATGTAATATATGTTGAACAATTATCAGAGAGAAAGTAAACAGTTAACTCTCTTTGCAATCAAAATAATTGGACATGCAAATCTTGTACAGGTTATTGTTTTACATTGCAACAATAGCCTAGGTGTTCAAAGACCTCTTCACATGGGGCCATCACATGACACACAGCAGGCCCTACCCACTTTCCTCCCAAAAAAGGAAGGGTGACTCCAGTATGGCCTCCACTACGGGGAGGAAAGCGTCATGCAGGTAGCTCCAATGGACTTCTGGTCCCATAAGCCTGTTTGATGTCATAAAGGGCAGCAAGGCAATGTGCATTGCCATGTATTGCCACCCTTTCTGCCGTGTGATGGGGCAGGGAAAAGGTGTCAATGCCCTCAAGGTGTGATGAGGGGGGAGGGCACACAGAGTGCCACGAGTTACCCTACGCACTTTCCTATTCACCAGCTGGGCTATGTGACAAGGTCCCTAGTAGGAGGTACAGAAGCTGCCCAAGACTTCTCAGCTGTGATCTGAAATGGTGGGAAACTTCTGCTGACTTCCCTGTTAATACATTAATGATCTAACATGCATTAAGCTACAGATCATTAACATGCATAAATTCAAGGGGGTGCTCAGGAGCAATTGTGTCTACCAACCTAACAATTTCCCTGTTTCAGACATCAGCCAATACTTCAGTGGGATCACTTGCCAAGGCAACATAAAACTGCTCAAAAGCAGTCAGGAACCCATATGCCTCTTGGAGTCAACCATCTTAATCAGCCTCTCATTCCTACAGAAGTTCTGAGTTCCAGTAAGTCTACATCCCACCAAACAATCATCAGTCCATGCCAACAAAACTACAGAAAGTTCCATCATCCCAACCCAAACTAGCTCCAGAGTGTGTCCAACAACATGAGTGGCACCAGATGCTACCTGGAACAGACCCTATTGTAGTCACGAGGGACATGGTCCTGAGTTGCTTGTGACAGAAAGGTCTTTTTATGGAGGTTGAAATCCCTGTGCTGAGGGGATGTCAACACTACTACCAAGACCAACTTAGGCAGGGAGACCAATGAGCTGGGTGTTACAAAAACAGAATCTGTATTCTGTCTCAGTTAGCCAATCTAGAACGAATCGGAATTGACCCTGCTTAGCTTTCAGGATCAGATGGGATCAGCTGCCTTAGGATATTTAGGCTGTAGCCCTTTGCTATTATATAGCAGTTTAATGGAGGCTTTAGAAAAATATGTTTACTACTCCATCTTCCTGTCACCAGAAATATACCCCCATGAACCCAAAAAGAGCACTTCAGAGTTGTTCTAAACTGCCTGGAACCTGAGAAGAAAACCAAACTTGTTAGGGACTTTGGAAACACTGAAGCATTTCACTGAAAGTTTCTGTTTGCATATGCCTCCTCTGTAAAATGTCTTGAAATGTTACAAAATGTCATGCCTAAGATCAACAGAAATGTCAAGCAGTATGAGCACAGCTCTAATACAATTGAACATCTGAATTTATTTTGGCAAATTTCATTCTCTTTCTCCCATCATTCCATTTGATAGTTTCAAGTGTGAAATTCCTTTAGTACTCCCAGGGATTCATTCTCTGTTCTGAGTTAAAGACCATAGAAGAATCACACACATTTTAAGCTGACTCAGCACGCCTGGGAGTATTCCTTGGTCAACAATGAAAAATGTTTTCTCTCTTTCTCATATTACTGTACGGAACTGTTACCCACAAAGCTGCCCGGTTCTTTCACAGTTATTTCAGCTAGACTCTTCTTACTCACTGGAAGAAATGCATTAAACTTCATTTTAATATTTGTTGCAGGAATAAAACTCTTTTGTCATTATCAGAGACATAAGTAACATAAGTTTAGCCCCACTGAAGTGAATGAGAAATATACTTATTGTGATAGAAAGCAGTAACATTTATTCTTAGCTTCTGTGGAGCAATTATAATTGAATATTGGAGGCACAAACACAATTTTAAGTCCATATATATACTGTGTGTGTGTGTGTGTGTGTGTATATATATATATATATATATATACACACACACACATACACATACACACACACACACACACACACAACAATACAACACATTAAATACTACATTTGACTCACAGACGTGGTCTCAAAAGTGTTTTACATGTAAAGCATCATGGACCTTGCTGATGATATATAAATGAATGCTGTTGCTGCTATTGCTGCTGTTGCTTAGTGTGAAAAGTGTTAAAGTACTCCTTTCCTCTTTCAGCTCTTCCTCTTTTTTTGAATTCAGTTAGTAATTATATCTCCTTTTTCCACACCTACTGGACCAAATCTCCAATTCTTAAGAGGTTACACTATCACTTTTTATAGATATTTTATATATATTATCACCTAGTTAAAATACACAATTGGGAAGGGGTTTTTCTGTTGAGATGTATGTCTAGCTTGGTGTTGCTCTAAAAATGGAAACTGTAACATCTCAACATTTTTCATATCAGATGATAGATTCTTATATCATTGATTTATGATGATTCTGAAAATACGTTACATAATAATTGACAGGTCTATGAGAGGTATTTTTTGGTTTCACCATCATCCTCCCATAACTAATTTGCCTTTACACTGGATGACAGGAAGATTGTCATGATACCACTGATAGTTATTTTAGTTCCTATTGATATAATCCATAATTATCCATGTACTTCAAAAAGCTCCCCTGAGGTGCACAAGAGTGACTGCAGTGCTTGACATGCCACTAAAGATGCTCAGTTAGCAGAAGTGTGTCAGCTTTCATTTTAACTTCCCAATTGTCAGGTAATATTTCATTGTAGCACACCATATATACTCATTAGGCATGGTTTCGAATCCCAAAATGGCGATTCTAAAATCAAATGGGGGGGGGGGATTTTTTTTGATTAGTAAAAGAAAGACTTACAAAAAAATTTCCAAAAATTTCTAAAATGTAACTTAATTACCAACGAAATTCGTTAGTAGTTCGTATGCCAGCGCATGCGCATTCCAGATGGTTTTGGCCTACAACTCCCAGAAATCCTAACAGCTGGTAAATTGGCTGCATCTCTCTCACCCCGATCCCGAGGGAGTGAGGGCCCAAGTTTGCCCAGGCTGGTCATATACCTACATTCCATGCACATGCAATAATACAGCAGTAATAACAATGGGTATAAGAAGAGGTAAAATTCAAACCGAAGTATTCTGACTGTGCTCCCTCCTCAAACTGCAAAAGGGTCTTCTCTGAGCCCGGGAAAAAGCAAAACCCCGGGCACAGCATTTGCTTCCTGGGTGCACACACATACATATTCTTTGGGGGGGGATTGCTGCAGAATCTTCTCTATGAGCCCGGGATTCTGCAGCAAATCTCCCCCAAGAATATGTATGTGTGCTCCCAAGCAGCAAACGCTGGCTTTTCCCCGGGCTAATTTCCCGGGCTAATAAGAGAAGAGCCCGTTTGCACGCATGAGGAGAGACCAGTCAGAATACTTCGGTTTGAATTTTACCTCTTGTTATTGTTATTACTGCTGTATTATTGCATGTGCATGGAATGTAGGTATGACCAGTTGGATTACTTATAATATTAAGCACTTACAGTAGCATTCATACTATTATACATTAGGTTGGTTTCTCACCCCAATACTCTTTGATGCTTTAGATCCTGGCAGGGCAGGAGAGGCAGGGAAGCCTGGAAAAAATGTAAACAGAGGTTTACTCAGAAGTAAATTCACAATGGAGGGCCCTTCACCCAAAGTGCCCTCCTTTGCAGATTTACTTCTGAGTAATCCTCTCTGTTTACATTTTTTCCGGGCTTCCAGCTGAAAGAAGGAGCGAGTTTAGGGCTTGCCTTTGTAATGACGCTCCAATTTCGGTAAGGATCACGCGTAGATAGAAGCACGGTCCAACACGATTTTATTGCAGGTACAATACTTGTAAAGCTAAAGCACCGGCCCGCCACCCAAACACACCTTTTATACCTAAACCCCCTCCCTTGCCCATGCAATGTCCAGGCAGGGTTGCACCATATCCGGGTGATTCAGCAAATCCCATAGTCCAAAGGGATGTGACCTCACGGCCCCTGAGTCAGCATATTAAGATCATTGTCCAATGTCCAAGTCCATAAGAAGTTACCTCACTTCCCTGGAGGCACCTGGAAGTTACATCACTCCCATACTGACTCAGCATGTCCTTCAGTAACTGGGGCAAAGGTCCCAGAGATCTGGGACAAAGGTCAGCCACCTCATGGCAGGCTGGAAACCTGAACTTCTTCCAAGCTCAGATTTCCCAGATCTGACATAACGTCCTGCTCCACCACGTCCTCCCCTTGTAGAAACAAAACATCATTCAGTCCTTAGGCGGGAGGGGCCCCACATATTGTTTCAATAGGCTGCAATGGAATGTGGGGTGTACCTTGCCCAAACTCTTTGGCAACAAGAGAGTAAAGGAAACCTTATTGACCACCTTCTCCACCCTAAAAGGTCCAATATACCTTGGGCTTAATTTTTTCGATGGACTCCCCAACTTCAAATTCCGTGTGGATAGCCATACCAGATCCCCTTCGGCAAACTCCTCCCCCTCCTGTCTCCGCCGATCCCCAAATAGCTTATACGCTCGCTGCGCCTTACCCAGAGCTTCAGTTACCTCCCTCCAATCATCCTGAGCTCGCATCTTCCACTCACTCTTCTCCTCCCCACCGATCTCCAAAAGTTGCGGCAAAGGAGCTACATCCTGATCATAAACTACCTCGAAAGGGGACTTCCCCGTGGAAGAATGTACAGAGCTGTTATAAGCCATTTCTGCATAAGGCAATAGGTCTGACCAATTATTCTGTTCCTCATTGCTAAATATCCGCAAATACCCCCCTAATGATTTTTGTGTTCTTTCTACGCCGCCATTACAACAAGGATGATACGCAGTCGTAAGTTTCCTCTGAGCTCCTAACGCCTCCAAAAACCTCTCCCAAAACCGGGCAGTAAACTGAACCCCTCGATCGCTGAGAACCTGTTCCGGGCAACCATGCAACCGGTACACATGCTGCACGTATAACTCAGCTAATCTCTCTGCTGACGGCAATCCTTTCAAAGGAACAAAATGAGCCTGCTTCGAGAATAAATCCAGCACCGTCCAAATATACCTGTACCCTCGGCTAGACGGCAACTCCCCCACAAAATCTGTACTAACGTGCGTCCAGGGCCGCACGGGGGAGGCCACCACCTGAATCAACCCTCGCGGCCTAGCAGCAGGTTCCTTATTCCTGGCACAATCCTCACAATGCTCCACATATTCCTTCACCTCTGCTCTCATGCCTGGCCACCAATACCGTTTCTTTATAGCCAACAACGTCTTCGTCACTCCCCAATGACCAGCAGACTTGTGATCGTGGTTAAGCTGCAAAACTTTCCTCCGCACACCTCGAGGAACATACACCTTACTTCCCATAACCCACAATCCATTTAATATCTTACATTCATCCTTATGATCTTGCAACCACGCATCACTTTCGTAACCCCTCTGCAACTCCAAACACCACTCATCCACCACTTCCTCCTCCTCTTTCACCTCTCTCTTCACCTGAGATCTCGTCTGTACTGCTAATCCCCAATGCTCCCTTGTAAACACTTCTTCCGCCTTTTCCAAACAATTCTCTCCCACACTTGGATACCGAGACAATGCATCTGCCACTACATTCTCACTTCCCTTTATGTGCTGCAACGAGAAATTAAACCGGGCAAAGTATTGAGCCCATCTCACCAATTTGGGAGATAGCTTCTGAGGATTCCTCAAATACTGAAGGTTCTGGTGATCCGTCAACACCACGAAAGGAAAAGCTGCCCCCTCCAAAAACTGCCGCCACGTTTGCAAAGCACACTTCACCGCAAAAGCCTCTTTCTCCCAAACGGGCCACTTTCTTTCTAACTCCCCAAACTTCTTCGAAAAATAGGCACACGGCCTCAAACTACCTTGCTCATCCCTTTGCATCAACGCCCCTCCATATGCCCAGGCGGAAGCATTGCATTGTACCACAAATGGCTTACTCACATCCAGATGCACCAGCAAAGGACTCTGGGTAAAAGCCCTCTTCAGTCTATCAAAGGATTCCTGACACTCCTCAGACCAACTTAACCTCGCTCCAGGGGACTTGGTCTTCCTGGACTCCCCCTTCCCCTTCGTCTTTAACAACTCTGTGAGTGGGAGAGTTATGGCTGAGAACCCAGATATGAAAGTACGGTAAAAATTCGCCAGCCCTAAAAACGCCTGCAACTGCCTCCGGGTTTGTGGAGCCTCCCAGCTCAACACATCCTCTACTTTAGCCGGATCCATAGCCACACCATTCTCACTAATCCGATACCCCAAAAAAATCAATCTGATTCTTCCCAAACTCACACTTACTAAGCTTCACATACAAACTAGCCTGTCGCAATCTTTCCAACACCTCTCGGACTAACAGAACATGTTCTTCTCTCGTATGCGTCACAATCACTATATCGTCCAAATACACAAAAACTCCCTATATAAAAGGGGTGCAGCACCTCATTTATAAGCTGCATGAAAATACCGGGAGCCGGCCAAACCGAATGGCATCACGGTCCATTCGTACAAACCGAGAGGGCAAGAGAAAGCCGTCTTCCATTGGTCACCTTTTTTCACCCGCACCATATGGAACGCATCTATCAAATCCAACTTGGTGAAAAATCTACCGCCCCCTAGCTGGCCTAATAAATCTTTAATCAAAGGCAAAGGATAACAATTCGTAGTGCTAATGGCGTTCAATCCCCTATAATCAATGCACAACCGCAATTTCCCATCCTTTTTCTCCCTAAACAAAACTGGCGCAGCTATGGGAGACTCCGACCTTTGAATAAACCCCTTCTCCAAATACCCATCAATTTGCTCTCTCAAAGCCAACTTCTCCTGTACAGTCATGGCATATATCTTCGGCTTGGGCAGAATAGCCCCCTCCTTTACTTCTATACTGCATTGCACATTACGGAAAGGGGGGAAGACTTTGAGCCAGCTTAGGGTTAAACACATCTGCATAATCCCAGTACTCTACGGGCACTCCCTGTACTTCGTTCTGAACCCCTTTCTCCACATTAGGCTCACACTGCACTTTCCCCGACTTCCAATCAATCTTGGGATTTACCTGTTCCAGCCAAGGCATCCCCAATACCACCTCATGTCCTGTAATGGGGGCCACTACAAAATCAATACCCCCTTCCCAAGGTCCCACCCGACCTTTTAAATCTTTAGTACCCAAAGAAAACGGCCCACCCTTAATAGATGACCCGTCTAACTGAGTAAAATTAACAGAGGTATCCAAAGTTTTCGTGCCCCCCCCCCAAATCATCTACTAACTTAGGGGATATTATATTCTCTGAACACCCACAGTCTACCAAGGCTTTCTTCTCAACAATTTCACTCCCCTTAAACAATCCCAGGGTGCATTGTACACTTGGGGGACTCACCCCAACACTTTTCACATCAGTATTGTCCACAAAAGCTGCTCTAGCAGATGCTAATTTGGACGGATCCGCACGGACAGGATCCTGCACCGGCTTCTGCCAGCATTGGGCCGCAAAATGGCCCGGCTGGGAACAGATGAAACAGCGGCCCTGTCCCATCATCGGTTTCTTCATCATACCAGCCCGGCTATCGCCTCCGCCGCCACGCCAAAACTCTCCACCCCGGAATTGGCTTTCAGCAAAACCGCGTCCTGGTACTCTGGATCTCGTAGGCTGGAACCGCCGCCGTTGTACTTGAGCTAAGATCCCCTCCACGCTGCCGGCCAACTGGATCCAGCCATCAACATCACCTGGATCTCCGCGATGCAGGCACCATCTCCTTTCTCAGACCGTCTTTAAATAATTCCAGCAATGTTGCCTGGGACCACTCTGCAACCTTTCCGGCCAATCCCATAAACTCCTCCGCATATTCAGTGACTGTACGGGATCCCTGGGATAAACTTCGCAACGCCTCCTTCACTTTAACCCTCTCCAGAGGATCACAGAAACGGTTTCTCATAGCTTGAAGGAAGGCCCGGACCGACGTCAAGCATGGATCCCTCCGATCATGGCATTGCACATACCATTCCGCGGCCCTTCCCTTAAACACTCCTCCAATGGCTCGAACTCGGCTACCATCACTGGGGTAAAGATGGCCATAATCCTCCATATGGTCTCTAACTGTGGCAATAAAGAAGGCCACCTTGCACGCTTCACCTTCGAACTCCACCCTCAGAGGTTCCTTTTTCAAGCGTCCTCCAAAATCTTGAGATTGCATTCTCCTCCCCTGAGGGGCCTCCATCCTCGGAACTCCTCTTCCTGCCGATTGCAGGGGCCTGCTCACCGGGACTGGATTCACTTCCTCTGACGCCAGATGACCACCGTCCGCCCACACTCCCATGGGAGATCTAGGGCGCTCAGCTGCTGACGGGCCGCCATCCATCCACGAATAATAAGTGAAGTCTCCTCCTCCCGGGGCACTCCACGCCGATTCCCTGGGCTCTCTCCTGGGCCACGCCTGGGACATCCTTCTCATGGTATGCTCCATCGCATCCATCCTACACCTCATCACCGCCAACTCCGACAGCGGTTCAGGTTCTGTGGTCTCACTACCACACTCCTCCAGGTCCACCTGAGCCGAGGCACTCTTCCTCTCAGCTTCTCTGGACCTGTCCTCCACTGGATCCACCTGAGCTGGCCCTTCCTTCAGCACAGCTTCTCTGGTTCCTCCGGCCATCCGAACACCCATCTGAATCGGATCTCCCCGCCTCATTTCTCTCAAAGCGCTCACCTGAGCGTCCCACAATCTCTCCGCTTCTCGGAGTTCGTCCCTCTGGGCTGACGCTCCGCATGCCGTCACTTCCCTGGGCTCGTCCGGGAATCCCACTTGTTCAATGGTCGTCATCTCCCAATCCATGGTTCTCTGGACTTCCTCGGGAGCAATATTCCACATATCAATATACTCCTCCTCCTTCCAAGCCAACCTCTCCATTGCTGGGAAAGTTGAATGGGGCTTTAGCTTCTGTAATGACGCTCCAATTTCGGTAAGGATCACGCATAGATAGAAGCACGGTCCAACACGATTTTATTGCAGGTACAATACTTGTAAAGCTAAAGCACCGGCCCGCCACCCAAACACACCTTTTATACCTAAACCCCCCTCCCCTTGCCCATGCAATGTCCAGGCAGGGTTGCACCATATCCGGGTGATTCAGCAAATCCCATAGTCCAAAGGGATGTGACCTCACGGCCCCTGAGTCAGCATATTAAGATCATTGTCCAATGTCCAAGTCCATAAGAAGTTACCTCACTTCCCTGGAGGCACCTGGAAGTTACATCACTCCCATACTGACTCAGCATGTCCTTCAGTAACTGGGGCAAAGGTCCCAGAGATCTGGGACAAAGGTCAGCCACCTCATGGCAGGCTGGAAACCTGAACTTCTTCCAAGCTCAGATTTCCCAGATCTGACAGCCTTGCCATAATACTTATTGGCAAGGGAGGCGGGAGGGTGGTGAGAGAGAAGGAGGGTGCCCCCCCCTTACGACCTAATAACGACACTTAAGAAAATCCTGGCCCCCGAAGTTCGAAAAAGGAAGTCCACTTCCTGGTTGGCGTTCCAGGTGCAGAAATACTCGAAAGTAGCATTTCTTACGAATTTCTTACGAAACGAATCATTTTCATAACTTTTTTCTCATGCCTAATCTATATATATAAAGGAGACACGGTCGTGCAAAGTCGTATATAGGCAACGAAACTATAAGTCGCAGAAAGACCAAACTAAACAACTGACTGGCCCAGACCACGAGCTACAGACAACACTAAAAACCGGACCTAGCTACCTCGCAACACCATCAAACACCATCCCTAAAAATAACAACGGCTATCCCACCCGGCCTCTCCGCTGCCAGCACAAACGCTTAGAACGTTCGCACATCGCAGACAAAGCACTGCGGACCGATCCCTAACACTTCGCAACAGAACTACAAGCCCTACTCTAAGCCTACCAACAGCACACCTCCCTACCCACAATCACTAACCACTACACACATACACACGACACCAACAAATACCCTACAGACCCTTCCCCCGTCCGCGCACATGGCCGCCAAAACGCTGCGACCCCATCCTACAAACTTCGCCACTTCAGCCCACGCCGCAATCTAAATCTGCCCGCAACACAACTTCGCTCCCTTCCCACTATCCCTAAACAAAATACACACAATGCACCCTCACCGCATCCCAACACCCCAAAACAACACATACACAACACATAAACAACATACCCTGCCCCCCTTCCGCGCACATGGCCGCCAAAACGCTGCGACCCCATCCTACAAACTTCGCCACTTCAGCCCACGCCGCATCTAAATCTGCCCACAAAACAATTTCCCTCCCTTCCCAATATCCCTAACCAAAATACACACAATGCCCCTCACCGCTTCCAAACACCCTAAAACACACACATAAACAACATACCCAACCCCCCTTCCAACGCACATGGCCGCCAAAACTTGGCGACCACATCCTACAAAGCCCGCGAATCAGGCTAACCCCCTCCCCACGACAAACATTCCTACACAAAATAAACAACACACAACTTCCCTCCGCTTCCCACCACCCCAACACAACAGCAAAACCCCAAAAACTTTCCTTACCTTTGCCCCGAAAACTCCCTCGCAAGCTCACCCGGCGCCATCCTCAATCCTACCTATCAAAACTACATCACCCAAGACCCTTAGCGGCAGAATAAAGCCACCGCGCCTGCGCACTACAACAAACATAAAAAACCCGCGAATCAGCCAAACCCCCTCCCTCTACGACTCTCCGGGGAGGCAGCACTGGACCGTGGGGGAAAAAACCCTCAAAAACTACAACAAAAATGGCCGCCGAGCCACTTCCGGCCCGGCCGAAAAGGCTGCGCCGGAAGTCGCTCCGCCAGGAAAAGGGTCCGGGTGGCAACTGCCACCCAAAGAAACCCCAAAAAACTACAAAAAAAATGGCCGCCGAGCCACTTCCGGCCCGGCCGAAAAGGCTCCGCCGGAAGTCGGTCCGCCAGAAAAAGAGTCCGGCCGGCAACTGCCACCCAAACACTAGCTACTGGAAGTCACGCCCACCTCCCGGCCAGAAGAGACGCCATAAAAGATGGCGCCCGCCCCGGAGCAGCCGCAGTAACGGGCTCCCGCCCGCCGCTGCACTCCCATGGGGGGAGAGAGAGCCTTCTCCACCGCTGAGGCTGCCCTCCGGAGGACGGAGGGTCAAGAAGGAGGAGGTGTGGGGGCGCTGGTCTCACCTCTACTACCCTCCGGATGGCATAGGGAGAAAACAGAAGGGACGGGGTCGCTGCTACCGCCTTGCCGCTCCCTTTGCCTCAGCGAAACACACCCAAAACAACATACACTCACCTAACAACGACCAAACCCACAACATTACAATAGCGCATACATAACACTGCTAAAAACAAAAAAACACAGTAGAACCAAACAATACACCCCACATACACACAGTATATCCACAACACATTACCACTACACACTCACAACAACAACCTACACACTCAACACCACAGACTCTTCTGCAACCACCATCCCAAACACACACCACAAATCCTCCACTTGACAAATACCACCCCCACAACATGACAGCCACAACACTTCTACATCCCACCCATCACAAAAACCCACAACGACACATCCATGACCCCACCAAAAACGTAAGTCACATCATTTCAAACCCTTACGTACACAAAAATTTCTCTCATCTCCTGAATAGGGCACAGCAACGCGTGCCGGGTACAGCTAGTATATATATATTAGGCATGGTTTCGAATCCAAAAATGGCGATTCTAAAATCAAATGGGGGGGGAATTTTTTTTGATTAGTAAAAGAAAGACTTACAAAAAATTTCCAAAATTTCTAAAATGTAACTTAATTACTAACGAAATTCGTTAGTAGTTCGTATGCCAGCGCATGCGCATTCCAGATGGTTTTGGCCTACAACTCCCAGAAATCCTAACAGCTGGTAAATTGGCTGGGATTTCTGGGAGTTGTAGGCCAAAACTTGAATAAATCACACTGAATTCTAGATGGGACTCTCCAAATAGGAAGGAGGGAGGGAAGGAGGGAGGGAGGGAGGGAGCAGGTATTCTATTCTTGGAAGCAGCACAAGAAAAGGAGGAGGAGCCCCCTCGCTCCTCGCTGCCTCTCTCTCACCCCGATCCCGAGGGAGCGAGGGCCCAAGTTTGCCCAGGCTGGTCATATACCTACATTCCATGCACATGCAATAATACAGCAGTAATAACAATGGGCATAAGAAGAGGTAAAATTCAAACCGAAGTATTCTGACTGTGCTCCCTCCTCAAACTGCAAAAGGGTCTTCTCTGAGCCCGGGAAAAAGCAAAACCCGGGCACAGCATTTGCTTCCTGGGTGCACACACATACATATTCTTTGGGGGATTTGTTGCAGAATCTTCTCTATGAGCCCGGATTCTGCAGCAAATCTCCCCCAAGAATATGTATGTGTGTGCTCCCAAGCAGCAAACGCTGGCTTTTCCTGGCTAATTTCCCGGGCTAATAAGAGAAGAGCCCGTTTGCACCGCATGAGGAGAGACCAGTCAGAAGTCTTCGGTTTGAATTTTACCTCTTGTTATTGTTATTACTGCTGTATTATTGCATGTGCATGGAATGTAGGTATGACCAGTTGGATTACTTATAATATTAGGCACTTACAGTAGCATTCATTCTATTATACATTAGGTTGGTTTCTCACCCCAATACTCTTTGATGCTTTAGATCCTGGCAGGGCAGGAGAGGCAGGGAAGCCTGGAAAAATGTAAACAGAGAGGTTTACTCAGAGTAAATTCACAAAGGAGGGCCCTTCATCCAAAGTGCCCTCCTTTGCAGATTTACTTCTGAATAATCCTCTCTGTTTACATTTTTCCGGCTTCCAGCCGAAAGAAGGAGCGAGTTTAGGGCTTGCCTTGCCATAATACTTATTGGCAAGGGAGGCGGGAGGGTGGTGAGAGAGAAGGAGGGTGCCCCCCCTTACGACCTAATAACGACACTTAAGAAAATTTTGGCCCCCGAAGTTTGAAAAAGGAAGTCCACTTCCTGGTTGGCGTTCCAGGTGCGGAAATACTCGAAAGTAGCATTTCTTACGAATTTCTTACGAAACGAATCATTTTCATAACTTTTTTCTCATGCCTAATACTCATGTATAAGTCCAGACATTTCAGTTGAAAATTCAACCACCAAAATTTGGGTCAACTTATACACAAGTCATTTCAGTCTTGTTTTAGTCTTAGTTATAAAATGGTGACATCTTTGGTCACTTTGTGGATTACCTACACAAGGAACTGTGTATTGTACCTTAACTCTTTTTTTTTAAAGGAACCATTTCCTTATCTGAATAGAGTCACAAAAGCTGAAAGCTTAGGTCATCTCAGGAGAACCTAAAAGAAATATTGAGTCATCTACTCTTTCTACTGCAGTACCATTTCTGGTATGTTTGAATGCCTGGCCTGGAAAAAACCCCATCTCAAAGAGGTGACTCAGAAGGATATCATGTTTGATGGTACTGAACACTACTGAGAGGCCCAACAGAACTAACAGGGAGACATTTCCCTTGACCAGTACCTTGTGTAGGTAATCCACAAAGTGACTGAAGGTATCTCCGTTTCATAACCAGGACTGAAAACAGACTGAATGGATCTAGATAATCTATCTCATCCAGTTGAAGCTGAAAAGCCATTGCATTCTCTAGCACAGGAATGGGCAAACAACCTCCCAGCTGTTAAGAATTGAAGTTGAAATCCAAAACACCTGGAGGACTGAAGTTTGCCCATGCTTGGAGACCCTCCACTTTTGAGCAAAGTACTAAGCATGTGGTTCTTGTTTCACGCAACAAAATGAGTAGAGGGACTCCTAAGTACATCTGGTCAGGCTGATTACATATTTATATTTTTATATATTTATCTTATATTTACTACATTTATATCCTGCCCTTCTCACCCCGCAGGGGGACTCAGAGCGGCTCATAAAAGGTAGCAATTCAATGCTATACATATACAAAAATACAATAAAAATGAACAGATGCAATTAAAACTCAAAGAAAAACAGCAGCAGTATTAAAACAATTATTAAAATCATGTTATCCAGAGTCAAATCCAAGGCCATTCCATTAGTGATTTCGCAATTCTGTATACTCGTATTGCACTAGCTTGCTAGCCAAAGACTTGACTCCATAACCAGGTTTTAACTTTCTTCCTGAAGGTCAGGAGGGAGGGGGCTGCTGTAATTTCTCTGGGGAGGAAGGCCACCACTGAGAAGGCCCCGTCTCTCATCCCTGCCAAACATGCCTTTAAAGAAGGCGGGATTGAGAGCAGGCCCTCCCCAGAAGATCTTAACCTCTGTAGTGGATCATAGAGGGAACTGTGCTTGGTAGAAAACTTGGCAGCCAGTGGAGCTAATGTAACAGTGGAGTTGTATGCTCCCTGTAGGCTGCCTCTGTTAGTAACCTGGTTGCCGCCCATTGGACCATTTGAAGCTTCTGAACAGTCTTCAAAAACAAACCCACGAAGAGTGCATTGCAGTAATCTATATGGAATATAACCAGGACATGTGCCACCGTGGCCAAGTCAGACTTGTTGAAGCAAGTTCCTAATACATGTTACTATCGAAAATGGGGGGAAAGAGGGGAGATGATAAAGCCAGTAAATCAAGACTGAAGTCCCTTTAAAAAATATACATTGCATTCTGCCTTTTTGCACCTAAAAATGGTACTCAAGGTAGCTAACAATCAGAAAATTCAGATATAAAAGGATGAAAAGAGAATTAAAATACATCAGTGGAAAAAACAACTATTATCTATTGTCCCCAGTTTAAATTTCAATGGCCTATCTGAATTTTTAAAAGTCTTCACAAATTAATTTTTTTAACTTTTTAATTTTTATCTAATAGTTCTTTGGTGGGCAAGGGTGGGAATTTGCTTTAATGGGTATATTGATGATAGAAGTGATGCACTGGAAAATAACTGACTTTACACATTTTATAATGGTACTCATATTGCTGAAAAATAAGAAGAAATATACATGTACCAAACTGTAAAAATCTTCATTCTGACATGAACACAAAACTATCTAACTTCACCAGTGAGAGAGATCAGAACAATAAAAGTACTGGGACAAAATAGTACTACGATGAAAGCTATAGGAAAGTTTTAAATGATCATTGTTTCATATCAACAAATACACAACACACAGAGAGATAGGGCACAAGAGAGAGAATGTAAACTGAGCTACATCTTCCTTCCTGTTTTGAAGTCTTCCTCCTGAATTTCACAGTGACATTGATGAGTAACCTGACCTCCCTTAATTCCATTGCTACCAAGTACTGAAAGGAAATGAGAATATTGGCAGGGCATGCCTCATATTCTTAATTGACACGGAGTGCTAATTTTAAATTAGCATGCTTGGAAGTGGGAAATGAGAGCACCTTCCATTCTATTTCATCATCGACAGGTTAAGAAATACAAGCATCCTTGTTGCCTGGCAGGTTTTTAAACCAGCCTGACAGGACTATTGTTTTGAAGTCCAGTCTCAATATGGTGCAATTTGAAACTTGAATGTAGTTTGAATTGAATTAACATATACAAATGAGTAATCTTACAGCAACTTGTTGTACCATAAAGTTTAACCAAGCTATACTTGAAAGATTGTTCTCAGGATTCTCAGGATGGACTTTGCTCTATATTACATTTAAGATGGATAGAGTGCAGCCTGTGGTCTCAAAAACCAAGAGCCCCAAATAATTTGCAGAGTCCTCCTTCCCGTGTCCCCATCCTAAAAAGATATTCAAGCTCAAAATGAGGTTGCTGATCCCCATGGCTTCAGCAACCCCCACTGGTTGCCTGTCCATTTCCGGGCTCAATTCAAAGTGCTGGTTTTGACCTTTAAAGCTCTATACGGTTCTGGCCCAGCTTACTTGTCCGAACGCATCTGTCGCTACGTCCCACCTCGTAACTTAAGATCATCCAGGGATGCCTTGCTCTTGCTTCCGCCAGCCACTCAACTGTGGCTGGCGGGGACAAGAGACAGGGCCTTCTTGACTGCAGCCCCCCACCTGTGGAATGCGCTTCCAAGCGAAATACAATCGACCCCATCCCTCCTAGCTTTCAGGAAGAAAGTAAAATTGGGGTTGTGGGACCAGGCCTTTGCACAGGAACTACAGCACTTTACTTGGAATGGACTGATATGATGACGGACATGAAATATGGCTTCCACCATTGATTGAATGTGGATTTGTTATAGATGGAATTTTTAAATTAATTTGATTGCTGATAATTGTTTTAGCGTTGATGTTTTAATCTTGTTGTATTAGTGTTTTTATATTGTGTATTGTTGCCGGCATCTAATTGTGCCTTGTAAGCTGCTCTGTCTCCCCCCCGGGACAGGGTAGAAATATAGTAAATATAGTCAATAAATAAATAAATGGCTTCTTAAAGAGGTGAATTTTATATTTAAAATGTTGTAACTCCTCTCTCCAGTTAACCAAAACCTTGGCAATGAAAACTGAAAATGGACCTCACACCATTTCTGGTTCTGATTTTTCAGGGATTGCCTGGTACATAGTTAGCAGGCTGTGAGTTGAGTACTCCAGGGAATCAGTGCTGAATTCCTCACTCAGGGCTTGTCTAGAATAGCTCTATAAACCTCATCAGGACAGAAACATGCTTGGATATCCACACAGCATCCAGGAACTTCCACAAAGTGTGTGTGTGTGTGTGGGGGGGGGGGGGTTGCAACCAGTTAATCCAGTTTTGCTCCATGTTAGAAGAAGTTAGAAAATGCTAGGAAGTTTCAACTCTGGGGTTAGTGTGGACTGATGGGCCAGCTCTAATTTGAACCAGTACAATGTTCACATGGGCCAGCACCGTAACCCACATTTCCCTGCACTCACAGTGCAGAGAAAGGGGAAGAATCAGGCCCGCATTGCCCACTACCCATGGCTGGCCACCACAGAACTCTGCAGAAGTCCTGGTGGCCATTGTTGCTGACATCAGCAAAGGTGTCCAAATCATCATGGAAAAGGAGGAGGTGATTTTTCTAGATACATGGGTGTCTTTGCTGATGTCAGGAGCTAACTGGAGTTCTGTGGTGGTCCGAAAGACGAAACGGGGGCATCCAAAATAAATTGATCATCCAGTGGGACCGAATCAATCAACTGACCATCCAGCTGGATGATTTTGATTCCACCCCACCACTATTGTGGAATGGAGACAGGCAAAGTAGGACCCATGCTCAGGACATATGCAGAGTATGACTTCTCTGGACTGGCCTTCAATAAGCTGCTTCTGTAGATGTGTTCTAAGCGATGGAAGCCACTGTATGGCCTTGAGGAAGTCACTCTTTCTCAGCCTCAGAGGTAGGCGATGGCAAACTTCCTCTAAATAAATCTTGTCAAGAAAACCCTAGTATAGTGTCACCATAACTCAGAGTTGAATTGAAAGCACATAATAACAAAATCCCCTTCAATGCTATTTTCCCTAGATCTGTTACAGTAGAGTCTCACTTATCCAACCTTCGCTTATCTATCGTCCTGTATTATCCAGCGCAGTCTGCCTCCAGCCCAAAATAATGTCCAGGGTGGGAGAAGAAAAGAATGTGTGTCTGTTTTGGTGCTAAATTCGTAAATACAGTAATTACTACATAATGTTACTGTGTATTGAGCTGCTTTTTCTGTCAATTTGTTGTAAAACATGATGTTTTGGTGCTTAATTTGTAAAATCATAATGTAATTTGACATTTAATAAGCTTTTACTTAATCCCGCCTTATTATCCAACATTTCTGATGGCACATTTATGTTGGGTAAGCAAGACTCTACTATAGGTGGAGTTTCACACGGATGGCAAAGATCTACATAGATTTCAGACACATCCTTAATTCACAAATGATCTTTCTGGTATTCAAACAAATCACACTTTGGAAACAATTTGGGTGGGAGCAGTAAATGAATCTATTGGAGTGAGAAGGCATCTCCCTTTCCACCCCCTCCCCCACTAATTCCCTTGTCCAGGATATGACAGCTTGAGAAATACGTTGCATTATTGAAGACAGTATAAAATTAAGAGGACATGATAAGAATCCAATAACTCAGTTGGGAAAATGCCAGTTAACTACATTGTTAAAATATTTAGTGTACATAATTGTTTCCAATGAATAATGATAACATTCTAATTAGTTTTTTAAAATACTGTATCATTCGTGCAAAACATAATTGATGTCTCTATTGTCTTCTGTCCTATATTTTAGTTTTAATCAGAATCTTATTATGATGTTTCTTCTTTTTGTCAACAATGCTTAATATGCTGGTTCAATACATACATACCTTACTTGTTTTCTAAAAATAAGGGGGAAACACAATAAGGGGGTGGCTGGATTCCTTTTGCGGAATTGTGAACTACCCAACAGAAATCAGGTAAGGTTTAAACCTCCCTTGTCTGTGCATAGTGGATCAGATCCATATTGAGATACCATGCAATGTACTTATTATAAAAAGAATGTATCTTTCAGCTGAATGGGAGTCCACTATTTTCTTCACTATATATCTTTCAATTATTTAGCTTTGTTTTGTGATTGGTGATTGTAAGGTAAACACAGGATGAATTTGCATGTCTGATCCCTTAAGCACACGAAATTCTGTTACAGGATGGGCAACAGAGAACAGGGCTTAACTTCAGGGAATTCACATTCCTCTTGAAAGGCTAGTTTGACCTTAGAGGTCTGAGGTTAACAACCTAGGGGTGGTTTGGTCATTCCACCATATTATGCACGTCCTGCTCTCTTGTCTTCACAAATGACAAATTCCTGTGACGTTTCAAAGAACTAAATGAAGTGGATGAAGTTGACATGAATGTCTGGATTCTTCTTTCAAAGCATTGATTTATATTATTGGGTGTAGTAGTGAAGACTACTTTTCACTGGCAGTTGTGCTTGATCAGTGAAAACATTTTAGTTGCACAAATTCTAAACTTGCAGATTTCTGTCTCTAGATGTATTATTTTAAAGTAAGTCCAGATTTGTATCTTTTAAATTAAACATTAGTAACACTGTAACCCAAAATTCTGTTGTAAGAAATAGTCTTCTTATATAAGGCAATCGTATGTACTCAAGAGTTAGTCCCAGTGAGACCAATGTATCAACCCAATAAGTGGGAGAGCATCACATTCCTAGCACAGAACCCTATACATATTATTTTGCAAAGCATTTTTTAATTCAGTTGACATTGATGATGACATTGTCATATCACCAGCTCTGCAACAGAATAGCATGCTTTACCTATAATGTGTCTCAAGTTTGATCAGATTTCACCCCTAAAAATAGAGGTGGGGAATCATACACATTTCTGGATGCTGCTAGACTATATTTACCAACAGCCTCAGTCAATAGTGAGGAATGCCAGGAGACGCAGTTCAGCAATTTCTAAAGGGCTACAAAGTTTTTATTATTTCCTTTGAGGGAATTTGTAATCACATGACTAATATCTTTGTTTAAAGGCTATACCAGTCAGATAATGCCTCAGTTAAAGCCTCTGACATAAAAGCTACATTTTAAAAAGTCTTTTTACAACCCCCCAGTTCCGTTTTTGTTCCTCATCCTCTGTCTAGCTTGAGAGCTTTTAGGAGCATTGGCATCGGAAGGATGGTGAAAAAGGGTTGGCGAAACATACATGTTAAGTGTTAGGCAGAAGCCATGTTTATGCAGTAATCAATGACCTAAACAAAACTTGAGGTGGGAAAGAATAGGATGTTGCTCCAGGCAATCCCACTGTAACCATGTGCTTATTTTCTAGTGGCAAGGTAAACAACAGATGCCTTCAGAATTACAACCCATAACAAGTAAACATGCATAGTTATGGACGTTTTTCCATCAAAACTGAAATTGTAAGAAAAGTGAATTGCGAGCATATCATCCCTGGCTGAATTTTTCGAAGCCTCAAAGTGGTCTCTAGAAGACTCAAAATGATGTATGTGACACTGACTTGACCAAGTTGTTTCACTGCACACATGCACAATGTTAGTTTGAATTTAAAAATTACTGAAATGTGCTGAATAGTTCTCTTTTTATGTATTATAAGAACCTATGTTTAATCTTTCCATGTTTTTTCTGCCTCTGGTACCAAATTTTCTATTAAAATGAATGCCCAGTAACATATCTATTTTGTTAACTGAAGCATACCTATACTATAGTTGTAGTAGATTAGCATAAAACATTTTTTGTGTGGGCCTATGTTCAGATCTCAGTAGCACAACAGCACCCTGTTGCTTCACATTTCTAGAACATAATCTTTTTGGTGACTGAAGTAACTCCTTCTACAGCTATTGGATAAGGATATTTCGATTCAGTTTTGTTCATTCAATTATTTTCATTTTCATTTTCCTTGTGTAGTTATTCAGTATTTTATTGCATTTGAAAGTACTTTTGGATTTTAAAAAATCTATTTAAAACAGTATTATTTAATTTTCATTCTAATGGCTGATAGTGAGAAAGGTCACAATGCTAAATTCAGTGGCAAGTATTTCCATGTAAAATTGTGTAGGCTTGTTTTTCAGAAAGGTAGCTGCTAGACTGATGTAGCAAAAACAAAAACTTGTAGCACTTTACAGATTTAAAAATCATGATGGCAAAAAATTATGTGCACTATGTACCAGGTACCGAGGTATTACCTGCAATTGGCAAGAATGGTTACTAGCAGGAATAGGATGGAGTAAACAGCAAATATGCCATCGATTGCCAGCCCTCATTCAGTATACATGGGACAACCAGGCCAGTCTCTGTGAAAGGAGGAGTAGGAAGGGCAGAAAGAACATAAACATGACACCAGTGAACACTTGTACCTCCCAGGATGTTTTGCTATTGACCTCAGGTTAGGGATCCTGAAAAATTCCACAAATCAGTTGTATAACTATGAGCTGAATTGCACCATCATATTTATTGGTACATCTTGCTCTAGTTTTATTGACTCAATTTTGTAAGACAGGCAAAGCTGGGAGAAAAACAACTTCCATCTGGTTCTACTGGATCTTGTTCTGCTACATCTCTGACAGCTGAGGAACAATCCCTGGTGGCCTGATGCTTTTTTCTATACCTTGAAAGACTTTTAAAGATCATGAGCATCTTGTAATTACAAGATCATGGTGTGTCACATTTTCAAAACAGGTCTAGCAGGGCAAATACATAACACAGATTAAAACACAGGCGGAGTCTGCCTTTTGCTTTTTAAGCTTAGCATGTTATCCTTTATCCCAAGATCCACTTTCCAGAACTAAATCCAAATGATTGACAGGAGCAGGAGGAGAAGCAATATATTTGTAGCACAATCCTGTATTTACATTTTTGTGTGTGCCTGTGTGTAGAAGTCGGTGTATTAACCAAGTACTCGATAAGCAAATAACAGATTTTACCCAAAGAATTAATAAAGAAGACACGCTAGCCAGCTCTAAAAGTGAGTTTCATACAAATCTACTCTAGAGTTTTGCTTGTAATTTAAATACACACTAAACAATTTTATCCCATTTTAGATAATAATTTTAACTACCATGTATTCATATTATGGAATTCTGGCATTTGTAATTTAGAGTGAATGAATAATAGTACATTACAGAGTACAAAGCATTATTTATTGGAGGATCCAGATCACATGATTTGTGTAGGAGTATCTTACCATTGGGGCAAATGAGGTCCAAATGACTTTAAAGAGGAAATGGTCACTGCTATGCCAATTTAAAAATGTGCTGGATCAGACATAAATATTCTGCTAAAATTAACCACTTTCTTCTAACACAACCTTCAGAGATGAGTTAATACAACAGTCTAATACAGGTATGCCCAAAATATGGCCCCCCATATTTACCTGGCCCACACCAAAAAGCACACTAGAAAAGGCTAAACACAAGGCAGACAACGTAGATCGCCCTCGTCTTCTACAAAAATCGGATAGACAACCACCTAAGGGCATCATTTGGCCTTTGACGCTCACACCACATACCACAGCAATTAACAAGATCGTCAGGAGGTACTGGTCGATAATATCAGATATCCCAGGACTACAGAGCCCCCCCCCCCCCATGGTAGCGCATAAGTGCACTAGTAATATAACAGACTTTCTCGTTCATTCGGCGTTTGGCACACGCTCTTTAAGTAGTGCACTGGCACCGGGATCAAGACCATGCGGGAGGTGCAAGACGTGCAAATATATATGCACTGACAGAGTGATCACCAATCAACACAGTAATAAGTCATTCGCAGTCAGAAGCTTCACCATGTGTTCCAGCTCCTCCCTGGTATATGCCTTCTGTTGCCCGTGCCCCCTCCCCTTTGTTTACATAGAACAATCTGCACGACCTCTCAAAGTGAGATTTTCAAAACATCAATCACACATCAGAACTGGATGTGATAATTGAATTCTTTATCTACATTGTAAAACACACCACCATGCTCCAGAATCGATTAAGATCTTGGGTCTGGAAACAGTCAGAGCTCCTCCGCATGTAGATATACATCAACTATTGCTTCTATGCAAAGCAAAATGGATTACCCTCCTCAAAACAGAATCCCCTAATGGGTTAAATGAGAGATTAGGAGTCTCAGACCTCCTTGTATCAGCACCTGCAATTAACTCAATGAAGCCTATATTAACGTTATTCACTAGCACTAGCCACCTGCGCTCCTTTGAGAGACTGGTCAAAACTTGAGGCTTATCCATGAGTGGTATGTTACGTTAATGGTCCAGCTACACTTGCTGTCTTTATTCTTTGGGGCTTTGGTTAAGAACATAATAAGTAACCCTTCTATGATGTGTGTTATATTGTTTATAGAAATTTGAGCACCTTTGGAATCTCGGACGGGTCTTGAAAAAGCTGTAGCAAAATGAGGTGGCCATACACAAGTCTCCCGTCGACCCCAGTTCCGGACTCAATGTGGGTGTTCCAGCCGCTATGAAACACTCCCGCATTTAATGGATTACAGTGAATCCAATCTATGGTTTATGAAAGAACTCTGAACATGGTGTGATTACTACAAACTCTTTCATTGTGTTTTGTGCAAGATCACGGAGAGACTATATCCACAGTTACAAGGACAATTGAATGTATAATCCGGAGTTTCTTTCACTGTACCTATTTACTTTTTGTGTCAATGAACTACGGTATACTTATGTTTTTTGAGTGTACTACTATGAGGAGGTAAATGTTTGACACTGACATTATTAGGAGTCACAAGCAATAAGGATATATTGGAGTGTTTTCTAAATGATATGAAAAGATTTACCTTTGGGTTGTGAAAAATACATATACTACGTGTTTATATAAATATTTATTTATTTATTTATTATTCAGTTTTATATTCCACTCCTCCCTGCAGGCTCGGGCGGATCACAACAATGATCGATAAAAACATCAAACAACAGTATTAAAAACCACAGTGGTTACAAATTCTTAGGACTCATGGACATGGTCATATAATACAATACGACTTAACCAAAAGCGAGTTTAAAAAGGGCAGTCTTACACGCTCTCCGGAAAGGAACAAGCTCTCGGATTGCACGGGTCTCAAGCGGAAGAGCATTCCACAGCACAGGGGCTGCAACAGAGAAGGCACGCTGCCTAGTTGTGGACAAGTGGCAGGAGCGGACTGATGGAATTTCTAACAGGTTCTGCTCCTCAGAACGCAGTGATCTCGGGGGAACATACGGGGTAAGGCGGTCCCTCAGGTACACAGGCCCTAGACCGTGTAAGGCCTTAAAGGCTAAAACCAGCACCTTGAAAGCAATTCGGTACTCGACAGGGAGCCAGTGCAGTTGCCGCAGAATGGGAGTAATGTGCTCTCTCACCGGTGCTCCCACCAGTAAGCGAGCAGCAGCATTCTGCACTAGCTTGAGTTTCCGAATTGTCGCCAAGGGAAGGCCGACGTAGAGGGCGTTACAGTAGTCCAGCCTCGAGATGACTGTCGCTTGGTTCACCGTGGCCAGGTCCTCCCTGGACAGGTAGGGTGCCAGTCGCCTAGCCTGTCGAAGGTGGAAGAATGATGCTTTGCTGACCATGGAGACCTGGGTCTCCATGGACAGCAAAGGGTCCAGATGGACACCCAGGCTCTTAACAAGGGATGATGGGCTTAATTGCTCACCATCCAACCGGCACTCATCCAGCCCAGGGCGACCAGGCCACAACATCTCTGTCTTCGACGGATTCACCTTCAGCCGGCTGGAGCGCAGCCAACCAGTCACGGCTTCAAGGCATTGATGGAAACAATCGGGTACGGTATCCAGCCTGCCATCCATTCTCAGCAGAAGCTGGGTGTCATCAGCGTACTGATAACACTCCAGACCAAAGTCGCGGGCCAGCTGGGCCAGGGGGCGCATGTAAATGTTGAATAATAAAGGAGAGAGGATGGCCCCCTGGGGGACCCCACAACTTAATGGGCACCTCCCAGAGACCTCCTCTCCCCTCTCCACACGTTGTCCCCGGTCCTGGAGGAAGGAGGTCACCCAGTTAAGGGCGATCCCCCTCAGCCCAGTCACGGCTAAACGGTGGGTCAACAATGCGTGATCTACTGTATCAAACGCTGCTGTTAGATCTAACAAAAAAAGCAGTGCTGATCCACCCTGGTCCAGCTGGCGGCGAAGTTGGTCTGTAATGGCGACAAGCACGGTTTCCGTCCCATGCCCAATACGGAAGCCGGACTGGAAGGGATCAAGTCCAGCCTTGTCGTCTAAGAACCGCTGCAGCTGATCTGCTGCTGCCCTCTCAATCACCTTGCCTAAAAAAGGCAAGTTGGAAACAGGCCGGTAATTGGAGAGAGCCGAAGGGTCTAGGTTCGGCTTCTTCAGCCTCTTTCAAACCCCCTGGGAACACTCTTTGCTCAAGCGAGCTGTTGATAATCTTTCCCAGGGGGTCTCGTAACCCCTCCCGGCAGGATCTAACAAGCCAGGAGGGGCACGGATCAAGGGAGCAGGTAGCTGGTCTAGCTGCAGCGAGAGGCTTATCGACAGCTGCTGCGTCCAGCAGTTGGAAGCGGGTAAAGTGTTCTCCTTTCGTTGCTGCAAATTTCTGGAGTAACCAGAAGTTGACAGACACCTTGAAGATGCATACAAAAATAATGGCTGTAGTTTGCTATCACATTAATTCCATATAAAGACGGAGATCTTGTGGCTGGGCCGCCCGGGGGGGAGATCCAGCTGCCAACGTTTGATGGCGCGGCATTACGCCTGCAGTCCTCAGTAAAGAGCTTGGGGGTCCGGCTGGACCCCCAGCTGTCTATGGAGGCACAAATTGCTTGTGCCTGCAAGACAGCCTTTTACCATCTCCGGCAGGCGAAACGTCTGGCTCCCTATCTCTCCCGTCGCGACCTGGCCATGGTGATCCAAGCCATGGTCATCTCGAGGCTCGATTACTGTAACGCACTGTACATTGGCCTACCTTTGTCGGCGATCCGGAAACTTAAACTGTGCAGAAAGCGGCAGCGCGCCTGCTGCTAGGAGTCCCAAGAACGGCCCATATAACACCACTCCTGCGTGACCTGCACTGGTTGCCCATTGAATTCCGGATCTCCTTCAAGGTGTTAGGTTTGACTTTCAAGGCCTTATATGGTTTGGGGCCAGTGTACCTGAAGGAGCGGCTTACCCCATATGCGCCCAGATGATCACTGCATTCAGAGGGGCTCAACTTACTTGATGTTCCGGGGATGAAGCTCTGCAGACTCTTTACTACGTGGCAGAGAGTGCCGGTTCTATGGAACTCGCTGCCGCCGGAGATACGAGCCTTGCGGGACCTGATGGCCTTCTGCAGGTCCTGCAAGACCTGGTTATTCAGGCAGGCATTTGATGTCTGACATCCAGCGGCACATGACTACCACTGTACTCTGCCGTACCACTAGTACCCTGTATGAACCAGCTATGTCTGGTTATGATTTTGCGTGTCTGTTAAGATGTAATTTTATGCGTTTAATTTTATGTGTTTTAGATGCTGTTTTTATATGCTGTTTTTATGCTGTTTTATGTGTTGTTTTTATATGCTGTAAACCGCCCTGAGCCTCGGGAAGGGCGGTTTATCAAATCGAAATAAATAAATAATAATATCATACTGAAAATGTAGCCAAGCAATTCGTGTTTCAGGCAACTTTACTGTAAGTATCATTATATGTGGATCAATATTCAACATTGTCCTTTATCCATTACACGTGTGTGTGTGCGCGCGCATGCGCACGCACACATAAACTCACACCCACAATCTTGGGAGAAATCCAATAGCATGAAAATGGATTTCTGCTTCCACAACAGGATGTTGTCATTCTTTTTTCCCTTCTGCCTCTGACCCGACTAAGTCAACCTTAGAATATTCCCCAGCTCTCAAATAAAATTTTCATTGCCTTACCTTTGCCTTACCTTTCATTGCCTTACCAGGCTGAGGAGTTCTGCAAATTGCAGTTGTAACTCTTTAATATCTCATTTTAAAATGAGAAGAGTTCTCAATTTCTGGTTATATCAATGGAAAGCAAATACTGGTTTGATTAGCAGATTATTCTGTTGCCATATTTTATCTTGCTTTCTATTTTATGGTTTGCTTCATAACTAAATTGCATACATATTTCTGTAACATAAATCACCTAAACAATTTTCTTTTGTAGTGCAACATGTAAATGCCATCAATTAATAAACAAACAAACAGGGTTGAGTCTGAATTGAATGAACCTTGATGCTTTATCAGCTCTGTGATAAGATTTTTTGTGATAAGTGAGCAGCAGCACTCTTTCTAAGGGCTTAAAGAAGTTAATTTTTTTTAAAATTACAACTTTAGTGGCAGTAAGTGCTTTCCATATCAGAGGAGCATCAAAACCAACCAGTTTTAGTCAGAATGATATTCTCAAAAGTGCTAAATGTATTTTTCGGGGGAGAAAAAGTCTAACATCAGATGAAAATCCAGAGAAGATTCACTATATCACTGATATGGGAGCTACAGCCACCTCTATACATCTTCCAGAATTCTGTGCCCCCAAAATTATCTTTCCAAGTTCTCTTTTTGTTGGTGTCCAAAGATCTTCTCTTGGCCAGTCAGAATTCATGGTCAAGACTTCCAATGCTACCACTTGCTTTTTATTCAGCTATTTTGAAGACATTTAATGCTTATTGAAGACATCTTTAATGCATGTTTAATATGTATTGTTTTATTTGTTTACAAATTAATAAATAATTCAGAACAATTATCTAATTATGATCTTCAGGTATTGTGGGCCTCAATATCCATGAGGGTTTGGTTCCAGGTCCCCCTGTGGATAAACAGAATCTGAGGATGCTCAGATCCCATTATATTCAATGGCATATTAGAGTGGAATTCCTTATACTGAACAGTACAGGGTGAACACAAAGACTTGCTTGAAACAGAAAGCAGAAAGCCATAGAATTCATTTGCACAATTATAGGATATGGAGCTATGAAGCAAGCATTCAGCTTCTTCCAATGATTTTTTTTTCATGTCAGGAGTGACTTGAGAAACTGGAAGTCATTTTTGGTGTGAGAGAATTGGCCATCTGTAAGGACATTGCCTAGGGGATGCCCAGATGTTTTATGTTTTAACACCCTTGTGGGACGCTTCTCTCATGTTCCAGCATGGGGAGCTGGAGCTGACAGAGGGAGCTCAGCCATGCTCTCTGTGGATTCAAGGTGCCAACCTTTTGGTCAGCAGTTCTGCCGGTAAAAGGGTTTAACCCATTGCGCGGGGGGGGGGCTCCTGCCAACGATGATGATGTGGAAGATGAGTGGAGAACTAGATCTGATCCCCTACTTTAAGAGAGGGCAGCCAAAGTTATCTTTTAGCATCTGCAAAGCTCTTATTCTTATCTGCTACTGAGCACAATTCAAAGTGCTGGTTTTAACCTTTAAAGCTCTAAACCGTTCTGGCCCAGACTACATGTCTGAACGTATCTCCTACTATGAATCATAATGAAGTTTAAGATCATATGGAGAGGCCCTGTTCTCGATCCCACCACCATCACAAATGCAATTGGTAGAGACGAGAGATAGGGCCTTCTCAACAGTGGCTCTCTGTCTGTGGCATTCCCTCCCTAGAGACATCAGATTGGCCACCTCCCTCCTGTCCTTTAGAAGAAAATTCAAAACTTGAATTTGTTGATTGTTCTTATCATTATGATGGCACCAAATTGTGTTTGCTGTGAGGCCACCCTGACTCCTCGCTCGAGGGTGAGAAGGGGGTACAAGTATATGAAATAAATAAATATTCTCTTATTTGGCCAAAAGCTTACTCAAAAGTGACTGTGTGATTTGTAACTTCCAGACAAAGGTTTAATTCACGGTGTACCTTGCAGGCACTGATAACAGAGGGAGATGGTGGTGACGCACAGTTGGAAACATGCATGGGTGGAAATCAACATTGGTTAAAAATGAAGATCTGCTGAGGTGTAGAGGGAGTTGTAGGCAAACTCTGCTAGTGAAAGTAGCTCAGCCCAATTGTCATGTTGTCACTGGTTGTAATAGTGGAGACATTGTTGATCCACACAGTCTAACCATTTGATGGTAAACTGAGGAGAAATGAGACATAATATTAAGCTGCTGGAGCAGATTCTGCCAGAACTGGGCTGTAAACTGGAGGCCATAATCAAATAGGATAGCTACATATATGATCCCCATAAAGGCAAAAAGATGTGTCACACAAAGAGGTAAACTGTTTCCTTAGCAGAGGATACTCCAGTGCAGGGAATGAATGGTCTGAGAACAAATTCACCACAATCAGATTGTTAGTGTGATCAGCTGCCAACAGTGTAAATTTATCCATAGACACCATCCTCCAGGGTCCAGAAAGTGTAGGCAGTGTTTGCAGTTTTTTGGTGGGCCTTCTTGGCTGATTCTTGACTTGATCAAAAGTCCCACTTCCTCCCCAGACTTGAGGCCAGCAAAATCCCCTGGTAACGATTTGAAGAATATTGTAAAACCTAAAATGTCCCGCAGGCCAGCTATCATGACACAAATGGGTGATCTCCTCCTGACAGAATCCTGGGGTTACACATAGGCAGCCAAAAGGTTCAAGAATCTATCCTGGAAGGAATAAAGGATTGCAGTGTATGAAAGAAACTCTCCCATTTTGTTTAGAGACAATCGACTGAAGATCAAAATGTTCAGTGGGAACTTGGAACAGTACAGGAGCATACGTTTGGATGTTACAGCTGTCAGCCTCACTGATGTTCAATGTGAATAATTGTAAATAAATGCAAATAAAATGAAACATTATTGAGCATATTAAGTACCCAGTGACCTCCTCCCAAAGGAAATTTAATCTTGAAAGCACCACACCCCTGGAATTTTCAACACCCAGAGAGTCAGAGTGCATGTAACAATATGTTAATTTTGCTCTGGATATAAGTGAATCAATCAATGAGAGCTTACTTCCAAACTATTTGGTGGATAACAAGAAGCCCCCAAGTTCAAATAAACACAGGATTTATTTTCCTGTTCATTTCTCTGGATAAGATAATAAGGGAAAGGGACACATGAGATCCAGCTCTGATATCTTTTGAGATGAAAGTACAGAGGAGTAAAATCTAAACAGTCTTCAGTCTTAGGTGGACTTTCACATGGATGGCAAAGCTCTGCATAGATTTCAAACACAGCCTTAATTCACAAATGATCTTTCTGGTATACATACAAAGTGTAGACTTGTCGGCCATACTTTCTATAGTGTTAGAATGGGAAGAAGGTGCAGATGCATGATGGTTTGCTATTACCTTCACAAACTTCTTTTCCTTTGCGTAATGAAAATTTCTGGCAAAATGAAATGAAAACAGTATTTTGAAATAACATTGTCCTAATAAAGATTTCACAAGACAGCTGCTACTATCAAGCAATCTTTGTCACCCATTGATAAAGTATAGATCACTAAGGAAATCAAGAATTCATGGAGAACCATGAAGGAATCCACAGTGGTGCAATGGGTAAACCCTTGTGTCGGCAGGACTGAAGACTGACAGGTTGAAGGTTTGAATCCAGGAAGAGCGTGGATGAGTTCCTTCTGTCAGCTCCAGCTCCCCATGCGGCACCTTGAGAGAAACCTCCCACAAGGATGGTAAAACATCAAAAAACATCCAGGCGTACCTTGCAGACAGCCAAGTCTCTCATACCAGAAGCGACTTGCAGTTTCTCAAGTTGCTCCTGACATGAAAATAATAATAATAGGAAACCATCATGTTGCCAGCCTGAAATGTGGATATTGCTCCTACACCTTTAATCAGGCTTACAATCCAATGAAGACATTATACATAAGAAAAGGGGATGACAGTGTGGGCGTGGATTAATTCTATACAGTGAGAAATTACTTCTCTAATCTGAGGTCAGGACAGTCGCAGCTGGAATTGATACCCTTTGTCTGCTTCTGAGCATAAGTATGGGAGACCTGTGCCTGCCCCTTCTTCTCCCCTTCCAAGGCAAGGTCAGTGCTAGTTTGGATGGAGTGGTTTTTATCTGCACCTGAGTCTTGGCATGATGGAGCTGTGTCTGTCCCTGTCTATTCTCTGAGGCCAGGGTAGTTGGGATGGAGGGCCTTCCTAAAATTCTTAAACTATAAATCCAGTGCAAACCTTATATCTTACCTCATAAGGAATGCTCAAGAGGGAGGATATTGTTTTGATCATATGCTGCTTGCAGGTTTCCTTAAGGCAGCCAGTTGGCCACTGTGTCAACAGAATGTTAAAATGAGATGGGCCTTTGGTTGGATATATCATGACAAACTCTGAATACTCTATCCTGGAATAATCTCTCTGACTTCACAATAACACTGTTCTGAATTGAGAAGTGTGCCGACTGTTGCCTGTAGGATGAATTTTGGTACTACACTTAAGAAATATGCAGTAGAAGCTCAAAATAGTTGCTCTACTTGAATGTGGGCTGCAAACTTCCTGTGTCATTTAGGTAAATCTTTGACAGGAACCTACACCTAATGAAGTCACACCTACCAGCAGCATGAAAAACTTACTCTTCACAAAACATCTGCATCATAATTATGGTCCTATTTGTATGACCTGTACTTATCCTTTCAGAGTGAAGAAAGTGCATCAAGCAGTATCATTTCTCAACCATATTTTGGCAATTGGTTAAAAAAAAAAACCTTGGAACTTGACTATTACAAGAATGGCTGGCATATGATTTCAAACACTCACAGGTTTTTGATTCAACGTTCCAAAAATGGTGCCTCAGAAAGTTTTTCTCTTTAAAATGCAGTTCAATTTTAGTCCTTCTTACTCTGTCTCCCTTCTATTCATAACCATGTTGAAGTGTAGCTAGCTACATCACCAGAGGCAAACCCTGTTCGAATAAATCTTGCCAATAAAACCTTCCGATAGGTTCACCATAGGGTTGCCATTAGTCGGAAATGACTTGAAGGCACACAACAGCAGCAGATTCCACCAATGACTCATTGACATACTGCTAGTGTTTACCTGCTTTACAGACATGTTTATATGATGTACCGCTCCTTATTTCTTTAGCTCTATTTATGACACAGCATTTTTATTGATATAAGTCCAAGTCAAGTTATATTGTTAGCAATGCCGTAAAGCAATGCAAACAAATCAGCATCTGTACACTTGCCCACAATGCCCTGCCTCACACACAGAGGAAGAAGTGATTAAAGCTACAGACAATGTGGTTGCTGTTGCCTGTTTTTGATCTAAAATTATTTAGCCACTTGTGTTCCCTCTATTTTATCAGTTTTATATTAATTTTATTTATGCAATGCTTTTGACACAAAATAAATAAAGTTAGCAATGCTGGAATCAGAAAGGAATTTGTGTATGAGGGAAACACTTCCAGCATTATTTTACTAATAGCATTTAGTGATAAACATCAACAGTTTGAAAGAAAGAAAAAAGGCCAAGATCCAAAAATTGGTGAAACTACTCTGTGAGTTCAAGTGGGATGAGCAACATGATGCCACCTATATTTATAGTACATACTTTAAATGTGCCATTGCTTTCAACTTTGGTAAATCACATTGAATTATTTTTTTCACAGAAATCTGAATAGAAGTGTTTTATTTCAGGGTTAGTTCTGGTTAATATTTTGATAAGAGACCGCCAATGAATACCAGGTGCTGTACACTATATTTCAGAGGAAACAATTGGCAAAACCACATCCAAATAATCCTTTCCTAATTTCTTATGAAATTCATGGGCTCACCATAGGTTGACAGACAACTTGAAGGAACATGCACACATATCAGTGATGGATAATCCTTTCGGTGCACGTGTGTGTGTGTGTTATTAACCTGTATGTAATAAAATCAACATTGCTAGACACCTGTTCAGGGAAAGTTGTGACTTGGTACAGCTGCACTATGGTCAACACTGGATTTGGGCTTAGAAGCTTTCAGTTGTATCTCTGAACACAAAGCATTCTTAATTTGTAAGCTTGTTACATGGCTAAATCTGAGGAGAGAGAGAGAGAGATATAAATGTGATGAATAATACAATACAATATTAACAAAATACATATATGTTTCAGAGTCGACATAGAATGTATTCCTTGGCATGTTCACCACTTATTTGGAACTCTGGAACTCCTTTCCTAAGGAGTTAAAGATGGCCCCCTTCCTCCCCGCTTTCAAGAAACAGCTGAAGACATACCTCTGCTCAGTGGCTTATGAAGAGTAGTAGTAGTAGTTGGTAATACTACCATTATGCCTCTGTTTAATAGTTACCACCTGTATCCGTGGCCTGCTCGCCCCACCAGCTCAATAGATATTTTGAGCATGATCAATTTATTTGCCCCAAGGAACTGAGAAATTGTTTCTGTTCAATATTCTGTCTTATGTCTGTTATAACAAGCTGTGTTTTTATTTAATTTTAGTTGTTAAGTCATAATTTGTGTTTATATGTTAGGTTGTTTAAATTTTGTTAATATTGTATTGTTGTTGTATTCGGGCATTAAATGTTTGCCTTTTATTTTTGGAATCCACCCTGAGTCTCTCCAGGGAGATAGGGTGGAATATAAATAAAGTTTTATATGATGATGATGATGATTATTATTACATCTATGCATATTATATACAGTATTTTTATTTTTTCTTTACATTTCAACTAATTACTTTTTCAATCAAAACACAAAAACAACAATTAGGTTGTTTTGTTTGTTTTTTGCGCTGTTTATCCCCCGACATCAGGGTAGTAAACAAAAAAAATTCAGCTTAAACAAAGTCAAACTATTTAAAAATGCATAGAGATCAGTCTACGGGTGTCGTAAACAATTTAACTATTAAAAGGATGTTTAAAGAGGATAAAACAAAGTCAGAGTTTTCCAAACTTTTTATGTTGGTGACATGCTTTTTAGACATGCATCCTTTTGTGACATGGTAAGTCAGTTTTACTAGCAAACTGAAGGGCAAACAGACACTTTCTAAGAGATACAGACACACACATAAACTGTAATTGTGAAATGTATAGGGACACAGCATATCTCATGAAAACTTTCCATTTATATTTACTTTAAAATGTATGATCTGTTCCTTATTTTACACAGACTCAGAGTTTTTGCCTTATGTTTGCATGGCACACCTACACGCTGCTGACACACTAATGTTATGTGTCTCAACACACGGTTTGGAAAGCTCTGATATAAGATGTCCTCATCTGCAATCTGGTCACTCAGTGTTGCTTGAGCTGCAGTTCTGAATCAAATTCAAGGGCAGTCCCAGATTGGGAATGAACCAGTGCATGAGCTACGATGGCAAAGTTATTTCTGTCTGGGAAAAAGATGGATGTAGAAATGGTCCCACACTAGGCCTTTCGTTTCTTAGTGGGAGCACAACCCCTTCCAAGGCAGCCTGTTTCTACTTCTAGTCTATTAGCTCACATCCAGCGCATTACAGCATCTAGGCCGTTATTGGCTCCTGTATAGACCTAGAGCCCTTCCACACAGCCATATAACCCAGATTATCAAGGCAGAATAACCCACAATATCTGATTTGAACTGGAATATCTGAGTCCACACTGCCATATAATCCAGTTCAAATCAAATAATTGTATTTGGCTGTGTGGAAGGGGCCCTAGTTGGCTCCAGAAAGAAGAAGAAATAGAAGTGTCATCACAATGTTGAAGCACTTAGCTCACTCTCCTAACTTCTAATGACTTCTCCAAAGGCTTTTCCCATGTAGACATATACCATATGCTACTTAATGTGGATGGGTGACAGATATTGGTATGTCAATCATCCACATGAACTGCAGTTGTAGACACAGATCCTCTGTGAACATGAAAAAACACAGATTTAAACAAGGCTATCCCCCCACCCCCAATCAAACTAGGCTTGGACATTCAGGATTCATCTACAATGTAGAGTTAATGCAGTTCGACACCACTTTAACTGCCATTTCCAATGCTATGGAATCATGGGAGTTGTCTTTTTAAGGTCTGTAGCCTTCTCTGCCAAACTCAATAAATTCCAGATCCCAGGATTCCATAGCACTGAGCCAAGGCCTTTCCAAGTGGTGTCGAGCTGCACTAATTCTACAGTGTAGGTGCAGCCTCACAAAGAGGGACGTTTCAATATATCCAGCCTGTATCTCTGAGGGTGCAGCTACATTGTAGAATTAGTGCCACTTGAAACCACTTGAACTGCCACCACTCAATACTATAAAAATCCTGGGAGTTGCAATTTTTTCAGGTTTTTAACTGTTTCTAATAGTTCCAGATTTTATTCTATTTTAGTGTTTATATGTGGTGGGTTTTAAATTGTATTGTTTTTTGCATAGCTAATACAATTTTTTGCATAGCTGGGCCCCCTGGTGGCACAGCGAGTTAAACCACTGAGCTGCTGAACTTGCTGACAGAAAGGACGGCGGTTCAAATCCGGGTATTTCAAATCTTAGGCCCAGCTTCTGCCAACCTAGCAGTTCGAAAACATGCAAATGTGAATAGATCAATATGTACTGCTTCTGTAGGAAGGTAGTGTGCTGGTGTCTCACCAAACCACAACTCCCAGGATCCCATACCACTGAGCATTTCATCAGAGACTGCCTTTCGACCAAAGAGACCTGGCAAAAGGTAGCCATCATCTTTGACTGGCTGGACTTGGCACTCCAACCTTGGAAAGTGGTGGCCTCAGGAAGGGAGCCGGAAACCGGTATTCGGGGGCCACATTGACACCAAGGAAAGAAGAGGAGGAGGATTCAGCAGGGCACACTTGGGAAGCCCTTTGGGATGTTCCTTGGTCAACGACAAGGTTGATCAACTTGTATGCTCTCCTGGCCCTGGTTTTCCAGAGACATCGAGAAATAACAACTCAAAACCCAGCCAATGTTACCTCTACCTGTGAATTGGGTAGTAGAGAAAATAGGAGCCCTGAGTAAAATGGAATGAGGCAGAATGCCCCCTAACCGATGGAAAACGTTCTGGCCCTGGCTGGCAGAGACCACACCTAGGACCACCTGAAAGGTTGTAGGTTTTATATTGATATAATACAAAATAAAATTTGAAAAGTTTGATATATATTAAGATATATATATATATATATACTGTATGTGTGTGTGTATATATATATATATATATATATACATACAGTGTGTGTGTGTGTGTGTGTGTGTGTGTGTATATATATATATATATATATGAATTTGCAATTGTGTTTGTAACTATAACTGTATTTGTAATTGAAACCAAAGAAAGAAAAACTGACGGAATATAGCAACTGTTTTTGTAATTGTAATGATTTAGAAAATGTAAATGTTGCAAGCATTGTAAATATTACAAAATTAAGTATAGTTTTGAGAGACTGCAATTGTATGTTTTTAATTGTTAAATTGTTGCTATATGGTTATTATTATATTTTTTTGGTTTGTTTGCTTGTGTTGTATTGAGGGCAGAGACTACCTTGTGAAAACCGTCCTGAGTCGCCTTCGGGCTGAGAGGGGCGGTATAGAAACTTGACAAATATATCTCATTTGATTGTAATTGTTAGTAAATGTGCTTGTAGTACATATTTAATAAAAATTACTTATACCAAAAAATATACTTATATCCATACCACTGAGCTACAGCAGTTTAAAAGTGGTGTCGAACTGCACTAATTCTAGATCAGACATAGGAAAAATTGGGTTAGGAATTGTGTGAGTTGAAGTTCAAAACACCTGCAGGGCCCAAGTTTACCCATGCATGGTTTACACTAGACTTATTTACTTAGGATCCCTCGTTGTCCGAGTAAGATTGTCCTCCAATTGCGGTGTCCTGGCGGTGGGTCTGTAGGTGACTATGGACCACTATTCTTGACCCGCATATTCTCCTGCAGTGAGGGCATCCGTTTCCAGGTGGAAGGCGGTCCTGGTCGGAGTTAGCTTGATGCGCCTTCCTCTTGGCATGTTTCTCTCTTTCGCCCTTCATTCATGCCTCTTCAAATTCTACAGCACTGCTGGTCACAGCTGACCTCCAGCTAGAGTGCTCAAGGGCCAAGGCTTCCCAGTTCTCGGTGTCTATGTCACAGTTTTTAAGGTTGGCTTAAAAGAGAAGTAATGCATTTTAGCACACTTTAATTGCCCTGTCCCAATGTTATGTGATCATGGGATTTGTTGTTTGATGGAGCACCCAGCCCTCTTGGGCAGAGAAGACCAAAGTTTGTTCAAACCTGTGCTAGATGCACCCTATATGCATCTATGCATGTGTGTGTTGTGCGCATGACAATTCAAACCCTGTATTGTTGAAGGCTTTCATGGCCGGAATCACTGGGTTGTTGTAGGTTTTTCAGGCTGCACGGTCATGTTATAGCATTCTCTCCTGACATTTCGTCCACATCTATGGCAGGCAGGCACCCTCAGAGGTTGTGAGCTCTGTTGGAAATTAGGCAAGTGGGGTTTATATATCTGTAGAATATATTGTCAAAGGCTTTCATGGCCGGAATCACTGGTCTGTTGTGAGTTTTCCGGGCTGTATGGCCATGATCCAGAAGCATTATCTTCTGACATATGGCAGGCATCCTCAGAGGTTGTGAGCTCTGTTGGAAACAAGGCAAGTGAGGTTTATATATCTGTGGAATTGTCACAATGCCAGGGCTCTGCCTTATTCAGGTAGAGATGAGCCAAAGAAATACCCAGTTATCAAGCAGTTTAATTAAAACAGCACTTACTTTCTGGCTATTTTAATAGTCCAAAATATAAAACAAAGATTGCACTCAGCCACAGAATCCCTCGGTTGAGGTTGAGAAGATTGGGGTACAAAAATTTAAAATAATAATAATAAATAATAATAAAATAGCAAACACTGTTGCAAGTTCAAGATAACTCTGTAGTCAAAAGGTTCAGTCCAGTGGTCAAACACCAAGAGTTCAATAAGCAAAGATTCCAGGGTTCCAAGAGTACAGGAGACAGGTCAAGATGCCAAAAATCCACAAACCGGGGGGAAAACCAGCAGCATCTACCACCAAGATAAGACAAATACTTTTCTGCCAAAGATCAGTCCCAAGGCTAGCTCCTTATATTCAGAAACACCCAGCTGCACCCTATCTCTTCAATACCTCCACCCTTAATTGCTTTCACCCAGGAACTCTTACTTACAGATTACTCAACCCTTTAGACTTACATAAACCCTTCCATCACCAACTGCTAGGCCTACTACCACCAACTACCACCAACTGCAGAATAATGTCCAGGGTGGGAGAAAGAATTGTCTGTTGGAGCTAGCTGTGAATGTTTCAATTGGCCACCTTGATTATCAATCAATCTATTTATTTCTTATGAGTCGCCCTCCACCAAAGGTGCTCTGGGCGACTTACACAATTAAAATAAACAGGTTACATAGACACAGCTTGTTACCATTTGATGGTCTGACAGTTTTTATGTGTTGCTTGTTACTGCTTGGGGGAATCCTTTGTTGAGAGGTGATTGTTGTTGTTTATTCGTTCGGTTGCTTCCAACTCTTTGTGACCTCATGGACCAGCCCATGCCAGAGCTCCCTGTCGGCCGTCACCTCCCCCAGCTCCTTCAGGGTCAAGCCAGTCACTTTGAGGATACCATCCATCCATCCTGCCCTTGGTCGGCCCCTCTTCCTTCCCCCCCAGCATAATTGTCTTCTCTAAGCTTTCCTTTCTTCTCATGATATGGCCCAAGTACTTCATCTTTATTTATTTATTTAAAAATGTTATACCCCGGCCTTCTCATCTCCGAAGAGGGACTCAGACCAGCAAACAGCAAATATTCAATGCTAACATTTAAAATCTAAAAGCATCATAAATTTACAATAAATTTTACAATAAAATACAATACAATAAATACATTTAAAAAGCCTTTCGTCAAAGTAAAATCAAGTCCAACTTAACCCATATATTCGGTCCGTATCAAGTGGTTAGCAACTTTAGTCGCTTTGCGATATCCTCCTTCATTCTTCGAAGGCCTCATTGCACAGCCACGTTTTCACCCGTTTCCTAAAAGTCAGGAGGGAGGGGGAGGATCTAATTTCATTTGGGAGGGAATTCCACAGCCGGGGGGCCACCACAGAAAAGGCCCTGTCCCTCGTCCCCACCAGACGCGCCTGCGAAGGTGGTGGGACTGAGAGCAGGGCCTCTCCAGACGATCTTAGCACTCTTGACGGTTCATAGGGGAGAATACTTTCAGACAGGTAAACTTGACCGGAACCGTATAGGGCTTTGTAGGTCAACACCAGCACCTTGAATTTTGGTCGGAAGCTAATTGGCAGCCAGTGGAGCTGGCGCAACAGGGGAGTTGTGCGCTCCCTGTACCCCACTCCCGTTAGTAGTCTGCCTGCTGCGCTCTGGACTAATTACAGCTTCTGTGCAGTCTTCATAGGCAACCCCACGTAGAGAGCATTGAAGAAGTCTATACGGTATGTAACCAGAGCGTGGACCACCGTGGCCAAGTCTGACTTCCCAAGATACGGGCGCGGCTCTAATATCCTTCCTTCCAGTGAGCAGTCGGGCTTTATTTCCTGAAGTATGGACTGGTTGGATCTTCTCGCAGTCCAAGGCACTCTCAGAACTTTCCTCCAACAACACAGTTCATTAAGGTCCAGCTCTCACATCCATGGTTTTTTTAGAGGTGGTTAGCTGTCCCTGATTGTTTTTTGTCTGGAGTTCCCCTGTGTTTGAGTGTTTATTTATTTATTATTTATTTATTTCCATCATTTCTACCCCGCTTCTTCTCAACCCCCGAGGGAGGACTCAGAGCGGCCTAACAACGGCAACGATTTGATGCCACATAGTATACATATAATAAAAGCAAACAGTTAAGAATAAAATACATTAAAATACAGCTAGAATTAAAATACATTAACAATACAATTAACATTAAAATGCATCGTATACATTCACAACAGTTAAAACTGTATTCCATTCATAAGCATTAGGTCTTGTCCACCAGATTTCCATCTCAATCCAATGAAAGTGCCGTATCGTGCTAAAGTGCAAACGCTTGGTCCCATAACCAGGATTTCACTTTTTTTCTGAATGCCAGGAGGGATGAAGCTGATCGAATATCAATAGGGAGTGCGTTCCACAGGCGGGGAGCCACCACCGAGAAGGCCCTATCCCTCGTCCCCACCAACCGCATTTGAGATGTAGGCGGGAGCGAGAGCAGGGCCTCCCCGGATGATCTTAAGGTACAGGACGGGACGTAGCGGTTGATGCGTTCGGACAAGTAAGCTGGGTCAGAACCATATAGAGCTTTAAAGGTCAAAACCAGCACTTTGAATTGAGCTTGGAATTGGACAGGCAGCCAGTGGAGCTGACACAACAGGGGAGGTGGTATGCTCCCTGTATGTAGCTCCCGTTAGTAGTCTGGCTGCCGCCCGTTAGACTAATTGGGAAGCATCATCTCTTCAGACGGCAAGATTGACAAAGAGTTAGATCACAGATTAGCAAAAGCATATAGTGCATTTGGAAGGCTTCACAAAAGAGTCTGGAGCAACAAGCACCCGAGGCAAAGCACCAAAATCAGTGTGCACAGAGCTATCATACTGTCTATTCTCCTCTATGGGTCTGAAACATGGGTCACCTATCGCCAACACCTACGACTCCTCGAACGCTTTCATCAGCGCTGTCTTCGCACAATCCTAAATATACACTGGACCGACTATGTGACTAATGTTGCTGTCCTTGAGCAAGCAGGGATCACCAGCATTGAGGCCATGCTATTGAGAACACTGCTGCGCTGGGCAGGGCACGTCTCTAGGATGGAGGACCACCGCCTCCCAAAGATACTACTCTACGGTGAACTCGCCACGGGTCAGCGCAAGAGAGGTGCCCCCAAAAAGAGATATAAGGACTCCCTGAAACAACATCTCAGGCTCGGCCAGATTGATCACCAACAATGGTCCACCCTGGGAGGCATGGAGACGCACTATGCTGCGGCCTCTTTCAAGAAGACACGCCGAACGGGTCTCGAAGAGAAACGACAACGCAAAAAGAACCGCAACTTGGAAACAACATCACCCAAGGAGACTTTCTGCTGTGCTTTCTGCAACCGAACTTGCCTATCTCAGATTGGCCTTTTTAGTCATCAACGCGCTTGTAAAAAGCGTGGGATGAGTCCTTCCTAAGAATCTTCGTTCGCGAAGTAATGCCGAGAGATAGTAGTCTGGCTGCCGCCCGTTGGACTAATTGCAGTTTCCGAACTGTCTTCAAAGGCAGCCCCACGTAGAGTGCGTTGCAGTAATCTAATCTGTTCTTTATTTACTGTTATATTAGGTATATATATATATATATATGTGTGTGTGTGTGTGTGTATATATATATATATACACACACACACACACACACACACACACTCAAACCCTCCCAAAAAAGGGCTGTGTTCGAACACCTGTCGCCCCAAAGCGGTCTTTGATGGAACAAACGTAAAAGAACTCCCTCCTCCCGCGAGCACTGTGGTCACGTGACCGCAACCTCTCTCTCTCTCTCTCTCTTCCCCCTCCCCTCCCCTGTCAGCAGCCGCCGCGCGCCACCTTCCTCCAATCCCCGCCCACTCCGTCCACCCACTTTCCTTCTGGGAGGAAAAGAAGGGAGAGAAAGAAACCCCTCCTCCTCAATCCTCCTCTTGGCCCCTCCCTTCCCCTCTGGTGGGAGTTCTCGCGGGAGAGCTCTCGCGAGAGCGGCCTTCTCCTTTTCCTCCTCCTCCTCCTCCCTCCCCCTGCGAGCGCTCTCTCGCTGGCTCTCGCGCCGCCGCCGCCGCCGGATCTGCCTGTGTTTCTGGCTGAGGGGAGGAAGAGGAGGAGGAAGGAAGAGAGGAGGAGGAGGGGAAAGGGAGGGGAGGGGGGCGCCGCTCGGCCCTGCGCACTGAGCGATGTTTGGCCGCCATCGCGGCGGAGGAGGAGAAGCAGGAACAGCGGGCAGCGGCGGAGGCGGCGAAGGGGGCTGAGGGGCCCGCCACTACTCCCACTCAGGAGCCACTTTGGGCCTACCCTGCCTACCTCCCGCCTCGCCCTCGGAGTGAAGGTCGCCGCCGTTTGAGGAGGGGAGGCCTTCCTCCTCCTCTTCCTCCTCCTTCGTCCCCCCTTTCCCTCTCCGCCTTCCTTCCCCTCAGGAAGGCCCGAAGATGTCGAACCTGAGCAAAGGCACGGGCAGCCGGAAGGATACCAAGATGCGGATCCGAGCCTTCCCGGTGAGTGAGGGAAGGAGAGAGTGTGTGTGTCTCTCTCTCTTCAGGGGAGGGAGTTGGGAGAGTTGACGACGACGCGGCGGTGTTAGGCCTGGAGCCCCACAGCCGGCCTGGGCCTCGCCTGGGAGCCAGGCCCCGGCGCGAGAGGCTGTCAGCGCCCAGCCCACAGGAAGCGGAGGAAGAGGCCAGGCCGGGCCCGCCATCGCCCCCTCGCTCCCCCCCCCCCCCGCCGAAGACAACCCCCACCCCACCCCGGCCTCTCTTTCTCTGTCGGCAACGGTTGAAAAGAACAACAACAACAGCAACACCCGCCTCCACACAAACACACACACACACGCGAGTCTCTTACAGGCCTCGGCGTGAAACCTCCACAGGACGGGCCCAAAAGTCACCTGATGTTTCTGATAACTCCCTCAAAACAAAACAGTTTGGGAAAGATTTCACACATAAGGTATACCCAGGGATATAGGGCCCATAGCCAGGAAGTTCTTCCTCCAAATCAGGCCTGGGCAAACTTGGGCCCTCAGGTGTTTTGGACTTCAACTCCCACATTTCCTAACAGCCGGTAGGCTGTTAGGAATTGTGGGAGTTGAAGTCCAAAACACCTGGAGGGCCCAAGTTCGCCCAGGCCTGCTCCAAATGGTTAGACGACATTGTTTTCAAAGGGAATTTTCAGAGATGTTCCCAGTGCCCATATATATGTCCTGATTCACTGCCATATTGGCCTATTTCTTCAGTAGGCCTAAGTTTACAGAAAATGCCGATTGTTTGAGAAAACTGCTGCGGAGAATTTATGGCTCCCATAGATAGCCTTTTGTTTTTAATTTCATGGTATCGTAGCATCCTATAAGAAAGAAAAAAATTTATTTATTTACTTAACTTGCCTTATCTATACCCTGCCTTTCTCTACTCCCAAGACGTATGGCAATTATTCAATGTCTTAACCCAGTGTTTCCCAACCTTTTTTTGAGCCGCGGCACACTTTTTACATTTGCAAAATCCTGGGGCACACCACCAACCAAAACGACACAAAATGACACTCTAACACAGTAATACATAAGTTTTTAAAATGTATTTATACATTCAGTGTGAAACCTGGGCCTGTTTCGATGAACACGCGAGAGCAAATAGGGTAAACAATGAAATCAAGCAGGCCTACTAAGCCTGCTTGATTTCATTGTTTACCCTACTTGCTCTCGCGTGTTTACCACGGTGTAGCCCACTGCTTGTTTTCCTGTTTCGATGAACCCAACATAGATATCCTGGCAGGAATGGCAGAAAGACACAAACTTCCCACACAGAACTCCCATAACCAAAAGAAAATGCTGTAAGAGTTTGGTGGGCATTGACCTTGAGTTTTGGAGTTGTAGTTCACCTATATCCAGAGAGCACTGTGGACTCAAACAACGTTGGATCAGGACAAAACTTGGCATGAATACTCAATATGCCCAAATATGAACGCAGATTGAGTTCAGGGGAAATAGACCTTGACATTTGGGAGTTACAGTTTCTGGGATTTATAGTTCCCCTACAATCAAAGAGCTTTCTGAACCCCACAAATGATAGAACTGGGCCAAACTTCCCACACAGAACCCCCAGGAGGTAAGAGGAGGCCTCTATTTGGGGAAAGGGCGGCGGGCCTTCCCAATGCATGGAGAGGGAGAGACCAAGTAGACAACGGGTGAGGAGGGGGGGGGGTGTTTGTAATTTTGTGCCTTTATCGAGGTAGGTTTCTTAGGGTTTTTATACTTCAACACACTAGACTCTCCCCCCTCCCCTTCTGGAGGTTCCAATTTCCCACGGCACACCTGATGATCACTCACGGCACACTAGTGTGCCCCGACACACTGGTTGGGAAACACTGTCTTAACACATACAGACATTGAGCTTAAAAATAAATTGAATCAATAATAATAATAATGTTATTTTTATATTTATTATTTATATTTCCAACATTTCTACCCCGCTCTTCTCTACCCCCGAGGGGAGACTCAGAGCGGCCTAACAAAAGGCACAATTCGATGCCAACATAATAATAAATACAATATAAAACCAAAAACATACAGCATTAAAACACATTTAAATACAATTAACATTAATTAACGCATCATACACATTCTCTGAAGTTAAAAGCAGTATTTCGTCCTTAACAGGAGCATTGAGCCATATCCATCAATTTGCTGTTACAAATCCAGTCCAAAGTGCTGTATTGTGCTAACGTGCAAATGCTTGGTCCCACAGCCAAGATTTCACTTTTTTCCTGAATGCCAGGAGGGATGGTGTTGCTCGTATGTCGCTTGGAAGCGAGTTCCACAGATGGGGAGCCACCACCGAGAAGGCCCTCTCTCTCGTCCCCACCAACCGCGTTTGAGAAGTTGGCAGGAGCGAGAGCAGGGCCTCCCTGGATATCTTAAATTAGGAGGTGGGACGTAGAGGCTGATGCGTTCGGACAAGTAAGCTGGGCCAGAACCGTATAGAGCTTTAAAGGTCAAAACCAGCACTTTGAATTGAGCTCGGAAATGGACAGGCAGCCATTGGAGCTGACACAACAGGGGGTGGTATGCTCCCTGTATGTAGCTTCAGTTAGTAATCTGGCTGCCGCCCGTTGGACTAATTGTAATTTCCCAACTGTCTTCAAAGGCAACCCCACGTAGAGTGCGTTGCAGTAATCTATTCAGGATGTGACCAGAGCGTGGACAACCGTAGCCAAATCAGAATTCCCAAGGTACGGGCGCAGCTGGCGCACGTACCTTATACCCCGCCTCCATCTCCCCGAAGGGATTTAGGGCGGCTTACATGGGGCCAGGCCCAATGGTACAATTAAAACATAACACATTAAAATTGCATCAACAAAATAATAACAGAAACAATATAGCAAAAAAAACCCCCAATAACATTAAGCAATATAAAACAAAACGTCAGGGCCAACAGCCAATGGTAAGATTCAGTGTCTCGCCGTAGGTGGGCGGACTGGTGCCATAACCATAGAGGACAGAGCTAGTGAGTAAGTGCATATATCATATAGCAGCATTAAGAATAGAAAAATGATCAGTAAAGGTTGAGGTATAACAGTGTTAAAGTGCTTAAGGACATATTTTTGTATGTGTGTCCTGACTAGGAATCAGCTATCCAAGGAATTGCCTTGTCGAAGGCACAGAAGAACATCCAGGTCTTTAAGTCCTTGTGAAAAGTGGACAGGGAGGGTGCTAGCTGAATCTCCCTGAAGAGGGAATTCCAGAGCTGGGGAAGCCACAACTGAGAAGGCCCTTTCCCTTGTCCTTACCAACCGTACCTGAGACAGAGGTGGAAGCGAGAGAAGAGCCTCGCCAGAAGATCTTAAAGATCATGTGGGTTTGTAGGGGAAGATACGGTCACGAAGATAGGCAGGTTCCGAACTGTTTATAGCTTTATAGATAATAACCTGCACCTTGAATTGGGACCGGAAACTTATCGGGAGCCATTGGCTCTGTTTACACACCCAGGGGGGGGGGGGGGGAGAGATTAATACATAGTAAACCTATTTTAAAATAACATTCAGTGTTAAAGTCACACCACCCAGAAATAGTCAAAGGTGATTCCGTAATCATTGCACATACTCCAGTTAAATTGTTGCACTATGCTATTCTTTGAAAGTCTGATCCCAGAGCCAGGTTTTTATTCCCCTTCTGATGGTCAGGACGGAGGGGGCTGATCTAATGTCTCTAGGGAGCAAGTTCCATAGCCAAGGTGCCACCACTAAGAAGGTCCTGTCTGTCATCCCCACCAGTCGTGTTTGTGAAGAAGGTGGGACTGAGAGCAGGGCCTCCCCAGACGATCTTAATCTCCAAGATAGTTCATAGGGGAAGATACGTTTGGACAGGTAAACTAGGCCAGAACCATTTAGGGCTCTATAGGCTAAAAGCAAGACTAGCAGCAAGTGGAGCTGGCGTAACAACAGAAATGTATACTTCCTGTGTGCCACTCTGGTGAGCAACCTAGCTGCCGCCCATTTGAGCACTTGAAGCTTTTGCACAGTCTTCAAAGGCAACCCAACATAGAGTGTGTTGCAGTAATCTATACAGGATGTAACCATGCTATGAGTTTTCTAGGCTTTATGGCCATGTTCCAGAAGCATTCTCTCCTGAAGTCTCACTCAGATCTATGGCAGGCATCCTCATAGGTTGAGGGGATCTGTTGGAAGCTAGGCAAGTTTCTGCCAAACACAGCATTGCCCGAACACAAATCAATGATCATGAAAGGCACTGCAGGTTAATTAACCAGAGAAGTCAGCCATAACAGAGCACCTGATGAACCAACCTGGACACAGCATATTATTTGAGAACACAGAAATTCTAGACCACTCTAACAAGCAGCATATCAGACTACACAGAGAAGCCATTGAAATCCACAAGCATGTGGACAATTTCAACAGAAAGGGAAAAAAAGTATGAAAATGAACAAAATCTGGCTACCAAAAAAAACCTTCCAAAATCAGAACAGTAAATAAAGAACAACGCCCAGAAAACTGGACTTCTAGTCAGGAAACAGAGCCAGCTAACACCTCCCAACAAAGGATTCCCTCAGGCAGGAACCAGCCAGGCTTTGAAGCTGAAAGGCCATTAAATGTTAATCAAAGTGGCCATTTGCAACATTCACACTTGTATCAAGCAGGCACTTTTTTCCACCCTGGACATTCCAGAGATATAGAAAACTCACCTAGTTTTCCAGCAGACCCCTCAACCTCTGAGTATGGCTGCCATAGATGTGGGCGAAATGTCAGGAGTGAATGCTTCTGGAACATGGCCATACAGCCTAGAAAACTCACAGCAACCCAGTGATTCCGGCCATGAAAACCTTCGACAACACATTTTACACATAATGCCATGTAATTTTATTTCCTATAGGATGCTATGGTAATGTGAAATTAAAAACAAAAAGCTAAAGAAACCATAGATTCAAACTTCAAGGAAAAAGACTCCACCTAAACATTTGGAAGAACTTCCTGACTATGAGCCCTTCCAGACAGATCCTATATCCAAGGATCTGATCCCAGGTTTTCTGTTTATCCCAGATTATCTGGCAGTGCAGACTCATATAATCTAGTTTAAAGCAGAAAATCTGGGATTCCATCATGTGAAATAGGGCCTGTCTGGAAGACCCCTGTGCTGCTGTCTATTGTGGCAAAGGGCCCTTCAGCACAGCCATATAACCCATAATATCAAGGCAGAAAATCCCACATCTGCCTTGAACTGGGAGATATGGCAAGGTGGACCCAGATAACTCAGTTCACAGCAGATATTGTGGGATTTTCAGCCTTGATATTTTGGGATGTAGGGCTGTGTGGAAGGGCCCTAGGTTATCTGAGTCCACACTCTCATATATTCCATTTCAAAGCAGAAAATGGGCCAAAGTTTCCTTCTCTGGAGGCTTTTAAGTAGAGACTGGATGACCATTTACCAGGAGTGTTTTGATTGTGTTTTCCTCCTTTTTAGTAGAGGCTGGACTGGATGGCCTTTGTGATCTCTTCCAATTCTGTGATTGCCTATAAAAATCCGTTTATGAGTTTTGCTCCACAGCAGCCATCAGGTGGGATGTTTCAATCCCCTCTTATCCAGTTTGCAAAGTTTCTAAAAAAATTAAAATAGAAAGCCTCATCCTAGGGAATTTGAGAGCAGAGGGTAAAAACAACAAATACTCAGGAGTCACAGCAATACTCTTTCCCATTTCTCCCTTCTTCCTTTCAGGCTGTGTTTTTAATCTGTCTGCCTGGGGTTAGTTGTCACTGGGGAGGCATTTTTGTGATGATTTATAGATTAAATTACCGTGTACCTTTCCTGGCTGACAGTGGTGCCAGCTGAAGGTTAGAAACAAACAGGCCAGTAGACGATATTCACTATTTCTAATTGTGTAAAGGGTTTTGCTATTTGAATTTGATTAGCTGAATGTTAGACAATTTATATGGACCTGTATGCATGCATTCAAAAAGACACGGTTGGTTGTACTTGAGGACTTTTTGTAGGCCAGAACTTTTTATTGCGTTTGATTTAGGAAACCAGTGGCAAATAATTGTCGGCTTTGCATAGAAACTAGCTATACCTGTTTACATAAATGGGTCATCATGCCAGCATTTTATCAAACTGCAGTCATTTACATCCTTAAAATGAAACTTTTTCTTTAAAACTTCATATAATAAATTTGTTATTGCCTAGTCCTATTTATTTAGAAGCTCAATTGAAACCAATTGGGTTTGTTTCCAAGTAAGTATAATGAAGCTTTAGTAACTTAGCTCAGCTTAAAACCAAACAAAACCTATTTATTATGTTTATTCTTTGCTTTTCAGCCAACATTTATTCTTAAAATGGTACTTTAAAGTACTTTGCAATAGCATTTGTTGTTTTTGTTTGTTTTTTTGTTTTTGTTTTAGTAAAGGAGCCTTTTGGACATATATAATGTTTTAATCATTCTAGTTTAGTTAACATTGAAATGTCTTTCAGTTTTAAATGTTGATTTCCTAAACAATAGCTGACATGAAAATCATTAATGTCACATTTCTTAACATTGTTTCACTCTAGATTTTTATGGTAGTCTACATTTTGTGAGTAGGATCAAACACTTCATTGTAATTTAAGGATTAAATTGAGTGAAACAGTTTGTAGTAAAGATAAACTTTTCATTCTGCTTTCTTGCAGATGAATCTCTGAAATGTTAGTGAGTGAAGAATGTTTTTTTCCACAAAAACCAGTACTGCTTATTTGAAACGGATTCTTATTAGTTGTCATAACAATGTTTTTCTCTTTTGTATTACAGTACTTAGAAATAACTGGATGAGAATTTTTCACAGATATACTTAAGAAAGATATACCACATAAACTTATTTTTATTACAATGTGCTAAGTTATGAAGTTTGTTTTGTTTTTCTACCTGCACTCTCCAAAGGATTTTGGATCTGACTTCTGTATGTATTCAAACCAGCATTGTGACAATCACAAGACAAGCTTTCCCTGTGTAATTTGATGGGTATCTCCTCCATTTAGTCTGAGTGGAAACGTCTCTTTCTAGTTTGTATAACTGTTCAGAATATTATAATGGGTGGTGGGAGGCGGTATTGGATCTAAGTGTCTTTGCTGGTAAGGTCTGTTCACTAGGCTGAAGAAGCTGTTAACTTTTGCAATATTTCTTCTAGCAGAGAACTGTATGTATGTGATCAAGTGAGACATTTGCACCAAGATTGGTAAAACTTACTCAGCAACAAAATTACCAAGAATGTTGCAGAGACAGAATTTCTAGATCAGGAATAGGAAGCGTGAGGCCTTCCAGATATTGTTGTCCTGTCATTTCCAAATCCTCAAGATAGCATAGCTGGTGCTAAATGCTGGGTGCGGCAGACTTAACATCTGGGGGGGCCCATGATTTCTATCAGTTCTAAATAGTGAACTGAATGATTAACTAGTGGTGTATACTGATTTCTACATAAAATGTATACATCACCAACAGAAAATCATATTTATTGTTCACAATTAACCTGTGCTTTGTTCATGAAGGATTTATTTTTCTCGTAGTGCCTTATAAGATAATATGAAACCCATAAGAAAAGTGAGTCATAACATCAATCTACTGATTTTAGAAGTGCATTTTGAAGTCAGATTTCTAGTGTGGCATTATGCTAGTTTGAAAATCATTTCACAGTTAGTTGGGCTTTGTCAGAGACTTTGTATGTTTAGATGCTAGTGCAGCACTGTAGTCCACAAGCACACATAATCCTACCTCATTCTTTTTCTTTAATGGGCGGGGAGCAAATCAGTAGTTGTGTAATGAGTTTAAAGCAGATATGCATAGTTTAGGGCCATGTCACTTCTTGCAAAATCAGTTGCACAGGCAGTTGATAGGTATTTGTGCTATGCTGAAGGTTTGGGGATATGGCCAGTTATAATTCATAATTATTAAGACCATAGCTTTGGGCAACTTGAGCTAAGGGTTTCCTGACCCAAGTTCAATGAGGTGGTAAAATTTAAAACAACTTGCAATTGCGTTTGCTATATAATTTATTTCTAAAATGTTTGAAAAGGTTTCAAATGTTTACCCTTGAGTGGAGCAATATTGCTATGTAAAATCCAGCTGTTTGACTGTGGATCAGTTGTGCATAACATTGAGTAACAAAATCATATACAAATAAAGTATTGTTGTTATTATTTGAAACACAACAAGATTAGTACACAGCAAACAAGATCACTGTGCTGGTTGTTGTATTGGATCAGACGTCGGACACTTCCCAAGTGTCTAGGACTGTATGATGTATTGGCGAATAATGCATGCAGATCTCAGTAGGGTGGCCTTTTGCAGCTAACAGATGGTAATTTTGTCAGCACCGATTGTGTGTAAGTGCAGGCCAAGGTCTTTAGGCACTGCACCCAGTGTGCTGATCACCACTGGGACCACCTTAACTGGCTTGTGTCCTTTGCAGTTTGATCTTTAAATCCTTAAGCTTTCCCAGTTGTTTCTCTTCAATCCTGTTGTCGCCTGGGATTGCAACATCAATGGTCCATACTTTGTTTTTTAATACGATTGTGAGGTCAGGAGTATTGTACTCCAAAACTCTGTCAGTCTGAATTCCCAGAGTACTTTGACATGTTCATTTTTCTGTAACCTTTTCAGACTTGTGATCCCACCAGTTCTTTGTCGCAGACAGATGGTTATTATTATTATTATTATATATGCTGGTATGTGAGTAGAATTAACCTAGCTTATTAGCTCACTAGCCATCATTACTGCATTTCAAGTATTGGAGGGACCCCTTAACATGTTTCGATGAGGTGACTCATGCTGTTTCAGCAGTCAGATGAGCAGACGAAAGATTCCCCCTTGCCCAAATAGCAAATCCAGGAATACCTTCAAAAGGGCTCTAATGTCATCATATAAAATATTTTGATAACACCAAGAGTGGTGTAATGCACCACCTTTGGTTTAACCTCTTTCCCTTAGCCTGCTTTTTAATTTGAATAAATTTAGAAAAGGCAAGCTAATTCTACACAAACTGTTCAGTGTCTTTCGTGGACTATGATCTTCCTTTGATTTTCTCCGTTCATTGATGGCATTCTCTAAGGTAACCTTTCACTGTAGGAAGTGGCCAAGACAGGAAACTGTGAGGGGAAACGTTGCTTTCATTAGCCTTCTGAACGTTATAGTGTATGTACCAGGAGCATGCAGGGAAGCACAACAGTGCCAGTATAGAAACTATTGGCTCTGTGATTCCTAGATTAAGATATACAACTTTCTTGAAGAGAAAGATTTAATTTATTCATTTGAATCACTCCCTCTTACGTTGAAAAAAACCCAAACCTTCAATATAAGACATTTTGAGTGAGTATAGAGGGCAGATGATGAGCAAGAATGCATTTTCTTAATATAGAAAATGTTCATTGTGAACGTTCAAAAATTGCAATCATAAAACGTTATTGTGTTTTGTGCTGACTGGGAATTCCAGTTCTTGGCATTCTACAATTATAAATGTTTTGCTTATGAATAGACATCACCCATTGCAGCATTCTATCACTGTTTAGTTAGAAATGTCTGTTTTATTTAAATCTTCATAAACAGCGGCATAAATATATTTACACAGGGGTGCTGCTAATAGGTAACATTCTGTTGCCTACTACCCACTGCAACTAAATGTAAAATCCTTATCAGCCTTTTATTTTGTGTGGTCCCTAGCCTTTTGATGTAGGTGTTCCCAGGTATCCTTGATTGTCTTCTGAGTGTTTTCATTTTGACTAACTGAAAGAGAAAAAGACCTGCACATATTATTGTCAATATCTAAATAGAATTCCAATACAATTTTGTGAGTTTCCAACAGTCCAGTTCATGTTTACTCAAAATGTTTATATGGAACTACAGGCTTGCACAGAAATTAATCACCAAGTCATGTCTGTCAATTGCATGGTGTGGGAAAGAGGGAGCAAGACCACAATGTTTAGTAGAAAGGCCTGATGCTGTCTGAAGTCTATTTTTGTTGCAGTTTTTTCATTTTGTTTCATTCCATGGTTTACAATTTCTGTCCTAATATATAGTTGTCCTACTTGAAAAGCCAGGTGTAATGTAAAAGTGTTTCACATTTCTGTTGCAGCGATAATGTATGTTCCTGTATGTTTAAGCTATCATATATTTCTTACAAAAATGAATGCATTTGTTTACAGTTATTCTCATTTTTCCCTGCTTTTCTACTATTTTATCTTTCTTCTCTGCAATTATAGCTCTAAATCCTAGTTAGTTGTGCAGAATAAGGAGACCACAAATGGCATGTTTGTGTGATGGGATCTACAATTAATTGCTTTCACATATGTATTTTGTACTACTACACCCCCACACAAAGAACTACTGTTTTGCTTTAGGTTTGTTTTCCCAAAATCCTAAAATACATAACTTATAACAGAAACATCAGAAACCATCCGTGGGCCCTTCCAAACAACCCTATATCCCAGAATTTCACAATATCTGCTTTGAACTAGGTTGTCTGAGTCCACATTCAGATAATGTGGGATTTTCTGCCTCGAGATTCTGGGATATAGGGCTGCGTGGAAGGGCCCTGTGTCAAACTATATGTGGCACTAAAATGGTATCTGTTGGCATTCCTTATCCAGAATTACAAAATAGTCAACACGTGGGATTGAGATAGTGACACCTACATAAAATCACTTTCTGGCTGTGTGTAGAACGTAAATGAATTTCATGTTTAGATTTGAGTTTCATTATGCACATTATGTAAATATGTGCAACAAATATTCCAAAATCAGGGGGGGAAACCCAATCAAAAAACCTTACTGTCCCAAGCATTTCAGGTAGGGGATGCTCAACCTGTATACATTTTTCATGCTGGAGTGTACTATACTATTAATATTTTTGTTTGTTTACTAAGAAGGCAGAACCAAGGTAACCTACTTGGTACTCCAAAAGACAAAAGTCTCTTACATCATATATTGTCTCTGTATACTCTGTAACTCCAAAATCTTTTACCCCAAACCTGCTCACTTCTGCACTTGACTGCAGGGTAGAGAAGAGAATAGGGAGTGATGGAGTATCAAGAGATACAAAACCTAATCCCAGATCTCTTTTGGAGCCTGGAATTGGAAACTGAGTTGAAGTTTGTTCTTCTGGTTCAAAGTGCTATGAGAAGCTTATGAAAAGATATTTCTTCAAACTTAGAAGGCTGAACATTTTTTGTGTTTCATTATGCTCTCAAAGCTTATAGGGCACTTAGAAATTGCTATAGGATAACATATTCCTTCCTCTGTATATTTACATGGTCTGAAGGAAATCTGGGATACATTATTCCTAACAGGATATGTAGGTTGGTCACTTGTATCAGCAAGCAGAATTGTAGCTCATTTGGCCTTAGAAAGGCTCCTGGTGAAAATATAGCTAGTTATCTGTCAGCAGCATTATTAAGTATTTCACAGAGATTAGCAAAAATGGAATTGTGATTTTTTTTAAAAAAAACCACGATTTTATTGCTACCTTTAATAAAGTGTTATTTTAATGGTGTATATACATTGTAAGATCTCTATACAAACACATTTTTCCTGGCTCTTGTTATGGAAGTATTGTGGTTTGGGTTTTTAAAAAAAATCAAATCCTCACATTTGGCATATTTCTGTTTAACTTAAGGCATTCTGTGAAAAAGAAAAAAAATCTTTACATGTGCATCTTTTAAGCATAGGAACTATAGTATTCTGTTTCAAAAGCTCAGATGTAGGCTTTGCTTCCTTTTTCCCTTTTTGCTATGTATTACTGAAAATTTGCAGGACTATTATACATTAGGAACAGTCTTAAGTTATCAGAGTCTTCAGATCTTGTATTAAAATATTATTTAGAATTTCTAATTGCTTGTTCTTTCTGGATTTATCCATCATAGGGATTTTGTTTTCTTGTATGTGTGAGTAAATACACAAACCATATGATGTTCTAGAGCAGGATTGGGCTCCTACACAGGGCATGGGGTCATTTTTCTTTCCTGTGCCTGAATTGATCTTAAAAACCTTTTTTTTAAAAAAGCCTGTCTCAGTAAGAAGGTTTTAGCCTGCCTCCTGAAGAATAGCAGGGAGGAGGCCATTCTGGCTTCCCTGGGCAGAGGGTTCCAGTGACACTCTCATTCCCACCAACCGAGCTTGAGGTGGAGGTGTAACCAATAGAAGGGCCTCTACTGAAGATCTCAGGACATGGGCAGTTTTGTACAAACAGATGTTTTGACCTTCAACTTCCAGAAATCCTAAAATCTGGTAAACTGGCTGGGATTTCTGGGAGTTGTAAGCCAAAACACCTGGGGACCCACAGGTTGAGAATCGCTGGCCTAGGGCTTTAAAAGTCATAACCAGAACTCTGAATTGTGTCCAGAATCAGACTGGCAGTCAGTGAAGCTGCTGTAATGGGGATTGTCCATTCCCTGTAGCCAGCCCCAGTTAGCAACCTGGCTGCAGCTCTTTGGACCAGCTGAAGTTTCCGGGCACTCTTCAAGTTACCACTTAGAATTACCACGGGTCACATATGGAATATTAATGACCTGGCGCCGAGGGCGGCTGTGTTGTTATGTTTTTATCTAAAGTTTTAATTGTCTGCATTACTGCACGCTAGCATTTTATCAGCTATTATTTTAACTATACTGCAGGCTAGCATTTTATCAGCTTTTATTATTCTTTTAAACTATATCTGTGGAAGCTGGGGAGGAAAAGTGAAACTAAACTTATTAGGCGGCGTGGTAGATAGCACGGTGGAAGTGCTCCTTTCTTTTAAGACGCTGAGCAACTGCTATTTTAACTATCCTGGAACCTCTGTGAGAGTGTTCTGCTTAGAGAACCATTTACACATTGTATACATTTTATACTTTCATACTTTTATACTTTTCATCCTTGACACTTCTTTGAGTTTATTGGGGACCAGCTGGAGGCTATCTGGGCATTCTTGAACATTGGATTGCCAGAGCAGTACGGATTGCAAGGGAATTGCTAGGGAACAAAGCGGCGGGTGGGTAAGGACTGTAGGTGGGGGCAGGCTACAGGTTGCCTAGGGCATCGAAGACCGTCTGTGGTCTAGGAAGGAAAGAAAACAAAACAAAAAGAGATAAAGGCCTACTTCTCCCCCATAGTTAAAATACAGGAGCCAGAGCAAGAACAGAACCCCCCCTCAGCTTCTCCTTTGGACTGGACTCTAGATCACTGTCAGATAATTTTTGACCCCTATGAGAACTCAGGCATAACCATAGCTGAGGAGTTTGTCTTTGCTACTGAGGATCTGGATGGTAGGAGGGGGCGCAGGAGGCATGCTTTAACATCCTCTGATGATGGAGATGTGGATGTGGGCCCACCAAACACAACAGAGAGGAAACCAGAGATGAATCTAACATCAGAGACCCCCCAAAAACCACCCAGCACAGAGAATCTGGTCAATCAATTAACTAGTCTAAACTCTGATATTCAAGCTATCAAGTCCTTTCTAGCAGAAACCAATGCCCTTCTGATTACAATGACACAATTCATGGTCAAACAGGAAGCTATCAAGGATAAAACTTTCTCAACTTTCATCCAAGATCAAGACGCGGAGATTAACGGCTCCAATACAAATGGTCATGACAAAAAAAAGACAAGGAACGAAAACAAACTAGGATCCCCTAAACATAGCAAAGTTTACAAAGGATAAAGTCCAAATGCAAGAGTCTTCAAAAGATCAAGCAAGGAAAAAAGTCTCCCACATCAACAGTAAAGCGAACAAATTTGAACTCTCAAAAGCTTCTTAGACATAAGCCTGTGGATAAGAAGAGATCAAGGCACTACAGTGAAGCCCTCTAATGAGAAGAAAGATAAAATTAATAGTAAACCTGAACCCAAAAAAACGAAATACGAATAATTCAGACCAAGCCACGAATAGACCTTGATGTCCCAGAAGCCAATCAAGCAATTCCCTCTTGTGTGACCCTGCGGAGCTAGTAGATACACAAGTTACACAGGACCCTGGGAAAGCACCTTCGTCAAGAGAAAGGAAAACAAGGTCAACAACGAAAAGAAATGGGCAAAGAACTTTGATGCTTTAGATGTGGGGGATTGGGAGATGGTTTTGGTTCCAAACAAGCTGGTGATCACTAACTATCCTAAGCCCCAGGGTCTCCTCTCACCCGCAGCAAGAAAAGGTCACCTTCTAAGGGTGCTAGAAACTGTGGGGTGTGATGTTATTAGACCAGCTGAAATAACCCAGATAGAATACCTCTTTTATAACTACTCACATGCACGGGCAGTCATAACAGGCATAAATAAGCAGGTAACTAACAAACTGTACTGCCTTAAGGAAAAACTTATGGAGCTTGGGATGTCTATCTCCCGATACTTTACTAACAGATCCCACCCAACCCCACTATTCAAACAGGAACCCAAACAACTTTCCATGGCTAACCATATCCACTGCAAAGAAGACAATCTCATAGATCTAGGAGACACTCCTAAACCATTAAAGCAGCTCCCCCTAGCAGAGAAGCAGGAATCAGAGCTCATCACTGAAACACCGTTTAGTGAGTTATACATAGGCGAGGAAGATAACCTGCTGGAAACATTCCAATGCCTCCCGCAACTAAGTCAAAGGAATAATAGACAGACTGACTCTGCTACGGGCAAAGCTTCTTAGTAGGACAACTAAGGGGCTAAAATTCAACCCAAGCCAGGACACTTTATAGGGGACCAAGTGAAGAGGGATGTTCCTTACGGGAGGGCTAGAGGTGGGCAACTAACAGAACCACTGAGCCACCCTAAGAGTGAATATTGACTATTTAGGAACGAAGTAAAAAATGAAACACTTCCCACTCAGCCCACTATTCTGCAACCTCTACCAGCCCCAAAAGTGAAAACCTTGTAAACAAAATCATCTAACCTCAACTGTCTATCCTGGAACATAGCAGGTTGGCAGACCAGAAGTAAGGAGGAAGGAGTTGGTAAATTTTTGAGGAATTTCGACATGATCTCGCTACAAGAGACATGGAGTAAAGGACCTCTAGATTTTAATGGATACACCATAATTGACTCCCCAGCTAAATTGGAAAAAGGTAGAGGGCGACCGAAAGCAGGCCTGGCCATTTTGCTGTCTACAGCTCTTGGGGCTAAAATCAAACCTGTTGAGAATTGCAGCCATATAGCTATGGCATGTCACATAGAATATGGACCTACACAGATACTCCTTGTTAATGTATATATCCCTCCCAGCCACAAGAGGGCAGAGTTAATTCGTACTTGGGAGGAACTGGAAGATTATATAGTAACGTTAGAATCACACTTTCCAAAATCAAACTTAATTGTTACCGGAGATTTTAATGCTCGCCTGGGTCCTGATAATCCAACCTTATTAGCCTCTAAGTTATGGCATATGGAGGATATGGATGACCACTTAAACAAGACTGATAGGAAATCTAAGGACAACAAGATCAACTTTGCAGGAACATGCTTAGCGAAGATGACAACAAGACTCGCCTTAAACATAATAAATGGTGACCCTACATTCGAGAATTTTGCTGAATTTACCTATATATCAGGAAGTGGAAGCAGTGTGATAGATTATGTGCTAGTAGCAAATCATAACTATAAATATATAGAGAACTTCACCACAGTACCCAGAACAGAAAGTGACCACCTCCCAATCTCCTACACATTAGTGCTTCCTAATGTTGAACGTTTAAGCCCACAACACTATCTAGACAAATCCACTCTGGACATAAGACATAACAGACTTAAATGGGGCACAAAAGCGAAGCCGACCCTAGCAACTTCAGACCACATGCTACTGGAGGAAATGGGAAAAATCATAGCAGAAACCAAAAATGCAGAGGAAGCAGTATCAAAATACACACAACTCGTCAATGAATTAATTGTCTCTGGGATAAATTTAGAAGGCAGATGTAGGATCCATAACCAAGGAGAAGGGGTCACAGACACACAGAAAGAATGCTCAAAGCTAAGAAAGAAGCTAAATCAAATATATCAATCTTATAGAGCAGAAAACTCCAGGAACCTCCCCAAAATGTACTATACTATCAAAAAATAATACAAAACCATGCTAGTGAGAAACAAGAGGGAGAAGATAAACAGAAGATGGAATGCCCTGGTTGATGCTTCCCTAAATAACAACTCTAAGCAATTCTGGGCCCTGGTCACAGGAATGCTGGGATCTGGGAAAATATCTCCCAAATGCCATATACCAGCACAGGTGTGAGAAACATACTTCACTACACTATATAGATCAAATGAAGAAACCATCAGACGGGAGGGGGAAGAAAATACCATCTCCATTGGTATCATAGACATACCACAATGCTCCCCTGTGACCAGTAGGGAGATAAAAAGTCTGATCTCATCACTTAAAAATGGCAAAGCCCCAGGGCCAGATCAAATGGCCCCCGAATTTCTAAAAAATAACATCTCATGGTGGATGGCTTTCCTGGCTCCTCTTTTCACACACATCAACGCACAGCCTTAATTCCTGCTTCTTGGTCAAAATCTACTCTAATTCCAATATTCAAAAAGGGGACAAAACGATCCAGCCAATTACCGTCCCATCAGCTTACTCTCGGTGGTGGGCAAACTCTATGCTCGCCATCTATATAGCAGGCTCCTAGACTGGTTAGACTCAGACAAAGTAATAGGTGAGGAACAGGCAGGTTTTAGAAAAGGAAGGTCTACTATAAACCACTGTATCGTGCTAAGCCACCTAGCAGAAAAATACCAAACTCCTCCATACAAATGACTATTCACCACTTTTATCGATCTAAAAGCTGCCTTTGATTCAATTCCAAGGAATTTGCTATGGCAAAAATTGCAGAAGACCACAATTGACAAAAGATTGCTCTGGCTGATTAAGAGCCTATATTCAAACACTTCAACACAAGTAAGATGTGGTGTACAAGGCAATCTCTCAAAACCAATAGCAGTAAATAGAGGGGTATGCCAGGGGTGCATCCTGGCCCCCATCCTGTTTTATCTATACCTGAACGACCTGGCCACTCATGTCTCACTACCAAAAGGACATCCCCCTAAAATCTCATCCACCAATATACCCCTTTTGCTCTATGCAGATGATGCTGCCCTCATATCCTACACCAGGGCTGTCCAACTTCTACCGGACCTTGGGCCGGAATTCCGGTCACTGATCACCTGGGGGGCCAAGCCCTGATTCCTCCCCTCCCCCGGCTCCGCTCCCTCCCCGCCCCCGGCATTGCATAAATATACAATTAAATATTATATTATTTAAATAAGGGGAGAGGGAGGGATGGATGGAACACATGGGGGACATTAATATACAATTAAATATTATATTATTTAAATAAGGGGAGAGGGAGGGATGGATGGAACACATGAGGGGCATAATTATACAGAATATCAAGGCAGAAAATCCCACAATCTCTGCTTTGAACTGGAATATATGACTGGCCACATTGATCAGCATTGAATGGCCTTGCAGTTGAAAGGTCTGTGTGCTTTCATTCTGCCAGTTTACCCCTGGCTGATTCCATTCAGTGCAAGTCATCAAAGTAAGCTTAAGTAATTGCAAAGAATGTAAATAATTCTGGGGAGGGAAAGGAGGGGGAAGGGGGAGGCCTTTCCTTGAGCTCCCTCTCATTCAATTCCCCCCTCCCTCCTTTTCTCCTCCCCCCCTCTCCTATGGCTGGCCGGTTCTCTCCTTCTCATTAAAGAGACAGTTCATGAAACGCAAATGAAGGGGTCAGAAAGGAAGGGGCTTGTGTGTGTGTGTGAGAGAGAGAGAGAAAGCCAGAGAGATCTTCCCTTTGCGCTGGGGAGAGGTGTGCCCAGGGCAGGTCCCTCTCTCTCTCTCTCTCTCTCTCTCTCTCTCTCTCTGTCACTCACTCACTCACGCTCTCAGACACACTCCCTCCCTCCCAAACCCCTTTTGCTTCCCTGGCAGCAATCCTGAGGAGGAGGAAGCGGCGCTGCCGAGGGGGAAAGCCATGCGGCCGGGTCGCTCTTCCTGTTTGCTGCCAAGGGGGTGGGGCCCGAGAGACATCACTCCCTCCCATTGGCCCCCTCCCTCAGGAGAAGAGGAGGCAGCCAATAGAAAGCCAAGGGGCGGGACCAAAAAATAATAATAAAAATAATATTTTTTGAATTGAAAAAAATATTTTTAAAATATTTTTAAAATATATTATTTATTGCAGGAGGGTAAGGGGCCGTAGCCAAGGGGCTAGGGGGCTTTGTACGGCCCCCGGGCCGCCTGTTGGACGGCCCTGTCCTACACCAAGGTAGGACTCAAGCGAGTGCTGAGTGCATTCAACCAATACTGTGAGAAAAACCTGCTAAAGATCAACTATAGTAAAACCAAAATTATGATCTTCTCAAATAAGCGGGCCAGGCATAACTGGTACATAGGAAAGAACTTAATAGAACAAGTCTCCAGTTTTAAATATTTAGGGGTTACCTTTCAGGCCACAGCTTCCTGGGGATGCCACCAAAAAATAGCTGTACAAAACGCTCTATCCAGTAGTAAAGCAATAATTCGCTTTTTCTATACCAAAGGTGGCCAGTATATCCCAGCTGCAACAAAGGTCTTCCAAGCAAAGGTAACAGCCCAATTACTATATGCAATTCCAGTATGGATCACAGGCTTCACATCTAAAGTAGAACAAGTTCAATCAGGGTTTCTCAGAAAACTATTTGCTGTCCCCAATTGCGTTCCATCTGCGGTCTTAAGATTGGAATCAGGAACAGCCTCTCTCGAATCACTAGCTTGGAGAAGGGCCCTAGGATACTGGATGGAGAGTATGTACAAAGGGCCGGAAGCGGGCTATACATATTTGATTCAAGAAGACCTCTTTAAATCCCACCGAATCAAAGCAATAATTCAGAAACTTAGGCAGATGGGCCTCTCAGAGAACATTCTGAGCAGTCTTGAGCATAAAAAGACAATGCAGACCTTAGCAGAACGAATCAGTGACATAGACAAACAGGCCTCAATGACTCTGGCATGCTCCACATGCTCTCCACTAAATTTAGGCCTAACATTTAATCCTTTGGGATGTGCCAAATACTTAGAAAATTTAAAAATCCCAAAATTTCGTCTTGCTTTCAGTTGGGGCAGATTTAATGCCCTCAAATCAGCCATACTAGAAGGTAGATACAAAGGGACTGATTATGAACACAGAGTTTGCCCTTGCGGAGGGTAAAATAGAAACTGTAATACATGTACTTTTATTTGCACAATGTACAGGGATGATAGACTTAGGTTCATATCCCCTCTACTCACCAAGTGGCCAGGAAGAACCCTAAATTGGTACTGCACTTATTTACTGTCTGATCTTGACAGAAGGGTAACGGAACAGGTGGCCAAATTTCTCTTTGCAGCGGCAAAAAGCCGCAAGTGCTTCATTAATAACCTGTAAACACTAAGAGTGTAACAAAGAGCACTCAGAACACTTACTATTAATTGGCAATCAGTTCCTGTTTTAAATGATAAAGACAGTCATTCAACCGATAGCGAACTGTGACACTTGTTCGTATTAATCATAACCCAAATGCGATGTTATTAATTTCTTAAATGTTGTATTCTATTGTTCTACTTTCACCTGACTTAGCCGATGGTTTGTTGACCGAAATAAAGGCGACTGACTGACTGAGATAAAACATTTTAGTGTATCAAATGTGTGCTTGTAATAGTCCTAACATTTCAATAATATATTAGTCTTAACTTTAGAAAATAAAATAGAATAATTGTAAATTTTAGAAAACTTCAAGTTTTATTTAGAAAATAAGTTCAGATGTTTTTAAGCACTTTGGAAAGAAGACGGCTTTAAAAAAATTGGCTTAGTTTTCTTTTAAAATTTATTTATTTATTTAAAACTTTTATATTCCAATCTTCTCCACCTCCGTAGAAACCGGCTCACAGCTAGAATTCAATGCAATAATACAATCTAAAAACATCATACAACAACAAAAGATTAAAATACATATAGAATAAAATTACAAATAAGCCAAATCGCCAAGATAAAATCATGTCCAACTCATTCCTTATGTGTGGTCAATAACTTTGTTCTGTGGCCGGCGTCCGCCGTTATTCTGAGAATGCTTCATTCCATAGCCAGAATTTCACTAGCCTCCTAAAGCAGTGTTTTTCAACCTCTTTTGAGCCGCGGCACATTTTTTACATTTTCAAAATCCTGGGGCACACTACCAACCAAAATGGCACAAAATAACACTCTAACACTGTAATACATATAGTTAATATGTTTTTAAATGTATTTATACACTCAGTGTGAAGCCTGGGCCTGTTTCGATGAACACAACATAGATATCCTGGCAGGAATGGTAGAAAGACACACACAAAGGTCTTGTTCAACAGCTGTCAGTCTCTCTCTGTGTTTAGTTTTGGGGAAAATAGACCTTGACATTTGGGAGTTACAGTTTCTGGGATTTATAGTTAACACACAATCAAAGAGCATCCTGAACTCTTGCAACAGTGGAATTAAACCAAACTTGGCATATTGAACTCTCATTACCAACAAAAAGTACTGAAAGGGTTTGCTTGGGAATTGACCTTGAGTTTGGAAGTTGTAGTTCACCCACACCCAGAGAGCACTGTGGACTCAAACAATGTTATGTTATATTGTTGGTTTTTTTCTATCCATAATCACAACGTTGGAAGGAGGATCACCACTTTAAGGTCCCTAAAACAGGCATGGGAAAACTTCGGCCCTAAGGGTTCTTTGGACTTCAACTCCCACCATTCCTAACAGCCTGAGGCCCTTCCCTGCTTAAGTGGATGAGGGGGGGGGGGAGGAAAAGGGCCTGAGGCTGCTAGGAATGGTGGGAGTTGGAGTTCAAAACACCTGGAAGGTCCAAGTTTGCCCATTCCAGCTTTCGACAGAGACCTCTTCCTCCCCCTTCCCCTTTGCACCCTTTCTTCCCCCTCCTGCCAAACATTTACTTTTTCTTCTCGACTCAGGCTCCCTTCTTCCCAGCTTCGCCCTGCTCGCTTTGCTCACGCTGCCGCTTCTGCCACCATTTTGATCCGAGGGGGCAGCGTGAGCATGTTCGGGAGGGGGGAGGGAGGAAGGAGGAAGACGTGGGGAGAGTCTGCGCAGTATCGCAGCGGAGCGAGGCTGGGAAGAAGGGAGCCCGAGTGGAGAAGAAAAAGTGTTCGGCAGGAGGGGGAAGAAAGGGTACTGGAGGTTCCAATTTCCCATGGCACACCTGATGATCGCTCATGGCACACTAGTGTGCCGCGACACACTGGTTGGGAAACACTGTCCTAAAGTATAGGAGGGAATATGATGAAAACGTTATGATTTCTTATATTGTCTAGAGGATGTACATGTTCTTTTTGGATCTATAGGGAGAGGTATCTGAATATTGTTTATGCTAAAAGCTTAACCACAGAATTTATTATTGTTTGATGTCCAAGCATATATGAAATGAAATGATGTATATGAAATGAAATGATATGTAAGTTTCACTGAAGAATAGATAAATATGTATGTGTAACATGATCAAATAGATGATTACATACAAAGATCAAGAATCAAAATACTGTTTGTGTTATGTTTATTTGAGTGGTCAACATAGCAGACCTACAAGTAGCTAAATATTGCAATTCACATCCCATTGCATGATTCATTAATGTCACCTGCAATAGAGACAGTGATTGTTTAATAAGGTTAAGGTACCTGATCTTTGCATTTGTAAGTTTGTTTTTAGTGTGTAGAGTAATGCAGATAGGAGAAGGAAAATAATGAGGAAAGTCACAAATCAATATAAGAAAGAAGCAGGGTTAGTTGAACTTTAAAAAAAACTCTGATAACATTAGAAGTTAACTTGATCCTTCCATATTTTTTGAGAGTTCATTGGACATTAGTCCAAACTTCGAAAACTTAACAGCAAATTTAAAAAGGGAAGACTCAGGAAACCTATTAGATCTGTACCTAAAAAGAGATTGGAGGGGAAAAAATAAAACAATTAGTAAGATCCCATAGGGTGGTTGAACTATTACTAGTATTCAGGATGGGTATATTTATGGAGAACATGTCATACCAACCCAGTTTCCATCTGTGATGAAACAGATGGTTTCCTAGACTAAAGGAATCCAGTTGACATAATCATACTGCAGTAAGGTTTGGGATTGTTTTTTAATATAATAATAAGTTTGCATTAGTTGTTTACTTCTTTAAATTCATTTAACATTTCTTAAATTATAAAACAAGTGCACACTATATTGAAAGGATTGCTATCTTTGTTAGCAAAATATAATACCATTTTGCCATGTCACAGAACTAAGACCAATAGAAACATCCCTATAGGGGATAGTAAATTCAGGAGTATTTCAGTTTTGAGAACAAACCAGTTTTAGCTCAACTGACTGAAGCTTATTAATGGCAAATACCAATTAGCATTCATAGGAATAAGGACAGAGTGTACAAGATTGAATAATCTAGGGGTGTCAAGCTCATTTCCATCAAGAACTGCAACAACTATATGGTTGCCGTCAAAGACCTTAGAATCCATGGATGAAGAATCCGTGGATACAGAGGACCAACTATGATTTTTTTTAAATATAGTAGTTGGTGCTCTAGTTTTTACCCACTTTGGGTCCCCAGATGTTTTTGCACAACAACCACCATCACTTTTGATTATGCACCATGCAGACTGGTGATAATGGGAATTGCACTTGTGACTCTGAGGTTGAGGGAAGGTTAAAAGACATTTTAAAGTCAGACATCTTCTCTACAATCCTTGCAATCTAAATTCAGACCTCACTATTCTGACTAAACTGAACAAACTACTGCCTTCCAGATGTTATTGTATCCCAACTCCCATCAGCTCTATTCATGGTGTCTGATGATAAGGAATAACGGGAGTTGTAGTCCAGCATCCAGAAGGTTGCATAAAATGACATGGCAGCCTGGATTCAGCCAGCGGGCTTTGAGTTTGACATACGTGAAATAACACTATATAACAAAAATTGGAAAGAAAATCTGTTCCTGATTTGAAAGTGTTATTTCCTGTTTAATTGTGTGGTATGCACTTTGAAAGAAGTAGTTATTCTCCAGAAACCTCGTTTTTGTGACTGACACAAACTACGTTGAAGTGGTGGAGACTGTGAGATATTCATTGAAAAACTATAACAAAATGTGCTGCAAGATGTCCTGTAAAAACAAGGTTTTTCAAGTTTAATAAACTTTCTATGTTTTATAATATAACCTATTAGAAAATGACATTTATAACCCAGGAACAAAAATTGTGTTAAATAGTGTAATCTGTTGAAAATTAATACTTCTGTTAATGTAAAATTTGGGTAAGATTTTCTAGGCTAATATTTATTTAGTGGGACTCATAATTCTGGAAGAATGTTAGATCAAAGGTACAGAGAAGCAAGGATCATAATGTGGGTTTTCTTTAAACATGTTTTTTGTTTTTTTAAAAGTCTAAAGCAAAAAATTGGCTTAGTGTGTAGAAAGATTTTAACATGAAGAATGTGCCTCATGCCGGCTGTAGTATTACAAGACCTTGAGCCTGCTCTGCTGAAGAGTGTGGACGTCTCACCAAATTACAAATCCTAGGATTACATAGCATTGATGTATGACAAATTACAGATGACATCCGTCAAATAGGAAGCTGCCCCTGAAGCATCTTCCTCCATTCCTTTGGCTCAGTACTAAAAGTATTGCATTACGCGAATTGAATGCGCACCCTAATTTTGGCGAGGCGATTTAGCCAAAAAAGACTATTGTTAGATTCGAGTAAATACAGTAGATAAGTCTACCTTAAGAGTAGGAGTGTGTCAATTTATGTGAAGGAATTATAGAAACCTGTTTTGTTCCACCAGGGTTTTTAAGGAAACAAGTTGAGCCTCCATTTGTTGAAGTATGAAACTTCTCTTCATGTTCCCAGTGGTGCCATTTTTTGTACTCTGCTTGTTTTGGGAGTTCCCCCAAAATGTGCCTCCCCTCCCAGGATCTTCTGTACATCTGCAAGTTGGAGTTGCTTTGATTCTTGTAGTAACCCCATTTGCTTTCTTCATGCCCTTTTGGCTATATAAGGGTAGGCATTCTGAGAATGAGCTTGCTGTTAGTATATATGAATGATGGTGGGCAGGAATCTGTTAGGAATGTTGTGAATTATACATTGAAATGCTTGAGAAAATTTCCTTAGAGCAGCTATGACAGAAAGATTTTCGCTGAGGTAATGATATTTAGATAATGTATGCAGAATTTTGGCCTTATGCTAAAAAAGTAATGACAAGTTGTATTACCTGTGGACAGTGAAAACATTGGTGGAAATATTTCTGAGGAATTTCAAGTTGGATAAGGCACTGTTGCAAGGTATAATGAACACAAGAGTTGTGCAGAGTATTTTCACATACTTTTCTTGTTGCTGCCAAGTTGCCAACTACAAGATAACTGTAGTTTACTGTTTATTTCACCCATGCTCAGACATTAGATATTAAGTGATAGATTCCACTATAGCAAATTGGGATATAATTATGTTATATTTTGTTAAATTCTATGGTTAAATACATGACTACCTGTCTAGGGCTATTGGGTGAAATTATTTTCTGCAATCCTTAATAAATTTGCTATCATATTAGATAAATTGCTATTCTAATTTTATGTTAACTATTAGTGAAAATGTTCTATCGTCTTAGATGCTCTGATTTGGAAGCATTTGTCTTGGCTCATAAGAACCAAATTAGGACTACTCTAGTGTCTAGATCAGGGGTGGGCAATTACCGGCCCTCCAAGTGTTTTGGACTTCTACTCCCAGAAATCCTAACAGCTGGTAAACTGGCTAGGATTTCTGGGAGTTGAAGTCCAAAACACCTGGAGGGCCGGTAATTGCTCACCCCTGGTCGAGATAGATATTCTTCATTGTGGCCTTTTTATGTAGAGCACTAATTTTTAAAACTTCAACAGAAATGAGCTGATTACAAAAACATTAATGGTTATAAAGCAATGTGTTTGAATTCTAAACGGTTGTAGCAAGTTATTTGTTGTCTGTTGTAATGTGCAAATTGCTGCACTAGAATCATCTTTTAAAGTAAATAGACTTCTTAGGTCTTTTTTCAAATTTTGAAGGATAGTTTAAAATGTTAGTTTTTTTTTTACAAAGATGTAATAAGTATTAGAAAAGTTAAAACAATAGACTCATATGTCACTTTAAAGACAAATTATTGCAATGCAAACTTTCATTGACTAGATCCCACATTTATCGGATCCTGAATTATTTATTTATTTTATTTATTTACTTTGCTTCTAGACCGCCTCTCTCAGCCCGAAGGCGACTCGATGCAGTGTACAAATAGCAGGAACTGCTCAAGACAAACAAATCAACAATTATCAATACAATTTCAACATATACAATTTAACATTTAATGTTAAAAACACAATATCACAATTCTAAGCCATGGAAGCTTATGCAGTGATGGATCCCACCTCCCCTTTTAAAGATTTACTGCTGTGTGTAGTTGCAACAGACTATCACTGCTGCCACTGTGGAATAGAAGACAAAGTTTGTTTCTTGTGTTCATTGTAGACTGCACAGCTGGAGTGCTTGCTCTCAAACATGGCATGCAGATCCATAGGGTAAGACTAGGAAGCAATGCTTTCATTTACATCATTGCTCTCTTATGGTATAGAAGAGTTAAAATACATTCTGACCACAACAGAATAATATGATAGGGTTCGTAAAACAGGTGACACTATTTTATTGTTACTGAACAGCAGGCAATTGATTTTGTCAGTATAAACCAGGGTAAAACAGGTGACCCTCAGGTTTTATTGTCAACTCCCAGAAACCTAGTCAGGCAGCTGTTGATTTTGTCCAAAACACCTGAGGGTATAAACTGTTTTCCAACTCTAAACTCTTATTTTGATCTTTAACCTAGATGAACTCTCAAACAAATTGTAGTGCATCTGTCTCCAGGTGAATCAGGGACTTGTGAAATTCTTACATCGTGATAGCAGAACATGAAAGTAACTTTGCCTGTTTTGTAGTGTTTTGGTAGTATGGCTAAAGTTAGGGTCTAGTTAGCATTATGTAGCTTTCCTACACTCTTTCCTTGGGATCTGATCAGAGAAGCATAAGAGTTTGAAGGGCACATAGGTCATTCAGTCCAGTCTTTCATTCATTGCAGGAACTGTCGCTAGAGCATGTCCAGCCTTTAAAACAAACAAACAAAAACCAGAGAATGAAACTCCCATGAATTCTAGATCAGCAGCTGCCAAGCTGTGGTTCGTGGAATGCTAGGGTTCCACAAAATCATTGTAAGGTTTCAGCTAAAAACCCTTAAAATCTTTTTTTAATCTTTTTTAAAAGTCTGTGCCAGAGTATGAAGATCTTACTGAAATCCAATGTACCTCTGCTTTAAAATGAAATTTCAGTCTATGCCACTGAGGTAGGACTGATGGATGTATGGCTCTCAGTAGCTGGAAAGGCTACCCCCTTCATGTCCACCTATTGATGCAAACCTTGTTACTATACTGAACTTGGTCAGTTGCTTTAACCCAGCCTCCTAGCATGGATTTATCAAGAACAAATCCCGCCAAACTAATCTCTTTTTTTAACTTCTTGTAATTGTGTCGCTAGTTTAGTAGATGCCGGGGGAGCTTTCAAGTTTTTATCTAGATTTCAGCAGAGCATTTTATCAAGTCTCCCATGATATTTTGATTAGCAAATGGATAAAATATGGAATAAATGAACACACCATTGGATGGATTCATAAGTGGTTTGAAATCCATGTTCAAAGTCATTATAAATGCCTGCTCTTCGGGAGAGTTCTGTCCTGGTCTGTCAGTCACATTAATGATTTAGATCAGCGGTTTAAAAAAATGTGTTCAGCATACTGAGGGACTCTGTACTTCTCTTGTCCTCCCCCTTCAAGCTTCCCCTCTGCTTTCCTGCTTTTCCCCCTCCCCTCGCCCCCAAAAGCCTTTTTCCTCCTCACCTTCCTTGTTGCCCACATCTTTCTACCCTCACCTTCCATACTTCCAAACCCCACTTCCCTCCCAACACTCAGAGGATGCTTTGATTGTGCTTCTCCTACATGACAGAATGGAATTGAACTGGATGGAGTTTCTGTTGTTGTTGTTGTTGTTACAAAGACTGGGTGGTTATCTATTGGGGGTGCTTTGATTGTGCATTTCCTGCATTGCAGAAGGGAGTTGGACTAGATTGCCCCTGGAGTCTTCCACTGAAATACTGTTCAGTTTATCTTGATTAAAATTATTCTTTATTTTAAATATTGTATTCTTTCTTTGTTACCTTTTTTCCCCTTTTGGCACTACAAACGAGATATGTGCAGTGTGTATAGAAATTTGTTCCTGTTTTTTTTCAATTAGTTCACACAAACACTCTCCATCTATCTGCCAGTGGCCCGGCCCATCTGTCAAATTTTAAAACACAATGTGTCACATCATTTGCCCATGCCTGATATAATTATTTGCAAGTTTGTGGATGATATGCAACTAGAAGGGATTGCTATCATCCATACACATAATAAAAGTGAAAATGTGTGTGTGTGTGTGGGGGGGGGGGGGTGGCTGGGATATCCACTTACACAAATAAGTTCCTGCATCCACAAACAGCTATATCTCCCACCACTCAGGAAACAACAATGCCCCTCTCTCCAATTACACTGCAGGTTATAGTGAACCATGAATATGTCCAAGAGCCTTTCCAATGTTTTCCACAAACACAATACTGTCCCTTGCCCAAGTGAAGGCTTTCGTATGGGGCCATTTCATCCTAGATTTTATGTTTTTCCTCCACAGATATCCCAGAGTTTTTTTTTCTCTCTCTCTCTATTGGTGTGGAATTTGCATGGTCCCGCCCACTGCCTCTTCCATAACCCTTTCCTACTCTTTCCTACTCTTTCCTATAGCAAACACAGAGGAATTGATCAGCTACGGCTGTTGGGGTACTGACTCAACATGATGGAAGTTCTACTTCACCTGCAATCAACGAGCACTCTAAACCCTATTAATGATGGACCAGCAACTAACTTTGCACACAGTACCCTCATGATCAACAAAAATACTGGTGGACTTTGGGTGGATTTACGTATAGGAGTTATAGTTTACCTACAACCAGAGAATCCTAAAGCTGATGGATCTGGACCAAACTTGGCACACATACCCGATACACCCAAATTTGATTACTGTAGGGGTTTGGGAGATATTGACCTTAAGTTTTAGGAGTTGTAGTTCACCTACAACCAGGGAAATCGTGACCCCCACCAACGATGGATCTGAATCAAACTTGGCACACAGAACTCCCATGAGCAACATACTGGAGGAGGGGGGATTGAGGAGAAATAACCTTCATTTCTGGAAGTTGTAATTCATCTATATCCGGAGACACTGGGATCACTAAGGACAACCGATTGGGAGCAAACTTTGCACACAGAACTCCCATGACCAACTGAACATACTGAAGGGGTGTGAGGGGACTGACTCACCATAGTGGGAGCTGTGGTTTATCCTGCAGCCAGAGACCACACAGACCCCACCGATGATGCATCTAGAGCAGTGGTTCTCATAGGCTATAGGATGGGGAACTACTTGTCTTATAATTAGTATATTTGAAAACTTCTTTGAAATTATTGTTGGTCATATGTTGAAGGTCAATGGTATTTTAGTTTGCATTAATAGAGCCATCTCTCATCTGGAGTATTGTATTCAGTTCTGGGTACTCCATTACATAAAGGACATAGGTTGGAAGAAGGGAAACAAGGATGATCGGGGGAAAGAGATCAAACATGCAGAAAGGCTGAGGGGATTGGGTATATTTAGCCCAGTGAAGTAAAAAAGCACATGCTAAGTTATATTGTCAAAGAAACCACTACAATTCCTAAAACCTCATTACGAATCTTTTAGACTGAAATCCTACATCTTTCTGACAGAGTGTAAGTTTCTGTTAATGTAATAAAATGAGGCAGAGGCAGCACAGCTTGGTCCGTCTGTCCAGTCATTTCCCCTGGCCTATAACAATAGTTTGGGTCTTATGAGTCTCTGCTTCATGTCTCTGGCCATACATATATGGAGATGTAGCAATATTCATTCCAGCTGCTCTTAAGACAGAGGGAAGAAAGGTAGTTTTTTCCTCAAACATAAGGTGGTTGTCTACTCCATTGGTGCGTCAGAACAAGCTTAGGTGCATCTCTACAGTCAATATATTGTAATTTTGTTGGTGTTGGCATTCTTTGACATCAGTGTCTTGCTTAGAATATTTTAGACACTGGGGCTCTTGCATGGTGAACTTCGGATTACCTTCTGGTGAACAAGACCGTCTTTCTCCTGTTGTTGCTTGGTTAATTTTGTTTTTTGGAAACAGTTGCCATACAGCCTCCCATTTCCCTCACATTGCAGTGCTTGGAAGGACTGCTGGGATGTGGAAGTCTGGTTGGCTTGTTTCTGACAAGTCCTGGGTGGTTAGACTGTATAGAGTGATCAAATTGCAAGTGCCCTGCCTGCCTTTCCCATTGTAAACACTAGCTAGACAGTGCTGGTTATGGCCAAAACAAGCTCCTACCCAACAAAAGTTTTGCTTTGACTAGCCAGCTGATCAGAAATGGCCAATTCCTGTTTTTTACATCAGAATTGATTCTTTGTTCATGAATGGTCAGCAGTGACAGTAGTGTAAATGAGGTCAGGAATGTCACCACTGTGTAATTTCTTAGAAAATTGTGAACATTAGGGCATAGTTCAGTGACACATTGCATTGCCTGTGTTCTTCTCTTTGTCAGCTTCATGTTTGTAAGTGATAGCTGGTGTTTTTAAGAAGTATTGGCATAATGTGTTGTTGTTTCACCCTGTCCTCAAAATGTGCTTGCTGGAAAAAAGAGAAAAATATTGATTGAAATGTCTTTAATCATTTTGTACAAATGATTTAAAAATCAATGAAAAGTGTCTATGAGAATACTGACAAAATCGCCTCATTCTGTTGCTTATTCGTCATGAGTGCATATGATACTGCTTTATGTTAGACTATTTATCCATGTTGTCCAGTATGATTTGTCTGGTAGTAATTCTTTATGAGCTCAGCCAATCCCTAATTTATTAAATTTACTTCTATATACAGAGTATGGGAAAGCAAAGTTATTTCTCATGGTTTGCTACCTGATCCATTGAACTAGTAGTATTAGGGATTGAAAAAGAAGATTTTTATATTAAGCACCTGCTATTCTATTGAGCTGTGGTCCTTCCTAAGGAGGCCAGAAGTCTCAGTCCTCTGGCTTCTTGGCAGTAGAATTCCATATTTTCCGACATGCCATACAAGTTCTTAATGTATGATATTAAATAAACACATTGAACAAAACATTTGAGTGGTGATGATAGGATTTGATAGTGGCAGTGTATTCTGACTTCAAGATTTGTCTTCTACTTCTACCCCTGGCCAAACAGGGGTTCCGATAAGGGTTTTTTCTTATTTGTCACTTAAGTATAACATTCATAGACAGGGTTTTCATAGTGTATATCAGAAGGGTATTTTACTGGTACTGGACTTCTGTGTTCCTAGTACTGATTCCAAAATCCATTTTAGTAGATAATACCTGCACAAGATCAGTTGGAATGGCACAAGAAGTAGAAACATTCAAGAGCTGCAGAATGAGGAAAGATGTTGCAAAAAGCAGATTAGAGTTTGGGTAAAAACTGACTTTATATTTATTTATTTATTTACTTCATTTAAATAAATGAAATAAATAAGGGAACTAAGGGCGGATCACAATGAACATATACAGGCAAGCATTTCAACCAGGGGTGGGCAAACTACGGCCCAGGGTCCAGATACAGCCCTTTGGCCGATTCTATCCGGCCCTCCTAAGGGCCCAGACAGGCAGGCTCATTCGCCGCTCACGCCGGCGACAGCAAGGCCAGGCAGAGGAGGCAAGTCTCGCGCCGCTTGCTCGCCCCGCCCGCTTGCCCTCTCGCCCACTTTGGTTCTCCCAGCAGCAGCAACAGCAAGGCCAGGCAGGGGAGCTTGCCTCCCCTGCCTGGCCTTGCTGTCGCCGGCGCTGGGAGAGCCGGAGAGGGCGCGCAGGCGAAACGCGGCGGGCTGGCAGGGCAAGATGGCGTGGCAGGCAAGCAAAGCGACCGTCTGAGAGGGAGGGGGGAGAAGAGGAGGAGGAGGCCAGGGAGCACCCTTAATAAGTGAACTATACATCCCAGCAACTCCAACTCCCGAATGTCTATTTTCCCCAAATTTCCCCAGTGTTCACATTTGGGCATATTGAGGATTCGTGCCAAGTTTGGTCCTGAGTTTCCTATCTTTTCAATGGGGTTTGATCTCTTCCTTTTCCATCAGGAATCTCAAAGGCTCGCTGTCAGGAGGTTTTTAGAAAGGTGGGAACAGGAAGTCATTGAGAGGGGACCCCAGGGCTATCCAGCCCAACCCCCAGGGATACACAATCAAAGCACCCCCGACTAATGGCCATCAAGCCTCTGCATTAAACTCTCCTGAGAAGGGGACTACAAGGAAGCATTATTTTATTTTAGTGGTTTTTATTATTATTGTATAATAATTTTATTATAATAATATAATGAATAATATAATGTTATATTATATTATAATTTCAATATATTATAATGTCTATATATATACTATAATATAATAATTATGATATTAATACTAATAATATATGAATATTTCTTGATATATTAATATGTTAATATTAATGATGTGTAATATATAGTAAATATAGTAAGCGAATAAATAAATAAATTATGTAGATTATCATGTAGTTCCGCCTTTAGGTGCGGCCCTCCATAATATTTTTTGGCTCTCATGTGGCCCCTTGGAAAAAATAATTGCCCACCCCTGTGTTTGCCTACACAAACACAAGACAGACAGAGACAATTTAACACCTGGCCACCAGAGGGAGCTGTCGCACTCCTTCATTCCTCAGGGTGTTTCCTGGAGATCTTTAAGGCCTCGTAAATCAGTTAAATTTAGTTTGCCTACTAAGTGGTACCTTAATTTCCTACTTGACAGATGCAACTGTCTTTCAGGTTGCAAAGGTCGACAACAGGCTACACAATAGGTCGAGAGCCCACCTCGACCCAGGCAGGCCTCAAACTCATGACCTTCTGGTCAGCAGAGATCTTATGCAGCTGACACCCAGCCAGCTGCGCCACATTCCCGGTTCTGACTTATATCAAAGTCAGAATGTGATGGAGTGAGGGTATTGGAGTTTGCAGAAATTTACTCTAGGAGATGATGTAGTCCTTTTAGCTTTGTTTGGAATAACTCTAGGAAATTGGTAGCAAGAAAGGGTGAAAAGTTGGATCCTCTCTCTTTAAAAAAATCGATATTTTACCTTCAAATTGTCTCCATTCTAAATGAAACACTTGGGATCCTTTATTAAAGAAACAGAAAGAAACTAGTATTTATACTAATAATCTTTGAACTAAATTTAGATGATTGACTATTTTATGTTGACAGATGCTCAGATTGATAATTTTATGTAATTTCAGTGATATAAAATTTTACTTCTCTAGTGTAGGGTACTACTAGTAAGAGCTAAATGTCATATTCTCAAAATACACAAAACCAAACAAACAAAAAAGAAAGATGCCATAAAAATAAAAATCTATATTAATATAACTTTTCCATGTGCTCTTTTGTTTGGCCTAGTTAAGGACTGATTGTTAACCAAGTCAGAATTAACATTTTCGGTAATACATACTCTTACTGAAATTGTCTTTTAACTTTTGTATTAAGGGGGTTTTTTGTGATTGTGATTTTAAAACATTGTATGATACCTTGGATACTGTCTTTAAGAGAATGGTGAATATAAATTAAATCAATGAACTTGCTGCTAAACACCACCATGCTGTAGCATTTGGTTGTGGCAAACAGCCATATGTAATCTTTGAATTTCTTTAAGAGATGCCTCAACATTCTAATGACATCACAGACTGTTCTTGTGCCCCCTTGGTAACCATATTAGAATCCTGGGTTTGTATATGGGTGGTGAATACATGTTTAATGAAGGCTGTTTTTGTAAGACTATCTAATAAACCTTTCTAAGGGTTCCTAGAAAAGCTTTGTAAAGAAAACACTTCAGAGGTAACAGTTTATTGCAGATCTTTGAGAACGAAACCTGTAACCACTGTGTAGCATATAGTTTACAAAGCTGAACTGAACTATCAGAAGTCTCTCAGAAAAAGCAGTTATACATTCCCACAAATGATATGCAGTTGTTGTGTTGTTTTGGCTTGAGTTTCCTGTTGCTCACATCATTCTTTAAGCTTGGTAAGTTGAAGCAGTAGAATTCTTCTGATTTTAGAGGCAGCAGAAAACTGTTTTTATAGTGGTGTTTTCCCCCCAAAGTCCAGTGCATCATTTTGGCACTGGTGATAAGATGTTACGTATGTAACTTCTGAAGTTCTGAAGAGAATGCATGGCTATGTGTTGAGTTTTTATTTAGAATGTAATGGATTACTATATATGAGGTTTATTATAAGCAGCCATGTTACTAAACAATGTACATGTTATGTCTCAGCTGTTACTAGCCATTTGTAATACTGCCTTTAATGTTACTAACTTTTTTTGGTGACTATCATAAAAACCTTTGACAGTGTTGGTTAGTAGACAACCACTATATATAAAGATGTTTAGAGTATTTATCTTCTGACGTTAACTTGCATACTTTGAAAATACATGCATTTCAAAATTAGTTCTAAGCATCCAGCTTGTTTTATTTGGAAGTCAAGTGCTTAGCTGGTACAGATTATGTTAAATAACCTGGGAAGAAGGAAACCACTGTAGTGAGAAATAGACCGGGTTTTACAATCTCACGATTTTTGTCGGTATTTCTCAGTACTAAGGAGAGGATTTTCTTGTATGTATGCACATGTGTAGCAGGAAATATTGCCTTCGCAACATCAATTCCTGGTTAGTGTGCTTCTGAAATAGTGTGCTATTTCAGTGTGATATACCAATCTTTCTTAAATAGCCTGTTTGCTTAATATAGCAGTGGGGAACCTTTGGCATTCCAGATATTTAGAATAGAGCTTTTGAGACTTCCTTATAATTAGCCATGCTTAGTGGGACTGATGGAAATTGTAAACTAAAACATCTGGAAGGCCAAAGGTTCCCCAACCTTGGTTTAAGTGTTATGTGTACTGTAATTCATCTTTTTTAAAATATTATAATGGAATTGGTTGGAAAATAGGCTTTAAACAGAAGCGAAAACTGTCTGTTGAACTCATTATGGATAGTTATGTTCATCAATAACTTATTTAATAGTGGTAGCATGAATTATGAAACTATTAACTGAAATAGTTGAAGATTGCTAGTTTGCTACAAGATTTTTATTGAGCAGATTATCTGTTGGGTCTTGGTTCACTTGTTAATTTTTGTCCTTTTACTTTTCCTTCAAAGTTATATGAATAAAGTTGATGTTTAGACCTGCAAAACCTTTTATCATATCTTCAGTGTAATTCAGATATTTCCATCAATTTAGACATATTTCAGTAAGTTAAAAACAAATGATTCACTTGTGACTCAGAGCACTACCTTTTGTTACACAGTGGGCTTAGTGTTGTCTTAAAACCAATCTTGAAGTCTAGATTGGTACTTCTGTGTCTGAGTTACATATAGTGAAAGTGAAATGGATTTTATATGTGTCCTTTGCTTTTACATTACTCTGTGCTTGATAATTCCGAGTTTAATGAGGGAACTGATTACATTGGAGACTATTTTGATTGAAGTAATATAAGAGTTCTGTCTATGGGTTTCCACCTATGATGGCTCATTTACATATACAAATCACCTCATTATTCAGCCATGGATCTGTTAACATGTGAGCTGTGTGACTTATTTTGACAAATTTCTAAAGATCTGTTAGTATAAACTGTTTGAGAACTAGTAATGACACTCATATCAGGCTTGCTTCACCTGCTGATCTGGAACAGCTTCTGAAAACTAGGTAAACATGGGCTAGTACCAACAGTTTTGAAAGGGACATCCTTTGCAAACTTGTATCTGAAGTGATCTTTAACTTTGTTTTCTCTTTCCCTGTGCACTTACAGATGACCATGGATGAAAAATATGTGAACAGCATTTGGGATCTTCTAAAAAACGCAATCCAAGAGATTCAGCGTAAGAACAACAGTGGTCTCAGCTTTGAGGAACTGTATAGGAATGCATATACTATGGTATTACATAAACACGGAGAGAAGCTATACACTGGACTTCGAGAAGTTGTTACGGAGCATCTCATAAACAAGGTATTGAAGCACAATCAGGATCATTTAGAAACTAAAATATATAGAAAAAATGATATATGGCTGCTGTTAGATAATATGCACATTTCTATTTAATATTAATTACAATGGCTTTTTAGCATGTTTGCAAATAGTGGGGAGGAGAGTGCAAAATTTATTGATGTGCTTGTAAGAACTTTCTTCACACACACATTTAAGCTGTTACTCATGCAGACTATCAAACACTTTTAATTTGTAGTGTTTTGCAGTTTTGACAGTGTTTGTATTTGCAAGTATACAATTATCTATTTAGGTGTTCCCATTTTGTATTACGAGGTTTAGTTGTATTTGGATAAAACACTGGATCAACATTTGACAGTACAGGCGGAAGCAATTCCTTGTTTCAAGCTCATGTGGTTTTTTGATTTGCAAGAGAGGTTAGCGACTCTTGTTTATGATTTGCAGGAACAATTGTTTGTCATTTTATCCAAATCCGGAAAACTCTGGCTTGCCCACAAGCCAAGGTCTTAACTAACTGTTTATCTAACTGTTTGCCTTGGATCTTAGAGGGAAAGGTGGGATATAAATCAAATAAATGTTGTGAGTAATCCTGAATTTTTTAGGTGTATATGAAATAGCAGATGGCAGTATGCTTCAATCGTACATGGACTGTTAATTTTGCTCCATGGAGAAGGAGACTATGGACTGCATGGGCCTAAGTTCTTTTCTACATGTAAAACCAAACCCTGGTTTGGTATAATAGCTGAATGCAGTCATTAACGTGATTCAGATATCACAACAGATAATGATTTGTTTTCATATGCTAGAGTGTTCCTCTCCCCTTCTTATTTGTATGAGAAAACAGGAAGTTGGACACATCTGACCATAGCCCTGAACAATTTACAACTACAAATTCCTGTCACATTCAGATATAAGAAAGAATATTTTGGACAAACTACAGTTTCTGTTAGTCTTTAATATAATGAATTTTAGCTTTTCACTGTTACTTCAGTCAGGACTCAAACTTGGTTTGTGTCGTAATATATCAGGAGGCATGTTGACTCAAACCCAAGTCCTAAGATGGCTTTTGGCAGTGTTTCTCAAACTGCTCCTCCAGATGTTTTGGACATCAGCTCCCATATTTCCTAACAGTTGATAAGCTGGCTGGGATTTCTGGGAGCTGAAGTCCAAAACACCTGGAGGAGCACCATTTGAGAAACACTGTCTTAGGGAAACAAAATGTGGCAAAATACCTTCCACACTCCCTTCAGGGTATTTTACATCAGAATTTTTTCATCCTATATAGCCCAAAGGCAAGATTTTTTTGCACCCTATTCTAGAAATTGATGGGAATAACCTTTTATGATTACTATCTTGTATTATGCAAGATCTAAGCATTATACTCACTAGAAGAATATTACCCACTTGGCAACAGTGTGGTGTTTAAAGAGTTGTTTTTTCTCCCCTGGGAAACACATTTTAGTATTACAAATATTAAATCAAGAATTAGCGTCTGTGAGAAAATCAATGACTCCTACTACACCCAAAATTGCTTCTGACTCAACAACTCCACCTGCAACTCCACAGCCCTGTCTCCCACCCCTTTCAGAAAGTTCTGTGGCTGACTTAAATGGCGCCCTTCATCTTTCAGTGATGTTGTTTAACACCTGAAGGTTGGTGATGGAATAAAATATCAGCCGTCTGCCACAATCTATTGAAGTTGCAGTCCCCATATTCTGGGTTATGCAGGTGGAATAGCCTTTGACTTGCTAATGTTATACTTTGTGGCATAAAGTGGTAGTAGAATTGCAGTAATAGTTTTTTGTAATAATACTATGTAACACAATTTTTGTTCTTGGGTTATAAATGTCGTTTCCTAATTGGTTCTATCATAAAACATGGGGGGAAATTATTAAACTGCAAAAACTTTGTTTTTTGGGACATCCTGCAGCATATTTTGCTATAATTTTTCAATAAATATCTCATTGAGTCTCAACCATAATTTGTGGCAACCACAAAAACGAAGTTTTTGGAGTATAACAACTACTTTCAAAGTAAGTACTGTGCAAATAAATAGGAAATAACACATTCAAATGTTTTCAGATTTTGTTACGTAGTATAATATTACATTGTTACAAGGTATTGTTGCATAATTTATCTAATGCAGAGTTTTACCATGTGAATTTTGCGTTTCTGATGTGGTATTTTGTCGTATTGTTCTGAGAACAAGATTAATTGGGAACCTGGCATATTTCAAAGCACCCCAATTTGTTAGTTGGAATTAGAAATGTAAAAATGTTTCCATACCGTTTGTGTTGTATTTCTTTGAAACATTTTACAAGACATGAGAAGGACATGAGAAGGGGGGTTGTTTATATGGATAGCCATGCTCATTGTTTATTTATTGTTTTCTAGTGTGTTTCTGTATCCATTTTACCCAAAGCATGCTTGCACATTTTTATTTAGTTATGAACATTTTTAGAAACAGAGTAGCTGCATGATCTTGGTAACACTGGATCTAGGAATCACCTACTTGTAGTGCCTTTGCAGCTTTTTAATTGATGACTTTACAAAGTAACTATAACCAATATTAGCTAAATCCATCATGTTTGTTTCTTTAGCTTTTTCAGCTCGGTCTGTTTCAGTTTGCAGAGGCTTTAAACATGGTCAATACATGGTGTCATCTAGAATTAATTTGGGAGTTCAGTGCTGAGATGGGCAGTCGTAACTACTTCCTGTGCCAGTATTAACAGTTCCTCCCCACTGCAAGGATGTTTTTGAAATTCTTCAGTTTTTGAAGATACCTTGTAAAACTGGGGAGAATATTTCCATGATTTACCTTTATCATGCCCTTTACCATGCCATGACTGGTTGAAAAGGGAGGAGCCAAGGGAGCAGCCAACCAGGTTGACTCAATTTTTATCATCTCATGATGGTGATCCTCTTTGATTGACTCCCCAACATGGCCAACTAGTTGAAGGTGATTTGGCAGAAAGCTTTCTTGCAGTTGGATATCATAAATGTCTCCATCGTATCTACAGAAGTGGAATGGAAGCATCCAATAGAGAAGTCTCGTTCATTGCTGGTTATTATAGTTGTTGCTGGGTCATCCTCATTTAATTGCCCTGCCACTCCAGCCACATCTCCACATGATTGGCTGGAAGGAGGGGTAGGCAGCCAAAGGAAGAGGGACTTCTGTCACTGGCTAGCTTGTGATGGACAAGTCTCTTAGGGAGAGAGGACTCCTTGAATCTATTCCACAACAACTGGGAGAAGAACAAACTTGAGATGGATTCTTGTTGAGTTTCTGGCCACTGAACTCCCCCCCCCACCCCCCCTATCTGGAGTTTTGGTTTCAAAACTGGCAATTGCCAGACTTTCTTGTAGATAGAGGGCACATATTGGATTTGCATCCATGTAGTTGAAAATCAAGGTAGTTACTTCATAGTTTTAAGAGGTGTGCCCCCAGGAATGTGCATCAACCAGGAAAATTCAAAATGACGGAGAGTCTGCTCCTAAAAATTATTATGCCATTTTATATAATGGGACTTGAGCAGCTACAGATTTTGTTGTCCATGGGTGGGGGTCCTAGAACCCCAGTGGATACTGAGGACCCACCCTATACTGGAAACTGTCTTACACCTTGTACAGGCAGTCGCTGACTTAACAAACATCCAACTAACAAATGACTCATAGTTAGGGATGGGAGTGAGATAACAGGAAGTGAGAGAAACCTACCCCTAGGAAGGGGAAATTCACTCTTGAAACAGTTTTCATGGGATAGTGGTGTGTCCACTGAAGCTTTCTCACCAATCCTTGTATCCACAACAAGCCAACATTTTCAAAATCCAATGATCACAAGGACAGAAAGTACAGTGAAATCTTCTGAACAGATGCACTGACAGTAAAATAAACACCACAAGGGTCTTAGCCCTTTCCTATGCTATCCAAATCATATGTATATGGAGTTACACTTGAAAAATGTACCTGTTCAGATTTACATACATATTCAACTTAAGAACAAACCTACAGAACCTGTCTTGTTCGTAACTTTGTAACTGCCTGTATATTATATCTTATAGCTATCCCAGGTGCAATAAAACTAGCTAAATCAATGCAGTCATGTGCACTTAATATTTAAGCGTTTATTAAAGGAGCATGCTAAGCACATGGTGTTTTAATTGTATTTATATGCTTCATCTGTTTTTATTACTCTGTGTTTATTTGTTTATTTATATTTATATTTGTAATGCAGCATTGAATTTTGTCATGTCTGTAAGCCACTTTGAGTCCCCTTCTGGGTAAGAAGAACAGGGTAGAAATATAGTAAATAAATAAACCATTTAGTTACTTCTATGTATGCTTGTCAAGCTTAGGGAATTATATACCTTTTTGTATGAAGACATTGTTCAAAAGTTTTCAACTGCTCTAAAGGTGCTTCAAAATACTCTGAAGCAAATTTTGTGGTAAGGGTCACTTCAGGACAGTAGTTTGTGAAGATTAGTAAAGTTCTACATGCTAATCTCTGTGTATTTTTAAAAGATGGTATTAAGTTTGAAATACAAGGTTGTTACTGTTTGGAATGAAATATATGTTTTTACATTGTAGCATAGATAGGAATGTGTTTGCTCTATGATACTTCCTCTCAGTATTCCCAACAACAGTATGCAACATGAAATTTGAACATACTTACCTAAAAGCTTTCCATTTGCAAGTTAGATAACGTCTATTGTAAAATCCATTCATTGCTTTATCTACCAGTTGTCATTCTCACTACAGTACTAAACAGTGAACTCAAAATTTAAATGAGAAAATTACAGTGTGCATGCTTTAGAAAGTACCAAAGCATCTATTTTAGTAATTCTTTTTAAATTTAGTAATATCTAATTAAATTTGTACGGTATATACATTTTTCTAATTTAATTGGTATCAAGTGTGTTATGAACAAGATATTTTTTTGAAAATAGTGTGTAATATATTTCAGCTCTTGTCTTGTGAAAAATCTTTGACTTAGATGGCAAAAAAATAAGGTTGATATTTGGCATATGTGAGGTTCACCCCAGCTTTGGTTTTTTGTTGTTTTTGTTTTGTTTTGTTTGGTTTGGTTTTTTTAATGTCAGGAATGACTTGAGAAATATCAAGTCGCTTCTGGTGTAAATTGGCCATCTGCAAGGACGTTGCCCAGGGGATGCCCGGATGTTTTTGATGTTTTGCCATAATCAGCCTATATTCCTTTGGTTATTTTCATTATAAGAGCTAGTGAAGATGTACTCTGGAATAATGCTTTCACTATAAGGACTCCATTAAATGATTAATGGGGGTGGGGTAGATACTTTAGCTCTTCAGCTTTGAGCTCTTTGGAGATAAAGTGGGATATAGAAGTAATTAATAAATGTGTAGATAGTACAATGTAATTTAGGTATTGTATTTCTTCAATTCTAAGACATACTTTTTCCATTCAAACATCTCTAAAAACAGACTATGTCTCATATATACAGATAGTCCCCAAGTTACAAACATCTGATTTAAAAATGATTCCCATTAAAGAAGTGGAGTGAGATAACAGGAAGTGCAAGAAATCTGCCCTTTGGAAGGGTAATTCACTCGTGAATGAGTTATCATAGGGAAAACTTATATCCACTAAAACTTTATCACCAATCCTTGTTTCCACAAAGAGCCAAATTTCTCCTTTGTGGTGTCTGCTGAAATAAGCAAATGTGATACTTGATGCACCTGTGTAGCAATCATTGGAAATCTCTGAAAAGCTGAAAAGGCTTGTGGCTGCAGCCCCGCCCTCCTTCCCCAGAAGGTATATATGCTGTAGGAGGGCCTATAGCTCCCATTCCTTTTTTTCCAGCTGCCCTTGCAGCAGCTCTTGGGAACCTCTCTGAATTTTACAAACTCAACCTTACGACGACTATTTTTGGATTACTCTTCTCTCTCCTACCCTGACTTGGACTGGCGTATCGTCTATTCTACTCTCTGGTGCCCTGGACTTGGTCTGTATATTATGGCTTGTTCAATGTCTAAGAAATGTGTGTCTTGTGGTGATTAACTTGCTGACACAAATGGCCACACTATGTTTGTGCTATGGGGTAAGCACATTCCGTGCAAACTTGCTCTGCCTGTAAGGCTTTACGCCACAGGCACAGTAGAGCAGAGAGCTTCAACTTAAAAACTCACTTTATGAAAAAGTTCTCCTCCCCTCTACTTCGCATGGGCACCGAGCAGCCTCAGAACCCACAGAGCGCTTGCAGCCACCCACCTCTAAGAGGAAGGGTGTGCATTCTTGGACTCCCTCACCTGTGAGAAAAGGAGGGAAGAAGAAGCAGAAGACGCACAGCGTTTCGGACTCGCGCTACCGTATGCACTCCTCGCTGCCTAGCTGGCAGTGTTCTTCGCCAATGCCGCAGCCTCCTTTGGAGCAGGCTTTTCTGCCGGTGACCTTTTCAGGCCCGCCCAAAACTCTTCAGAGAGTAGGTGGCACAGGTGCAGCAAGCACTTCTGGATTACCCAGAAGTGCAGACAGGGCGTCCCTCTCACCTCCGGAGCTGACGCCCCAGCCCATCACCGTGCGTAGCCCTCTTCGGGCTTTCCTGCTTTGGCAGCACAGCAGGCACTCGATCTCTTGGGCCCAACGCCAAGCCCCGAGCGGGCTCTGCTTCTCCCGGACACTTTGTCGCCGCGGCAGTCAAGCCAGGCGCAAAGGTCTCCTTCCACCGCTCCTCTGCGTCATGCAGCTCTTGGCGTTTAAGATCAAGGAGCTCTTCCACAACCCAGCTGTCTTGGTCCTCGCTGGCCCGAAGCCTGTGGCATATGGGCGCTATGGCTCCCCAATGGCACACCAATCTAAAGTACAACACTCTCTTATGATCAGAGCCGTTTGCATTATTCTTTTGGAGGAAGAGTCTTCCACCTTACTCCAGTGCAGGAGCCAGGGGCTCATATTGCTTCATTGCAACAATGCCCTTCCTCTGTGCCTTTAAACCTATCGCAGCCACAGGTTGTCCTTACTCCCTCACATGCTGCGGAGCAGGAGACAGCGTCTATCTCAGACTCAGGATCTTCTGCTGGTCCTGTTAAGCCTCCAGACTCTGTAGAACCCTCACCTTCACCAGTCTCGGAGGACACTTTCTAGGAGATGGGACGCACGCTACCGCATAGATCTTACATCTGCAGACTGGGTAACACGACCACCCAAGCCTAATACTGTGGTGATGAATGTGGCCAAGTGCAAGCATTCCCATAAGACTCAACCCACTCCTCCAGACAAGGAGGGCAAGAAGCTGGATGCAATGGGGGGAAAGGCCCATTCCAATGCCAGCCTGACGGCTCGGATGACACATTACGGGGCATACATGTCCTCTTACAATACATTTTTGTGGGAGAAGATTGGATCATTCCTGGAAGTGCTTCCATCCCCTCAGCAGGGCATGTCCAAGGCTTACCACCGCGAAGCTCTTGTGCTCACCCGTGCTCACAAGGACATAGCTCAGCACACTGCCAACATGGCAAGAACTGAGAATACCTAACACAAAAACAAACAATGCCTTTTTACACACAACCCGGGCATCTCCGGGTCCCCAAGCTTATATATATATATATATATATATATATATATATATATATATATACTCTGTGTGTGTGTGTGTATGTATATATATATAGAGAGAGAGACTTAAAATGTATATGTTCCAACTTACATACAAATTCAACTTAAGAACAAACCTACATAACCTATCTTGTTCAGAACTTGAGGACTGCCTGTATAAAGCATTTTTTCCCTGTTGGTCGTACTGAAATTAATGTGCATCTTGCAATCTATGGCATCTTAGAATTGAAGAAATGTGATACTATATTTGTTTTGGTGACAGTGGTGTTTAAACATTTTGAAATTGGAAGGCTGCAGAAATTTTGCTGAAAATCCATTGTACTCCATTGCTAATTTCCCTATTTGCTGTTGTGTCTTCATTTCATTTCTGCCATATGACAAACTTCTCACAGGGTTTTCTTGGCAGAATTTGTTGAAGATTGCCCTTGCCCATATACTATGTCATATGTACCTTGAACCTGAAGTGTTACATGTGTAAAGCTGTTAAGCTAGAATACTTGAACATGTTTTCATTAGGGAAAAGCTGCAACAGAGATTTTTAGTATTGCACAGTGACTGATGATCTTTAAAATGTATTTAGCCTCAAATTGAAGAGTGAGCATATTACTTTCCACAGACTGAGGAGTGATTGTGTCATGGCCACTTATTTCTGATAGTTATGTCAACACTAATGAAAAATAAAGATATTGGATGTGCAAGCAAGCGCATACTGGCCTCCCCTCCCCACACACATATACCAATTATAACAATAAAAATAAATTCCTGGCTAAACAATTTGTATGACTTCATCCAAAATACAACCTCCCTCTCCCAATTTCAAATTCAGTCTGTCCTCTCCAAAGAATTCAGTTTATAATTCAGTTTGTTAAACACCAGTCTCCTGCTGACTTAGTACCAAAGTTATTTATGAATGTTGTGCTATGCTTCAATCATGCAAACATGAACAGTATGCTTTTCTTTCTCTGTGCCTTTCTGTCATTTTGTTCCTGATCTTATTTATGAATGTTGTGCTATGCTTCAATCATGCAAACATGAACACTGTGCCTGTCTGTCGCAACCTATTTGATAATCAGAGAAAAAATGTAGAGTTGGCACAGAAGTTGAAAATGAAAGTTAGAAGAATATGCCACCTTTCTTCCTCCCTCTTCCAGTTACAAACAAATTTCACAATGTCAAGCAGCGATTGTTGGATGCCAGTACACAAGGTGTAAGAAGCTGCCTTATATTGAATGAGAGTACGGGCAGTCCCCGAGTTACAAACATCTGACTTCCAAACAAATTCAACTTAAGAACAAACCTACAGAACCCATCTTGTTTGTAACTTGGGGACTGCCTGTATCTGGCCGGTGATGTTTATTTTGATTACAAGCAGCTCTTCACTTTTTCAGAGGGGAGACTTTCCTGCTTCTGTCTGCTACCCTGTCCCACCTTTATTACAAGACAGGCAAAAGACACGGTCACTAATGGGGGCAGAAAATGCATGTGTTACAGAGTGCAGTAACAATACTAAATTTTATACCTGGAGGACTTAGCTTTAGTAGTCCATGCACTGAAAATTGCTGGTTATTGACTACTGTAATGTGCTTTTTGTTTTGGTGACAGTGCTTGAATATCTTTTGAAGATACGGTTAATTCAAAATGCAGTAACAAAGTTGCTGACCAGCACATTATATAGAGCCCTGGCCTTAATAGGGTTGCACTAGCTGTTAGTTCACTGCCGGTGTGAATTGAAGGTGCTGATAACATTAAAAGTTCTTGATACTTGAAAGAGCATATGAAAAGGGTGCTAAGCAGATGAAGTTTTGAATTGATAGAGACAGGATTTTGAATTTGAGAAAGGAGAGAGAACAACCCATGGTTTTGGGAGGCTTAAAGAATAAAAATGATTATTTTTTTTCTACAACATTCAATAAACCTGTTGTTTTAAACCAATTCTGCTATGGAATAATTGGGGTAACAAGGGTGGGGTAAATGGAAAGATTACCAGTTTGAGGAGGCAGTCTAGATAAAGGGATCTGTCACAGAGTGATAATGTATGGGAAAGGGACACTCCAGCTTTTCTACACTTAGCTGTGAATTTTTCCCCCTTAACGTCCAATTTGTGTAAGCCTTGATATATTTCCAGTGCCGAATCAAAACATGGCTCTTTGTTAAAGACTTTCACGTTTAATTTACTTTAGACGTATCTTAACCGAATACTGTGCATGCTTCTACATCCTGTTTTTATATTTTCCTGAAAAAAACAATCCCCTCCGAAACAAAGTAAGTTAATAAGTTTGCTAATCCATTTCTTTGTCAGTGATTCCACCATTTTCTCCTTTCACGTGTGATGAGCTTTTGAGTGATGTGTTAATTTTAGTTGGAACTGTGATTAATGAGCAAGTATAATAAAAATTTAGTCATTGATGTAACATTAGCACAGCAGACACATGAAAGAGGAACTGATAAAAGTTATGGACTCTTCAGTAAGTTATATAAAAGAAGATAAGTTGATATATTAAGATACTCTCTTCTGTTGCAGGTGCGAGAAGATGTGCTAAATTCATTAAATAACAACTTCCTCCAAACATTAAACCAAGCATGGAATGATCATCAGACAGCAATGGTGATGATTAGAGACATTTTGATGTATATGGTGGGTAATGCCTGATGTTCTTACTATTCCATAACTAGAAATGTAGTCTTACGAGAAAGAAGAAAGACATAGATTCATAGGAATAGAAAAATGGGGCGTAATACATCAAAATTGATAAATCTGTTGCCATTTAGGTTTTAAAAACCTGAACCCAAGTTTATTAATATTTTGATGACACATGGTTACTTTTTAAACATTTTTGTTCTAATTTATCAGTTATGTATTTTCTTTTTGTAAAGTAGTGTTTTGCACTGGATGTGGTATTATCTAGACCAGGGGTCCCTCAAACTTTTAAAGCTTAGGACTGGTTCACCATTCCCTAGACTGGGGGATGGGAGGATAGGGACTACAGTTTGAAAAAAAGTACGAATTCTTATGCAAACTGCACATATCTCATTTGCAGTGCAAAAAACATGAAAAAAAACAATACTGTATTTAAAATCAAGAGCAATTTTAACCAACATAAACTTACCAATGTTTCAATTGGAAGTGTCAGCCTGCTTTTGACTGATGAGATAGTAAAGTTAATTCGGATTATTATTGTTGTGTGCCTTCATTTCAGACAGGGTGACCCTAAGGCTAAAGTTTAGGGCGGGAGCTGGGTAAATTACCTTGGAGGGTCACACCTGGCCCGAGGAGCCCTCATCTAGACTTACCTTTTTTCTAGTCCACCAAGTTACATCTTCCTTTGCCCTGTAAAGGAATAATGATGGTAGAGTGGGCAACTTCCTAACTGTAGAAGACACATTGGAATTTCTCCCACCTTTGGTGCTTTGAGACTTCGTCGTATTGTGCTGCAAGAACTATGCTACAAGAACAACAGTCACTTCTTTCTTGATATCTGCTGATACCATGCCCCAAAAGATGTATCTTTTTATTAACAAAGACACACAAACTCTGCATACATCATCCTTCAAGAAAAATTCAGCTTTCTCTCAAGTACTTTATCATATCTCTAGATTTCAGGGAGACTTGGGGAGGGGGACAAAAAAAAGTAGTGGGCTACATGTTGTCAATGCTGATATAAGCTCTAATACTAACAAACCAGTACACAGGAATTAAAAGACTCACAGAAAACATGGATTATGTTTGAATTATTAGCTTTTTAAATTCCAAGTTTCATACATGTTGAAATAATTTACATAAACAAGTCTATTGATTAGCACACTATATATACTCTGAACACTAGCTACAGAATAATTTTAACTGTATCCTTTTTGTGGCATTGGCTAAATAAGACGAAATCCACAAGGGAATGATACTTTTATTGATCTCCATTTTATATAAGCTGTATATAAGGAGTGGTGACACAATTAAAATGTTTAGGTGGCCATAAAGAAGCTAACATTGCATAAGAATCTTACCAGATTGAAAAATAATGGCTAGATTGGATTAGACATCTTGCCTCACTCTTTCAGTAATTCTGTTGCAGTACTAGTTTGTAAATAATAATGTTTGAGAGTAGGTATTTTAGATTGCTGTGTCCAGTGGTAGGCTTGAAAAGGGACAGTGTTGAGATGACACCTAGAAACTTCAGGGAATCATACAAAACCATTAATCTTTGGAGGTATGGATATTGCTGGCCAGATCCACAAACATGTTTCATATTGTGATGTAGATTGCATCACACAGTTCTTTTGTTACTTGGATAATATTCCGTGAAAAGCATCCATTCTAGATGTGTCCTAAATCACTTTCTGGTGTTCTTGTTACAAGAGTAGATATAACTTGTTCTGAATACTGCAGAGTTAGGGAAGGAATAATGTTGCTGTGGAACTCAGGCAGTGAAATTGTAAGATACAGATACTGCCAATTGTACCAAAGTAGTAATGTTCTAATATAGGTATACCTTCCTAAACTTTACCTAATTACACTGTTGGGAAATAACTATTATGAGAATTATATTTTAATACTATCTTTGCTGGCGACCCTGACATAATTTAGTTGGTTCAATTGAGATTTCCGTGTTCTCAAATATTCAGGAGGTAGTATTGTGTTATCTCTTCATTCAAGTTCTCAATTTCAGTATACTTACAGGTTTGCTATTCACCAATGTTTAAGAAGCTATTGTTGATATATTAGTGTGACTGGGATTAAGAAACACCTTAAATGTAATTCCAGGTGTGCCATTGATTTATTATGTAACTAGCACAATGGCAGCGTTTGTATTTTGTTTCATTCCATGCAAATACCAGTATCTGTGTCACTTTGCCCATTTGATTAATGTACAGATATCTACCACCTACTTTAACTATCAATGTCTTTGAAGATTTATTATTTATTAGGACGAGAATATTATTAATTTTCAAATAAAATTAACATGTAGCATTATTTTAATTAGGTCTGGAGAAGTGTGACCCTATGGACCCCCAGTGTGATTATCTGATCATAGAATTGCACTGGGGGTCTGGAGAGAACATTATCTAGGCATTTTAAGTCATCCAGAGTGATTCTATAGTATTAAAGTCTTTGTGTATAAATGTAATCTCATTCAATGAATGCATGTAATAAGCGACTCATGCCAACATTCTCATAATTACTTAGTACTCCCAATGATTATTTGGTTTATGTCCTATTCTTTCTTACTATATTTCAAATCATTCATTTTCTAGACATCTACTAACTTTCAGCGTAGTCTTCTACAGATAAGCATATAAATTATAGCTCAGAAAAAAATTATTGGTTTATATGCAGTCTGAAATCTACTTGTTATATGAAAAACAATAAAACTGATCATTGTATCTAATAGCACCTTAGAGACTGAGTGAATGAAGTGGGTAGCATAAGGCTTGAGGCTACTTCATCAGATGGAGAGAATGAAATGTCTAGAAACAAACCTTTATCGCAGACTGTGTGAATAACCATAGAAATGCAAAAGTTGTGGGTATAATGATGAAGTGACAAGTTTAATATGACTGTTCATACGCATTGTCTTATAAAGGTCTGTTTATTAACACTTTGCCCCACTAATTTGAGGAAGTTCACTTAATCTATGAAACCATTAATATTAAATCTATGAAAAGTACAACATTTTATATCAGTTTGACCGTAACTTCAGCAGGACAAAATACATTAAATTGTGTTCCTTTGAGGAGACGATGAATGTTTAAAGTTATGGCTGGAGACAATTATGTTTAGTCTTTTTAGATGAGAAGTGAGCAGTTTCTGAGGTTCTGAATACCATTTTCTTCCTAACCCATATCTTTTCTCACCTAAAATGTTAAAGTACACTCCCAGGAGCTTCTGAAGGGTCACATTGAAATGTTATTCCCATTAATCCTTTTTAAGTAAAAAAAAATCACTTTATGAAACCGGAAGTAACCAAGGGGGTACATTGGGGATCAGTGGCTTGCATGCTTCCCATGGGACCTATGTTGCTTGCCACTGCTGTGGATAGATTGTTAAAATCTGCTTAGATGTCTTGGATGAATGTCTTAAATTAGCAATTCTCATCCCTTAGTCCTTCATTTGTTTTAGAATTCAGCTCCTAGAATTCCTGATATTTGGTTAAGTTGGCTAGGGCTTTTGGAAGTTCCCAACCCCTGGAAGACCAAAGATGAATGCTCAAAACATGGCTACCGCTTCACATGTTTTAAGTCTGTAATTTACATTAACATTTGAGGGCACTGCTTTGGATATTTCTATCTTAAACTGTATAAATACATTGAATATTATCATTGTAACTATGTTTCTTCATTTATTTTAGGACCGTGTGTATGTACAACAAAATAATGTGGAAAATGTCTACAATTTGGGATTAATAATCTTTCGCGATCAAGTTGTGCGTTATGGGTGTATTAGAGATCATCTCAGACAGACCCTACTAGACATGATTGCAAGGGAACGGAAAGGAGAAGTTGTAGACAGGTATGTAATATTAACATGTCTCTACAGGAAACCTATTTTGCAGTATCGCTTCAAATCCTGTACTTCATATTTAGATATTTCTTGAACAAAATTCTGTACTGTTGCTTGGGCTGTTTACATTGATTTTCAATTAAATAGGTTTTTTTCCATTGCTCACTCATAATATACCATTTTCACTTCAGCTTTCTATTTGGTTAGTCAGATGGAATTATTTGAGTCTATGGATCTGTGTGCGTGTGTGTGTGTACGTGTGTGTACACCTACACACTTGCACATTGAGCAAGAACAGTTCCTTAAAGAAGTGATGACTGATATGAAATTACCAGAAGATAAAGATTTCATTATTATTATTAACTAATCTGTGGAATCAATACTGTTACACTAAATACCTGAACTCAAATTCTGACTATCATCTCAATCAATTCCAGGTCATAACTGAGCCATAAATATTTTATTTCAATGCACTCTAACAGTCTTCTTTTTACTATCTTGCGTATTTTTATTGATACTATATAGTTTTGAAGCTACACTTGTAGCTGGCATCAATGTGGATTCAGTATAGGTCTTCACAGTCACTTACGGACCTATCACCAAGACTCCTATCCTTGGAAAACAATTATACTCTGCCAAGAGGGATCCCCTATGATGATAATGAAATAATTTATATTAATATGGTGACATTTAAAATAGCGACTTACTTTAAGTGTAATTTTCTGGTTGCAATATTTTGTCAAAGGTTGTTTTCTTCTGCAGCCCATGGTTCCTGTTTCCTGATGTAACTTGGTCTAGAACATCTCAATAACATTACAGAATTCTGTTTATTTGTGGTGCTTTGGTTACTTACGGTACTTTCTTTTTCTGTTGATGGAAGTGGGTAGGTCTATTATCAATGATGCCATTCCCATTGATCTTAAATCTTGAGATGGGGTGGGGAACAAATTGTTAATCCCAGCTAAAGTAGACTCATTGAACAGTAGAAACTTGATAAGTTAGCATGTATGCAAATTCCATTTTCTCTCTTGGTTTAATGTTGTTTACACCAGTGGTTCCAAAACAAATTCCTAGGTGCTCTTGGATTCCATAAGTCTGCTAGGGGATCTGTGAGAAATTATGATTGAGTTGTAGATACAATGTTTTTTATGCAAGAATCCCCTGAGACCTGGAAATTATTTCAAGAGTTCCTTCAGGATAAAAAGGTTAAGAAAGACTGGTTTAGACTAACAATTGGATTTAGGCCCACAGGAGTATTCCTTATTTTAAAAGGCTTCCAATTCTGTTTCTGGTATAATAAAAATTAATCTGACAACTGTTAATATTTTAACAGAGGAGCAATAAGGAATGCTTGCCAGATGCTAATGATTCTCGGCCTTGAAGGAAGATCAGTCTATGAAGAAGACTTCGAAGCTCCATTTTTAGAGATGTCAGCAGAATTCTTTCAGGTACAGTATAGTTTTCAAAAGTATAGATTATGTTTCTACATTCTTCATTTGTTTTTGGAACTGCTTGAATAATTATGTTGTAAGATCAATTCATTATTTTTCTGAAGTAAAGTTTAAAATTTATTACAAAGGTGAAGCAAAAATAAAATCCATTGTGTATATCTGAAAATAGTTATAGTGTTCTTTCAAGTTGTGTTCCTTTCTCCTTTTCCTTAAAATAGTATCCCTTTTCCTTGTCCAAATTAAGTTTATTAAATTTATGAATCCCTTAAGCTGAATTGTATAAAATTCAAAGGGCTGCTCCTGTGAGTACTAATTATTCAACCCATGACATATGCCATTACGAATTAGATTTTTAAAAAATAATATGAATATATATCTGGAGTCTATTTTTCTGCAATGTTCATATTGTACTATGTTGTATCCCATTACAGATGGAAAGCCAGAAATTTTTAGCAGAAAATAGCGCTTCCGTTTATATAAAGAAAGTAGAAGCTAGAATTAATGAAGAAATAGAACGTGTGATGCACTGTCTTGATAAATCAACTGAAGAGCCAATTGTAAAAGTTGTTGAGAGGGAACTTATTTCCAAACATATGAAGACTATAGTGGAGATGGAAAACTCTGGGCTAGTACATATGCTGAAAAATGGAAAAACAGAAGGTAAGGTAGTGTGATGGCACCTGCAATTCTAGTGATGTTTCATGTGAACACTTGAGAGATCACTGAACACTTTCGGTTGTATTCAGAGACAATAAGCCTGAAATACCTGCACTGTCTTTATTTTGCCAAAAGTCACTGTCTCCTGGATCACATCCACAGTTTTTATGTGAGGTGACTACTACTTTAGATAGTTGCAACATCTTCCCTGTTGATATTTTCTAATGAAACAATGTTACTATAAACATTTCCATCAACAGGTCATGATTAGTATTTCAGCAATTCTGTCATTCTCTCCACAAAAATGTGCCATTACCTTTTCAGACCTCTTCAGTGAAATTTATTTTACTGTTTCTATAAGATGTCTGCTACAATTTCCTGCTCCTTTAATCCAAATCAGACTTCTCCAGAATCATTTTGAAAGACACTTGGTATCATGGATTGTGACAGAACAGTTTGCACACAGAGAGAGTACTGGATAAGGCTACTTTGCAGGATATTTTTTTACCTTCATAAATGAAACACTTGTAATAAATGTTGAGTATTATTGTTTAGGATTGCATTATATATTAAATTAGTTAAACTGAAATTTAATTTAATTTATTCACTTTAGCACCTCCAACAAGTTCCAGATCTTTCAAATATAGCAGAACTATTATCAAGCTAGTTTAAAGTATTCAGCTGAATCCTGGTTTTGCTAGTTTCTTTTCGATACAGCAAATATTCTGCAGTGAAAAACTGCATTTTAGGTTATCATAACATTTCATGTTTCTTATAATAAAATGACAAGAAAATAACTGTCAGAGATAATATTCTGCACAGCTATTTTGTTTGCTATCTCAATATGGGAAAAATACAAAAAAAACCCCATAATGAGCTGGGGAAGAAGAAAAAAATAGGAAATAATTGAAAGTGATTTGTTCACATTCTGTGTGTTGTGTTTTCAGTGAATGATGTCACACTTTTTTCTCAATTGCAGATCTGGCTTGCATGTACAAGTTGTTTAGTCGTGTGCCGAATGGCCTAAAGACAATGTGTGAGTGTATGAGCTCCTACTTGCGGGAGCAAGGTAAAGCCCTTGTGTCTGAAGAAGGAGAAGGAAAAAATCCAGTTGACTATATTCAGGTAGTGAAAATCATCGAAGTGCTATTTTTCCACATATCACTTTGAAACATCATTGTGCTGAGAGTTATTCAAATGTTTTAGGGGATGGGTGGAGAAGGATCCACACCCAAAGTGAAGGGTTGAAAATCTTTTGTTCCCTGAAAGGTTTAAAGATTTGTTTCAGTTTTAGCTTTTTTTCATTGTGTCATTGAGTGAAATTCAACAAACTAAGTTTTAATCCTCTAGTGCAGTGGTTCTCCACCTGTGGGTCCCCAGATGTTTTGGCCTTCAACTCCCAGAAACTGGCTAGGATTTCTGAGAGTTCTAGGGCAAAACACCTGAGGGCCCACAGGCTGAGAACCACTGCTCTAGTGGAAGAGGACCGTTAAAGTTGGGGAATGGCTACTTCTTCATGTCAAAGCATGTACTGGAAAAGATGGCTTCCTGTCTCTGCCTTAAACAAACTAATTCTGTTAGAGCTCCAAGTTGCAAGATTCCATTTTAAAGTCCCAGTTCTATATTGCATAGACACATAGATCCTGGTATCTCCACTGGACCTGTGTAAAAAAGAAAGTGCAAACTTTACTCACATATAAATGTAGTAAAATACATTTATGTTTCAAGACAAGATAGTTCTGTAGGCATGTTTCCCTGTTCATTCCAGCAATCAGCTAGATTTTCCATGGAGCTGTGGTGCAGATCTTCTGTTCCTTTGCCAATTTTCTGTCTCAGTTTGTCGGGAGGAAGATCTTTGTGGGGCATAGGAAATTGCTCAATCAACAGTGAATACCCTCACAAAACAGTGTTAGGATTAACATGTGTGCCTTATCCAGGTGTGCCTTTATGAGGCAAAATGTCTTCATACACAGTCAGTTTTGTAGATCTGTTGCTTTTGTTTTTCTATCCTGGGAATACACTGCTTTTTAACATCCTGTGCTAACTTCAGTTAAGCACATAAGTAGAAATTCCATACATACTAAATAAATTAATGTTCTTAAGTCAGAGAAGACAGTTATGTCCTCTCTCTTTAGCACTGTAATTTCCTCTTTGTCTTCCCCCGTAAGAAGAAACTTTATGCTTTAAAATGAAAACAGATTCCCCATTCATTTTTCTCCGAATAGTTCTGTTTTGTAGGGGACATCAGCAAGATAAAATTTCCAGTTAACTTTTATAAATGTTTTATATGCTGCAATAGATTCGAGTTTTTGGATATAGAGGAGGGGGCTTTCTCTGAAAATAAACATTATGATAGCTCCTTCTCAGCTCAGCAAGAAAGTCCTTTCTCATGCCATCCATTTATTTAGAAGGATGTATGTTTTGTAGTAATAGCAGACTGTTTTCTTTAAAATAATTATTAATTTCCTTGTCAGCACATGATTAGAAATCTTGGTTTGCATAGCATAAGATGGTCATCTGACTAACCTCAATAATGGATATGGTTTTGAATGAACATATATTAAAAATTTGAAAATGAAAATGTTTTTATTTTTTGAAGGGCTTGCTGGATTTGAAGAGTAGATTTGATCGCTTCCTTCAAGAATCTTTTAATAATGACAGACTCTTTAAACAAACTATTGCGGGTGACTTTGAGTATTTCCTCAATCTCAACTCTAGATCTCCAGAGTATCTCTCATTATTTATTGATGACAAGCTTAAAAAAGGAGTCAAGGGAGTAAGTATACTTTTCAGTTACCACTATGTGGATGTTTAGTAAAACAGCATTTAAACCTGTATTTGTGTATGCTGTATAACTTGTAAAACACAATTGAGTGAAATAATTTCTGTCAGAAAATTACTTTACAGCCACAAAAACCATATAATTATATATTTTTTCCAAAGGCAGAGAAATTGTTGGAAGAAGACAAACTATGAGCATGTTTTATGCTGTTTTTACATACTTCTGATACATAGTACTTTTTCAACAAAATTTTAAAATATGTGTACTACATATTGAACCAGCTAATGACTATAAGTGTCCAAGCATTCACTTGTGGTCAGACTTGGGATTGTATGAGGAAAAATAAAATTTCATTGTGTCTATATCAGACACCAAATCAATGATAGTTACTGTATATACTCGAGTATAAGCCTAGTTTTTCATCCCTTTTTTTAAGCTGAATAAGCTCCCCTCGGTTTATACTTAAGTCAAGATTATGAATTATTTTACTCTATTATTATTATTATTATTACCTTTATTACTACATTTATTATTTTACTCTATTATTACATTTATAGGTTACTTTATTATTTTATTACTTTATTATTACATTTATTATGTTACTCTCTTTTATTATTGGAAGGATACGTAAACACATGTACATTGAAGAAAGCTAGAATAATGGTTTAGTCAGAGTTGGACAATCTTATCTTAGTTTTATGTAAATCTTAATAAACATTTAACCTACTGAAGCTTCAATTAATGTAATTTTATTGGTATCTATTTTCATTTTGAAATTTACTAGTAGGTGCTACCCTCAGCTTATACTCGAGTCAATATGTTTCCCCAGTTTTATGTGGTAAAATTAGGTGCCTTGGCTTATATTCGGGTCGGCTTATACTCGAGTATATACGGTACTTTTTTCCTGAGAAGAGAATAGATCTGTGGGAATTATCACTGCAGGGGGTATAGCCTAGCCACTGGTGAAAATGCCAAAAATGCAATATTTCAGGACTGCATAGTTCCTGCTCGTTTTATCCCATACAATTTGTCTCTCTCCATACCTCCCCTGCTTTTGACCCTACCTCATGCAAGGATTTTATGAGTTCAGTGGGCTGAAGGTTCCCCATGTAAGCAGGTTGGGGTAGTAGTAGTAGAGCCTTGTCAGTTTGCAGCGAACAGATTTATCTTGTCCTTTATTGTTACAAAATAAAAATCAACACAAATATTTTACTTTGTCTTTTCATATACAGACTTGGTATGAATTAAGAAGTATCCAAAGTTGTTCCCCTAGTTTTTAAAAGACTAAAAATTAAGGGCAAGATATTTCATATTTGTGAAATCCTTTTTTGTGAACATTTCATGGTGAAATCTTTCAACTATTAAAACAATTTCTCCAGAATCAACTCATTGTGTTCACACTTTAGATCTGAAAGGATGAGAAGTCTTTCATACCTTTAATCCTTTATCACACTCGGCCAGTGCAACATATTAAAAAGCTAAGTTCACAAAGTTGAAAGGAATGTTTCATTTTGATACTTCATCTCCTTGACTGCAACTTGAGATATTTTGGCGACAGAAAGTATAGAGTGCTTTCATTGCCAGTCCAGAACCTTTTGCTTGTTGAGCTTGATATTGTTATTTCAGACTGATGTGGAGAACACACATATATGCTGGAAATGAGATACTTGGGCATTTGAAAATTTGTTCTTAGTTGACTTCGAAGAATGCAATTGAAATGTAGTTGGTCTGTGTGTTTAATCTGGTGATTCAATGCAACGTATCTTGGTAATGTAATAAGATTACATGAATCCCTTTATAGGTTAGAATTGTGGTCATAACGTAAGGTAAACAAAAAATAATCAAAAAGTTCACATTCACTCTTTTAGCATTTCCCCTTGCATAGAATGCCATGGGAATTTGATGAATGTTTTTTAAAAAAATACATTTCCTGTGATTTTGGTTGGATATCTAATAATTGCAAGCATTTGTTTCTCTTATATAACACAGCCTTTTTCCAGTTCATCCTAGCTTTCTGTCCCTCATATATATGAAAGTGCTTGTTTAATATTGCTCAAACCAATACTCGGAACTGAACTATAAAATCGGGCAAATAGTATTTAGCCACTTATATCTCTTCTGTTACTTAAAGCAAGTGCTTGATGCTCTGATGTTACTTAATATATAAATATATTCTGCGTTCTTATACTGTGAATTGCTGTTGTAACATAAGAAGTATTATGTAACTTTAGTAACAAGTGCAGAATGTTGGATGGAGGGAATTTGCACCTTTTTGGTGATTGGTAAAGAGAGTGAGGATGAGAGGTGCTGGCAGCAGAGTAAGGGACCCTATAGGGAACACATAGCAATCATTAGATCAGAGTAAAATTGTCACCCATAATATTTATCTGCTTTAATACATACTTTTCCATTCCTGCTTTAAATAGTGAACAGTTAACTAGAATTAAAAATGTATTTCAGTACCTCTGTCCTGCTCCTAATTGACATCTTAGTTTCTAAAGAATCTTTTTGCAGAGCAATAGTGTCTGAAACACTGTTGTCTACAGTAAGACATAAATGTAGAGAGAAATGCCCAAAGGTTTGGAGATACCTGGTGTATATAGAAGGGATTGTGGTGCTTGTCAGTGTTTAACCATGGGATTTTTGTAGGCACAGTTTGTAGCAACTGAGATTGGGAGCATTCACCTGACAGATCATTTTGCTTTTATCCTTACAGTTAACTGAGCAAGAGGTAGAGACTATATTGGACAAGGCAATGGTTCTGTTTAGGTTTATGCAAGAGAAAGATGTATTTGAACGATACTATAAACAGCACTTGGCAAGGAGGCTTCTGACCAACAAAAGTGTTTCAGACGACTCAGAGAAAAATATGATTTCTAAGTTAAAGGTAAGAACAGTCCCATTTTACTTAATAATAATTTTACTTTTTGTTACTTTTTGAGTTGGTATAATTATAGCTACAGTAGATAATTGCAATTATATTTGAACTTGTCAGTTTATTTCAGTCATCTGTTAGATTTGAAAATACTAAATGGTTATGTTTCTAAATACTAAAAATGAATGTTTTTCATTCTCAATTGAATTGTTTAATATGGTCAGTCAACAACATTTTAAAATCTAAAACTGTAGCACCTCCAACAAATAGCTTTTCTGTCAGACTTGTTACCCTGAAATTGGGATAGAAAGCTTGCAGAAGAGGAATAGTGATATAAATCAGATTATTCCTTCCAGCTTAGACCTGTCCAGATACCCTTGGTAAAATGGAAATATATCTTCCTCTGCAATAGGATGCCGTTTTCCCTCTTGTCCTCTGGACATAGTATTTGGTTTCTGTTTGTTATTAGAAGGAAGACTGTGGCTGTAACAAGTGGATTAATGTGGCTCAATATCTTGACAGAACCCACAAAGGAACTGTCTGGCAGGAAAGGCTTCCATGCTATTTTTCAAAGAATGAACCCTTCTCACTCATAGCATTTTCTTGTTTGGATAATATTGCTAGACAGAAATGATTTCAACCTGTAGAGATGGATAAAACTAATTAAGAGAATATTTTTATCTTGTTGGAGACATTTGACAGGTGCATTGCTGTGTTCTATTTCCATGTGTTATTTTTTAAAGATTGCAGTGTCTGGTTCTTCTACTATCCTAATATCTATTTGTTAATTTTCCATTTGTTGATTGCAGATTAGTGCAAATGTTGATTAGCATAACCCCAGTATTTGAGATGTTCGATGTTGTCATACTGATACTTGGCAAGAGAATGTATTACTTTTTTCATGACTTGAAATTAAGGGTGGGAGGATACATAAGTATCCTCTCTATAGCTGAATAGCTGACCTGAGGATGCTACATACAATGTAAGATTGCATGTCATAAATAATGACATTCCTTTTTACAGACTGAATGTGGATGTCAGTTCACATCAAAACTGGAAGGAATGTTCAGGGACATGAGCATCTCAAATACAACAATGGATGAATTTAGGCAACATCTACAGACAACAGGGGTAAGAAATGAATTGTTGTTTTGTTCTCTCACTTGCATCTGAATACTGATTTCTCACCTTTCTGTTCGGTCTTCTAATCACACACATTTCAAAACAGAACTTAATTCTGAATAAACCTTTGCATTTTAGGTTTTTTTAAAAAATATATTGTATAATTTTATAATTAATTGCATGGTTGCATTCTTAGCAGATTCAGAAGAAAAATACAAAACAATAGCATTGAGTAATATTTTAGATGAAAATTAACTCTGCATCTCAGAGTAAAGAACCCACAGCAATTGTGGTGTTAAACAAATTAACTTTTTCCAAAGAAATTGGACAGACCGTGTGGTTCCTAGAGGACAACTGGAGAGGACAAAAGGCTTGCTAAAAAGTAAATTAGCTCAAATAATATCAATGTGAGTATGAAAATATACAAAGCCAGCTATACTAACCTAGAGCACTCCAGGGATAATGTAACTGAGGCATACTATATTATGCTTCCATGTTGTAAAAATACATACACATTTAAACAGAGCCTTCCCCCCACCCCTTCTGAATGGGTGTCTAGTAACTAACAACTAACAGAAGTCCAAAATAAAGTAGTCTATATTGCTCTTTGAAGCTCACCACGAACCAGGGCTGAAAGAGTTGCAGGCCAGAGCAGTCGATACTCGCCGGTATCAATCCTATGGTTTTACGGTATATTCCCCGGATTGAAGCCGATGGCTAAGTCAATCGATGCTTGCTGTCATCGATTTACTGATGTGATATTAGTGCGTCCCTGGACTTCGCAGCTGGTGAGATCCCAAAAACACAAAATAACCAATGTATAAATATGCACCCAGGGCTGCAAAAAGTTCACTAGGTTGGGACGCTAGACGTCGATGCAATGGATGGAGCGCCATGTGTACGATGTTGGTGGAGCTCACAAATGAATAGCGGCTTCCCCACGCCTGCGCCAGCAGGGAAAATACCCAACTGTAATTGCTTCCCAAGCGTGGATGCCCACGGAAATCCCTGTCTCCGTTCACATTCACTCCAGTCCTCGCTCCGCACTTGCGCTCCAGGCTTGAATAGCTGAGTTCTGATGTAGTCAATGCGAGATAACCCACCTGGGGGGGGGGGGGGACGGGATGGGACGACTTGGTAGAGATGTCCGGAATGGCACGTAGCCAGGCCGGATTAAACAGGTGGAAAATCCGAATTGATGTAAAATCGATGTATGAATAATTTTAAAATTACTATGTGTCCCTTGAAGCTCAAGGAAAAACACTAAGACGTCAGTGTTGCAAATATCAGTGTTTGTATTCCACAATATGGGTGTGCATCAGTACAAAGGTAGGACAACGGAGTATAAAGTACAATATCAGCCCAAGAATCCGTTTTGCCTTGGGGGTTTCCTCAGGGCCTAAACATATCCAGATTTATAGTCAATAAACAGTAGGAAAGTCTTCAATGACTGGAACTACATCCGATGCACAATCATTGGGTATCCCTGTTTCAGGAACATGTGAAGTCTTAGAGGTTCCTAGAGGGTACCAATGTTTTCGGGTAAGTATCCTTGAGGATCGAATTCTAAAACTGGTGTAACTAGAGGGGGAACTACAACCCAGCTGGATAGCTTTCTTACTTCAGCTGATGATACGACCCAGAGAACATGAAGATCTCAACTGTGGGCTAGGTTTAGTGCAGGGCTGTCCAACTGGCGGCCCCCGGGCTGTATATGGCCCCCCAGCCCCTTCCCCACGGCCCCCTACCCTCCTGCAAGATATCTGCCTTTTAAGATTTAAAAAAAAATTAAATTTTTTTTGGGAATTTTTTTTGGGAATTTTTTTCGCGGCGGGGGGGGTGAGGGGCGGGGCAGGGAGGAGGAGCAGGCTCTCTTCCTCCTCCTCCTACTTCCCTCCCCCCTCTCCTTCTCCCTCCCTCCTTCTTTCTCTCTTTCCCCCTTTCATTCCTTCCCCCTTCCACCTCCTGAAGGAAAGAGGGAAGGAGAGAGAGAGTGCAGTGAGTGAGGGGCGTGGCCAGAGCGAAAAGGGGCGGGGCAGAGATCGGATACCGGGGGGGTGCTCATTCATTCCCTTTCCGGCTTCCTCCTCTCCTGAGGCTTCGTGCCAAGTTTGGTCCTGATCCATCATTATTTGAGTCCACAGTGCTCTCTGGATAGAGGAGAACTACAACTCCCAAACTCAAGGTTCAGTACTTTCTGTTGCTCTCATGAGAGTTTAGGTTTGATTCAACATGGCTGAGGAATGCTTTGATTGTGTTTTCCCCTTATGGCAGAAGGAGATTGGACTGGATGGCCCTTGGAGGTCTCCTATTCTAGGAACCCATTGTAATTATTATTATTATTATTATTATTATCAGAGGCTGAATGGCCATCTGTGAGGAATGCTTTGATTGTGTTTTCCCCTTATGGCAGAAGGAGATTGGACTGGATGGCCCTTGGAGGTCTCCTATTCTAGGAACCCATTGTAATTATTATTATTATTATTATCATCATCAGAGGCTGAATGGCCATCTGTGAGGAATGCTTTGATTGTGTTTTCCCCTTATGGCAGAAGGAGATTGGACTGGATGGCCCTTGGAGGTCTCCTATTCTAGGAACCCATTGTAATTATCATCATCATCAGAGGCTGAATGGTCATCTGTGAGGAATGCTTTGATTGTATTTTCCCCTTATGGCAGAAGGAGATTGGACTGGATGGCCCTGGATGGCCCTTGGAGGTCTCCTACTCCAGGAACCTGTTGTTGTTATTATTATTACTATTATTATTATTAGCAGAGGCAGAATGAATATTATGCCTTATCATTCAGGGTTATAGGCCTGTGTGGAAGGGCCCTGGCTTCTTATTTGACTTCCTTTCCACACATCTGAATAAAATCCCATGTTATTTGCTTTAAACCAGATTATATGAGTGTGGACTCCGATAATCCAGTTCAAAGCAGGTATTCTGGGTTGTATGGCTGTGTGGAAGGGGCCCTAAATCCACACTGCAATATAATCCAGTTCAAAGCAGGGACTGGGACTTGAGACTGGGATTTTGGTGTTCATCTCTATCTCCAAGTCAAAGCCCCGGTGTCCTCCACAGACACCTCCAAGGCGGGAGAGGGCGGAGCCGGGAGGGGGGGGCAGGGGTGGAGCCAGGGAGGGGCGGAGCCTGGGCGGAGCCGGGGAGGGGGCGGAGCCGGGGAGGGGGCAGACCCTTCGGCCCCCCAGGTCATCAGTAACTGGAATTCCGGCCACAGGTCCGGTAGAAGTTGGTTTAGTGGGTAGCATCTGATTTTTCAGGTACCTTTCACGGCTTTGAAACTTAAAGCAAGTTCTTTGAATTTGCCTAAGAATAAAGTGAAAATCAGTACAGTTCCTTTTGAGCTGACTTAATACATTCACAATGGTAGCGATGGTACCATGGTTTGTACGGGTTGAAATTTTCAAAGGCCAACATGTATTAAACATAGCTGATTCAATATAATAGTATTTTATCTTTCACTTAGATGCACTCATAATTTAGACAAGTGTATAGTCATGCTGTTCCACCTAGAAGTTAAGGGGTAAAGTGTCATCTTCTAACATGCTTATAATATTTGCTACACATTGTTTGTAACAAGAAATATAAGGGAAATCAAATTTGTTAATTATATTTTAGAGCACTCTGCCATCTAAATTTTCTGAGCATTTTACAAAAATACCAAATCACCGTAAAAAAGTATGAGTTAAAATATGCAGCAGGGAATGAAAACAGTGTACTAACTAAAATCTTCTGTAAAGAAAAGATAGAAGAGGATTACAAGTGCTGAAATAGATCTTTTAAATGCCACAGGGAAAAGAAATGGTGTTCTGGCACTAGAAAAACTGTTCTGAAAGTATCAGGTGGACCCCCGGGAAAGGCAATCCACAAGCAAGAGGTCCCTATTGAAAAGGCACTCTCCATTGTAGCCATCCCTTTTTCATTTAACAAAGACACCTAGAGGAACGCCTTTGATGACGATCTTATAATCTGAATAGACACTGTTTTGGACTTTTACATTTAAAACAGTATTTCTGTTTTATCAGAATGGAATCAGAATGGTAGCCAGCGCAGATGGCACATCACAATGGTGGCATGATTCTATCGGCCAGTCTAGTCTCACTTAATAGCCTGTCTGCCTTGTAGGCTAACTGAAAGTTTTCAAGATTGTTTTCAAAGAAAACGTTGTACATAATGCCTTGTCATAATCCAAAGGGAATGTGAATAACTGTCACCAGCCTATATCAAGACTGTAATTAAACATACTTCATTCCAATTACAATCCTCCAGAGAATCCTGCGTTCTTATTACCTTGTCTCCTTGGTTTGGAAATAAGTAACTTTCTGAACCTGGTCCATTTTTTTCAGCTTCCTTCTTTTCAATCAGAGACCATTTGGAGTGGTTTGTGTGTGTGTTAAATCATTGCAGCAGGAATCAATCAGGAAAAATATATCTGTACAAGTAGTATTTTTAAAAGTGTATTATATGGTAACATATTTGAATGCAGTACAGAAATATTCAGATTACAGTCCTAAATTGCATGATAATAAAGAGTGAAATTGCTATGGGAAAAGGGGAAATCTGGCTTTGGTGAGTGATAGCACCAAGGAGGCAGATCAACACAATAATAATAAAAATCATCCAAAGGCAAGGGAAGACGAGGAACAGCTGAGAGAGGAACAGAGAAATAAGTAGATATTTATGTTTCTTTTACAGAAGTTTTTTTCTTGAATAGCTGATCAGAGCAGTCAGATTGTGAGAGTAACAGTTCATTTGGTAGTAGGGTAAACAAATTATTAGTTCAGAAGAATATGTTGATGGTAGAAGCAACTGAATTAAAGGAATGAGCAGAAATTGCAACATGAATTGAATGCATATCACAGAAGAAGGCAAGAAACAGAACATGCAGAACGTTTATGAAGTGCAGGTTTCCTTCAACAATCATACTGGGAAAATTCTACAGCAGAGAAATTGCACAACCATGTTTGTTCCTGTTGATAGCAGGAATAACACAATATTCCACTATGAGTCAACCCAGCTTTAAGATCAAAGAGAGCTGGGTGGAAAACAGCTAAGTCAAGACCTACAGCAGTGTGAGAACATAGAAACAGGGGCCAAATATGAGAGTCTGAAAAATTGATAGTGAGTTGTGATTGAATTTATGAAATTAATATAGATATGTTATATGAAATAAGCATCAAGGGAGAAGAGAGTGAGGAAGGTTAGAGGCTGTACTGCTGAGCATTTGGAAAGAAAATGTCCAACATGGCTGCTGCAACACTGTTTAACCACCCTGAGTCCCCATAGGGGAGATAGGGTGAGATACAAACAAAGCATTATTATTATTAGCGTGGCATTTTGTGGAAAAAATGATCTGAAAAATTGTCAGTGTCCGGTTTTAGTTTGAGCAAATAGTTCGAGAGAATCGAGGTAAAAAAATATCATGGAGGGTGTTCACATTTTGAAAATTAGGATAGTGGCTACAGAGGCAGGGAAGTGGCAAGAAAGCAAATTGGGATAAAATTAAGGACAGATCAGAGCTATGAAGGAAGAAGAAACCATCAAAAGTCTGAAAAATATTGAGAATGAGAAAACCTGGAAGATTAAATAAAACAAAAAACAAAAACTGAATTCTAAAACCAAATACCATGTACTGATTAACACCCATTTCTGGGACATCCATAGTTCTAAGGCCTATGACTTCGAAGACCACAAGATTGACTTTGACTGTAAATAGGGCTTTCTCCCTGGATTCCAGGCATGTTTTGAACTTTTTATTCTGGTGTGAATAGAAAAAGAAGACATACAATATCAGTAAGAAAAATATATTTCACAGTGTTCCTGTGTTTTCATTGTACAGTGCAAAAAGCATCTTCTGCTTTCACAAATTCACTTGTTGGCTTCTGGGCTCTTCAAAAGAACTAAATACTTGTCGCTTTGCTTTGTATTAACTGTACATACACTCTGATGCCTTTGTTGCAGGAAGGAGGAACTTCAAATGGAGATATATTGTATACCATATTGGCTTTACATTTTATGAGGAAATTCCCTTTAGTGCCGAATCAACTTGTAAACTGCTTATGAGGCAGTACATTCTTATCCACCCCATATTGCAGTATGTTATGCGTGGATTAAGATTGAGTAAGAAGTAGAATGGCTCTGAACTATATCTAACTGCTTCACCAGCAGATGGCATACACCCACTTTTTGTAAAGGGAAATAATAAAATAATTAAGCGTCTTGCAGTATTTTGTAGAGTACCATATTGCATTGAAATGTCTTGTAGTGTATATTCTTAATTTTTTTATTATTAAGTCATTAAAACTACAGGTCAGGACTCTGTACATCTTGGTCTTATTTAATGAAATTTGACAAATCTCTGATTTTTACCTCTTGTACCCATTGTTGTTGTCTACCCTCAAAAAGTTACTAACTGGTGGTTACCCTATTGTAATGTTTTCTTTGTAATATCTATTGAGAGTAGATTTGTTCTTGCCTTGAACCACTATTCCATGCTAACCTAACCCATTAGTTTGGGTGGCAGAATAAATGAGATTTATAGATCAGGGCAATTGAAGTGCATATTTGATTGGAGGGAATCATCACAAAGGAAGGCTTGAACTCACCTCCCCCAGCAGCTTGGGCTTGATGATGCATCTGCCTTCGCAATGTATTTCTACAGAAACAAGATGCTGTTAGAATCTTCTGTCTCATCTAGATGGGTTATGAGTAAATGAAGATTTTGTAATGTGTCCAAATGAATATTCAAATTGTTTCTTCTTCATATCATAACTTGTTCAATAGCAAAACATAAAGAGTGTCATCTGTTCATTGAGAAACATTGATAAAACAGCTGATAGTATTGTTTGTGGCAAATTGTTTCAGTGTAGGATTACAATTGGGATCCTTTTTTGGCAATTTTTACATAAAACGTAGCCTGCTTGAGTACAGGCAGAGTAAGATTATGAGTAGTGCTATTGAATCTGACTAAAGGTTCATCTGGGCTAGTATTCTATTTCCAGTTTTAGCCACTAGATCAGAGCTTTCCAAACAGTTTCACAACACATTGCTGTGCCAGCTGCAGTGTGTGTGTTGCACAAAGGTAATGTGAAACCTCTTGAGTCTATATGAAATAAGCAATAAATCCTATATTTTAAAGAATATAAATGAAAGATTTTCATGAGGTAAGTTGTACCCTAAGCATTTTTTCTTACAATTTATGTGTGTATCCATATCTCTTATATACCTGTAGGGTTGGTTCAATCTCCGGGTTGCTAGTAAAATTGAATTAGTGTGTCACAAAATAATGTGTATCTAAAAAGTGTGTCACCAATATACAGTGTTTGGAAAGCTCTGTACTAGATCCTTCTATTGAGGTCCACAAGTAGAACTTCCAAAAATATCAGTCCTTCTTTGTTTCTCCAGCATATAAAATTCAAAGACAAATACTAACATCTGTTCCTCTATATTCCATTTAACTGTAATTCCTAGTGTGTTTTGATAGAGTGAAGCTTGAACCCAGAATACTGTTGCCAGCATTTGTGGACATCTCTGAAATTAATGGGGGGTTTGTTTGTTTGTTTTTTTAAAAAAGCAAATAAATGCTAAACAGAAAAGACACTTAAGACTGTTCAGGAGCATTTAAACATGCATATTAAGACAATTTCAAAAGCGTAGTAAAATTTTAATGACATTATTACTCTCTTTTGAAACCAAAGGCTAGTAGCTTACAAAACACTGGAGGTCAGTGGATGCAGAACATAACTACAGTACCTTTTTAGAAGAACACAAATGTCGCATATAGCTGTCTGACACCCATGTTTAGGAATTTTTGGTAGGAAAGAGATATAATGCACAGAAGAGTAATAATTTTTCTCAATGTAGTAATCCCACCTACCCATCCATCATTATCCGTAGTATAAAGAGGTACCACCAGCATTAGATATGTTAAAGTTTGCACCTTTACTTTTCCCCGCAGTTCCAGGATAGCTAGAGATGATCAGGTTAATTATTAGGGCCACTTCATAGAATCATAGAACCAAGGGCCATCCAGCCCAACCCCGAGCCATACAGGAATGCACAATCAAAGCACCCCCGACACATGTTGTATCTTGTAATGAAAACATTGTAATGTCTATAATTAAAATAGTAAGCTGTGTATTTCCTGGAATGTGAAATTTGGAAGGATGAATAATTCAATTGTACAATGTATGTTTGTCTTCATTTTTGCAGGTCTCATTAGGTGGTGTTGATTTGACCGTGCGGGTGCTCACAACTGGCTACTGGCCCACTCAGTCAGCCACACCAAAGTGCAACATTCCCCCAGCCCCCAGACATGCTTTTGAAATATTTAGAAGGTAAGAAACCATTAATATTTTGTGTGTGAGAATAAAGTCAGCCACAAGATATACATTCAAATGATCACATGTTGTTTAAAAGGTTTGCTGACAAAAGGCCAATTAGATGTCTTCCATTTTGTAGATTTTATTTAGCTAAACACAGTGGACGGCAACTGACACTCCAGCATCACATGGGCTCTGCAGATCTCAATGCCACCTTTTACGGTCCTGTTAAAAAGGTAAGAGCTTTACCTATCAATATGGGAGAAATGAATTCAGTTTGTATGTTATTACGAATCTGCCTAACTCCTATTTCTCTAACCAATCAATGTTCCGAATGCAGTTTCTCCCTTGGTATTTGCATTTCTATTAATTGTGCAATCAAGGTCTTCAATTTTAACAATTCTCACAAACATTCATAGAGAGATGTAGCCTGAAAATGTATTTTGGAGGGGCACCATATTAAGGAAATTACTTCCAGAAAGGAATACATTATTCAGAACTCTATGCAGATTGCATATATTAAGAGAACTGTGCAAGTTGCTTCGAAGATTAAAATGAAACAAAATTAAAGCAAAAATAACACAAAACAAACCCAGTAATAGAAAAGTAGAGGAAACAAAAATGTTGTATTTATTCATCTTTACCTTTAAATTATGAACTTTTGAATTATGCCTTCATTTATTGTAAATGCCAAAACACAATTTATCTGAAAGTATATTTCTATCTTTCATGTTAACAACCTTATCTATCAGGTTTAATGTTTATTTAACATCTTAGAAGGAAATTGATTTACTAAAGTGTATGTGGTTCTATAGGTTAGAGTATTGTTTTGCACTGTGCTGGAATAAAGGGGTTTCAACCCTTCTTGTTTATTATGCGTATTTCACCTCTTTTTAAGATTTGGGATTTGTTCGAAGTTCTAATTTCTCTCTCTTACACTACACCACTGCAAAATCGCATTGAATAATGAAACAGTACAGTGTAAATACAGTAGTCCAGGACCTTTGTTTTCTGTATCTCTTCTATCGCAGTTTATCTTCTTAATACATTCAGATGGGAATTAGAAGACCGATTTCTTATATACAACAGTGATAGGCTATTTAAAAGCAAACAGATTTAAAAGCTGTTTTGCTTTTAAAGCAACATTGAAACTCTGAAGGAAGAAAATGAAGATAAATATCTCTAAATGAAGATCATTGTTTTGAATTTTCAAGTAGATGAGTCATGTAAGAACTCAAAATGTTACAGTATGTACAAAGAAAGCTTAATTGAGGAGCAAAACATAATGTTCCCAGAATAATTTTGCCTTTTAAAAATTAAAACAGGAAGATGGCTCAGAAGTTGGTGTAGGAGGCGCCCAAGTAACGGGCTCTAACACACGGAAGCACATATTGCAAGTTTCCACTTTCCAGATGACGATACTAATGCTCTTTAACAACAGAGAAAAATACACTTTTGAGGTATGAGCTGTGACTTTTTGTGCTACATGTAAAATTGCAGATAACAAAGCTATTATGGATCTGTAACTCTAGATTAGAGTCCAATACAGGATGCCAGCCAAAATCAAGACTCGGTTTAGTTTCATTGTAACTATGAGTTAATGGCTTTGAACTTATGTGAGTAATTTGGAAAGATGTATTTAAAGCTGTTGAGAGTTCTGTTTTCCCCAATATTTCCTTTGCACTGTAAAAATCTATTGTTCCATTTCATATAGGAAATACAACAGGAGACAGATATCCCTGAAAGAGAACTTGTACGAGCACTACAGTCCCTTGCATGCGGAAAGCCAACACAAAGGGTTCTCACAAAAGAGCCAAAATCAAAAGAAATAGAAAACGGACATATATTTACAGTGAATGATCAATTCACGTCAAAACTCCACAGAGTGAAGATCCAAACAGGTATGTCCCATTTTCATTCTAATGTAGCATGTCTAGATCTCCTCCCCTCCTGATTACCACCTTCTTGTTTGCCTTTTTTCATCACTACATAATTCCTCTCTCCTAGCATCTTCTCTGCTGGTTTCAAATATACCATGATTTTTGGGTTTTTTTTTTAAAAAAAAAACTTTGCCTGGTCCATTTGCTTATTCCTTATAGCTGTACTGTCTTCCTCTCTCCAAACTTCTAGAATATGCTGTTTACTCCAGCTGTCATAGGTTTCTCTCCTTTCAGCCCTCAGCCTGATTTCTGTTCCTGGCTGTCCCCTAAAGCCTCTGTTGCTGAAATTATTGATTACCAAAGATCTTGATCTCTCTGCAGCCTTTGATAAAACCCTGTTTGATTCCCTTTATACTGAAGGATTTGGGTACTTTTCTTATTTTCTGACTGATCTTTCTGCGTTTCCTTTGCGGAAAGATTTTCCCTCTATTGGTGCTTCTCCAGATTCTTCATTGGCCTTAAAAAGAGAGAGAGACTTTAGCTTTCTTTCTACTATGTGTCCCTGAATAATCTCATCAAGTCCATTAGTTTTCAGGCACATTTATAACCTAATGACCTACTTTCTCTTTCATTCTGCTTCAGGACAGTCTCCTGTACTGGGTTTCACATTTCTAACTGCCTCTAATGCTGTTACCAGATGCTTTGTTGTTTCAAGATGGAATTTGTCTATAGTTTTTCTTGCCTCCATTTTAGTTCTCTACCGTCACTCTCACTCTCCAACAATGCTGTTCTTATGCATTAGCAATGCTAATTGTCTTCCCTCTTGCATTATATCACTGTTTTTTATTTTCAATAAAGTAAGATGCAGGGATCGATGGATGTGACTAAATACACGCAGTTCTCGCTTTGTAAATACTTCTTAAAATTGGAGAAGAAAGATGTTGTGGTTGTATTTCTGAATAGCTGAAATATAACTTTCTTTTCAATTAAGTCTTTAAGAGACTTAATTTTTGGGATCTTTCTCTTGTTCTTTCAGTTGCTGCCAAACAAGGAGAATCGGACCCGGAAAGAAAAGAAACAAGACAGAAAGTAGATGATGACAGAAAACATGAGATAGAGGCTGCTATAGTGCGGATAATGAAATCTAGGAAGAAGATGCAGCATAATGTGCTAGTAGCAGAGGTAATCTCACTGGCCAAGTGGAATTGGAGAATAAATTACGTTTTCAGTTGGAATTGTTTCTTCAAAAGCCATTGGCAAATCACAGTGCCTTTTAATAGTCATTCCTTCTTTCCCAAAGACCCTGGATGCCGTAAAGATGGCTGGTATTGATAGTTGGTGCTTGTTAAAAATTTTGCTCAATTGTAGAGGCCTATGTGAAAATACAGATAGTTGAAAGGGCCACTTCATTCCTTTTCATTGCTCTAAAGCCAGCATTCAGTCTAATGTGTGTGTTCTTCATTTTGTTCCAGGTAACTCAGCAATTGAAGGCACGATTCCTCCCAAGTCCCGTTGTTATTAAAAAACGTATTGAAGGACTTATTGAACGAGAATATTTGGCACGAACACCTGAGGACCGCAAAGTATACACTTACGTAGCATAAAATGTGTTTCGCAAATATGATTTATTCTTGGACTATACTCTTCGCATGAACTGGGAAGTTCTTTTAAATCATTTAATATTAAGATGACCATCTCTTCTATTAAATTACAATACATGTTCTAGACCATTCAGATCAAGCCTTTACACCTTCGGAGAGTTTCTCAACATCAAAATGATTGAGCTTCAAGCTTCTCAGCGTTTATCCCTGTAGAGATCATCCTTACAGTTCCTCGGGAAAATGTGAATGTGCCGCGTTTTTGTTTTCAATACTGTATGAAAACAGGAAAAAAATAAAAACAAATTTAGAAAATACAGCTCATTACAAAATAAAATTGTTGGAATTTCATTTCCCCAAATTTTCAGTGTTGATGTAAATGTGTTTTCTGTAGTGTTGCTTAGCACTTTGCACATTGTATACGTTTGGGTTACAACAAAAACACATCTGGTAAGACCAAATTTCCAAAAAGATTGCTCTGCTTTGAACATTACTTAACGATCCATGTTTGATTTAATCTTCGGTAAATTTATAAAGACCTGAGAACACACTTTTAGCATGCTTTACTTCTCCACCTGCATTTATTCATATTAATAATATGATCAGGAATCTTGTTTTGGGCACAGTTATGGGCTGTATTATTTGGCCTTCCCTTTTGTCATTTGAGTTCTAAATTAAGTTACATATTGATTAGGTTTGCTCTGGTTCCTTTTTAGGAGAAATGGGGGAAATAGTGTGTATAAACTGTATGATATTTTTTGCTGTTGTACTCACTGCTCATAGTGGATTGTACAGAGCGATGTTTTTATTTCACGCAATGTAGGCAAAACAAATTTAAAATAAATGGATTTAGTGTACACAAATCACTAATTCAAATGTATTAGAGCACAGGGATGGCAATTTATTAAACTAAATACTGCCCCTTGGAGAAGCAGATTAGCTTCACTCTATTTATGACGTAGAGTGGGGTTTATGGCTTTTTGATTTCCCACTTTTCAGGAGGTTCAAGTGAAGCCATTGTGCACTATTAATTTACTGTTTTAAAATGCAATCTGAAAATGCAATAAATATTGTTACTTTGATCTTAAAGAAATCTCCAGTTCTTAAAGCAAATATTTTATTTTCTGCATCGGAGCGATTAGCATGATGTTTGCTTGCTCGGGTGATCTCAAGCCAAGGATGTTTCTTTACAGAAGATGGGATTGCTGTAGTCTTACGTTGTATAGTTTGAATCAAAAATTGTATTTTATGTAGCTCAAGTACTGTTTTTACACCAAAGAATTTACCGTAGGTTTCTGTCTTCATTTGAGAGCCACGGATGCCAGCTATGACTTCCCTATGGATTATGTAAGTAGGCTCTGAAGTGCCACTTTTAAATTTGGCTTAGATTAACAAATGATAGCTTTAAATAATGTATATAACACATTCTAATTTTTTTCTTGCTTTTGTTTTGGTGGCATGGTGAAAAAACACCACCACTTGACTAACTTTCCTACATGAAAAAAAATGTTTTGTTTCAATGGGCTATATAAAATCCTCATGTGCCTGATCTGTTTTGGTGCGTTGTAAGGGATCGGTTTCTGAACACATTTTGTTCAATGAATATTCTGTGTTGTTCTTTTCCTGGATGACCTGTACACCTAGTTAGAGGGAAATGTCTTTTCTTATATCTTTTCTTTTTCATTAGTTTATCCATTCTTTCATAGGGCAGAATCTGTTGTTAGCACTAATTAAAACTTGCACATTGAATCGATGATTTATATAAAATGCCCCATTCATTCAGTGGATCTACTATAGCCAAGATTAACAATTGGTTTAGCCCAAAATAGTTTGCATATTATTTATCTTCAGAGACAGATATGTTTGCTAAGGTTACTAAGATTGTTTTAACCAGCTCCTAGTTACTCCAATTTGAAAATGTTGGTGGTTTGCTTGTGTCTGGGCTATATAACGCCAAACTGGATTAATGGTGAAATTCCACAAAATGGAATCTCCTCTGGTGGAAAAATACACAATCATGTATCTTATTAGCTATCTTACACTATATTTCCCTAGCATCTAGCTATCCAGATTTGTGTTCAGCAGCCCATACTGCTATTGATGTAGCCCAAACATAGTTCAAGGATGAGATACTTTGGAACTGCTGCCAATTTGCTAATAATATTAACTAAATCAGTGCTTCTTAACCTGTTTGATATGGGGAACCAATTTTTTCCTCCACAGTGTTCCAGGTATCAACACCATGTTTTGCCCATTAACTTCCTTCCCTCCCTCCCTCCCTCCCTCCTGGAGTCTAGCAGCCTGGAGCTCATATACTGGCACTGGTCCATGGACCACCACATTGAGTAGCACTAAGTAATAAAGATTGAAGTCAATTAGCATGTGTTTTCTTCTTTTTCTGGTATTCTTCATATGCTGTTATGTGCTTGATTTTCTTAACGTTTTCTGAAGAAGGAGGAGATTAGGATGCATAGCTGCACTCTGAATGTAAACAAACAGTACAGGCCCATGTTATTTGAACTAAATACATGAATTATGTCTTACAGGCTTTTTAAAAAAAATTAGCTATTTGGAAAACAACGCTATGTCCTGACAGCCCTGTTTTTCAATTTGCACTTGTTGCTAGGAAGGAGTCCTGCATTGTTGATGAACAGCCAAGAACATGCCACTTAGGGGCCTTTTTCTGCTATGCCACACTAAAGCAAGTCTTTAAATGATATACTAGTGCTTTACAGTTGAAGATACTGATGGAGTGGGAATGCTAGAACTGGGATAATGGTGTGTGCTGGTACAAGTTGGCAAAATGTTCTTCCTGCAAGAGCTGGGTCTTACTAACTTGCTTTTAAGAGTTTCTAAAAACAAAAACACTGAGAGATTATTGTTCGGTAGAGGTTGTAAGAAGAGGGACTCCTATTATTTCTCAAATTTACCTCCCCCCCCAAAAGTTATTTGCCCTGCTAAGCTGAATCCACTTTCTACCTACTTCTGTCCACTGCTTAAATCATGTGATATCTAATCATGGATCTTTCTCATCTGATGATTAATTCTGAATTAATATTGTAGTCTAGAAGGTTTGTTTTTTCTTAATGAGGGATGAAATATTTAATGAAAGCTTCCCTGTTTGCTCTGATGCTTGTTTATTGTCTTGCCTTCAACTGTGTGTCATACTGTTCTGCTGGTTGCATCCCTCACCCCATCCTCTGTGCCACAATTAGATCAGGAAACATTGTCCATCAATTTGGTTTCGTGATGAAGCCAGACATTACTTCCCTTCAAGACTCATTGTGGAACAACAGCATGGTTACACCAGGGTTGCTTCTGCGGGAGTATACAATAATAGCTTTCTCCTGATTCAGTCAAATAATTGCTCAAATCAGAAAGGCTCCTTGCAGTCTGTAAACAGTATGTTAGAACTGAAAGCATGTTTAAAACGAATTAAAGTTTCTAAATTGAAACATTTCCTTTTAGCTCTGACTTGCATAATTGTATAAGTAGATGTTATTTGCAAGGCATTTATTCCACCAGAGGTGGGAATTTGGTGACCTTCCGGATGTTTTTTACACTACAACTCCCTACAGCCCTGTCCAATATAATTAAGAGTGAGAAATGCTAGGAGTTCTTCAACAATATCTGAAAGATTGCACAATCGGCACTTCCGGCTTAAATAAAGGCAGCAATAATGTTAAAATAGATGATGGTAAGGATCAAAAGAAAAATAGCTAGTGATAAAAATAGGAATTTCCTGGGTTAATTGATCTGACGCCAGACACACGTTTTCTAAAATAAAGAAGCAATACAACTCTCTGGGAAATATAACTTTTTGTGTGTAGAATGAAAGTGATTTCCAGTTAATACTGCCCAATAAACATTCACATGAGCAGCAGATTACGTTAAAACCTACATTAACTTATGATTGCAGTCTGTGATTTAACATAAAATAGAACGCTGCTGTTCTTTGCGGGTTTTACCACATTTGCAAGGCACTAGACCTTCTTGCACTTCAGTTGTATTCTTCCTAGTACATGCTGCAATTTTAAGGTGAAGATTGACAGTCTGCTCAAAAATTGGGTGTTTTAGGGAGTCATGTCATCAGATCATTCTATAGTTTCTGTAAAATGCTATGACACCTGAGGCAGAGTAAATGATAGAACAGACTTCTCCAATCATAGTATTGTGACAAGAACCAGCTATCATTTGAAGATGGAGGCACATTTCTTTAAGAAATAAAATACCAAAATATCTAAAATTACCCTATTGAGCTATCAGCTGAGACAGCTTTGCAATTAAGTGACAAACAGGTTTCTTCCTTTATTGATGAAGCTGATTCTCAGAGGTACATGATGACATAGCTTTAAAGCAGGGAGGGAAAACCTGTAATCTAGGTGCCATTGAATTCTGTTTCCTTTCAGATCCTGATAGCATTGGCATTAGTAATGAGAGTTATAGTCCAACACCACCTGAGAGCCAGTTTTCCCACTGCAACTTTAAAATGGCAATTTCCAAGTTGGTTCCTCCCAGATTGGTACTGCTATGAATTGGCTAAAGTTTAACAGATTAGTTGGATGAGACTGGTGCACAGGAGAAGCAATAAATCCTCAGTTGTCTCTAAAACCTTTTGGGGGTGGGTTGGAGTGAGTGTTGTCATTCATAGTTACTGTATATCGTCTTTATAGGACAAAACAGTAGTCAAAATTCAATTTGCTTGACTTGTAAATACTGTGCTTAAGTGTTATCAAAATCCTCATTTATTTCCCTGAGTAGTGCGGTGAAAAGTGAGAGGTTAGTCTGTCCCAGGATAACTGAAAAGAAGCACTGACTGTCTACTCTCTGGTTCCGCTTCTGCCCTTTTTGAATGCCTGGATGGTAAAATGGCCAGGAACACCTGTTCCCTTGAAGCAACACCAGCACTTGCACTTTTCTGAAGAATGGTCCTCAACTTATCCAAGAGTCATATCAAAATCCAACGTTTTGGCCCAAAACCTGCCCCCGACTTATACATGAGGTCAACTTATGCATGAGTATGTATGGTCAATCCATTATGTAACCCTTGACTGATGAACGAATTACCTGTGTTTAATTGTGTAAAAATAAAATACTTTTGTGGCGAACCACACTGTTTCAGTGATGCAGGTGTGTGGTGTATGCACCATCTTGTATGGCGGGTTTGAACTAAAAGGCCCTTGTGGTTTCTTCCAACTCTAGGATTCTATATTCTATCTTTGAATGAGAGCTGTTCTGCTTTGGTATGAAACTTCCCTTTTTAAGACAATATCTGAAGCAGTCTAATTAACTGGTTGTTCTTGTGTGCCTTCAGGTTGTTTCTGACCTGTGATGACCCTATCTTGGGGTTTTCTTGGCAAGGTTTGTTGCCATCTCATTAAACGACTCATTAAATAGTACAGTCCTAATTAGTCTTACTGTGCCTAGGGGAGCTTACTTAGGGATAGGATTTCATACTAAACAATATAGAGTCTACATGTTTACTCCAAACAGTCTTACAGTGGAGTACAAACAAGTTTGCCATCAAGCCTGCCTGGTCACTACAGGGGAACTTTGCCTGTGAAGCTTAGGAAACCTTTATTAATTGTATTTATATCCTTTAAAAGCCACATAGTCACAAAATTGCTTTCATGGCTCAAGTATCAACACAATAAAACAATGTATTATAAATAACTAAAATATAGTTGTGAGGTTTAGTGTTTTTCCCCATCTGTTCTTTTTTTCATTCAATTCAAAATGGTCAAAAGTAATAATTTGAAACATGCATCCCTCTGCCTTTATTTTATATTAAATCCTTAAGACAACCCAAAATTAAAATAATGTATAATTCCTTATGGATGGAAAAGTTCATTCCATTTTTGAGAGATCCAGTAGAGGCTTTCCAATGGAAGAGGGAGATATTAGTTTTCCCAATTTGCTCTTGTTCTGGAGGGTCCCTAATTTTCTGGAGGAACTTCTCCAGGGCTACATTAACAGAAGAAAGAAAGCTGTATTGTGAATGTTGTTTTTAGGTAGGAAATCCATAATGAGATATTAACTGAGCAGCGAGGAAGTGATCTTCCAGGATCCAAAACATTGATTGTGTATTTTGAAACACTAGTACCTGTTTTGCAGTTGTATTTATTACCATGTGCCTATGGATTTAAAAATAAATATGCCCAGGTCTCATAAATCCTGCATAAAGTGTGCACACAACTCTTTTCCTCCCAAAAATGATGACCCAAGTCATTTAGAAGAATCAATAAGTCATTCACAATAATATGTGCTAGTAACTTGATCCATATACAACTCAATATAAAGCAAGGGAGCCAGAATATAGTTTATACAGCAGTTTCTCATGTATATTATAGCCCCTTTTCTTTTACAGTCTTCACTTACTGCTTGCCCTTAAATGCTGTTTTAACCATTGCTGAACATGTTTTATCATGCTCCTGTTGCTTACGTCCAGTTTTACTACTGCATGTAAGCAAAAACCAATGCTTTCAGAAGAGCTGATGTTAGGTAACCAGTTTTAAAAATTATTTCAGCACGTGCAGGGTAATTACTAAAATGGAGCAAATGCTTATTCCTTGGGCAAGTTTATACTTGTTTCACCATCATTTAGTGGCTAGAGTAATAACTGGCAGAGGGCAGATCTGAAATATACAGTAGAAAAGGTAATGGTTTCCCCTGACATTAAGTCAAGTTGTGTCTGACTCTGGGAGGTAGTGCTCATCTCCATTTCTAAGCCGAAGAGCCGGCTTTGTCCATAGACGCCTCCAAGGTCATGTGGCCACCATGATGGCAGGGAGTGCCGTTACCTTCTCGCAGAAGCAGTACCTATTGATCTACTCACATGTGCATGTTTTCAAACTGCTAGGTTGGGAGGAGCTGGGCCTAACAGCAGGAGCTCACCCCACTCCCCAGATTTGAACCGCCAACCTTTTGGTCCGTAAATTCGGTGGTTCAACCCGCTACGCCACCAAGAGTCCCTAGAAAAAGACCTCTTTAAACACAGGTAGAAATAGTTTTGCTATCCAGCCTCAAGTAGGTAGGTAATAGGAAAATAATTGTCATCTAGAATTATAAAGTCCGAAGAAGACCCCAAGACCCATTCATTCTAACCCCCTGCCATGCAGGAGCACACAACCAAAGCATTCCCTACAGATGGTCATCCATCCTCTGCTTAAAAACCTCAAGAGAAGGAAAGACCACCACACTCCAAGGCAGCATATCCTACTGCTGAATAGAAACGCCTAAACATTAGGAAGAACATTAGGAAGATTCCACTTCAGGTGGAATCTTTTTTCCTGCAATATGAAACCATTGTTCCATGTCCTAGTCTCCAGAGCAGCAGAAAACAAGCTTGCTCCTTTCTAAATATGACATCTTTTCAAATGTTTAAATTGCTATAATGTATTGTCAAAGGGTATCTCAGCCAGAATCAATGGGGTGGTGTGTGTTTTTTGGGCTTTGTGGTCATGTTCTAGTAGCATTTTCTCCTGACGTTTCACCTGCATCTATGGCTGGCATCTTCAGAGGGTCTGTGAAGAAAATCCTGCTAGAACACAGCCATACAGCCTGGAAACCACACAACACTCCATTGCTATCATGCCCCATCTTTGATTTCTCTAGGCTCAACATACCCAGGTCCCTAAGCTGTTCCTCATAGGGCTTGGGTTCCAAACCTTTGGTCATTGTGTTCACCCTGCTCTGGATACATTCCAGCTTCCAGGTGAGTTCTGACCAAAGCAGAATAGAGTGGGATTATGACTTCCCTCGATCTCAACACTACAATTAATGCAGCCTAGAATCACTGACTTTTTTGGCTGCCACATCACACTGTTGACTCATGTTCAGCTTATGGTCTACCCAAGACTCCTAGATCCCTTTCAGATGTACCACTTTCAAGCTAGGTGTCACCCAATCTGTGTTTGAGTTCATGCAGAGGACCAAGGTTCAGTTGATCCTCCAGAGCTTGGAGAAATTATCTGTGAGATACAAGACGTAAGTGGCTGAGGGGGGCAAAAGAAGGGCCAGGAATTGTGGGAGTTGAAGTCCAAAACTTCTGGAAGGCTGGAGTTTGCCCATATCTAACCTATACTGTAAAAGTAATATAGATGGATCTGCCATGGCCCAATGCTATGGCATCAAAGGAGTTGTACTTTGACATACAGGAGCTTTACAATTACAATTTATTTATTTGACCAGCCATATGACCATTTCAAAATGCAACACGAATAAAAGACATGGCAAGAAAAGGAGAGGGCAGCAGCTGACCTTCTATTTACAGTCAAAATCTTATTTTCCTGGTTCTTCTTTCAGGAAATGTGCACTTGATAGCTTTCCGAATAAAAAAGGCTTACTCTGATTATGGTGGATCTTTCCTGTCCTTACAAGAGGAATGTCAGAAGATCATTTCTGTTGGGGGACCTAAAGCTGGATAATATTGGATGTAAATATCTCTATCACAGTTCAGTATATGCTGGACAGTCAATCAAGAAATGTTCAATATCTTATCTTCCACAGTTTGTTCTCCCCATACGCAGAAAGCTTTAGCTTTCTGTGCCAAACAGTGCTGGTACCTCACCCAAACTACAACTCCATGGCAGTCAAAGTGCATGAATTCTACAGTGGATAGATGCAGCTTCATTCAGCCCTGCCAATCAATGTGGAGCTGAGGGTATCTTTGGTTGGACTAGGGCATGACGTCAAAGGGAGGCGGAGCTGAAGAAACCTTGATAGGAGAACCAACTGCGTTGCTTTCACTTGGGCTTGGATGTTGCGCCGGGTGAAGATGCTGCTGCGGGGCGCCTTTGCGGGATAGGGGCCAGGGAAGTGAAGGCTGGATTGGGCAGGTAAGCAGAGGCAGGAGGAGGCCACCTAGGGCTGAAAGGAAAAGAGAAAGGAGAGGAGGAGGGAAGCCCCGTTGCCAGAGCATTTGTTGTTGGGTTTCTAGGCGGCTGCGACTGTCGCTTTCTCTGCTTTCCAGACTTCCTTTTTTGCCTCCTTTCTTTCCTTGGCTTTGCAAACCCCAGGAGGGGGACCGAACTTGGGGAAAGTTCTTCTTTGGGGGGGGGGAGGGGGGCTGATTGTAGGATTTGTGAAAAGGGGAAAGGACTTTGTTCCAAGCTCTAGACCAGTGTTTCTCAACCTTCCCAATGCCCCGAACCCTCCTTAATACACTTCCTGATATTGTGGTGACCCCCAACCATAAAATTATTTTCTCTGCTACTGTTATGAATCATAATGTAGATATCAGATATGCCGGATGTATTTTCATACACGATATGCCCAAATCTGATTACTGGTGGGGTTGGGAGGGGATTGATTTTTGTTCATGATGTTTTTGATGTTTTTAGATATTTTCCAATGTGATGTTTTTATTCTATTGATGTGTGTATTTATATATATGGCATCGAATTGTGCCAACTGTTCGCCGCCCTGAGTTGCCTCCGGGGTGATATGGGTGGGGTAGAAATGACGTAAATAAAAAATAATAAATGAATAAAAGTTTTCTCATTTGGGAGTTGCAGTTGCTGGGATGTATAGTTCACCTACAATCAAAGAGCATTTTGAACTCCACCAGCGATGGAATTGAACCAAACTTGGCACACAAAACTCCCATGACCAAGGGTTTGGTCATGGGTTTTGGAGTTTTAGTTCACCTACTTCCAGACAGCACTGTAGACTCAAACAATGATGGATCTGGACCAAACTTGGCACAAATACTCAATATGCCCAAATGTGAACACTGGTGGAGTTTGAGGAAAACAGACTAACATTTGGGAGTTGTAGTTGCTGGGATATATAGTTCACCTAAAATCAAAGAGCATTCTGAACACCACCAAGAATATAATTGGGCCAAACTTCTCACAAAAAACCCGATGAGCAACAGAGAAGAACTGCTCTAGATGGGTCAGTGGGAGCTTTTAGGAGGAAACTAGGAAAAGGAGTATGAAAAGTGAGAGACCGTTTGCCACAGATCTTTGTCCCCCCAAAACTTTATTTCATTTTTCTTTATAAGCATTCACACTAGCTAAGAGCTCCGGATGACTAAGCATCAAAAGTAAAAACATAGTGCCGGGCCTCCATATTCACGGATTTAGCATCTACTGACTCCACTATCCACTGCTTGAACTTTCTTGAGCCTCCAGGAGTTTTGCATCCTCAGAAACAAACTCCAGCAAATACCAAGAGCCCCAGCATTGTAGCCAGAAAAAAAAATGGGGGGAGGGTTGATTTTTTTAAGCAAATAATGAAGATTAATTCCATAATATAAATAATTTAAATAGTATGGTTCATTTTATATTTTATATAGACTTAATTAAATCAATTTAATTCTTGCTTCTCATAGACTTAGCATGGGGATTTGGTTAACCATTTAAAATTCATGAGTAAACCGGGGGAGGGGGGAGGTTATCTGAAAAATGGGGGGGGATAGGTTGAACCCCTAACACCCCCCACCCCCGGCTACATCCCTGAGGAGCCCAACATAGTTAATACAGGTCAAACAGCCAGCATGGCATTGTGGTTTGAGTAAAACTCTAGAGACCAGGGTTTGAATATCTGTTTTGTTATTATAGTCCAGATTGTTTGACAAACTGCATATCCCACTATAGACCAACTTGGACACTGCGGTCATCAAAGGAGGCCGTGCTCTCGGTCCCACCCCCGTCCTAAGCATGGCTGGTTGGAACAAGAGAAAGGGTCTTCTCCATGGATACGTACATTCCAACTGTCATACAGGAGACCTGGAGGAAGGGAAACCCTCAGATTATTCTAAACTTTTTCCTCATTGAGGACTTGAGACTTGAGCAGTGTGTGGTTGAATCCCAACATGTTTGGTCATAAAACCCACAGGATGACCCTGAGCAAATTACACTCTCCGCCTCAGAGAAAGGATAAACCTTTGTGCTAGCAGGACTGCTGACTGAAAGGTTGGTGGTTTGAATCCGGGGAGTGGGGTGACGCTCATCTGTCAGCATATGCACACAGAGCTCGCGGGCTGCAAAGCCAACAAAAGAACTATACCCACGGAGGGTTCAAAGTAATAAATCACAATTTCAATGGTTGATTTAAATGATATTGTATTAATTTCTCATATCAAAGTCACAGAAAGACTTGTCTATTAAGGAAGGGTAAGGACCCTAAATGAAATCCCACGCAGGGGTTAATGCAATAATTCACTCAATATCCCTCGCAGGGGTTAATTCAATATGGATATAACAGCTTGATCGCATATCATGAAATTATACAATGTAAACAGTCCCTGTGTAGGGGAAATTATAAATGTCGGACGCTGAGGAGTAATTAGTCCCCTCTAGACAGATGGTTCAGGCCGACGGAGTCGCCATGCGTTATTGAAAGGCCCAGAAGTCCGTTTCACCGGTAATCCAGTTTTGTCAAGGCAAATCAATATGCGTCCATAATCTGTGAAACATAATTAAATAAGCCATAGGTACAATCGCCCACAATATAACAATATTCATACAGGCAGGGTAAAAGGAATACATACCAAAAAGCAGTATAAATGATGTATAACCCAGGCGTAATAGCCGATCATGGGTGACCCAAAGGTAAACAGTAAAGCACAGGATGGGATATAAATGGATGAGAAGGGTTATGCAAATGAGCTGAGGGGATTACGTCATTCAACCCGTTTGGCCATTCAGTGTCAAGGAGGAGTGTCCATTTAATTTCAGCTGCTCTCAGTAAATCATTACTAGATTGATGAAAATTGGGTCGAATTTGTTGCAGGATCATCAGTTTTAAAGAGGACACGTCATGTTTTTTCTCTTTGCAATGTTTATAAAACATAGAATCCTCAGAAGCTCTATGAATTTTACTTCTGTGTTCAATAAAACGGGTCCATTACCTCCCTCGAAGTCATCCCCACGTAAATCAATGAGCACCCACATGAGATCCCATAAATCACAGATTTCAAGCGCAGGTCCCATAATCCCTGATCTTAAAAGTTCGGTTCTTGGAAATACTATAGATTTCTCTATCTTGGGAGACATTAGCACATACAGAGCAGTGGGAGCAAGGTTTCATTCCAGGACTCATTATGCTCCTAATAGGTGGTCTGTGTCCATGAGAGTGTACCAATATGTCCTTGATGTTGCGGGTGCGTTTATGCGCTATTAGAGGAAATGCGGATAAGCCCGGGATGTCCTTCAAAAGTGGCCAGTATTGTTTCACTATTTTGGCCAGGCAGCTCGAGTGAGGCGTGTAAGTCACAGGCCACACTATCTTGTCAATAGATTCATTCTTTCTCGTGGTAAATAAAGATGATCTGGAACGATTCTCCGCTCGTAGCCTGGCTTTCTCTATGATGGTGGCCGGGTATCCTCTCTCTCTGAAATCCGATGTTAATCTGTCCGCTGCTTGTGTATAGTCATCCCCAAATGAAGAATTTCTTTTAATACGAAGAAATTGGGAAAATGGGAGATTATAGCGTAAAGCATGAGTGTGATGACTGGTAAAATGCAAATAACTATTTTTCTTCACAGCCTTTCTATAGTCCCGTATTTTTAGTTGGTGGTTGATGTTAGTGACGGTCACATCGAGGAAATTCACAGTAGTGGTGCTGGTAGTCGCAGTAAATGACAGGGATGGGTGCCAAGTGTTCATCCAATCCAGGAATTCGGCAATGTTGGTGTCATGATGAAGGATCAGAAATAGATCATCTATGGAAGAAAAGGGGCAAAGATGGCGGCAGGACGGGTGTCTTGAGAGCTCCTCAAGACATCAACCGAAATCACCGATCGGAGGGCGAATCGCGCCCCCACCTCAGGCTGAGCCGATCAGCCAAGAGGCAGCGAAGCCAGGGGACCCCATCGCTGGCTCTATAAGTCGCCCCCCTCCTCAAGAGGGGGAGACGGAGAGAGCCCGGTGGCCTCCCAGCCTGGTGAGCAGATTGGTGTGAGGGAAGCAGGCTCACGCCTGCACTCACTGCCAGCCCGGCCCAAACCAACAACGCAAAGTGAGTAACGGGGAGACCTGGGACAGGGGGGACAGAAGATAAGCCAAACAACGGGCGGGAACCCCCCCCCCCCCCTCCCAAGAAGCCCCAAATTTAGAGGCCCAACCACACAAAAACAGACAGGGAGAAGCCACGAGAAGGGCAGTGAACGCGACCCCCCTCCTCCCCTTCCCACCGGCATCACAATTAAGGACGATAAGAGTCGACGGGGGGAAAAATAATAGTAACATCACCAGGCATCAAAATGGCGGACCAAACAACAACCTAGGAGGAACGGGAGGAAGCCTCTTTGAAGAAGAAGACCTCCATGTTTAGACGGGAAATCCCAATCAGCCACCGGGAAGGCGGGGAGAAGCCAGGAAGTGAAGGCAACAAGACATCCGGACTCTATTGGGGAGCGGACACCAAGGGGGAGAAGAGGCAGGAAGTAAAACGGGCGGGAGCCCGCGATCACTGACTGCCCAGTCCATTCCACCAACACCGGAGAAGGAGGGGTAAGGAAGCCTATCGTCCCGGGAAAAGGAGACCCGCTGACCAAGGGAAAAGGGAAGCAAAGGACAGGAGGGAAAAAGCCTTTGGGGACGACCAGAACAGGGGGGAGGACCGGAGCGGAGAGGCACCCGGGGGAAAAAGCCACAAAATAAAAGGAGAAGAGAGGAAGAAAGGGACAGGAGTAAAGAACAAACAAAAACGAAGGAGGGGGAAAAGAAAGAGCCCCCTCCCGAACAGGGGCACCTGGAAAGAAGTGATCAGCCTGGGCAAAGGGGAGGGCTGATTGGTGCAAAGGGCAGTAAGGGAAAGAGCAGCAATCAGTTGGCAGGGGATTTGACAGAGCAGTGCACCCATCCTGCTCTCCTGCCAAGTTTCATCTAGCCAAGCAGCCCATTCGCTAAATAATACTGCCAGTTCTGAGTAGGAGTCCAGACACAGGACAAACAACTATGTCTCTGAAGGATATTCTGAGAGAGTTGCAGAGGCTGCGACAAAAGCAGGACCTGATCCTAGAAAAGGTGGAAATAATGCTAGAGGGCACAAGAATGCGGTTCAAGAGCAACCTCACTGGGGGAGAGATGAACAAACTGAAGAAGGGACCGCTATGCTGACGAATGAGTATGAAGAAGGAAAGGGAAAAGATAATGGCAAGGAAAAGGAATCAGCAATGCAAGGCGAATTGAAGGAGAGAGAAGAGAAAAATATAGACCAAAAGCAAAAACAAGAAGTATGGGAACAGCTGGAGTCCATTCAGAGAGTAAAAATGCTGGGGCTGTGCCACAGAATGCTGTCAGCTTGTCCACCAAGACTAGGATGTACATTGCCCTCCAGCAGAACCCTCTCAGCTCCCAAAGAGGAATAAAACCAACGGAACTGGAAAGCACTTCAACAAAAAGAAAAGCCAAGGGAACAAAGAGAGCCGAAGAGGGAAAGATAAACTACAGAAAATATGCCCTCTCCATGCAGTGATGACTACAAGCTATGGCCTCTGGAAACATGATCCCCCAGAGGCGGATGAAGGAGAAGCAGAATCCCCTAAAGAAAATGGTTAGATACGACCTCAGGGAAAAAGGAACGAACAGAACTAACTACCTAACCGACAAATACTAGCTAATGGTCATGGGCACTCTAATCACCTAATTGAAGGGTTAAAAAAAAAACAACTGAGGAGAGATAATAGAAATAATAGTAAAAAGATAATAGTTTCAAGGGACATAAGAAGACCTGACATGGACATACAACTAAAGAAGACGAACAGAAAGAAAGAAGTGACACTTTAAAGAATAAAAAGAACTGTATTAGATATGTCAGAATGAAACCAGGGCTCCTGGAAGATGGAACTCAGCAAGACCCCCCTTCTTTTTCCTTTTCTTTCTATCCTATCTCACTACCCTTGCCCGGTGGTTTTCCCCGCAGGATCCCGGTTCAATCCGTTACCCCCAACACCTCCTATTCCCACCCCTTCCCTTCCCTAACCCTCCTCTCTTCCCCGACCCTTAACCTTTCCTAGCCCGAAAACCCTTTTCTATCTTTTATTCAGATGTAACCAAAACTTTCAATAAAAATTATTTTTTAAAAAAAGAAATAGATCATCTATAAACCAACTGTATAATTTGACCTTGCCAGAGAAGCGGTTTTGAGTATGAGGAAACATAAATTTATCTTCTAGATGTGCCATGAAAATGTTCGCCAAGCAGGGGGCGCAACTGAGCCCCATGGAAATGCCACATTGATGAAAACACCGGAAAGTTTCTTATTCAAGATCATCCTAAGATACCTTCCCTATATTGTTTGCCAAAGATTCATAAAGACCTCATTAATCCTCCTGGTCGCCCAATTTTAGCCGGCTGCGGCGGAATCCTGGAACCTCTTGCCCAATTTTTGGATTATTATTTACAACCATTCGTCTGGAAAACTCCAGCATTCCTAAGAGACACTACACATTTCATCTCGAAGGTAGAAAACTTTATTTTGGAACCTGGGGACTATTTAGTAACCTTAGATGTAGTTTCTCTTTATACGAACATCCCAATTCCGGACTTGAGAGATGTAGTAGAGAACTGCTTTTATAATGCGGTATCCACGGATCAACCTCATCCAGGCTTCTTGATGTCTCTTTTGATTTGGTCAGCGACTACAATTACTTTCAATTTTGGATGACCACTATCTTCAGATCCATGGCATTTCCATGGGGCTCAGTTGCGCCCCCTGCTTGGCGAACATTTTCATGGCACATCTAGAAGATAAATTTATGTTTCCTCATACTCAAAACCGCTTCTCTGGCAAGGTCAAATTATACAGTCGGTTTATAGATGATCTATTTCTGATCCTTCATCATGACACCAACATTGCCGAATTCCTGGATTGGATGAACACTTGGCACCCATCCCTGTCATTTACTGCGACTACCAGCACCACTACTGTGAATTTCCTCGATGTGACCGTCACTAACATCAACCACCAACTAAAAATACGGGACTATAGAAAGGCTGTGAAGAAAAATAGTTATTTGCATTTTACCAGTCATCACACTCATGCTTTACGCTATAATCTCCCATTTTCCCAATTTCTTCGTATTAAAAGAAATTCTTCATTTGGGGATGACTATACACAAGCAGCGGACAGATTAACATCGGATTTCAGAGAGAGAGGATACCCGGCCACCATCATAGAGAAAGCCAGGCTACGAGCGGAGAATCGTTCCAGATCATCTTTATTTACCACGAGAAAGAATGAATCTATTGACAAGATAGTGTGGCCTGTGACTTACACGCCTCACTCGAGCTGCCTGGCCAAAATAGTGAAACAATACTGGCCACTTTTGAAGGACATCCCGGGCTTATCCGCATTTCCTCTAATAGCGCATAAACGCACCCGCAACATCAAGGACATATTGGTACACTCTCATGGACACAGACCACCTATTAGGAGCATAATGAGTCCTGAATGAAACCTTGCTCCCACTGCTCTGTATGTGCTAATGTCTCCCAAGATAGAGAAATCTATAGTATTTCCAAGAACCGAACTTTTAAGATCAGGGATTATGGGACCTGCGCTTCGAAATCTGTGATTTATGGGATCTCATGTGGGTGCTCATTGATTTACGTGGGGATGACTTCGAGGGAGGTACGGACCCGTTTTATTGAACACAGAAGTAAAATTCATAGAGCTTCTGAGGATTCTATGTTTTATAAACATTGCAAAGAGAAAAAACATGACGTGTCCTCTTTAAAACTGATGATCCTGCAACAAATTCGACCCAATTTTCATCAATCTAGTAATGATTTACTGAGAGCAGCTGAAATTAAATGGACACTCCTCCTTGACACTGAATGGCCAAACGGGTTGAATGACGTAATCCCCCTCAGCTCATTTGCATAACCCTTCTCATCCATTTATATCCCATCCTGTGCTTTACTGTTTACCTTTGGGTCACCCATGATCGGCTATTACGCCTGGGTTATACATCATTTATACTGCTTTTTGGTATGTATTCCTTTTACCCTGCCTGTATGAATATTGTTATATTGTGGGCGATTGTACCTATGGCTTATTTAATTATGTTTCACAGATTATGGACGCATATTGATTTGCCTTGACAAAACTGGATTACGGTGAAACGGACTTCTGGGCCTTTCAATAACGCATGGCGACTGGTCGGCCTGAACCATCTGTCTAGAGGGGACTAATTACTCCTCAGTCCGACATTTATAATTTCCCCTACACAGGGACTGTTTACATTGTATAATTTCATGATATGCGATCAAGCTGTTATATCCATATTGAATTAACCCCTGCGAGGGATATTGAGTGAATTATTGCATTAACCCCTGCGTGGGATTTCATTTAGGGTCCTTACCCTTCCTTAATAGACAAGTCTTTCTGTGACTTTGATATGAGAAATTAATACAATATCATTTAAATCAACCATTGAAATTGTGATTTATTACTTTGAACCCTCCGTGGGTATAGTTCTTTTGTTGGCTCATCTGTCAGCTCCAGCTTCTTGTGAGAAACGCCTCCCACATGATGGTAAAAACATCCGGGCATCCCCTGCACAACATCCTTGCAGACGGCAAATTCTCTCACACCAGAAGCGACTTGCAGTTTCTCAAGTCGGTCCTGACATTTTTTAAAAGCCACTCGCCCTGCTCCCCTCCAAACCAGTCTGACCAAGAAAACCCTGTGATAGGTTAACTGTAGGTCTGCCATAAGTTGGAAGCTTCTTGAAGGAAAATAACAAAGAACAATTTGACAATATCAGTGACTAAAAATAACACAACTACAGTGACTGCTTATAGTGTCTACAGATTGAAACACATGATTCCAAGCATCATTGTACCTGAGGATTAATAGCAGCTCTGGCCAGAGTGTGTGTGCCTTAAAAAGCTCAAAAAGTAAAAGCATACAGTTTTAGTCTTTTATGTATATTGATACACTGTATATAAGCATGTGGAAATGTCTTTGTAAGTATAATTAAATGTAGGGATATTTTGTATACAAATATAAATTTCTTCACAGGCAGTCATTTTGGTGTTACCCTCTGATGGTGTCACCCGTCTTCTCTTCCTTCCCAGAGTCCTGAACATGCCTTCAGCGCCAGGTCTGAAGTGTCCCGTCATTCTGCCAGGGAAATCCTTTTCTCATAGTATGTACGTATATACTCACATTTAGTTGAATTCAGTCTTTTTAACTATATATATATATAGTTCTCACTGAAATAAATTTCCAAATATTTTGCTTTCATGGCTCTCTGAGTCAAAAAGGTTCCTGACCCCTGTCCTAATTTAATATTCAGCCTCCTGCACAATACCGACCTGGGTCCAACTAAATTACTGAAAACAGTCTCAAAATTATAAAGTTACACATTTAGAATTGCAGCAAAATAAAATAATAGTCTTCTAAAATGCCATTAAAGAATATAGAAAGCAGCAAAGACAAATAAATTGCTTGCATTACTCTTCAAAAGAAATTAATACGTTTTCAACTGCTACCTCAATGACGGAGCAATGATTGGATCTGTGATGGAAAGGAATCCCTGGGTAAAGTACCAAGGTTTACCTGGGTTACAAATGCATTCATTTCCCAATTCACTAATATTTTGCTCTCTCCTCTTGCGCCCCAGCTTTGCTTGGGCGAGAAACACCTCTGTCTTCCTCACTCAACTATTTTTTCTTCTTTCTAGCCTCACTCTCCCCACTCCCCACCTTCCCATTGTTCATTCTGCCTAACTTCCTTCTCTTTGTATTACCACCGTCTACAACTCCACATGCAAGCAACCTGATTTCCATATTAGCCATATTATTTGCCCAATATGCAAATCATGTGACGGGTCAGGAAAGGGTTGAGAAGCGTGCACACAGAGCTAGTTTCTCGCTCCCAAACATTCCTTTCAAAGTTGCTTAATAGGCAGAAGGCTTGGCATGTAATGGGCAGCCTGCAGCTCAGAATGCCTTGCACACTTCAAGAACCCCTTTCCATTGCTACTTTCCCCTTCCATAGTTTGGGCACTTTTAACAACTGTAGGCAATGCTAATATGGCACAAGAATACTTTTTCCAGTAATAACTCAAGTAATAACCCAATGGTTATAATTTAAGATTCAAAAAGTTATATACTAGCCTAACATCTCAACATAATATACATTGAGATTAAACAATCCACAAATTTGCTGGCTGTTGTTATGTGCTATCAAGTCATCTATGATTTATGACTTATGGCGACAGACATTTATGAAACTGTTATTAACAGCTGTGCCCAGGTTTGTATCTCTGAGGCACTCAGACTCAATTGAGTTCTCCTATGTAGTTGGATGTGCAATGGATTGCAGCCTTAAAGATGGTAACATTGAAAGGGGACTTTTATTTGACTCCAATGTCTCTCATAGAATCATAGAGTTGGAAGAGATCTCGTGGCCGATCCAGTTCAACCCTCTGCCAAGAAGCAGGAAAATCGCATTTAAAGCACCCTCAACAGATGGCCATCCAGCCCCTGCTTAAAAGCCTCCAAAGAAGGAGCCTCCACCACACTCCGGGGCAGAGAGTTCCACTGCTAAACAGCTCTCACAGTTAGGAAGTTTTTCTTAGTGTTCAGGTGGAATCTCCTTTCCTGTAGTTTGAAGCCATTGTTCCATTGTGTCCTAGTCTCCAGGGCAGCAGAAAACAAACCTGCTCCATCCTCCCTATTATTTCCCCTCACATGGCCATCATGTCGCCTCTCAGCCTCTCATACCCAGCTCTTTAAGCCACTCCTGATAGGGCTTGTTCTCCAGACCCTTGATTCAAGGACTGCCTGTATATTGGGCATTAAATTGTACTTCTGTATTTTTCTTTTTTATATATAGTGTAATAATGGGACCAGAAAGTGAAAGGTGATCTGTATATTCTAATACATAAACACAACGGCTTGTTTAAGACAGATTGTTCATAATGCTGTGTCTAATTACCAATTTTTTACAGGTCCCATTGTGGTGAATTTGTAGCTTTTGCCCTTCAGTAAGTACTCCTTCCCTTGCAGACTATACATTTTTTATTTAAGATAGGATATAGAAGATTAGGTGCAGAAACAATATTTGGGGAAATAGGTGCTAAAACTTCATTGTTCGATTCATGCAATTTTTCTCCCATTTATGTTGCAAATAATAAAAAAACACCCTTTCTATTGGCTCAATTGTAATTTTCCGTTGTCTTAAACTTATTTCACATGTCCTGTACCGGCAGGAATGTGTTACTTAGAAGATGTAAGGAAGTGCATTTTAAACATGCAGCAATTGCTAAAGAAGAGAGCTTGAGTAAAAGGCCACATATAGCCAAAAAAGAAGACTAAATAGTTGTGTTTTCTCAGTTTTTTAATGCAGCATCCATTTTTAGCGACAAGAACTGATCCCACTCTTAAGTGGATGATTTCAAAATAACTGATAAATCCTATTTTTACATATGCCATATATGATATTACTTTTTACAACCTGTAGAATATTAAATGCAGAGCTTTATTAAGAAAATATTGGCATATAGCATTTATCAGACGCATGTGTGCAGACCAATAAACATAGCACACTAGCAAATGCAAAGGTCATGGATCTTCCCTTTGGGTGTAACTATTCAGTGGTTGCCTGGTTATCGTAAATGTAATTTCCTGTTGACTTCCTCCATCATAGCCTCCTCATATATAATTCAAGTGTACTCACTCTGTAGTAGGTAGGTGGTCATCTTCAGAGGAAGTGCTTTTTATTATGAAATGGCTTATAGCTGCACTGCAGTATAATTTCTGCTAACACCAAATGTACTTGAATGGATTACACCCATGAGAGAAGATAGCCAAGTCTACTGTAGCTATCTCTCTGTGTGTATATGTCTATGTGTATCTGAAGTGATGAATAACAAGAACTAAAAACTATAACAGAGCAAAACATTTCTATTTCTTTTTAAAAAAATAATTTGTATTGATAGTTTTGAAACATTTATAAAGATATACATATACACATAAACAAATGAGATCAGACTTCAAACATATAACCTTCCCTGTTATGCACGCATAAAAAAGAGAGAAAAAGAAAAAAGAAAAAATATTTTAAAAAGAAAAAAAGAAAAAATTAAAATATTCTGACTTCCATTCTTCTTCCAATCCTTTTCTCTATTTTATTCTATTTCTCTAAAACAATTCTCTAATAGAGTTTTTTATAGCATCTATATTTGCTCCACTTTTCTATTTTAGTTGTCCATTTCATGTTTGTTTAATATTCCTTTATCAAATAGTCCTCTAAAACTTTCCAGTCTGTTCTTTCTTTATTCCTTTCCCATTATTTCTGTTTCTATCTGCTTCCATCAAAATATTTTGCTCATGTTATATTTTTAGTTCTCCTTGTAAATTGCTTCAATGAATATACTATATATATATATATACACACACACACTAGATAGATAGATAGATAGATAGATATATATAGAGAGAGTAATTAACTGCATCAACGCTCTTAATTCGTATGATTTCTTTTTAATTTTATGGCTGTAATCTTTTAATTTTGCCTAATGACTATTCAGAACCTCCAATGCTAAAATAGGAAGGCTGTATGTCCATGTTCTAGAAGCGTTCTCTCTTGATGTTTCACCTGCATCTATGCCAGGCATCCTCAGAGGTTGTGAGGTCTTTTGGAAACTAGGAAAATTGGGTTTATATATCTGTGGAAAGTCCAGGGTGGGAGAAAGAACTCTTGTCTGTTGGAGCTACGTGTGAGGTTAATCACCTCTCCACAAAGAATTCCCCCAGGCAGTAACAAGGCACATCTAAAAACTGTCAGGCCATCAAATGCTAATCAAGATGGCCAATTGAAACATTCACAACGAGCTCCGACAAACAAGAGTTCTTCCTCCCTGGTTGTTCAGCACATTTTTAATGCTGAAAAAGACCCCCTCAGCTTATATTCAAGTGAGGGTTTTGGCGGTAAGGTGTGGGGATGAAAGTAGCCCTTGTAGGGCTTCTACCAGCTGCAAACCATCACTGGACCCCACTGAATTAGTGAACTATCGGCCAGTTTCCAATCTCCCCTTTTTGGGCAAAGTCATGGAACGTGTGGTGGCTTCGCAACTCCAGGGGTTCTTGGCAGACACTGATTATCTGGATCCGGCGCAGTCTGGCTTTAGGCCGGGACATGGTACTGAAACAGCCTTGGTCGCCTTGGTAGATGATCTACACCGGGAACTCGACAGGGGGAGTGTGTCCCTGTTGGTTCTGCTGGACCTCTCAGCGGCTTTCGATACCGTTGACCATGGTATCCTTCTGGGTCGCCTTGCAGATATGGGACTTGGGGGTACTGCCTTGCAGTGGCTCCAATCCTTCCTGGAAGGTCGTACCCAGAAGGTGTCATTGGGTGACACCTATTCGGCTCCACAACCGTTGTTGTGTGAAGTCCCTCAGGGCTCAGTACTGTCCCCGATGTTATTTAACATCTACATGAAACCGCTGGGAGAGATCATTCGGAGTTTCGGAGTAAGGTGTTATCTGTACGCAGATGACGTCCAGATCTGTCACTCCTTCCCACCTGTCACCAAGGAGGCTGTCCAGACTTTGAACCGGTGCTTGGCTGCTGTGTCGGACTGGATGAGGGCTAGCAAATTGAAACTTAATCCAGACAAGACAGAGGTCCTCCTGGTCAGTCGAAAGGCCGAACAGGGCATAGGGTTACAGCCTCTGTTGGATGGGATTACACTCCCTCTGAAGACGCAGGTTCGCAGCTTGGGAGTGATCCTGGACTCATCGCTGAGCCTGGAACCCCAGGTCTCGGCGGTGGCTGGGAGAGCTTTTGCACAGTTAAGACTCGTGCGCCAGCTGCGCCCGTTCCTTGGGAAGGCTGATCTGGCTACGGTCGTCCACGCTCTGGTCACATCCCGAATAGATTACTGCAACGCACTCTACGTGGGGCTGCCTTTGAAGACAGTTCGGAAGCTACAACTAGTCCAACGGGCGGCAGCCAGATTACTAACCGGAGCTACATACAGGGAGCATACCACCCCCCTGTTGTGTCAGCTCCATTGGCTGCCTGTCCAATTCCGAGCTCAATTCAAAGTGCTGGTTTTGACCTTTAAAGCTCTATACGGTTCTGGCCCAGCTTACTTGTCCGAACGCATCGGCCTCTATGTCCCACCTTGTAATTTAAGATCATCCGGGGCCCTGCTCTCGCTCCCGCCAACCTCTCAAATGCGGTTGGCGGGGACGAGAGGGAGGGCCTTCTCGGTGGTGGCCCACCGTCTGTGGAACGCACTCCCTATTGATATTCGATCAGCTTCATCCCTCCTAACATTCAGAAAAAGAGTGAAATCCTGGCTTTGGGACCAAGCGTTTGCACCCTAGCACAACACGGCACTTTAGACTGGTCAGTTGGAAAATTGGTGGTTAAGATCTAAGACTTTGGATGGAACATTGTTTTAATGGTGATGAATGTATATGATGTTTTTAATATTAACTGTATTTTAATGTATTGAATTCTAGGTGTATTTTAATGTATTTTAATTTTAACTGTGTTTTACTATGTATTGTGTGGCATCGAATTGTTGCCGTCTGTTAGGCCGCACTGAGTCCCCCCTCGGGGGTTGAGAAGTAGCGGGGTATAAACACTGGAAATAAATAAATAAATAATAAATAAGCCTCTTCCACTTCCGGCACAACAATCCAGCTGGATCTCTGTGTCAGGAGAGGAGGAGATGTGGGCATGTGGCCTTCCCTTTCGGCACAGCAACCCAACTGGGTTGCTGTGTCAAGAGGAGAAGCTGTATACCTCAATGTAATTTTATTGGTATGTATTTTTATTTTGAAATTTACCTGTAGCTGCTACATTTCCCAACTTAGGCTTATACTCAAGTCAATAAGTTTTCCCAGTTTCTTGTGGTAGAATTAGGTGCCTCGGCTTATATCTAACCATGTCATGAAATTGTCTCTCAATATCACCTCTTCCATCAATCTGAAAAGAAAAACCCAGTTTAAATTGTTAAAAGCTTTTACTGGGTCCAAAAATATTAATGCAGATATGGAGATATGTTCAGACAGGTAAGCTGGACCATTTAGGGTTCTGCACACACAAGCATGCAGACATTGTTTCAGAAGTTATAAAAATTGCTTATTTTGACTAAAATAATCTAGATCCTCCCAGCCAGCACACTTGGAGTTATAGTCCAAGGAAAACTCCTTTTCAGGTCCAGTATTTGCTTTATTCATTCCACATTCAAATATTAATATATTTCTCTGAACTTTAGGTACCCCCTTCAAAATTTCAAACAGACATGGCCTCAGTTTCTGGGAATCCTAACTCTCTGTGGATAATTCAAAATCTCAAAGACATTTACATTTGTGCATGTGATTGTCTGTGAAGCTTTCAAATGGGACCAACTTTATAAGGCTTAGTAAACTCCTCAAGCAAGGTCTGGAGAGGCAAAAGAATAGCACAGTGCCAGCTGCAATATAAATTACTGATTAGAAGAGCTGCCAGAGCGTCTATTGTGAGAGCACAGTATGAGCCACTGATCCTCAAAAGGTTAGCGTAACGGTGGAGGCGCCTGCGGCTGTCATAAATGACACTTTACCTTCCAATTCTGAAGGGGAGAATAACTCTGAACTTTCCTCTGAAAGGTTAACTTTGTGAAAATGAGAATTATATTGTTTCATGACATCAGACGACACAGAAAGGCATAACCTATGCTTAACATTTAGCAATATTATCGCTGCAGTCATACCAAATATTACAAAAAGTTATTTTTTAAAATCCTCTGTCAAGTGTCGTAAAATAGTATTGCCCAAAAGCCCTCCTGTAAAATGAATATCATTTCTAATATATATTGCTGAGAGAGAATTGAGATTAAAAATATGAACTCAGTAGAAATAAGGCAGTTCTTCTCTAAACTCCTTCCTTAAGAAAAGTAGATGGTTTGCTCTGAACAAAAAGTCCTTTGGACGTGGGGATATTTTAACCTTCAAGAAAAATATGACAAGAAATATATGCAGCAAATTAAATTAGTAATGTTGAATGGTTAGTTGTGTAACAACGGGGCAAAGTGAGGGCATTGGCTCAACAATGAGAATACCTTTGTCTAAATGGAAGTTTCCTTTTCACCAAAAATTTATGGTACGGAGTGAGCCAGACATTGAAAATGGTTCATACCTTGAACTTTTTTATTTGTTATTAGCTGTCCCTGGCCACATGTTGCTGTGTCCCAGTCTGGTTAAATGGAAAAGAAAGAAAAGAGAAAGAGCAGGTTTCTAATTTTGGGAGATTTAAGGTTTTGAGCAAACTGTGTGTGTGTGCCCCATCCCCCCCCCCCCCCGGCCTGGATTTCTCTCCCTGTGCCACCACCCTTTTCCCACTCTTCTTCCAGTTCTTCTCTGGAGGGAGGCAGGCAAGCTCAGTGGGGGGCAACCAGGCTGCAGATCCCAAATGTCGGCTCCAAGCCTGATGGGGTTTGTGCTGTGCTACAGCTGGGCAGGAAAGCAGTGGCACTGGGGGCCTCTTCTCTTGGAAGAAGGGAGGCTGACAAGAAAGATACCTTGGACCCGGCGGCAGGACAAGGACGGAGGAAACTGGGGATGGAGGCAGTGAGGAGAACATGGATGGTGGCAGATGAGGGCCAGTGTGAGAACATGCCACACAATTTCAAAGCAGTCAGTGAAGTATTTGGGGGAGATTTAAGGTTTTGAACCTTAACAATCGCATAGCATGTGTTGCTTAGACGTCCAGCATATGGAGTTTTTTTGAAGCATAACATTTTACCTGTGTCAGTTGTGACATCTATATAATAGTAGCTACGTGAAAACATAAAAACATTTGCCTGTTCAAGTGCTATGTTGTGCCAAAATTTCAAAGCAATCAGTGAAGTATTTTGGGAGATTTGAGATCATGAACAAACTGACATTTACATTTTTATTTATATAGATGTTCACATTCCCTTTTGACACTTGCCTGCATCTTTTCTTTGAAGGCCTAAACTGTATTTTTAAATGTTGCATTGGCATTTTAAATTACTGCAATGGTACAATTTGGGAACTGAAGGAGAATTTCCTTGGAGACCAGAACTCATATTTGAGGAGGGTGGGTTAAATACCTAATTTTGTCCCCCTCTAACAATATCCCTGAATGAAACTACATGATCTGAAGTTCAGGGCAATATATGTGCCCTTGAGAGATATTGTTCTACAACTCTAATTATCTTCACAGATAACACCCAAGCCTGGTTACCAGTATCCTTCTATGGGGTTGAATCCAATATATGAAAAACTTGGCACTTTAATCACTTGTACCTTCCTACTTTACAACATCTCTTTAAATATACTTTACTCTCTTCTTTAACTTTTGCAATATCTTAGCACTGAGAACAAACAGTGTTTGTGCCTGCCCATGCAGTGCATGTTTTGTGCCATGGCATAGAAAGTGTGAGAGGAAAATCAATCTAAAGCATGGGTTATTGTTGTTAAAACCCATGTGATAAGTATTGAGCAGACAGGGGCGGTCCTACAGGTAGGCCAAGGAAGCGGCCGCATGGGGCGGCATCTGGGTAAGGGCGCATTCCCCCGCCCGCCAGGCAGCGTCCGGCCTCCCACTCTCTTTCTCCCTCTCCCGGAGCATGCGCACAACCACCGCCCCCCTCGCTGTCCCTGGGCTGTGCGCACGGCCAGCCGTCTCCACCAGAATGGCCCCTCAGATGGGAAGCCACCAGCCGGGCGAAGGCGCGAAGCCACCTGCTCAGACTGCGGGGCCCACGGCATGAGGGCAGCGAAGGCGGCTCCTCACTCCTAGTCATAATAATACGAGTCGCGGACCCGAGAGGCCCCAAGTCACTGCTGCTGCCACTGCCGCCACCTCCGCCATGTCCCCCCTGGCCTCGGCGGCCGCCCTGGCCTACAGCAGCAGCGAGAGAGGCAGCAGCACCTTGGTGCCTCAGGAGGAGGAGGCGGAGGCAGCGGAGGGCACCCGCGAGGAGGTGACGCCATGCAGGGCTTGCCTCCTTTTCCTTGGCTTGCTTTTTTCCCCTTCCTTGGCTCCCTCCAGGACCCCCTTCTCTCTTGGAAGAGCAGACGCAAAGGGATGGATGGATGGGGTGGGTGGACCTTTCTCCCCTTCTTGAGACTCAGGGGTCCCAGGGAGTTTGTTCTCCCCCCCCCCCCATAAGGTCCTTAGGCTATGGCAGGTGCCTCTCCAAACTACAACTGCCAGGACCCCGTGGCAGTTAAGCAAGGGCAGGCTGCATTCATTCATTCTGCAGTGTAGACGTGCCAATTGCAATATTCACACTTGCCTCAAGCAGACAAGGGTTTTTCCTCCCCCCCCCCCCCAATCTTGGCTGCTAATCTGGTTTGTGAAGAAGCCCCCAATGAGGAGGGCGGCAAAATAATTGGGGGGGGGGGGGCGTGCCAAAATAATGTTCGCTTACCATTTAAAATTACCTTAGACCGCCCCTGTGAGCAGAATAGGCAATCTGCCTTCTTTGTTCACACATGGGAAAAATGGAGGTTTCAGTGAGATATGGTATTAGCATACTCCCACACAGGAAGAATGTGCAGGAAAACGGGAAGCAGGTGGCAGTTACAGATCATAGGAGGTAATGCTGTATTGTGTTATTTCTGCCTCACCACTCCCCAACATATACGTACACCCATCTTGCTTTAAGCTCCCCCTAGAGAGGTTGGTTTTTGACTCATGGTGTCCCAACTGAATGGCAATCATCTTTTGTTTGTCTTTTTTCCCAGTGACTTTGCTGGAATACTGCATCTTGGAAACAGCAGCATTTCCAAGCTGGGTTTGAAATTATGTTTTTTGGAGTTTGAATGCTCTCTGTTTTAATTCTTCATTTTTAAATTATTTTCAATGACTGGTTTTAATTTGTTCTAAAAGATTATTTCAACTTGTTTTTGAAGTCTTTATCTTTTTTGTTGTTCTAAATGTTTTTACATGTGGTCTATCACCTTAGGAAGCTTGATAGGCTGGGAGACAATATGTAAATATAACAGATATTATTATACATGGGGCTGCCTTTGAAGATAGTTCAGAAGCTGCAATTTCTCTCTTCTGTTTAGACATAAGCTCGGCCATAACCCCTAAAGATGTTCCCATTGACCCAGGATGTGTTTACATTGCAGAATTACTGCAGTTTGATACCACTTTTAATGGCCATGGCTCAATGCTGTGGAATTAAGCTGAAACTAAATCCAGACAAGACAAAGATACTCCCGGTCAGGCGGATCAGGGTGTGGGATTCCAACTTGTGTTGAAAGGGGTCGCACTCCCTCTGAAGACACAGGTCCACAGTCTGGGGGTGATCCTGGACTCCTCTTTGATCCTGGAATCCCAGGCAGTGGCCAGGACTGCCTTTGCACAACTAAAACTTGTGTGCAAGGACTACTCTCATGAGAGGACTACTCTCATGCTTCGACAGCTTCACTGGTTGCCAGTCCGCTTCCTGGATAAATACAAAGTACTGGTTATTACATATAAAGCCCTAATCAGGTTGGGTCCAGGCTATTTGTCAAATCGCATCTCCCTGTATCACGTGCACTGTAGTCTACAGAGGAGCCCCCCAGTCCTAGCCCCATCACAAGCTCGGTTGGTGGGAATGAGAGACGTGACCTTCTCTGTAATCGCTCCCCATCTCTGGAACTCCCTCCCTAAAGAAATAAAAATGGCCCCCACCTTCCTCTCCTTTGAGAAACTTCTAAAAATGTATCTATGCACTTTACCATATGGAGGGGGATTAGGAATGCTGGCTAATCTACATGTATTCAATGGCTGTAATGATGCATCTTAAATGTAACATCATTGTCAGCAATTTTTAATGTAATATCTCATAATTTGTTTTAGGATGTACATTGTAATGTTTATTTATGTTTTAGTGTTTGTATTAGTTGATTGTTTTTGTTTTATTTTGATGCTTAATTCCTTGCTGTAAATTTTCTGTCACTCGTTATTTTGTAATATTTGATGTGTTTCCACCTATTTTGAGACATTGAGTGTTTGCCTTTTTATGTGTAAACAGCCCCGAGCCCCTCCAGGGAGAGAGGGCGGTCTAGAAATAAAGTACTATTATTTGAAACACAACAAGATGAGTCCACAGCAGACAAGATCACTCTTCTGGCTGTTGTATTGGATCACACGTTGGACACTTCCCGAGTGTCTAGGACTGTGCGATATATCGGCGAATAATGCATGCAAATCCCAGTAGGGTGGCCTTTTGCAGCTGGAAGCTGGTAATTTTGTCAGTGCTGATTGCGTTTAAGTGCAGGCCAAGGTCTTTAGGCACTGCACCCAGTGTGCCAATCACCACTGGGACCACCTTTTCTGGCTTGTGCCAGAGTCTTTGCAGTTCGATCTTTAAATCCTCATATCGTGTCAGATTTTTCAGTTGTTTCTCTTCAATCCTGCTGTCGCCTGGGATTGCAACATCAACAGTCCATACTTTGTTTTTTAACATGATCATGAGGTTTGGAATATTATTATTGTTGTAGTAGTAGTAGTAGTAGTAGTAGTAGGCGCCCCCTTGTCGTGGGGGAGAGGCTTGCATACCCTAATTAAGTTGTGAGGTATGCTGGCGGTGGCAAAATAGTCACCAGTAGGGTCTCCCATGCCAGACAGGTCACAACCAAAGGGTCTGACAAAGAGCGTCAATGGGCAGGATGGGCTCTCTAGCCTTTTGGCAACCATCCAAGGAGAAGGAAAACACTAATTTCAAACCTGGGCAGATGGTGCTTATCCAACCTGTAAGGTCAACCATCTAAGAGAAGGAAACTCAAACCAAACCTACGACCTGAGGATCTCGCTGCCACCGTCCAAGCTTGCTAGGCCCCGGCAGATGAACCTTTGGTTTAAAGGGTGAGGCCAGTTCTGTGCACGCTGTGCTGCACAAAAAAAATCCATTGCACAGGCTCAAAGGACACATCCAACCTCCGAATCATCAACGTGCTTGTAGAAAGCGTGGGATGAGTCCTTCCTGAATCTTCGTTTGCGAAGAAAAGCCAAAAGTTAAGTTAGTGGTAGTAGTTTGGTGAGGCACTAGCACTTTTGTAGAGAAGGCTAAAGACCTTGAAAAATTAAAAACTCTTGTGATTCGATAGCATTGAGCCATGGCAGTTAAACCGATGTCAAACTGCATTGATTCTACAGTGCAGGCATATCCTCAGTCAGTTTTGTGTTCCAAGTGGCAATGTTTATCTTCTTGTCTTTCCTCCTCTGGGTTTTCCTCTTTCCCTTCCATGGCCTGTATATTCAAATAAAAATACTGATATTTGCTTCACACTTCTGATATCTCAACTTATGAAATGAGTGGCTTGGCAACAAATAAACATTTCTCTGACATGCACGCAAACCACCCTTGCTTTGACATTTCTGTGAAGAAACAAGGATTCTGGAGTAATTGGAACCAAGCCAGAAGGCACTGGGTGGAACAGCACTGCATAGAACTGGCATTTGGAAGCTGTGTCCCTGGAGCTTTTTGTTTCCTGATGTTACTTCTTGGAGATAGACATCTGTTATCTTCCATGTTCACATTGTCTTTGCTTCCGTTGTCATTGTTCCTTTCTGCCTTTTACAGAAAGGTTTATCTGTAGAGTCCAGATGGGTGTTGTCTCTGGAAGACTGTGAGCTTTGCAAAACAAATGCAGGGGAAAAATCGACTTGGCAGAAAGACTCCTACAGCAATTGAAGCAACCAAATATAAATACTGATCCTTGAAAATGTGAGCAACACCGTATTTATGCAGAGGTAGTGGCAGGTCCCTAGTTTCTCCTGAGGATTGACTAGACTTAATAAATCTTGAGACAGAGAGGGACTTTTTAAAGGTCTTGTTAATACTCTTGATCATTTATTTATTCCTCTGTTTTTTGTAATATCCTGTGCAGAAAGAAAAACTGGACCTGGCACAGGCAGGTTGGAAACCTGAGGAGTAACCAAAGCTCCTGTGGGGAAGTGAAGAGATGGGTGATTTCCCCAGCACCTATAGTGCAATCTTTAATTCCAATGTGGAGGTAAATAAAATGAGATTTATTTATTTATTTATTTACCCTATTTATACCACGCCTTTCTATACTCTGAAGGGGACTCAATGCGGTTTTCATAGGAGGAGATACGTTCAAACAGGTAAGCTGAACTGGAACAGTTTAGGGCTTTATAGGCTAAAGCCAGCACTTTGAATTGCGGTCAGAAGCAGGCTAGCCGCCAGCGAAGCTGACGTAATGGCAGTTGTGTGTTCCTTGTATGCCGCTCTGTATGTGAGTTTCATATTGAGCCTTGTAAAATATATAGAAGTACTTAAACAGAAACTGGCTGGGAAGTGCATGCTTTGATCATTGTTCACTTTTCATTGAGGGTCTGTAAGCATGATATCCCATCATTTGTAGGCACTGACTCAACAACTGTATCATTTCTTGCATTTCAAGGTGATGGTGTAATGGATGGGAAGGCAGATTCCTTGGTAATGACCATGCATTTGCTTGCCAAACCAGGACACACTCTTCCTTTGCAGCAAGCCCTTGACAAGCTTCAAGAATGGATCTGTCTGGATGTGCGCCTCTTCCTTGTTTCAGAACGTGTGTCTCCTATTAAATATTATGAGACTTACCGCCAAAAAAGCAGCAGGTTTCCTGGAACATCTGTTCTGTTCTTTCTGCATGAGGACCTAGGGGAAGCACGGATCTTCCAAGTCCATGATTTTTTCCAATATCCACCGTGGCAACGTATCCATGTTGAGAGTGCTGGCGGGAAGCAGACTTCCGATGCCCTGGCTCACCAGGGCTTCTATGGGCTGGATGAGCATATGCCCGTTTGGGGACTCAGGCAGGTGCATTATGGTACAGAAATTGTGCGTGTCACCCTCTACTGTAGCTTTGACAACTATGATGATGCGGTGAGGCTCTATGAGATGATTCTACAGCAAGAAGCGACGGTGCAGAAAAGCACCTTCTGTGCCTTCGTACTTTATGCAACCCAAAGCATTGCGGTTCAGCTCTGCTTGAAGCAGCTGCCTGTGGGGATGTGTGTTGACTCCAAGGAGTCTTCGGTGTTGCAGTTCCAGGTGCATGAAATTGGACAGTTGGTTCCTCTTCTCCCAAATCCCTGTGTTCCAATAAGCAGCACACGGTGGCAAACAGAAGACTATGAAGGAAACAGGATCCTGCTGCAGGTATTTTTTATTTATTTATTTATTTATTTCAGGATTTTACCCCGCTCTTCTCAACCCCCGAGGGGGGACTCAGAGTGGCTTACAGTACGGCACAATTCGATGCCCACATCATTATTTTGTCTCTAAATGGTGGGGTGATAGTACAACAGGGCCATTCTTCTCTGAACTGCTTACTAACATGTGACTTCTGGGTCACATTTGGCTCTGGCCCTTTTAATGCTGAATTTTCAGGCTTGTAAAGCATCCCTTAAATTTTTATCTATTGCACTAGATATTGAATGGCAATATTATAACGGTGGATTATTGTTGCAGTGATTCATATCCTTGCAGTAGACACTGTATTAGACTGTTGTTGCTTTTTTTCATAGGAATTATATTTAGCTCTTTAAAAATATTTATTTAAGGACAGGTTGATAAGGCCTGGGGCCTCCCCATGATTTGCCAGAATTCAGTCAAGACAGATAGGCAGGGCACTAGTTTTCTGGCATTGCAATTTGTTGCAAAATTCATACAGAACTAAGAGCTAAGACAAAATAATTTTATAATATTGCCTGGGATGTGTGCAAACCAGGCCTCTTAAGTGTTAGCCATTTGCCTCATACAGAGAAAACCAGTAGTATTTTTAGGACACAAATTGTTTTAGCTGCACTAAAAAGTTGTGGAATACTTTTTGGTTTTGTTGAAGATGATTTCAGTGGCTTTAAGCCGGTGGTTTTCAACCTGTGAGTCGCCAGGTATTTTGGCCTTTAACTCCCAGAAATCCGAACACCTGGTAAACTGGCTGGGATTTCTGGGAGTTGTAGGCCAAAACACCACTGCTTTAAACAGTGGGCAGAACATGACTGATGGAAAGATGTGTAGTTAGGAGTCCTTTAAACTGGCATCTAAAGTTGATCATGGTGGCAGGACGTATACAGTGAAGGTTAGATCTTAAGTTTTTAATATGCTACTTATATCAGAAACTTTTCATTATTAATTTGTAGCCAAATGCCTTTGAGAAGATCAGGTGAAGACTTGACTATACTACCAGTGCCAGATTATAATTAGCTTCCTTTTTCTTTCATAGGTTCAAGGCATCTCAAATCACAGTGGACACCAATGTTTACCATCTAGTTCACTAAAGACTTTGGATAAGGAAGAGCCCCCTTGCTATCATGTCAGTTCATCCATGGTGACTGCCAAAAGAACTGCTGTAACACAGAAAAACCGAACTCTCCGAGCCATGAAGAATAAAAATAAATCTGCACAGAGTCAAGCACATCCTTCAGGAAGTCAGTGTGGCCAGTCACAAAATACTATTTGCTCATCAACCCGCTCATACAACCCAACAGAGTCTTCTCAACAGGACCAAAGCACTTCCCAAGGAAGATTGGCTACTAAGTGGAGACACTCCAGCCACGAACTCTGGTTGCATCAGAAGGACAAAGAGATGAATGTTGATACAGGCTACAGAGTAGTATCCCCTGAATGCAGTGATTCCCCGCTAAATAGGTTTTCAAAGGACCTGGAAGATATACTTCTTCAGTCCTGGGCACCATCCACTTCAGCCCCAGGTACTGACCCCAGAATCAGCTTACATTCCAAAGGAAAAAACCCTGCATTGTCACATAGTATTAAAAGGACTAAAGACTCACGACATAGAGTGTCAGGCTTTGACTTGGGAACATCAGGAGCCAAGTATGAAAATAGAGAGGAGGAGGAGGAAGAATTCTTTATATGACTTTCTTTTCTACCTTCATTTCAAAGTGCCTTATTTCTGAAATCACAGAATGAACAATCTGTATGCTGCACAAAGACCCTGTCCTTGTGTAGATACCCCAGCTACCTATACTACCTTTTCATATTAGTGTTTTTAAAAAGAAAGCTGAAAAGTAGTTTGCAGGAAATCCAAAATGTTTATGAGCTAGTGACTAATTCTAGGGAAAAAAGGAGCTTGAAAGATTTGAGCTAAGTTTCATGTTCTAGAGGACTATTGTGCAATAGATTGTTTTGATGTTTTTTGAGTTTATTGTTGTGTGCCTTCTGACCTAGTTTTGGATTGCCATAAGTCTGTAATTTCTGACTTACAGCAACCCTAAACGAATCCTATCACAGAGTTTTCTTGGAAAGATAATTGGGCATTGCCTTCTTCTGAGGCTGAAAGAGTATGACTTGCCCAAAGTCACTCAGTGGATTTCCCTGGCCAAAGGGGGATTTGAACCCAAGAATCGTAGTCCAGAACCCAAATACACATGCTTTCACACTTACTACGTGTCCTTACAAATGGGATAGAGGAATTTCTTCCTCTTATAAAAGCTTTTAACATCTGTCTGCAGCCCCCATTTGGTAACACTGCAATTTCACATTCTGTCATTTTGTCTGTGCAGCAGAATTACATCACCAGTTTGCCCAGAGTTTTTTCTAATATCTGCAGATGCATCCCATTTAAGAGACTTTTGGGGCCATAGAGTTTACTGCATTCCAGTGGCTTGTAGATGACTTCTCTGCATGAGAGAACGGCCTACTTTGTAGTGTGTAATGCCATGCTGAGATAGAATCCTTGCAGTAATAAAGATGCTGGAGTTCTCTATGATGGCGGTTTTTGTATTTGGTAGATGGAAAAGTAAGCAAATATTCTACCATATAGCAAGAAATATGTTTTAGAAGCTAGGTTTATTGAGCTGTCAATTAAATGACAACTTGCACTTATTTTCAAGTTGTTATTTTAAAATTGCAGTCTCAATATCTTCTGTTGGGAGTTCTCTTTGTTTTTCTTTCATTGTAGGTGTCTGTTGCTGTTGATGTTGTGACTCTTCAAATTATTTCTAAATTATGGTAATTCTGAAGTCTTGAAGCCAAGCCCTATGGGTAGGGCTGAGGGAGCTGGGTACATTTAGGTTGAAGAACAGAAGAGTAAGAGGGGGCATGATAGCCATGTTGAAATATTTGAAAGGATGTCATACTGAGGAGGCAGCAAACTTATTTTCTGCTGCTTTGCAAACTTGGAGCAATGAGTTCAAATTACAGGAAATAAAATTCCACCTGAACATTAGGAAAAAGTTCTTGACTTTAAGAGATGTTCAACATGGATCTCACTGCCTCAGAATGTGGTGGAGGCTTTTAAACTGAGGCTGCATGGCCATCTGTCAGGGGTGCTTTGATTATGTACTCCTACATGGCAGGGGGTTGGACTGGACAGCCATTGTGGTCTCTTCCAACTCTTATGATTCTAAGGTGAATTTATCAGGAGGTTTTCTTGCCAATATTTGTTCAGAGGAAGTTTGCCTTCCTCTGAGGCTGAGAAACAGTAGCTTCCCCACAGTCACCCAGTGTTTTTCCATGACCAAGCAGGGATTCAAACCCTGATATCCAGGGTTATAGTCTAACACTCAAACCACTACATCACACTGGCTCTGCCAGTGTCTCTGCTCATGTTGTAGAACTGGTTCTTGCTTCACATGACATCTAGTTGTAGACTAGAGCAATGGCACTGTTAACCTGACCAAGGCTGTTCTTCTTGGTGCATGAATAGTGATGTAATAGACCCAGGGTTTGCCAACTTCAAGTGCCAAGGTGTTTTTTTATGGCAGAGATGATTATGCAAATCAACACATTGACTGTCTATATTGTTTATTCCCTATGACCTTAAGCTGCAATCTGCACAGCAGCTAGTGAGGAAGGGGATCGTTTTGCAACAATAAGATGGGGTTGTTTTTGTGATGTATCCCTGCTGTACAGAAAAGTATTTGGGTGAATTGCTCTTGAATGGATAATTAGACATATTAGTTTTGCCATTTTATAAAATGGCAAAATCAAGATTTGCTCTTTGGGTTAAAAAAAAGACATTTTAAAGATGTGGATGGTGGAATAACTGTACAGTTATCCTCCTCCCTCTAGAGTTTTGCTAACCTTGTTTGCCACTTGCTTACAAATGGAATATGAAAAAGCCCTAGCATGTCTCCAGAAATGTGTGCCTTTGGCCATCTTCTTGCACCTGAACTCTAGAAGCAGAATGCTGTTTGAATTAGAAACCTAGATCAGTTTTCCCCCTTTGGTAATACTCTAGTTGCTGCAGAAATGCTGTCTGAGTGAATAGGCTTCTTTCTGCTTGTGCTGGCCCACTTGATGACGCTTGATAATGAAACGTACACCAGGCTTATTGCACGTGGCTTGTGCCTATCGCTTTCCAAGTGCTCTTAACACCAGAGGAGAAGTGATGAGTTATAGTACAACTGAGTCATATTCAGTAGCACATAGCTATATAAATACATGAACATATGGTCAGTGTTGATATGAGTGGTTATACCTGTGTTCCCCTATCTGAATGGTTGAGATGGCCTATCTCAGGCCGTGTCTACATGGGACAGGGTATTCTGGAGTATTTCTGCCCTGCTGAATGCAGAATCAGTGAGTAAGCAATGCAACCTGCTTCGGTAATGGCACATCCCTGTGTCCCCACTGCTGCCAACTATAGAGCCTGTGAACACCAGGTTGTCATATCTGCTGATGTCAGAATGGGTGCCCATAATCAGCAGAGCAACCTCTTGTCTTGCTGGTCATACAGATGCCCCATTCAGACATCAACAAGTGGACAGGCAATGGGCTGGCACTTGCAGGGTGATCCGTGATTAGAAAAGAGAGATTAGCCTTCTCCTGCCCCTGAGCTTTTTCTTTTTGTGTCAGGAGCAACTTGACAAACTGCAAGTCACTTCTGGGGTGAGAGAATTGGTTATCTGCAAAGATATTACCCAGGAGATGCCCAGATGTTTGACCATCCTTGGGAGGCTTCTCTCATGTTCCCAAATGAGAAGCTGGAGCTGATAGACAGGAGCTCACCCTGCTCCCCAGATTTGAACCACCGATCTTTCAGTCAGCAGTCCTGCCAGCATATTGTGCCACCCCAGAGAAAGGGTGATATTGGTAGTGTCCATCTGGGCAGTGGGTTGGGCTGAAATGGGTTTAATCAAGCTATCCATATGACTGCAAAGCCCCAGGATACTCTAGAGTAGGGCTTCTTTAATTTTTCCCACTCACGACTCCTCTCTGCCCAAGAAATTTGTATGACTCTGAATATATAGGCATATAATATTAGTATATCACAGCCCATAATTTTTTGTTGTTGTCTGGGCTTTTCGACGTATTCCTGGGGTATTTAGGGCACTGATTCAGAAAGTTGCATTGGACAAACCACGTCAGCTCTATATTTGGTTATCATGGTTTTCTATGGTCAAGCAGATGATGACTAGTATATGGCATACTGTATGTTCTGTATCTCAAAAACAAGAGGTGATAGGGGGGAAAATGGTGTCATTTTTGGAATCAACAGGTAAACTATACCCAGAAACAGGGCTAATATTTGAAGCACCAAAATGTGTGTTGGCTAGTGTAATAAATCAGTATTTGCAAGGCTTGCTAAACAAGCTTATTTCCCTTTTAATGCAGTCTAGCTGAAACATTTTTGTCAGTCCATTGTAAATACTGGTGCACCCAGTGGCGCAGTGGGTTGAGCAAAGTGCTGAGCTGCTGAATTTGCTGACAGAAAGGTTGCAGGTTTGAATCCCGTCCCGGTTTCTGCCAACCTAGCAGTTTGAAAAAAATGCAAAAATGAGTAGATCAATAGGTACTGCTCTGGCGGGAAGGTAATGGCACTCCGTGCAGTCAGGCAGGCCTCATGACCTTGGAGGTGTCTATGGACAATGCCGGCTCTTTGGCTTAGAAATGGAGATTAGCACCAACCCCCAGAGTTGGACACGACTGGACTTAATGTCCAGTTACCTTTACCTATTGTAAATATGGCATGTTGTTGCTGACAGATATGTGTAAAGGTCTAGAAACCTTTTCCTCTTGTCAAATTTTTGTGACTCCAACATTGAGCTAAGAAGACCCCATTTGAGGCCAGGATCGATAGTTTAAGAAACAGTGTTCTAGAGCAGTGATTCCTGGACTCTAAGCTTCCAGGTATTTTTTAACTTCAGATCCCATGAGCCTTAGCTGTCTTAGACAATGATCAGGACTTTTGGCACTCAAGTCTAAAACCCTTGAAATCCTGAGGGAGACTGAAAGACTAGAGTTTGGGAAACTCTGCTCTGGATTTTCCTGTGAACTCCAGAGTACCCCCTAGATTTACCTAAAGGAGAGCAACATCAAGCTATAGGCAAATATCCAGGATACTTACCAGAAGTCCCTGTGCAATATGTAGACAGCCAGCAATGGATTTTAGGGGAGTCCAGGTTGTTTTTTTTCCGTGTACACAAGCCCTCAAAGAGCTCCTGCCAGTTAGCACGCACAATACTTGTCCAGATGGAACAACAGTTTGTCCTTCTCTTGTTTCCCTGGAACAGACTGAAGAAAATGTGTTATCAGCTATCCAACTACACAGTTTTACTGGCATTTATTTTCACATATTTCTATTGTAGTAATCTCAATATTTTGAACATGATCTTCCCAAACAGAATGTATGGTTCAGTACACCATGTTCATGTTGTTTATAGACGACTCCTATTTTAAAGAAATAAACACTAATTTATATTCACAAAGTGAGACCTATACATTTAAATATTGCACACATTCTGCACTCTTAACAGTTAGAACATTATTCACATCACAGTGCCATAAATATCCAGAGCTGAGAAGTAACAGTTACAATGATTAATAGTAATTGGTCACTTTTTACAGAACTGAAGAAAATAGTGGAAACCTAACAAGGTAACCTAACCAGGCCCTCTGGTGGCGCAGCAGATTAAAACACTGAGCTGCTGAACTTGCTGATGAAAATGTTGGTGGTTCAAATCCAGGGAGAAGGGTGAGCTCCCATTGTTAGGCCCAGCTTCTGCCAATGTAGCAGTTCGAAAACATCCAAGTTTGAGTACTACAATAGGTACTACTTCTGCAGGATGGTAATGGCACTCCATGCAGTCATACTAGCCACATTACCTTGGAGGTGTCTGCAGACAACGTCAGCTCTTCGGCTTAGAAATGGAGATGAGCATCAACCCCCAGAGTCAGACACGACTAGACTTAATGTCAGGGGAAAACCTTTACCTTAACAAGGAATAACAATTTTCCTTTGATTGCAAAATAGTTTTGTGGCAGTAGTCTTACTAAATAGTAGAAGTAAAATTGTGCCTGGTTAAAATATTGGTTCGTGCTATTGCCTTTTATTTATATTTACATAATTTACTTTCTGCTGTGGGTTACATGCATAGGAACACACTGTTCCATTCTGGCTCCTGAAACTTTTTGCAGAATGAGGAAGAATTGTCTCCAGTTCTGGACACCTGCATTCAAGAAGTAATAAAATACAGAGTAAAGCGAAATCATAATTAAATATAATTAATACATTTATCACACAAGGCTCCTAAAATGGATTATGCTGTTGAAAACCCATCTTGCTTGAGACAAAAACATGTCTGCGTAGCCCTGCTTATCACACCAAGCCTTTTGGAATGAGCTTTAGCTGCAGGGATTCCTCAATTTGTGCATTCTCTGTCTTCATACATTTCTCCCTTTTGCTTTCTAATAGAATTAAGGTGCTCTGAGAGTTCAAAGATTCAAAGCTGCACACTTCTTTATTTCAGATTTTTTCACAGTACTGAAGCACTGTTCATATGCATGCTTGAAATATTGATACAAACGAGCATTTTGCAATTTATGGACTTCTGCGAGAGGGAGGAGTAGTTTGTACTTTGTGTTTGTTTATCCCTGAACTGCACAAGTCTCTTGTGTCATCAAGTTTCCAGTCCTCAGTGAGTAGCTAGGCTACAGACAGGGCTAAGGTGAGGGATTCCTTCCCCCACATTCCTACGCATGTTTGCCTAAAGGGCTTTGTCTTTCAACTTCACTGCTAGCCACTGTCTCCTCCCCCTCTGACGATGTAGTAATGGAATTATGTGAAGGAACTTCCTTTTAAGTTTAAAACTGCCCTGGGTTGACCACGTGGTCTCCACCATTTGCTGAGTTCTGTTTTTCTTTCTACCTATGAGGATACACATTTGCCTTTCTCTAGGCAAAATGTAGCTGCATGGACTCTTTATCCTTTTACGTCTTTGGAAGATAAGATTTAGTAAGCTAGTTAGCTCCAAGACCTTTTCTATCAGGAATATATTTTACCTCAATAAATACTTTTGAACCTAAAGTTTGACTGTACCATCCTGATCCACGTTTCACCACACGTAAGTTTCTGCTGGTTATGAAGTTTACTTTTGGTACTCTGTTATATTTATGGTGGATTCACCCCAACTGAGGGCTATTTTTGAGTCTAACAGCTCAAATTCCCCAACACTTTGAAAGCTTTTGTAATGAGGCAAAATCATTTATTATGTCTGTATTTATTTGTTTATTTATTTATTTATGGTATTTGTACCCCGTTGCTTCTCACCCCCGAAGGGCGACTCAGCACGGCTTACACTGCAGCACTACAGGCTGCTACATCACAATACAAATATAATCAATACAACAATATAATCCACATCACATATAAACATTAAAAACAAGTACATAGTCATTAAAATCAGTCTATACATCAGTAGTTAAAACCATAAAACAAAGTACAGAGTCCTCTACCGCTACACCAATCCAGTCAATGTCCAAAAGTGCAAGTTACGCCTGCTGCCCAAAGGCCTGGTCCCAGAACCACAACTATTAACTTTTTTCAGAAAGCCAGGAAAGATGGAGTTGATCTTATCTCGTTTGGGAGTGCGTGCCATAGGCGAGGGGCCATCGCTGAGAAGGCCCTATCTCTTGTCCCCACCAACTGCATTTGCGATGCTGGCGGAAGCGAGAGCAGGGCCTCCCCAGATGATCTTAGGCTGCGAGATGGGACATAGAGGCAAATGTGTTCGGATAAGTAAGCTGGGCTGAGTCAGAAGTTCTACAAAGATGTTATTTGCCTTTTTTTAAAGCATTAATTAACAGGAGAAATCATATTAGAGACGTGGAGCTTTGAAGTTCCTTCATTTAAAGCCATCCCCCTTTCCTCTTCTTTTTAAAGGAAGCAATCAGGGATGATAGGAAAGAAAGGGTTAACTTTTTGCTTTGCAGCCAAGAGAAGGGCAACACACAACATACCAGCAATAGATATCATAGCCCCCCCCCCGTCCCCCCAAACTGAAGCGGATTCATGGTACTGCATTGGCAGAAGCCTCTTTCAAAAACTCTGAATGTGCGTTTCGAAGCCTTAAAATGGGGAAAGATGGAGAAATACCATTTTCATATATCACAGCTTTGACACACTTTGAGGATGGGTTTAAGACAATGCCATTTGTTGGAAATGACTTGAAAACACAACAAGAAAACAAGACATGTATTCTAAAGCCCATTTTAGTCAAATATCATGTTGACCTTTTGAGTTCTAAGTGCTGTTCTTGTTATGGCTGTTTTTTTGCACACTTCATCTAGGAAGCATTACGAGCAAGTGTCTCTGGGAGATTTCATTACTCCCATCTCAGGGAAAATAGAAAGATAGGAAAGGAAAATGTGGAGGCTATTTTAAAAAAAACAATAATGCTGTACAGCTTCTGCTTTTCTCTCCAGCAAGGCCAATTAGTATGCAGAAGGCTTCCCATCCCTCTGCTGCCTATTGAGAAAATGATTCTGCAAATATCTTGGAGCACTGTTCTAATTTTTTGTTTGTGAGTTTAATTTTCAATGTTGAAATTTCTTTTCCAACCTATTCTGGGTCTGTCTCCAAAGCACACGGTGAAGAAGAAAAATAATGGATTATGTGAGCCATCATCAGTGCAAATAAATTAAAAATAGAAGGCTACAGTGATTGAAAGAAGCAGGATGAAACTGACAGGGCATGTTTGGGAACGTGTAGAAGTCATTTGGTTGGGCTAAAAGGCTGGAAAGGTAACAAGAAGAACATAATTTGAGGGATGATGGAGCCCTAAAGTTGCAAGAACTCCTGGAGATTCCATGGAGTCTGAAATTACAAACAACAGCCTTTGTTTCACCAGCAAAAAGCAGTAGGTCTCTCTTAGCTGCAGGGCACTTGTTGCCAAGGGACATGAGCAGGATTTCATAGTAACTTGGAGACACAGTAGAAAGAATTTGGGATTTTTGCCTAGTGAGCTCTGGCCCCAGACCTAAGAGTATGACTTCAAATGGTTTGACATCTTTTGTAATAAAGGAAAATGTCCATGGAATTTATCCTTTTATTTGTAGCACAGCAGTTCTCGTTTGTGCCTGGAGGGCAGGGAATAGGTCCTGGGGTTCCATTAGCTTTAGGGCCTGCAGCAGCAGATGTGGATTCAGAGGATGAGCTAGATGACTGGGGTGAAGCACAGGGCCCTTCGGATGGGCCTCGTTCGCCTGCAGAGAGCTTGGCATGGGATGAGATGATGTTTGGGCCTAGCATAGATTCCGATCACCAGGTGGAGATGGGAAGCAGCGAGGGAGTTATGAACACCCCGGGGGGAGGAATTCCCAAGAGCTTGAAAGTGAAAACATGGACGAAGCCGAGTGGGAAAGTGTTAGGGAGGAAAGTTCTCAGGAAGATAGCGACACAGCTGCTGAGAGGCAAGGTCGCTCCTTCGATAGGGAGACGGGACATTGAGTCTACTAGGAGGGCTTGGTCTAGGGTCCTAGACCGACCGAGGTCCGTGAGCAGAGATTGGAGACGGAGAAGCCTAGGCGTCGCGGACCTCGGCCGAAGGATTAAGTATAGGATCCGGGGGAACGGATCATCAGATATAAGGCCTCGTATTTGCTGAATGGGCGTGTAGAGGGGTAGGAGCACAAGCTAAGCCGTGGTCATCAAGCCTTGCCTTGCATTTGCCTTGCCTTGTTTCTTGATCCGCATTGGATTGCGGAGCCTTTGCCTCGTTTCTTGAACCGCATTGGATTGCGGAGCCTTGCCAAGCTTCAAGTCTATTTGCTACGTTACTTTGGACAAACTTGCTTTTTACCTTTTGGACAATTGCTTATTATTGGACTATATATTCCTTGGAACTGTTTTTATACTCAATAAAGTAGTTAGCCTTCAGTACGTCTCTGTGTGTGTGATTAAGGGGCCCGCTAAGTCCGTGATCGTGACATTATTTGAATTAGGTATTGAAAAAGTGTTCATGGAAAGAGGTGTGTGTTTGTGTGCATATGCAAGCAGGTCTGGGAATGTATGCAGTGCGTAGACACCACCAATATTAATGGAGTCTCCCAGTTTTTCAAAAGAGAATTCAAGGCAAAAGTCCCTTGAAAATTGCTTAGTAAACGTTCAGGGTTTGTTAATCCATAGTTTGGAACAAAGCTCAGAAGTATTACTTTACTTTACTGAAGGAATTCTAGAAGTTTGTACTCCAAAAAAAGAACTTTTCCAAGTTCTGGACCAAGTGTTAAGAATAGCTATGAAGACTTTGAAGACTATGTATTCCCCACACTAAGGCTGAACCCAACATACAGTGGTTTATCTTAACTATAATTTGTTAGAAGCCAACGTTTAACTACAGCTAAAAGTTGGTTTGTTAATATAAACTCCAGTTTAACAGTAAACTCTGGTTACCTGAAAGAAGTGAAGCCTATTGCATTGAGGTGCTCATGAATTTTCTATAAATTGTTGCTTTTGAATTATGAAAGTGCCCAAACAGCTGTATAAAACCAAGAGAGACTTATGTAGACACAGACATCCCAACAATTAGAACTTTTACCCATATTTCTTCCTTTGTTGACCCTTGTCTGATATCATGGATTTTTGTAGCCCTTATAGTTTCTTCACCTATAAAAATATCCTGAATCTGAGTATGTAATTGAAAGATTTGTTTGTTTGTTTGTTTGTTTAGGGTATTTCTACCCTGCCTTTCTCCATGACATGGACCCAAGGCAGCTTACCATAAGAGTATACCAGTCAATAAAATCCTACAATAAGGAATGCATACAAAGATAAAACCAAAATAAAACATCAGTCGATAAAAATTCAAAACATCCAATAAAACCAGAGCCTCCTCCCCCATAGTATGCAACATTATGAGAATTTCTGCGATTTGTTATTTATTTCTGAAGTTGATTTTAGTGTCCTGCAGCACAGAATGTGGACAAATGTACAAGAAAAATAAAGCAAGCTGAGATGAGGTTAAGAAATTCACCCCCAAATGTAGCATTTGAGTGAGGAGGAGGACATTAGTCAATAGTCAATAGGTTCCGGCCCAGCTTACCTGTCTGAATGTATCTCCCTCTATGATCCACCTCGGAGGCTAGGATCATCAGGGGGAGCCCTGCTCTTGGTCCCATCCCCCTCACAAGCGCGACTGGTGGGGAGAGACAAGGCTTCTCAGTGGTGGCCCCTCCTCTATGGAACTCCCTCCCCAGTGAAATTACATTGCCCCCCTCCCTCCTGGCCTTCAGGAAAAAACTAAAAACTTGGCTCTGGGATCAGGCTTTTATTCAATAATGAGAGCAAGGCAATAAGAGATTGTGAATTAATTTTAATGATGACTCAGACTGGCCCTGAAAAATGACCTGGATTGTGTGCTTGTAATTGTTGTTTAATGTTATGTTTACATTGGATGGATTAAATGTTTTTGTTTATTCGTTGAGGTATGAACAAAAACAATGCACCATTGAATTGTTGCCTTTGTAAGGCCACCTTGAGTCCCCTTCGGGGTTGAGAAAGGTGGGATGTAAGTATGGTAAATAAAATAAACAGGTGACATTGGTTTTTTACATGGAGAAAATTAATTTAAAAAATTAAGAATGTGAAAATGGGCATAAAATACAATAGAAAAAAATGAGCACTAACTCTTCCAAGATTGGTGAGAAAAAGGAGAATATGCCCAGTGTTTTTACAGAAATCCGCTACACTGAACTACTATAGTTATGCAGTATCTCCACCTTGTGGTCAAAACTGACATGTTTTTATGGAGATCTTTGTTGGTTTCTTGGAGCATCTCTAGTTTGTTGTTGTTATATGCCTGCAAGCCATTTCCCGTTTTTGGCAACCCCTTGTCACAAAGTTTTCTTAGCAACATTTATTCAAAGAGCAGTTGCTTTTGCCTTCCACTGAGGCAGAGAGTGTATGGTGTGCTTAAAGTCATCCAAGGGTTTTTGAAAATGGAGATTTGAACCCTGATCTCCAGAATCATTAGCCAACACTCAAACCATTTTACCACATTGACTCTATATCTTTAGTATAACTCTTAGGATATGATTCCACACAATGTGAATCGCTGCTCCATATTCATTCAATATCAGCCTATATATTGGAATTATTGGAATTATTGGAGTTATTGGAATTTGGATTTACTTGATCAATGCATCAATGTAAAGGTAAAAGTTTCCCCTTGACATTAAGTCTAGTCCAGTGGTTCCCAATCTTTGGGTCTCCAGATGGTAAGCTGGCTGGTAAAATGGCTGGGATTTCTGGGAGTTGAAATCCAAAACACCTGGAGGCCCAAAGGTTGGGAACCACTGGGTGGTGCTCATCCCCATTTCTAAGCTGAAGAGCCAGCATTGTCTACAGACAATTCCTAGGTCATGTGGCCAGCATGACTTCATGGAGCACCGTTACCTTCCCGCTGAAGCGGTACCTATTGATCTACTTTTTTTCTTTAATATGGAACGCTTCACGAATTTGCATGTCATCCTTGTGCAGTGGCCATGCTAACCTTCTCTGTATCATTCCAATTTTAGTATATGTTCTGCCGAAGCGAGCACCCTATTGATCTACTTACAGTACATTTGCATATTTTTTAACTGTTAGGTTGGCAGAAGCTAGGGCTAGCAACAGGAGCTCACCCCATTCTACAGTTTCAAACTGCTGACCTGGTCAGCAAGTTCTGCAGTTTAGCAGTTTAACCCACCGCGTCACCACAGTAGCAAGTAATATATTAACCACCCCATTTAGGTTTCCCTTCCCACAACTCTGAAATTGTCTGCAATTACAGATTTTCCCAGCAGCAAGGCATTGTTATACTTACAGTATATTTGTTTCAACACAAAATATGTTGAGGTGGTGTGATATTGAATGGGCAGTTAAGACTTATTGGTGTTAGTTAATGATTCATCTGCTTACAAGAGAACAGCAAAAAGATTGCAGGATAATCTCTCTAGAAAAGGAGACTCAGAGAAGGTATTTGATTTAACGAAATTATTTGAAACATGTATTTATTGAAGTATTTACAGGCAAGCACTTCTGAGCTCCAACAATCTGAGTAAAGACTACTTAACCTATATAAGTACATCCTTGTGCTTGTTGCTCTTCATGAGTAAGATGGCAATCCCAGGCCATCTCCAGCTGGGAGTGAGCAACCAATTCCAGTAGGATGCAGCTATAAAACCCAAGACCACAAGACCTGCAGAGCTAGAGGAGTCTGCTGCTGTGGCTGCTATAGGAGGCCGGAACATCCCCAGCAAGCTCTCCTGCTCCTGGCTTGGGGCTCCTCGTGAGTAAGACTGCAACCCCAGGCCATCTCCAGCTGGGAATGAGTAACCAACTGCAGGAGGATGCAGCTATAAAATCTAAGGCCACAAGACCTACAGTGCTAGAGAAGTTTGCTGCTGTAGAAGAGACCGGAACATCACCAGTGAACTCTTCTGGTTGTGTTTTATTAATTGTATCTTTGCTGTTTTCATTTCTAACAGAATGTGGTCATTGACTGTTAACTCCCAGTACATTTAAGATCTAAATATTGACACCCCTTCACTCTATGGTTAGCTGCTTTCAAAATCTTGGCACCTTGTACCCATAACCTTATATCCTCACAGAATAGGACTTTATACCACCTTACCTCATGATAACAACCCATACGATCATATTCTATCAGGGATTTAGTTTGTGTCAAGGAGGGAGGGGGTCAAGTGATTGCTTGCGAGAGAGGGTTAGGGAGGGCGGGCTTTAGTTACTAGATCATTCTATCCTAGCAGTCTGAATATTTATTTATTTCCTATATTTAAATAAATAAATAACAGCTATGGGAAAACTAAGAAGTTTGGAAATTATGATTTGGCACTTTGTATGTTTTTATCCTGTATTACTGTTTTATATGTTTTAACTGTTTATATGTTTTAACTGTTTTATAATTTTATATGGTATGTTATGATGCGGTATTTAATTTTTGCTGTAGTTTGTAAGCCACCTTGAGTCCCCTTCGGGGTGAGAAGGGCGGGATATAAATAGAATAAATAAATAAATAATAATAAATCCTAAGACCCCCTGGTGGCTCAGTGGGTTAAACCCTTGTGCCAGCAGGACTGAAGGCCAACAGGTCGTCGGTTCGATTCTGGGGAGGTGGGCTCCCTCTGTCAGTTCCAGCTCCCCATGCGGGAACATGAGAGAAGCATCCCATAAGGATGGTAAAACATCAAAACATGCAGGTGTCCCCTCGGTAATGTCCTTGAAGACAGCCAATTCTCTCACACCAAAAGCGACTTGCAGTTTCTCAAGTGGCTCCTGACATGAAAGAAAAACAAATCCTGAAATTAGCAGGAATTCTACATGAAGGTTTCTGCACGAATAGCCAAAGTTCTTCAGTTTAAAAAAATATAGAAAACTTATTTCTAAATTATCATTATAAAAGACATAAAGCATGTTTCACCCGATTATTTCAAAGAATGACAAATCTCCATCTGCAAATATATTCCTTTGTTTAAAATGAAAGGCTTTTGTCAGCTAACTTGATCTGCTACCAGCAGAGGGTGATGTGTGCTAAACTTCTACCTCTCAGAAGACAAAATAATTCTGAATGCTAGTAGATCTCTTATGGAGTTGGAAATAGTTTCCTCAGCTACTTCATGGATGAGCATCAATGGTACGTATCAGTTGAATTGGGGAAAAAAGCTGCCCTGAGTCCATTTGAACGAACACCTGACATCAATCACATCCCATTCCACCAAAACAAATTTCCAAAATATTTTGGCTACCATTTCCAGAGAGCACTGCAACCCCCACCAACGATGGACCTGAACCACACTTGGCAGACATACCCCCCATGGCCAACAGACAATACTGGAGGGGTCTGGAGAAACTGACCCATCATGGTGGGAGTTGTAGCTCACTTTGCATCAAGAGAGCAATCTGAACCCCACCAATGATAGATCTGGATCACACTTGAAACACAGAACCCCCATGACAAACAAAAAAATACTGGAGGGGTTTGAGGGAATGACCCACCATAATTGGAGTTGTACTTTACCCTGCAGCAAGAGAGCACCCTGGACCCCACTGATGATGGACCTGGACCAGGGGCTCACAGAACCCCCATGATCAACAGAACATACTGAAGGGTTTTTTGGGGGGGGGGGTTTACTGGTAGTTTTAGTTCACCCTACATCCAGAAAGCACTCTGAATTAAAAAAAACACACAATGGATGTAGATCAGTCATGGCACACATACCCAAAATGACCAACTTTGAATACTGGTGGTGTTTTGAGGGAATTGACCTTGAATTTTGGGAGTTGTTATTCACCTACATCTAGAGAGCAGAAGGAAGATTCACTCCTGGAAGAGTTATCATGGGGAAAAGGGGTCTCCTTTGAAGTTTTGCCACCAATCTTTGTTTCCATAACAAGTCAAAACCCAATTATTACAGGGACAGAAAGTGAGGTTAAATCTCCTGAACAGGGGCACAGACAGCAAAGGAAACACCACAGCGACGTTAACCCTTCCTTATGCTATCCAAAGCGCTCTCTCTCTCTCTCTCTCTCTCTCTCTCCCTCTCTCTCTCTCCCTCCCTCCCTCTCTCTCTCTCTCTCTCTCTCTCACTCTCTCTCTCACACACACACACACACACATCCATCCATCCATCTTTGGAGTTACACTTAAAATGCATATGTTCCAACTTACATAAAAATTCAACAAGAACAAACCTACAGAGCCTATGGCCCCTTCTACATTGCCATCTAAAATACAGATTATCTGATTTGAACTAGATTATATAGCAATGTAGACTCACATAACCGAGTTCAAAGCAGATAATGTGGTTTATCTGCTTTGGTAATCTGGATTATATGGCAGTGTAGAAGGGGCCTATCTTGTTATCTCTGTGTGTATGTGTATTATTGGAAGTTGTTGTATTGTGTGATACTGTATCTATAGAACAGAAGTTAGAAAAGTTAGTTTTTTACCATGGTGCCTGGGAGTTCACAGTCAACAATTAACTTTTCTAAGATCTGTTCTGGACCAGATCACTCTGAAGAAATCTGTATCTCTGTACTAAACTGGTCTCAAATATCATTAAGAAATGTGTAACCTTAAATAGTGTAGAATAAAGGAATGATAGGTTTACTGCCAGATAATCATTTAACCAACCTTAGAGAGGGCATCCTTCCCTTACATGGCTCTCCAGTTCAAATCCAGGTTAAACACAGAGACAAAGAAAATAAAAGAAATCAAGGGCCTTAAAACTGGCTATCAGCAGTTTCTGTTTGGACAGCAGGCACTGTCCTAAATCCAAATCCCAACTAGTTAGATCCACACTAAAATCAATAGACCTTTGGCAGGTGTTGAGTTAACAAACTCCCAATGATTCAGTAGCATTTGGATTTAGGGCTGAGCAGACACAAGTAGTACATACTGTATATTTTAAAAATGATGAGATATACTGTGTTTTGTTTGTTGCTGTGTGCCTTCAATTTGTTTCCAATCTATGGCAACCCTAAAGCGAACTCATCACAGGGTTTTCTTGACAAGATGGTTTGAACACTGGTTTCCAGATTCATAGTCCAACCTCAAGCAACTGGCTTTCCTGAATTATATTTATATGGTGGTAATTATTTTCTAATTACTACAGAATGGTAAGAGGATTGAAACCTGAGTATCAGAACACATAATGTGCAAAGAATAGAGGGAAAGTGTGGAATAGTTGTGATCTGAAAAATTTAAAAGGCTACACCAGTTTGCAAAAACTAATTACACTAGCTAATTATTTTCTAAAATGTAAACACCACAAAAGTTAGCATATGCATTTTAAGTGAATCTGCCACCTCTCATTCTCTTTCTGGGTGATCTTCGGTGCATCCACACTGTAGAATGAGTGCAGTTTGATACCACATTTGCTACCATGGCTCAATGATAATAAATGCTGGGATTTGTAGTTTGGTAAAGCACCAACACTCTTTGGCTGAGAAGGCTAAAGACCTTGTAAAACTACAACTCTCAGGATTCCATAGTATTATGCCCTGACAGCTAAAGTGGTGCCAAGCTCCATTAATTCTGCAGCATAGATGCACTCAAGAAAGTTCATCTTATTTCAAGGCCCAGAACTGAAATCCTGTTGTATCATAAAGCTTCTATCTAAATCCTAGTTTAGGAGTGAAGCAAGAGTTTCTCTTCAGTTATCACTCTCCCTTTTGTTTCCTAGAGCTTGGCAGGGGTTCAGTCATTATTGCAAACTTCCTCCCCTTCCCTCCATCACTTTTTGAGGTCTACTTCCTAAGCCATCTGCAATTACTTTTGCCTTGCCAGGACAATCCAGGCAGGAAAGAGCAAAGGTTGCTGGCTGTGGTTACACGCAGCTCTGAATCAACGTCTTGCATCATGTGATTTCACAAGGGGGAAGAATGCCAAGATGTCTTGCCACTGCCATTGACCAATCCAGCACACTGAACCAATGTCGTTCTCTCCTGCACTGCATCACAGCAGTGGAGGCAGAGTGGCTGGAAGCAGCACTGGGAACATTTAATCATCTTTACAATGTGTCAGAGAAATTAAAACAACCCGTTTCCTGTTCTAGCAATCTCTTTTTCTCCTCCCTCCTTTCTCCTCTTTGGAACACTTCAATCTTCTTTTCATTTCCAAGAAATGTAGAGGTGGGATGTTGTTTTGCATTCTACGCATCAAAGCTTGGCAGACACTGGGTTTTGAGAATAATTTTTCTGGAATTTCAGAATCCCCTGTTTAGTCAGCCAGGGTCTTCTTTTGGAAGATATTCTGTTTGCAGGGTTGTGCCCAGTATCTGTTGGATTTGAAGGTTAAAAAAACCCTTAAAAGTTTGATTAGGGACCTTGAAGTTGCCCATCAACAAGCTGACAGCAGACATAGAGGTTATCAGGATCAGTTTGTAGGGAGATGCAGAGCATGGGCAACAGGTTTCCCACATCCCCTCGATGGGCACCGCTCGATTTGCCATATGAGAAAGTTTTAGGAATCTCTGGATCAGTGTTTCTCAACCTGGGGGTTGTGACCCCTGGGGGTCACAAGGGGGTTTCAGAGGGGTCGCCAAAGACCATCAGAAAACACATTTCTGATGCTCTTAAGAACCAACTTGGCAGAAAAGGCTGAAGATTTCTCTGCCTATCTTTCTCTTCTTTTTTGGGAACAGACTGCGAATCCTCCCACCAATAGCCCTCCTCCTGCTGTGATTGGATGGCCTCTCAGCTGACTTCTCAGCCAAGGGGAGAGCTGTTTCTGAGACTCCAAACGGGAGAGGAGAGCAAGTCTGCTCTCCCTAAATCATTGTCAATTCCTCCCAAATCCCTCCACTGTTTTCTGTTTGTCATGGGGGTTCTGTGTTCTTCACCAAATTGAGTTTGTATATGTGCATGTCCATTCTATTAAAATAACATAAAGATCATTTAGATGTTTGCTCATTCTCCATGTTAAACATTCTGAAAGCCCAATAGTTAAGAGTGCTGAAATTGATTGTTGATGAGAAATTGGACTACGCCAGCATTTCTCAACCTGGGGGTTGGGACCCGGGGGGGGGGGGGGTCACAAGGGGATGTTGGGGGGTTGCCAAAGACCATCAGAAAACAGTATTTTCTGTTATCATGGGGAGTCTGTGTGGGAAATTCGGCCCAATTACATCGTTGATGGGATTCAGAACTCTCTTTGATTGTAGGTGAACTATAAATCTCAGCAACTACAACTCCCAAATGTCCAGGTCTATTTTCCCCAAACTCCACCAGTGTTCAAATTTGGACATATTGAGTATCCATGCCAAATTTGGTCCAGATCCATCATTATTTGAGTCCACAGTGCTCTCAATGTAGGTGAAGTACAACTCCAAAACTCAAGGCCAATGCCCACCAAACCCTTCTAGTGTTTTCTGTTGGTATTGGGAGTTCTGTGTGCCAAGATTGGTTCAATTTCATCCTTGGTGGAATTGAACCAATTCAGACTGCTCTCTGATTGTATGTAAACTATAAATCCCAGCAACTCTAGTGCAGTGGTTATCAACCTGTGGGTCCCCAGATATTTTGGCATTCAACTCCCAGAAATCTTAACAGCTGGTAAACTGGCTGGGATTTCTGGGAGTTGTAGGCCAAAACACCTGGAGACACACAGGTTGAGAGCCACTGCTTTAGTGTGACCCTGTGGCCAACTTCTTTCAGTATCTAAAGATATCTAGAGAGAGAACTTCTCTAGGAATCTCTAGGGCAGCCAATGAGATTTTATGATCTGAGTTTCCAGCAGAAGTTGACCATCGTGTCATGCTAAAAGACCTAGAGAGATGTTCTCTTTTTTATTTTTCTCTTTGATTAGGATCCTGTGCCCCTAAGCCTAGCAATTGTAAATCGTTGACTCTATATTGTGACCCTGTTTATTTTATAAATCACAAAAATACATTTTATAATGTTCTGCTCATTTGTGTGTTGTTGTTATTCAAAAGAGAAATGATAGCATCGAAAACAGAATGTACGTATGATTAGGATTAAGGGAAGTATACTTCTGGGACCACATGTTCAACCTAGGAATGTGCCTTTATTACTGAAGATTTTAGTATTATAATTGTAGTAGCATAATTTGCAATGGAGACCTCTTTATTTGTTGCTAAGACACCATTGTTGATTTACTACAAATCCCACATTAATCTATCAGCAAATCCCACCGTATAGATTTAAATATTTTCAAGTTTATTTGTTTTAAATTCACAGTCAATACTTTTTGTTTTAGTGAAAAATCCCACACTTTGCTTAAATATAAAACATAGGAATGTGGGACTGACTTCCTTTATATTTCAGGAAGAATAAAATGAGCATAAGACGCAACTGTGAAAACAAGGATATATTTTATACTCTTCGGAACACATGCAGGCAAATTGTTTTCTTTAATATCTTGTCTATCCCCCCTGTGCTTTTAAAGGGTTTGTTTGGGTGTGTTTGCTCAGATGCAGCAGCAATTTCCTTTCTCTTTACTGCCGTTGTTTGAGGGATAGGCAGCTTTGTTCTCTTTTGTATACAGAAGCGCAATTAGAGCAGCATGATATCCCTTTAACTCTCTTTGGCTTCTTCTATAGAGTCTTGGGATTTCTAGTTTGGTGAGGTACTTAGAATTCTTTGCTACTAATTGCCAGAATGCAATAGGATTTTGTTTCTGACCTCATGCTCAACTGTTTGTGAACTGACATGGTTTCTATTCAGCAATCAATCACTTATATTTCCATCTAGTTTCAAACATAGATGCAAGTGCTCAACAGTCTGATGAAACATGAACTACTCTCATTTGTCTATCAGGTATTTCGTCATTATTCTGCATTCTGCACTAAATCATTATTCCTAAGGCCATAGTATAAAATAAATCATATTGATAACTAGGGTTTGATCTCAAAACCTAAAATGCAAAGATGACAGAATCAGTCTTCATATCTGGTTCACAACTCATATCCTTTAATGCTCTGCCCTCACAAAAGGATGCTATTACATCCCATGTTTTCCTATGTTTTCAGGATGCTCAAGATGAGGATTTTAATACACTCTGTTCTATTTTATTGATACTTCTTTCTGACTTTTGTTCAGTTGCATATTTTGATATTATAATTCAACTTAGTGGCATTTTAACAAGTCTTCTTGTACAGCCTATATCTGTACCCGCTTAAAGTTTGTTATGAACTGCCTCGAACCACAAAGTTCTGAGAGCAAGGTGCATTGTAAATCTACTAATTATCATCATCATCATCATTCATAACTCAACAGATAATTTGAAGATTCATAACAGGTGCTACTCTCAGCTGAACCAAACCTGTTCCAGAAGCTATATTTTTGGATAAGCGCCAAGTACCAGTTTTCTCTCTTAGTTTTTCTGCCAGTGAACTTCAAACAGCCTGCCTGAAGAAATCCCAGGTGTAGGAACAGACTATAAACAAAGCTAATCGAAATGAACTTTCATACCAAGAGGTGACATATGGTAGCTGTGACCTATTAACACCCTTGGTGAGATCATATTCCAGGGTGGGAAAAGCTGAGCTCATTTCCAGGACCTCATTGACTCAGATAAGAAATTCCGTTGAGGTGGAATCACCACGAAGCCACAGCTTTTGCTGTCTAGACGCTGGACTAATGCGGTGATTATTTTTCTCTCTGTGTCTTTCTCTAGGTCAACAGGCACCTCATACACAGGAAAAGGATTGAAGAGGATGCTGGATTCTTCCATTGCAATTTTGGTCATGTAAATACCCAAGCAGCTTGTTATTATAAAGGATTACACAATTGTGAAGGCTTTTTGCTGCTATAGTAACCGTTTTCTTCCTTTATTCTCTTCCCAGACATTATTTTCCAACCTGCAAATGCACCATCCACTTTTTAGTCTCTGTATTGTTGGTGTATTTTCAGCAAAGTCATTGTGTATGTTTTTTTTACTGTCTGGAGTTTATTCTAAACCATTTCATTGGATAACAGACATGCCAGAGATCAGATATTTTGCCTCTCCAAGAAGCACACTTATTTATTGTAGGCTCAGTAATGAAATCATAGACCAGTCAGATAATATGCAAGATCTATCTACTACAAAGGTAGGGAAAGAGTGAGCCTCCCACCCAGACCCCATTGTTTGGACTCCTCTTTTTTTTTTTTTGCTTTGGCCTGTGAAATCTCCCATGCTGTTTAACATCTACGTGAAATTGCTGGGAGAGCTCATCTAATGCTTAGGGGTGTGATGTCACTAGTATGTTGATGACATCCAACTCAATCTTTTCTTCCCATCTGATTCTAAGGATGTGGTCTTGGTTGTTGTTGTTTATTTGTGCAGTCGCTTCCGACTCCTCGTAACCTCATGGACCAGCCCACACCAGAGCTCCCTGTTGGCCGTGGCAACCCCCAGCTCCTTCAAAGTCAAGCCAGTCACCATCCATTCATCTTGCTCTTACTCAGCCCTCTTCCCTTTTTGTTCCATTTTCCCCAGCATCATTGTCTTCTCCAAGCTTTCCTATCTTCTCATTATGTGGCCAAAGTACTTGATCTTTGCCTCTAATGTCCTTTCCTCCAGTGAGCAGTCAGGCTTTATTTCCTGAATTATAGATTGGTTTGATCTTCTTGAGGTCCAAGGCACTCTCAGAATTTTCCTTCAGTATCACAGTTCAATAGCGTCTATCTTCCTTAACTCAGCCTTCCTTATGGTTCAGCTCTCACATCCATAGATTGTTATGGGGAATACAATTGCTTTGACTATGTGGATCTTCATTGCCAGTGTGATGTCTTTAATCTTAACTATTTTATCAAGATTGGTCATTGCTCTCCTCCCAAGAAGTAAATATCTTCAGATTTCCTGGCTGCAGTCTCCCTATGCATCATCTTCACGCCTAGAAATATAAAGTCTGTCACTTCCTCCATGCTTTCTCCCTCTATTTGCCAGTTATCAATCAGTCTGGTTGTCATAATCTTGGTTTTTTAATGTTTAACTGCAACCCATCTTTTGCACTTCCTTCTTTCACCTTGGTTAGAAGGCTCCTCAGCTCCTCCTCGCTTTTAGTCACCAAAGTGGTATCATCTGCATAACTAAGGTTGTTAATGTGTCTTCCAGCAATTTTAACTCCAGCCTTGGATTTGTCAAGCCTCGCACATCACATGATGTATTCTGCATACAAGTTGAATAGATTGGGTGAGAGTATACAGCTCTGCCATACTCCTTTCCCATTCTTGAAACTGTCTGTTGTTCCCTGGTCTTGGTACTGAACCAATTTCTGTTGCTAGTAAGGGACTTAATGTAGGTAAACAAACTGAAATGTAATCTGGACAATACAGGTGCTTCCAGTCAACTGGAGGGCACATCAGAGACTCCACCAGAAGTGGATGGGATCACATTCCCCCTCAACTCTCAGGCTCATTGCTTGGATGTTCTCCTGTCCTCAGCTCTGACTCTGGGTCCCATATTTTAACAGTGGCCAGGAGTGCATTTGTGCAGCTAAAAACTAGTGTGCCACCTGAGCTGAAGTAAGAAAAGAAGTGGTGGCAGAGTCTTGCTTTTCCCAGGCAAAAGCTATTTTAGCCTATTCTGACTTCTATGCTCTTCTTCTTTCATGTCTTTTGCCATCTTGACTACACCCTGATGTTGCTGAGCCACATATGTCCTGATTTTCATCTTGGAGAATATGCTATTGCTAAGCTAACTGCATCTGCCTTACTCCATTCTAGACTCCGACATACTCAAGAAAGCAGTTTACAAAAGAGTGATTCATAGTTTACATTGTAGTTATAAAAAGTAGAGCTGTATCTGGCAAAGAAGAAGAAAGAGGCATTCTTTTTTGTAACTGGAGTATGCATATTTCAATCAGGGTGTGCCAGCCCCTCGAGGAGAACTAGGCCTAAATCCTATTGTTAATCCTGTCTAAAGGAGGGCATTCGCAGTGGCCGCACCAACACTATGGAACTCATTGCCTGAAGAGACGCAAGCCCTGCGGGACTTGATGACATTTCGTAAGGCTGTTAAGACCTGGCTGTTTAGGCAGGCATTCGGCTCTGACCGGTGCCCGCCATAACCTGCCACCCACAACGTCTCTGCTGCTACATCACTACTGTCCTGTTACAGTTTTACTTGGGGGGGGATGGGCGGTGGAATTGGTTTTAACGCTGTTTTAATGTTGCTATGTGTTTTTATCGGTATTTTATTGTTGTAAACCGCTCTGAGCTTCGGAGTGAGCGGTCTACCAAGCTGAAATAAATAATAATAATAATAATAAAGTGGACCCACTGAGTTAAGTGCATTCTCAATGTGTGGATGCACATTGTGTGTACTCTAGTGGGAACTATCCAACAGGGATTCTGGCCTGAGTAATCAACCACATTATTTGAAGCTTTGGACTACTTAGGTAATCTTTATGAAGGCAAAGTAACAGTTTCAGCTTAGCCATTCCTAACTGCGTTTGCTACGGAACAATTTGGAGTAATCCCTCTACTTTACTAGAGGGTTATCTTTTATAAGAATCATGTTTGACCTTGTAGAGAGGGTTTTGTTGAGCCTCTAACTCATATCTACTTTTTTGCATTTGTATAAGGATGATTTAGACCAATTATATCTGTTCTACGTAAGCTCCCAGGTAGATGCCTGAAATGGCTTACTTGCTAGATTCTGAAAAAAAATTATTGGAAGCAATTGCATTTTTTCCCTTCTCTGTTGCCAAAACTCATAAGGCTATGACAATCAAGTGTGTAGAACACCTGTATTTGTCTTATGGCCACACAATTACAAACTGTTTAGATTGTTCTAATAGTTTTAACCAACTTAGAAATAAAGCCTGACTGCTCACTGGAGGGAAGGATATTAGAGGCAAAGATGAAGTACTTTGACCACATAATGAGAAGACAGGAAAGCTTGGAGAAGGTAATGATGCTGGGGGGGAAGGAAGGAAAAAGGAAGAGGGGCCGGCCAAGGGCAAGATGGATGGATGGTATCTTTGAAGTGACTGCCTTGACTTTAAAGAAGCTGGGGGTAGCCACGGCCGACAGAGAGCTCTGGCGTAGGCTGGTCCATGAGGTCACGAAGAGTCGGAAGCGACTGATCCCAATCCCATAAACAACAACAATTGTATTATTTTTGAGGTGGCAGGATAGTGGCTCATGATAATAATAAAGCGGAATATTATAAATTTACTTTTTCTAACAAATAGCCAAACAAAAAAATATTTTGTTTTTAATATTGTGCGATTATGCAATAACTAATACATCTAGGAAATGAGATTTCATATTTCAAATTGTAGAATAGTAATGATGATTTTAATATAAATTGTTTTTCCTGTGCTCTTTTAAATATCTTTGTGTCACCTAATGCTCTATTGATTGTAAAAAAGCTTGTTCTGTTGTATTATGACAAATAAAAAAGATAACATGGCAAAAGCCCTAAAATATACCGGTATTTTCATTTGCATTTCAGTCATGACTATATTCAAGAGAAATACTTTGATCACTACTGTGAATTTTCCTAACCTCCCTCTCTCAGGCTAAATATCCTAAAGGCACCAGATCCTTTTTGATCTTGGAAACTAAGTAGTATAATTTCCTTAGTGATTTGGACTGGGAACCACCAATGAATATAGGGTGCTGTAGGCTTGGAGCACATCTACACTGCATACTTAATGCAAAGGGACCCTAAATTATTTCTGAGAGAGGGTCATATGATGATCTAGGGTAATCTGAGGTGATCTTAACACGACCTTGACCTGCATTAACTAAAGTCATGGGATACTCTGAATTCTGAGTGAAAATCCGCAACTTCGGGCCTATGTAAATAGTTGGGCCAAATCTGAAAAATAACTGGCTCTAATTGTTTATACTGCCATCTTGTGTTTCCTGAGCTCCAGTGGCCTAGGGAAACAGGATGGCACTTACCATCTTCTCCCATTCTCCATGTCACAGAGGTCTCTAGACATGACATGGTCAGTCATCACCTGCAATGAGATTGGCCAGGATCATGGAGCCAACCAGCAGGATCTATTTTACACTCAGACAGCATTATAATATGGAGAATGGGAGGGGGTGGTAACGGTGACTGTTTCATGGTTCGAAACTAGTTTCAACATCACTAGACATCCGGGTTTCCTTTCTGCTTCTGCAGAGGTGGTTGGTATGTGTGTGTAGTGGGTATGAAACCATCCTAATGCTGATCTGACATACACAATGATTGTCCCATAATAACTGGCCAGTGTAGATCTGCCCTATATTTCGGAGAAAGGAACCAACAAAACTACTTCTGAGTATTCATTTCCTAGGTAAACCCTATGCAAGGCAACAGGCAGCCTGAAGATGCATGCGTGTGCACACACTCAGGCTCTCCCATCCAAATAATTTACTAAAAAAGACAAAGGTTTCCACTTGACATTAAATCTATTGGTATCCGACTCTGGGGGATGATGCTTATCTCCATTTCTATGCTGAAGAGCCAGCATTGTTCATGTGGCCAGCATGACTGCATGGAGCACCGTTACCTTCCCACCAAGGCGGTACCTATTGGTATGATCACATTTGCATGTTTTCAAACTGCTAGGTTGGCAAAAGCTGGGTCTAACAGCAGAAGCTCACCCTGCTCCCCACATTCGAACCACCAACCTGGTCATTCTGATCAGCAAGTTCAGCAGCTCAGCGGTTTAACCTGCTGTGCCACTCCATCTATTCCTGCAGAAACTTAAAACAGCATCCCTGGAGCACAATGCAATATCTAGCCACAGGGATGGAGACAAACAACACATCCTCTAATTTGTAATTTGGTGAGGCAACTGCACTCTTTGGCAGATAAGGCTTGTAAAACTATAACTTCCAGAATTCCATAGCATTGAGCCTTAGCAGTTAAAGTAGTGTTGAACTGCATTCATTCCAACAGAGAGTATATCATGATAGTAGATGGCATTATCTTCCACCTTACAACAGGTGAGGCAGGGGACAATACTGAACAGACTTTGCTATTAGCAAGCAGAGACAAACAGGCATCAAGTTTGTAGAGAGTGAGACTTCTTAACAACAGCCACCTGTGCTCTGCATAGGTGACATGTTTATTTGTGGCCTCGGATTGAAGAGTGGTGTACGACACCATAACTATTCTGGAAACCTGTCATTTAACATCAGCTCTCTCCTTCCATCTGAAGTCAAAACACATTACTCTCTGAAAGATGGTGCCATTACAGGACAATCTGGCTCTCTAGTAAATCCCTTGACAAAATACTGGGCCAGAATGCATCTTAGTGTGCATTGTACTGTACATATCCCATAAAATAAAGGATGGGAGACGGATTTTGAATTTGCTAACTCTGTCAAATAGAATCAAGATACAAAACTAAAACTAGAGCTTGGTAAGTTACTTTTGGGGCTGTCCTGACCCCAAAGGTAACATGCTGTAATGCCATTCTTATAGCATTTGAATGCACAAAAAAGCACAGAAGAGAAGTATACAAAAGGCATAGATTGAAGAAAATACATCTAAAAGTCCATTGAGGAAAATACATATAAAAGTCCCCAGGGGAGTGCAGAGAAAGGGAGAGGACAGAGAAATGCTGATATTAAGCAAATTGTACATCTTTATGCCCACAAATGTTCATGCAGCATTTTTTAAAGTTGCAACTAATACAAAAATGGAATGGAATGTTCTGAGAATTCGAAAAACTCAGAGAAGTCAGAGAAATAGAAGCATCACTCAGTTTTATTTTAAACACCGTTGCTCACTGTAGGCAAATTTAGTGGGTCCTCAGTATCTGCTGGGGTTTGGTTTCAGGACTCCTGTGGATACCAAAATTCAGGGATGCTTAAGCCCGATTATATACGATCTATATAAATAAAAATGTAATGTTTGTTTGTGGGATTAACATAACTCAAAAACCACTGGACGAATTGATACCAAATTTGGGCACAATACACCTATCAGGCCAACGAGTGACCATAACTCATAAAAACACTGAAAAACACAGCAGAAGATACTTAAAAAGCCAAAAAACAAAAAAACTCATTACAATGCATTTGCAAAACCACACACACACATACACGCAAACACACACATATACACATATACACAAAATATACACAAAATATACACACACAAAACACATAAACACAGACTGGGCCACAGCAATGCGTGGCGGGGGACTTCTAGTCTATATAAATAAAAATGTTATGTTTGTTTGTGGGATTAACATAACTTAAAAACCACTGGACAAATTGACCCCAAATTTGGACACACTACATATTTCAGGCCAACGAGTGACCATCACTCATAAAAACACTGAAAGACACAGCAGAAGAGACTTAAAAAGCCAAAAAACAAAAAAATACATTACAACGCATCCGCAAAACCACACACACATACACACATACACGCAAACACACATATGCACAATTATATACACACATATATACACACACAAAACACACATATATAAACTGGGCCACAGCAACACATGGCAAGGGACAGCTAGTGCTTTAATAAAAAGATGTTTATATCAAATAGTGAACAACCTAGGGGTTTGCTTTTTGGATATTGTTTTTGAATATTTTGAGCTCTCTTGTTTAGCCCTGGATTCAGAACCTACCCAGGGATGACATAAATCTTCAAAACATGTTTGTTTTTTTAAACTTAAAATTATGTTATTTTAACTTAAAATTATTCTGCCGGTATGTGTTTGTCAGTGGTGCCTGTGTCCCTGGTGCCCTATTTGTGTTAGTGTTATGTCCTCCTGGTAGTTGTTATGTCCTCCTGTGTTAGTTGGTGGTACTGTGTAGGTTTCTGTGTAGCAGTGGTATGTATGCGTTGTGTGTGTTGTGTGTCTGTTGTGTTGTGGGTCTGTAGAGGTAGGCATCGCAAGTTGTGTGGCTGTCATGTTGTGGGTGTGGTGTTTGTAAAGTGGGTGTCTTTTGTTGTGGGTGTCTTTTGTCCTGTGAGTGGTATGTATGTGCTCTGTGCACATAGTTGTGTATCTTCTGCATATTGGCGTTGTGTGGTATTTTGTGCTGGCTTGGTCTTTTGGATTGTGTTTCTCGAGTGTGGGAACCTGCTCCCTCCTAGAGCTTGGCCTTGGAAGTTTAACCCACAAACACCAACTGACTAAACTCAAATCACTCACCATTCTAATCTAGCCTTGGCTGTCTCCGCCCACCATTACTATGGGAACTCAGCCTCCCTGCATTTTGTGTGGGCCAATGTTGGCCAATGGGATTCGCTGGCGGCTGCAGAGGACGCTGGGAAATGTAGGGTTTTTTTGTTGTTTTGGTGGCCTTCTAGGTTTTGGTGGGGAAAGTTTCTTTGCTAAAAACCTTCCTTGCCCGAGGCCTATTTTTGTTGGCAGGTTTGGTGTCTCTGCCTTGTAAGGTTTCTCTGCCTAGGACGGTCGTTCGATGATGGGTCTTCCTTTATATATATAGATGCATCAGCTGAATTTTTTTAAAAAACAGAAAAAATAAGAAAAAAAGATACAAAAAGACAAATGATTTTAAAATTACAGAAACAAAAATATGAACATGATTTCTAGCATTCTTAACAGCAGATAGTACAATCAGCCCTTTCATCCATGGATGCTGCATCCACAGATTCCACCATCGACAGCTTGGAAATATTGGGCAGGTGTAATCTGACATTTCTATAAATTTATTTAAATTGTTAATAAGATTTAATAATAGTATTCAGCTATTTGTTGTTAATCCTCCTCTAGCCGAAGTTTAACAGAAGTCATATCAGTTTGCCTTTAACTATGCCTGCCTTAGTTAATCAAACCATTTCCCTCATTTTCCCATTTTACAACCATCTCATAACATTATGTTAAAGCATAGGAGGATTGAAGCAGTTAAAGCAATGGCACTGCATAGTTAAAACTATTGTATTCCTTGTAATAACCTATGGATGTGAGAACTGGACCATAAGGAAGGCTGAGCGAAGGAAGATAGAATTTTTGAACTGTGATGCTGGAGGAAAATTCTGAGAGTGCCTTGGACCACAAGAAGATCCAACCAGTCCATACTCCAGGAAATAATGCCCAGCTGCTCACTGGAGGGAAGGATATTAGAGGAAAAGATATTTTGTATACACATATAATATTGATAATAATATTGTAATGTAATACAGTATAGTACTAATAATAATGCAATATATTAATTATATATTTTATATTACATGTAATATTACTAAGAATATTACAGTTTAGTCGTATAGTACAATATAGTCATATATAATATTAATATTGTGCTATGCTAATAATATAATACATTGTATACACATAATATTGATAATGTTATAATTTAATACAATATAATACTAATAATAATACAATATAATAATTATATATTTTATATTACATGCACTATTAATAATAATATTACATTAAACTGGTATAGTGCAATATAGTAATATGTAATAGTAATATTGTGCTGTGCTAATATAATATATTGTATACACATATAATATTGATAATGTTACAATGTAATACAATATAATACTACTAATAGTACAATATAATAATTTTGTATTTCATATTACATGCAATATTACTAATAATATTACAATATAGTAATATTTAATAATAATAATATTGTGCTGTGCTAATAATATATTGAATACACATATAATATTGATAACGTTACAATGTAATACAATATAATACTACTAATAATACAATATAATCATTTTATATTTCATATTACATGTAATATTACTAATAATGCTACAGAATAGTGGTATAGTGCAATACCACGCGGCAGAGAGCGTTTTCAGTGGCTGCGTCGGTTTTATGGAACTCGCTGCTGCCGGAAACACGTGCCTTGCAGGACCTGATGGCTTTCCGCAGATCCTGCAAGACCTGGTTATTTAGGCAGGCGTTTGACGTGTGATGTCCGATGGTGCATGACTAATATTGCCACTCTGCCGTACCACTATTGCTCTGTATAAACCAGCTATGTCTGGCTATGTTTTTGTATGATCGTTTTTAAGATGTAATTTTATGCGTTTTAATCTTAGGTGTTTTATATGCTGTTTTCATATGCTGTTTTTATATGTTGTAAACCGCCCTGAGCCTCGGGAAGCGTGGTTTATCAAGTCAAAATAAATAATCATAATAATAATATAGTAATATCTATATATATAAAAATCGAGTGGTCGTGGGATGACGATTTTGCACGACCACACTATAACCCCCAGAACCACAAAACCCACAACACACATTTCACCAGACCACTAGGTACAAATGTGGCACAACCCCCCCTTTAAACTTCCGCAGACCCCTAAATGCGACCCCCCAAAATAGCCCATTCAAACCTATGGGAGGAGGCTCCGGCGGCGGCGGCGGCTTTGCACGATCCCCAGCCCGGCGCATTCATTTGCTCTCCACTGGGAGAACGGAACCTCCTCCCCGCCTGAATGCCCTCCGGAGGTTAGGGGCCGGCCTGGAAGCGGTGAAGGAGAGGGCCAGAACCCCAAGGAGCCCAAGCCAGCGCCCGCGCCACCCGGCTCCATGCGGCGGACGACGGCTGCTCTGCGATGCCTCTCCCTGCGATCTCCTCTTCCGGGAGTGGCAGGGAGCTGGGGCGCCGATTCATCACTCTTCCTTGGCACTGTCGCCTCCTTGCCTTCCTCCGCCGCCTTCCTCATGTTCCTGGACCTGGGCCGCGTGGGTTCGGTCCGGGAACGTTTAGAAGCCTGTGAGACGGAGGAGGAGGCGGGTAAGGCCATGGAACTACACCTCCCAGAAGGCTCCGCGCCACTCCCTGGGAAGGAGAGGCGGAGCTTTCTGGATAGTCCCATGGCTTCACCCGCCTCCTCCTCCATCTCCCAGCCTCCCAAACATTCCCGGAACCAACCCACGCAACCCAGGTCCACAAACATGAGGAAGGCAGCGGAGGAAGCCAAGAAGGCGACAGTGGCGAGGAAGAGCGATGAGGCGGCGCCCCAGCTCCCTGCCACTCCCGGATGAGGACACCGCAGGGAGACACACAGGACACCAGCCATCCTCCTACCAGCAGGTCCCCCACCACCACCACCCCAGCAGGAAGGTGGCGAGGAAGGGCGACCATCCAACTGAAGAGACAGACATGGAACAGGCAAGCTTACAACACACATAAAAACAATAACACCCATAATAACAAAATCCCCAAACACTACAACTCCTAGCCCAAACCACACAAACAGACACATACACACACATATATATACACATACACATATATACACATACATACACAAACACATACATATACAAACACATACACACATATAGATATACACATATATATACACATAAACCCACACATACACATATATGCACAAACATATATACACACACATACACACAAATACACACATACATATATATACACACACAAATACATACACACAAAAATATACACACATACACACATATACACACACATATATACACATATACATACATACATACAGAAACACATAAATACACAATACTTATATACACATATACATACACATACATACACACATAAACACATACACATATATAAACATATACATAGACAAAAACACACACATACACATATATACACACAATACATACACATACACATATATAAAAATATACATAGACAAAAACACACACATAAACATATATACACACCATACATACACATACACATATATAAACATATACATAGACAAAAACACACACATACACATATATACACACAATACATACACACACATACACAAACACATATACACACGCAAACACACACATATATACACATACACAAACACATATAAATACACAGACACACACACATATATATACACATATACATACACATATATACACACAAAAATACACACACATACATATATAAACAAACAAAAACGCATACTCACATCATTCCCAACCCTTACATACCCAGACTTCCTCACATCTCCTACATAGGGCACAGCAACGCGTGCCGGGTTCAGCTAGTATAATACTAATATTGTGCTATGCTAATAATATAATATATCATATGTACTTATAACTTGTAAGCTGCTCTGAGTTCCCTTTGGGGTGAAAAGGACAGTATATAAATGTCATCTATTATATAAATGGGTTCATGTCATGTGATGTATACCTCAAACAAAGAAACCATACAACACAGAAAAATAATACTTGCCAACAGAAATAGGCCTCAAGCAAGATACGTTTGTAGCAAAGAAACTTTCCCCCCCAAAACCTAAAAGGCCCCCAAAACAACGAGTAAAAATAAAACTACATTTCCCAGTATCCTCCGGGGCAGCCAACGACTCACCCAGCCTCTACATTCTGAACAACATGATTGGCTGCCAATAAGGGCGGATTTGCATAACTGCTGTAACCATAGCAACGCTGGCAAGAGCCATCCAAGGCTAGGATAGAATGCTGAGAGATTTCAGTTGGTGTTTGAGGGTTAAACTGCCAAAACAAAACTCTGAGGGAGCAATTCTCCAGCAAATTCCTACCCACACAACACAACACAACTTCCAATCACAACCCATCCCACCAACCTTACGGGACCCCGTACACACAACACCTACAAACACCACAAACTAAAACCATTCCTTCCTTCCACACAGACATAAACTGACCCAAAAGACAAGCCATGCCTTATAAAAATAACAGCATCGGACAACACACTCACAACGCTACATACATCAAACAAAAAAGGGCAGAACAAACGCCAGAACAGAAACACACTGCACAGCAGAGACACAGACAACAGGTCACTGCATGACGCACAGCTGAGAACCAAATGCAAAGAACTGCACGACAAGAAGAAGCGCGCAGCCAGGAACAACAAAGATGCAGAAATGCAACACAACAGCAGCGCGCAAGGAGCGCAGAAACACGACGTCGCAACACAGAAAACAAACTTCAAAAACACCACAACCAGTTCCACCACCTAGCCTTCAGATACAACGCTGCAGAAGAGTACAGCATGGTGCCAGAGGCTGACATTGGCACCCTAACGCACATCTGCACACACTGCAAAGCCCTGAAATACCCAGCAGAAACACCAGGAATGTGCTGCCTAGCCGGTAAAGTCTCTCTACCACCACTTGCCACTCCTCCACAACCACTACAGACTTTGCTGAGTGGACACACTCCAGAATCAAAACACGTCCTCTGCTATATAAGACAATACAACTCATGCTTCCAGATGACATCATTTGGAGCACACATAGAAAGTGCGCAATTCATGCCTACATGACCCCATCAAGACCGTAAGTAACATCATTTCCAACCCTTACATCTCGCATCTCCTAAATAGGGCACAGCAACGTGTGCCGGGTACAGCTAGTAATAAATAAATAAAGATGAAGTACTTTGGTCTCATAATGAGAAGACAGGAAAGCTTGGAGAAGATAATGGTGCTGGGGAAAATGGAAGAAAAAAGGATGAGGGGCTGACCAAGGGAACAATTGATGGATGGTATCCTTGAAGTGACTGGCTTAACTTTGAAGGAGCTGGGGGTGGAGACAGCCCGCCAACAGAGAGCTCTGGCATGGGCTGGTCCATAAGGTCACAAACAGTCAGAAGCGACTGAACAAACATTATTTGTGCCTCTCTTTCCTTTCTCAATCCCTGCTGAATATAAAAGTCATTGTTAAGAGTGTGTTATTGGTTTTCCATTTGGACTTCTCCTCCCTGGGAATAACCTGTTTGTTATAAAGTAATATTTTTAAAAGGAAAAACCAACCAGCTGGTTGGTGTGTTATTGGTGTCGAGTTGGGAACCTCCTGCCTTCAAATTGCTTTGATGCACAGCAGGGAGTTCTGCAGTTCCTGGATGCCCCGTTGGGCCAGCAAAGTCAGGGAGTGTGGTTACAGCAGCAGCTCAACTAGAATACATTCATTTGTCTTGCCTTCCCCCCGCACCTAACATTGTAACGAATCCCCCAGTAAAGTATCAATTAATTGTAACTTTTTTTTCTCTCCATAGCATTACATTGTGTCTTTCACTGCCTCATAATAACTGAAAACCATAAACCTAACCTTTTTCGAGTTGCGGAACACTGGGAGCCTGCCTGGGATGCGTTTGTGGTGTCTCGGGGAGGCTAGAATTGCTTTCCCCAAACCGTAGATACGGAGATCTCAATTGGCCTCCATTAGCCCCCATATTTGCGAGATGGCAAATCGACTCCATTTTTGTGTCATATTTTTCCTACATTAATTCTAAACCTTTCTGCTATCTCAGATTTTCCATTTGGACTTCTCCTCCCTGGGAATAACCTGTTTGTTTTAAAGTAATATTTTTAAAAGGAAAAACCAACCTTCTTTTTCGTTACAGAGGGGGCGTGTTGTTTTCTCTTAAACCAAGTCCTGGCATATAAAGTGTCCTATGGTCAATTCCCTATAAGGCTCCTCAGTTATAATGTTGCTATAGTACAATCGGATGTTTAGCTTCTCTTGTTTCAAATCCCAGTCAAAACAAACTTCAGTTTCTCAAAACAACCCTGTGTCTTCTTATTTGTTTTTTAAAAACAAATCCAACTTTAATTGCAAGGCATGTACAGAAACAATCAGTCTTTTGATTTTAAAAAGTGGCTCTCGTCATTTTAAGCCTTCGTTTTTGCTGTTTCACATAGTTTTATAAGGCTTTCAGCTTTCAATTGGCAGCTTTACAATTCGTTATTTTTTTTAATTTAAAAAACACCCCAATATTCAAGATTCATTAAACCAAAAGTTGGAGATTCACCAAAACATTACTTTAAAATAATCCTCAACGTGTATCTTGTCAAACCAAAGGTAGAACATTCAACAAACTATCAACTACTGGCTCAAAGATTTCTTTTTTTACTTTTAAATCCAGGTATCAATAACATAGAATCATAGAGTTGGAAGAGAGACCTCATGGGCCATCCAGTCCAACCCCGTCAAGAAGCAGGAAAATCGCATTCAAAGCACCACCGACATATGGCCATCCAGCCTCTATTTAAAAGCCTTCAAAGAAGGAGCCTCCACCACACTCCGAGGCAGAGAGTTCCACTGCTGAACATCTCTCACAGTTAGGAAGTTCTTCCTAATATTCAGGTGGAATCTCCTTTCCTGTAGTTTGCAGCCATTGTTCTGCATCCTTGTCTCCAGGGCAGCAAAAAAACAAGCTTGCTCCCTCCTCCCTATGACTTCCCCTCACATATTTGTACATGTCTCTTATCATGTCACTGCTCAGCCTTCTCTTCTGCAGGCTAAACATGCCCAGCTCTTTAAGCCGCTCCGCATAGCGCTTGTTCTCCAGACCCTTGATCATTCTAGTTGCCCTCCTCTGGACACATTCCAGTTTGTCAACATCTCCCTTAAATTGCGGCACCCAGTATTGGACACAGTATTCCAGGTGTGGTCTGACTAAGGCAGAATAAAGGGGTAGCATGGCTTTCCTGGATCTAGACACTATATATTCCTATTGATGCAGGCCAAAATCCCATTGGCTTTTTAGCTGTCGCATGACATTGTTGGCTCATGTTTAACTTGTCCACAAGGACTCCAAGATCTTTTTCACACGTATTGCTGTCGAGTCAGTTGTCTCCCATTCTGTATCTTTGCATTTCATTTTTTTCTGCCTAAGATAGAGTATAAGCTGCAAATAGAGTTTTCGCTGTAAAAGAGAGTGCAGTTACAGCTTAGTGTTGCTTATGTCTTGCATACAACAGAAATAGTTGATGGCTTTCTCCCACGGTCTCGCCTTCCTTCATTTCCGGATGATTGCAACAATCCCCAGGGGTTTAGTAGAACTTACAGGCACTTGTGGGCCCTTCTCTTCCCCCCTTTATCTGACAGGAAAGACATCAGTGTAACTTGTCTCCAAACTTGCCCTTGCCTGCTTGCTACCTTCTCCTCCTCAAGTCCCATACGTGTGAGGGGAAGATGTCCATCATCCATCCATTTGTTCCATTGGACATGCAGCACAAGGTTTTTCTTTCATTTACAGGTTGTTGGGAAAATGTGGCCTAATGAAGTCCCCCAATGCCCCTAGACCCCTCCAAATGAAAAAAGGAAATGGTCAAATATTTGCTCCAAAATGTGCAAAAACAATGTTCATAATGGATGGCTGTGGCTTTTCCAGGCTGTATGGCCACGTTCCAGAAGCAGTCTCTCCCGACATTTTGCCTACATCGATGGCAGGCATTCTAAGTGGTTGAGAGGTCTGTTGGAAACTAAGTAAGTGAAGTTTATATATCTGTGGAATGTCCAGGGTTGGGGAGTGTCCATAATCCCCCCAAACTTCACAACATATAAAACCTCAAACACTACACAAATCATCAGGAAATTGGTCAAAAACAAAACTGGGTGTAAAGCAGTAGTGAAGACCCTGCCATTTGCTCTACTGGTGCCAGCAGTTGCCCACCCTTAAAGCTGGCATGATGAGAAAGAGTTTGATACTAATTTTCTGGTGTCCCCCTCAGTCTACCATTGCAGACTATTATTTGATGCACAACAAGATTAGTACACAGTAAACAAGATCTCTATGCTGTCTTTTTTATTCAATCACACGTCTAACACTTCCCAAGTGTCTAGTACTGTGTGAGGTATTAGCCAATAATGCATGCAGATCCGAGTAAGGTGGCCTTTTGAGGCTGGCAGATGGTAATTTTGTCAGCACTAATTGTTTTTAAGTGTGGGCCAAGGTCTTTAAGACACTGCTCCCAGTGTGCATATTGTTGTTGTTGTTACTACTACTACTATTATTATTATTATTATTGCTGACTTGGTTCAGCCCACTTCTAATGTTGGGGAGTAAACCGGGCCAAAGAGAAACGCATCTGCAATGATGGAATGGTAGCAAAGCGAAGTGTGTAACAAGTGTTGTGATTGAGCCTTCAGCTACTACTAGTAGTAGTATTGGGGAAGATGCTGGCTCAATAGCATCAAGCAATAGTATGGATTGCGGTGTGGCTCTGGGTGATCAGGATTCTGCAGCTGGAAGGAAAAGGGCTGCTAGTGATTCTAGTGTGGAAGGACTGGAACAGAGGAAAAGAATTCAGCAAATACTAAGAGCACCTTCTGATTCAGACACTTTCCAGGGTTTTTCTGGGGAAGAAGAAATGGGGTCAGAGGAAAGTGATACGGAGTTAGATCCAACATTGGTGCAGGAAGTAAGGGATGTGTGTAACAAAGAATCTACTTCGGACTCGTTTTTTGGTTTTGATAGTGATTTATTCTGGCCTTCTGGGGGTTCAGAAACAGAGTGGGACTCTTTAAGCACACAACAATGTTGGCAAAAGTGGAGACAAACACAGAGCACTGCAGCTGTAGGAAATACAGCAGCTAGGGACTCTTCAGAAGACAGTGATGTGTAAGTGCGATATAAGAAATGAGTTTTGGGGGCTGCCTTTGCGGCGGTCAAAGAGTTGATGTCTGGTTCTTGTCTCTGACTATCTTGTACTCCTGATATCCAGTACCTTGTTCCAGTTTTCCTGATACTTGTGAGTTATGGGCTATTTCTCCACTTTTTTCCTGGGGTGAGCTGCTATGGCAGCTCTAGCTGATGTTTGGACAAAGGTGGGGTTTTTTGGAATTCATGTATGCTTTTCTGTCTAGTTATCTGCCGTGTGTCCCAGAGGTGGGGCTTGGTCTCCGCTGAGTTTACGTGAGTTTCTGCTACAGAACCTGGTATTGTATGAAATGGAGGGAGGCTGGCATTGTATTTTATGGAGGCTATGATTTGTGCTATTCATGTATACTCAGCTCCTGATTGCCTCAGACGATCTCCTCCTTTTCATCTGGCTGTCTCTGGCTTTGGACTTCTGGACCGGATTTGTGACTACTCTACTGGACTCTCCCCACGTATATCGCAGACGGACGTCTACTGTTTGTTTTGGGCTGTTTTGTTGTTTTCCCCTGGGATTTTTGAGGGTTTTTAAAGCCAAGTTGGCTACTTTTTTGTTCGTCCTTTCTCCAGTTGTTGTTAAATAAACTTTTTGTTATCCCCTTTTACTCCTGGGCTTGGCTTCTTGGTCACTGCATCACAACAACAAGGGAGTAGGAGTTGGAACCCATCCTCTGTGTACACTTTTTGTTGTGAAAAATTAACCACCTACTTCCTACATACACATAGAATTAGAAAAGTAAGCAGCAAGATTTGCATGATTCTTATTTTCAGTGAAAGGAAAATTTCAAATATAGAATATATTTATAGCTGAAATATAAACAAAGAAGTTTGCATATGAATGCATTTCATCCCTTGCCAATCTGACAATAGAGCTAGGACTTGACCCTTTCTTGGGAACAGGCAAACACATTCTTTCTCCTGCTGCTGAACTCAAACCTCCCCTCATCACACTTTTCCAGAGAATGAATCACACTACCCTCAATCCGAAACAATAATAGATTTCACCTTGATTATCTGTGTGGGAAAATTGTGCATGAGAAACACAATACTTCAAAATGAGAAAATGTTTGGGCTGATAGTTCAAAGACTGTACATCTGATCTTGTGGTGTTTTAGATCATGATATCAGGTTTGGCACAGCATGTAAGGTATACAAGCTACCAGAGTAGTAACTGCTATAACTATGGTTGAGAAAGCACTTTGATTCTAAGCCCAAGTCTTTACATGGCTTCCTTCTTTTGGAGAAAACGTTTTCATGGGCTGAAATTTCTGTGTTTGTACAATTTGTCGGTGATGAGTTTTTCCCCCTCATTGTTTTTATTGCACACATTTTAACCCATGACTGATTTACTCATATCCCTCTATCTGTGTTTAAACTATAGTTCCCACTTTGACCAGTGGCCTTATGAGAGTTGTTATGCAATAGCTTCCTGAAAGGCTTCCATGAAAATGTTACAATTCAAACCTTTTTGGTTTGCTTAATGCAGGTACCATATTGATTTTAGAATTTGTCTTGTGACGATCATGACTAGATGTTTACCATATTCCAAGGGAAATGCAGGCAGCAAAACCATTGTAAGGTGAAGGTAGTTTACCATGTTGTTTACTATATTCCATGGGAAACGCAGGCAGGAAAAGCATTGTAAGGTGAAGGTTTATCTTGGTATAGAATAGTGGTTCTCAACCTGTGGATCCCCAGGTGTTTTGGCCTACAACTCCCAGAAATCCCAGCCAGTTTACCAGCTGTTAGGATTTCTGGGAGTTGAAGGCTAAAACATCTGGGAACCCACAGGCTGAGAACCACTGGCATAGATCCTATTGTCAGTACCAGCTGGAACACATTGAATAAATGGTAACTTGATGAGTAAGTACTCATATAAATATCACTTATTCTCAATCAGTTTACTCAGAACTAACAATAAGACTCAGGCCAAAGTCCATACTGGGACTGTTATGAAGTGAACTACAAGTTAACCTGTTACATAACAAGCAGAAGATCATTATCATAAAAGCTCTTCAGAGCAAGCTGCTGCTGACATTGACAATAGCCAGATGCTCAGTTAAAAACATCAGTTTCCCCTCCAAATTAACCTTTGATCTACAATTCAGTTTCTTCCTGTTTCAAATTGGTTTCCAAAGTGTGCTGAATACTTTTGGCAATGTAATTCGGCCCTTAAACACACCCGAAAATGATTCCCAGGAAAATGATGAAAAGACACATTTGTACAGTAGATTTCACCATGTTCTAGAATCTGCTCTTTTCTCTCATTCACTCAAATTCACACGTGAGATCATCTGCACAATCAGTTTTGGGAGATCCAGGCAGTTTTGGGAGATCCAGGCAAGTCTAAAGAAAGGAAGATAAGGGTTAACTTTTCTATGGCGAATAGTTCTATCCTCTTGAGTGAGAGCTTAATAGGCAGGGTTGCAAAGGGACAGACAAGCTAATGAAAGCCATTGGAGATTTCTCCTCCTCATCCCATCATTCTGCTATTTTCTCTTAATGATGCCCCAGCTCCAGGAAGTAATGATACTCTTATTTGTCTGCCCAGCTGATAGATATAGGAAGCATAGTAAAATCTCCTATAATCAAATAGAAAGGAGCCAGACAGGATTTGGTAAAACAACACAATATAGTTTTGGAAGGGCAAAGCTTCCTACATGTTGTTGTTGTTTGCCTTCAATTCATTTTCAATTTATGGTGACCTACGGGTCATGGGAGGACCCTAAATTCTTACCAATGTCAAGTCTGGGGTTGTTTTAACACTACATAATTGTATCACTTTTATGATACTGTAACATACATAGCGGTGTCCTCTGCACCCACTGGGTTCATGGTCCTGTGCTAGGAGAAAGTTAAGATACAACTAAAATGAAAAGAATTGAAATTCTTTTAAAAATGGGAGTGTTTCTTCAAGCTCTTCGCCATCCCACTATGCTTTATGAAAACATTTACTTATCTACAGAAAAAAGAGAATCACTAGGAAATGTTATTACTCTTTAATTTGTGGTTAATAACATCAGGGATATTCAAAGATTGCTTAGATTGGTTGTTTAAATGCCTAATGTTTTGCAGAAAAGGCTTTAAAACTTGGTCAGGAAGAATGATATTTTCAATATTGCTAGGAAGAGTAGAAACCTGTAAACTCAATTAAGCTTGCATATCCTAATTTGTGCTTCTGAAATTGAGGGACTTCACAGGAGCAATGACACAATCCAAATTGGCTCATAAGTAACAGGGTGTATGGCATGATCACTGTGTGAGGTGACTTAGAGCTGTGCTGAAATGGTCTCAAAATCCCGCATCCCTTTTGTGAGCTAAGAAAGGCTGGGCATTTAATAATCCTGCAGGGGAAGGATACATTCTTCAATAGGTGAGGCATCAGCACAGCTTCCTTCTTTATTAATGTAAGCCTTGCTATTTTTGTTGTTATCACCAAAACTGCAACAGCCTATCCACCATTCTGCATAAGTCTCAATAAATCAATGGTTGGAGAGCTTTGGTAAAATTCTTTTTGGGAGGAAATAGCCATGCTGCTTGATGTAGTCTAGAACAGTGTTTCCCAACCTTTTTTGAGCAGCGGCACACTTTTTACATTTACTAAATCCTGGGGCACACCACCAACCAAAATGACACAAAATGACACTCTAACACAGTAATGCATATAGTTAATATGTTTTTAAATGTATTTATTCACTCAGTGTCAAACCTGGGCCTGTTTCAATGAACACAACATAGATATCCTGGCAGGAATTGCAGAAAGACACACACGAAGGTCTTGCTCAACAGCTGTCTCTGTTTTTAGTTTTTATCGCAGTCAAGCTTGAGAAGCTCATCTCACACAGATATGTGGTTGAAAATGGGAGCAATGTAAAAATAGCTGCTGCCATTTTGATCCAAGGGGGCAGCGTGAGCATGTTCAGGAGGGGAGGGGGAGGGAAGATGTGGGGCAAGTCTGCGCCCGCACGGGTCACATCTTCCTCCCTCCCCCCTCCCTCCTAAGCAAAGCGAGGCAAAGTGAGCAGAGCGAGGCTGGGAAGAAAGGAGCCCGAGTGGAGAAGAAAAAGTGTTCGGCAGGAGGGGGAAGAAAGGGCATTGGAGGTTCCAATTTCCCACGGCACACCTGATGATTTCTCACGTCACACTAGTGTGCCCCGGCACACTGGTTGGGAAACACTGGTCTAGAAAAGTAACTTTCCTCAACTTGAGACCAATATTGATTTTCATACCCTACAAAACTGCACCGATGAAGGCTGGTATACTTGTCACCGGGCAACATCAGGTTGTTGCCAAGAGGTTATTGATGAACAACACAAGATAGGAACAGCTACAGCAGTCTTTGCCTTAATCTGCTGGAAAGGAATGATTCCATCCCTTTCTCCACTTCTTTATGAGTAATAGACTGCAAACTGCTCTTGCACTTTAAACGCAGTTTGTGTTGATTGATATATGTGAGGGCAATGGGGGAACATGGGAGGATAGTGAAATTGGGATGTTTAGAAAGCACCTGAGAATGTGGAACAACAGATGATCAGTTAGAACTATCCTTGCCAGATTGAAACAGTTGGAGAGTCTGAATTTCAAATGTCCCTCCCCCTCTCTCCAAAAACCAGAAGCAGAGTTCCTGGAGGTTGGAGCAGAACCAACGCAGTGCAAAGATGCAAAGATTGGAATCTCTTCCTTAAGGGCTTATAGGCTGTGGATGGTGGGCCTACTCCTTGCCTTACCCATGGCATTGGATTCAAGGAGGCCTTGGGGAAAGGATTCAGGGAGGATGATCTGGCTTCTCGTATTTCCTTGACAACCGAGTTACCAGTACTGCTTCATTCAGGCTGGTCCTGGCATTAATTATTGGGATGCAACTCATCTGCATGGTTACAGTTATGTAAATACTTACTTCAGAGAAACTAGGGCTGTCTCAATGAAGTGATTTTAACTAGGACCATGAATAAGGAGGTCCATGTCCAGTGAGCTTCTGCTAAACCAGATCAGCCAGGACAGAGAACAAGCATTCCGGGTTGAAGATAAAGTAAAGAGGTTTATTACAGTTTGGCCAAAAGTGATGCAAGTACCATCAAATGCTCAAAATGTACAAGCAGAATTTCATATAAAAATACAAGACATTTTATATACTTTGACAGCTATTCTGACTTTTCTTATCTCCTCCTGATTGGCTGAGAAACAAACTGGGTAGGATCCAAGCAGGGATTGGCTGGAGGTTTCTCTGACATCAGTGACAGGAGAGGATCCCCGTGGCAGGAAGAAAAACAGCTGATTATTGGTGTGTTTAAAGGTCCAGTCTGTTGAAGAGACACCTCCATGGAGGGTTCGAAACTGAAGAAGATGACTTGGATATGCAGATGGTTCCTTGATTGGTTTTAGCTGATTTAGGAGATTGCTGGAGGGACATCCTCAATTGTTTAGCCATTTCCATTCCCAGAAACGTGTGTAAATAGGGGGCACTGGGGAAAACATAATATATTCATAATATATTGATAAGGCCAGAAAAATTATTTATTTCTTCATAATATACTTTTATACATTCAGGAACTGATACAGTATGGTCAGTTCACGTTACGCAAGAAATATCATTTTATACATTTATTAAAGGGTTTTGGTTTAATATAGTTTGAGGTACAGTTGTTGCTGGGTTTCTTCTGGAGCCTCCAGCAGCTTTGATGTTGCAAAACTTTGAAAAAGCAGAAAATGTTTTAAAAATAAAGGAAAAATCATATGTCTTATTTGAAGTCTCATTAATGCTCACAAATAATTAGGAACTGAGATGCAATGGCTTGTCAACATCAGGGCCATGGGAGATGGCATGAACATTTAATTTTCTAGTGCTGTGCTATGGCCTGGGCAAACATTACCTGTTGGAAGCAACAAATATTTTATTAGGCTGCTGTGTGAGGTTGGCCTTCAGAGGATTGACTCAGAATATAGCAAGCAGTTTTCCCTCAGGACTATGCTTTTGAGAGCACATGATACCAGTCTGGTTCAGTTCAAAGTATTGATGTTTGTGTGTATAAGTATTAACCTGAAAACTCTAAATGCTAGGACTCCCCCGCCCCGGTGCCAATATGAACTGGCTTGTATGTTGAGGGCATCTTACAAGGCTCTATGATATCTATTGCCATCCACAGAGGGCAACATCCACAGATAAAATTCCATACCAAAACAGATGATTTTAGGCCCACCCTTGATTATGTATAGGTGGACAGTGAGAAGAGTCTTAAACTTGCTTTGGCTTTTAATGAACGTTAATATATTGTGAAGGAGAGGGAATTATAACAATACAGCTCTATCAGTTCTATTACTTCTATTTATTCTAATTACTCTTTTTTGTCCATTACATATAATTATGATAATATATTTTCTAATTGTTCGTCCACAATCTTTCTTAGTCATTTGGTGGTTTGAATTCACCATTATTTTTACAGATGAAGCTAATAAATTGTTTCCATGTATTGTCAAAGAGATCTTTTATTCCTCCTTTTGCTAATCTTATTTCATAAGTTAACTTTTCCAATAAGGCTGTAGTAGCCCATATCTTGTTTAACCAATTACTGTATGTTTTGGTAAAGGCTATAATATTTTTCAGATTCTGACTGTTTCAAGTCTGGGGTGAAGTTCTATTTTGGCTAAGACAAATTGTGGGAGAAATAGTACATTTCAGGTTTTTTAAAACTAATTATTTCTGTATTTGAAAGTGAGAATAAAAAAACTGTGTGTACAGTTGTCTCTCCAGCTTTGCAGGAGTTAGGCACATTGCTCCCTTGTGAAAGTGGGAAAAAGCATGAACAGGGAGGATGGGGTGACATTGCTGTGGTCCCCATTGGGGAGAGGAGCAAGCCCCTAATGCCATGTCACTTGTCATTTTCCTTCCAACTTTGTATAAGACTCTCTTTCACCTGGTCAAAGGAAGAATGACACTGATGGGACCAGAAACATGAGGGAAACAGAAAAGGATGAAACATGAGGGAAACAGCCTTGTTGTATTTAGTTCTTCCCTCTCTCCCTGTATGCTGTGTGCTCCTGTTCCCCTGGGTACTCCTTTTCCTTTCCTTGGGCAGAACAGGGATTTGGGGAAGACAGGAAGAGGTGCTAGATCTGTTGGGTGAGTGAAGTGGTGCATGGGGACAGTGTCTCCTCTTCCCAAGTGCCCTTAGTCTACGTTTCTCCCAGGCAAAGAAAGGGAGATACTGGGCAGAACATAGTTCAGCAGAATGCACACCTCCTGAACAGCCCACTTGCTCAGCTCTTGGGGATGGGGTTGCCATGTGAATGTTCACACAGCAGCCCCAAGCTCAGGAGGCCACGGTGCTTCAAACTTGCAAGTAATCAAAACTGCAAATGTGAAATTCAAGAAAGTGTGTGTGAAGTCAGGGGAAGTTTCCACTGGCATCAATTGCTTTTGCATGCTAATGTAGCCCCAAGGCCACATTAGTGAAAAGATAAAAGGCCAGGCCTGTTTCTTTTTTGGAACCTGATTACCATGTAGGATGGAAGAAAAACAGACAGAAGAAGCTCAATGTGTCTATCAAGCATGGTGAGATTTTAGCCAATGATCCACCTTGATTGCTTCATCCCACTGCTATTGAACAGTTGTCCTCTCAAATCATATCATCTGCTTTGACACATTAATATGCCACAACTGAAGGAACAGTTCACACTTTAAATCTTCATATATCTTTCCAAAATCCTGAGGGAATTTCACACACCCAGAACCTTTAGAGGTGCATCCCCCATCATGCAGCTTTTCTGATGATGCTCATGATTGGTATTTGCTTGGAGAGCTGTTGACATTTTATATTTCATGATAATTGATGACATTTTGGTAGTATACAGATGGTGCTCTTACGAGTTCTCAATCATTTGCATTCCGTGTCTGGGCAATGGTAGATTTTCATTTAGTATTTTTGAGGGAGGAAATGGGTAACTGTTATTTCCAAATGAGTAAAGTAGGTTTGATGAATAAAAAACATGTGTGGGACATTATATGCTCTCCAACTCTGGTTTTAGTGGGACAGCCTTGGCTAACCCTCTGCTGTCCCACTTTCCCGACTGTCTTTAAAATGTTCCGGTTTTTCTTTCCCCCTTCCACTCTCTTTCCCACTTCACTCTTCACTCATTTGTATTGCTGTCTTTAAAATACAATGGTTGTGAGCACTCAGTTAACTCAGCATGAAGGGGAAGCAAAGGAGGGAGCGAAGTCTTACCCTTTCTAAACTCAGTACCAAAATTCCAGGATTTCTCTGCTTAAAATAGTATAATAATAACTTTTGCCTCTTGTTGTCTGTTTACACTCATTTGTGTCCACACTCTGTTGTGGCTGTGCTACATGTGTCCCATTTTTATCCATCAAATTGTAGATGGTATGGCATTAATACAAATGATTCTCTAAGCAATAACAAATCTCCAGGTCTGCAGAAATGGAAGCTAAATTGATAGGGATGGACGAGAGTTTTAGTTTACTTTGTAATATGAATTAAACCAGACCAAAATGTAATTATGTTTGAGATTGAAAGAAAAGAAGTGATTAACTATTACAACTTTGAGTTTGACTCCCTCTTTGTTCAAGCACAGTAAATGATGAATTGGGGTTGCATATCTTATTTTTCAGAGTGTCTCCTCATCTTCAGCTGAGCATAGTACTGTCCTTTTAATGCTGGGAATAGCTGTAGTTTTAAAATTTGGCTGGAATTTTCCACTCTTCCCCAGAAAATTTAACAAAATCTATAAATGTCTACATATATTCTGTTGAATAAAGATATTTTTTTAAAAAAAGAATTTAACAAAATCTATAAATGTCTACATATTCACCTTGAAGTTAAGCTTAAGGCACATAACAACAATTACTATCTGTTTCTGTTTCCATAACCCTATTAAATGCAGTAGGTTCCCACATACTCAAAGTATGCTCTTCCCCAGACTGAATAATAGTAATATATTATGTTAGGCTTCAAAAGTAGAAGAAAACAAAGGTTATCATATATTTGTATGGTATAATTGGCACATTTTTTTCATGGATCATAATGCACATAATGATCAATGAAAAAAATGCCAATGCGTGACTGGTGGGGACGAGAGATAGGTCCTTCTCAGTGGTGACCACTCGTCTATGGAACACCCTCCCTAGTGAAATTAGAGCAGCCTCTCCCTCCTGACATTCAGGAAGAAAGTAAAAATGTGGTTATGTGACCAAGCTTTCGGACAGCAAAGCTCGTAGTGCAATAAGATAATAAGGAATAGTGAACAGACCAATAGAACAACTACGGACTTGATTTTGAATGGCGTGATTTTAATAACTGTTTTTAAATCCTGTTGCCTATCGGTAGGTCTTAATATACAGTAAGTGTTATATTATCAGTGCTTAATGTCTTATGCTTTGTGTCTAAGATGTTCTTTTATGTTTATGTTTTAATTTAATTAGGTTAATTTATAGTTATATGTTATTCTCTTGCTATTATCTTTTGGTTTTCTATGTACGGCATTGAATTTTGCCTTTATAATGTTGGAAACTACTTTGAGTTCCCTTAGGAGGAGAAAAGCAATATATAGATGTAATAAATAATAAATAATTATATCCCACCATCATAAGGCTTATGATTTTGGAGGGAATTTTCATATACAAATATTCCCCTAGATTTCCTTTGTCTTTTCACTCTATGCATAAGGAAATATTTTAGCATTTATTCCACTCTTCCAGCATTATGTCACACAAGTATAATGTACAGAAGAGGAGGCTTGAACGTTAATGGTCCCCAGATATAGGGACCATGTTGATGACATACACAGAATTCCCCCTTGAACACTTTCCATTAATTTTTTTTTTAAAAAAATGCTTTATTATTGGATAAATAGCATTGTGTGCTTGAGAGTCAGCATGGTACAGTGGTTCGAGCATTGGACTATGACTCTGGGGATCAGGGTTTAAATTCCTACATGGCTATGTAGGAATGACCATGCTTCTTGGCAAGGGGTTGGACTTGATGGCCCATGAGGTCTCTTCCAACTCTATGATTCTATGATTTGATGGATCCCATTGTGTAACTTAACAACAACAACAACAACAACTTTATTTATAACTCACCCTATCTCCCCAAGAGGAATCAGGGCAGTTTCCAAACAGAAGTGGCAAACATTTGATGCCATAATAAGACAAGAAACAAGCCAAATAAAACAATAAGGAAAACAACATCAATAACTTATAATAACTAACCCAAGAATAGTACATAAATAAACATAATATATCACGGCGAACACATTTGGTTAACTTTGGCCAAATTACAATCTCTCAACCTCAGGGGAAGGCAAAGGCAAATCCCATCTGAATAAATCTGTCTAAGAAAACACCATGGTACGAGTCAGAAATGGTTTAAGACACACTATTATTGAAATAGCAACAGGCTTCAGGACTCTGGTGAACCTGTAAAGCCTCCCCAGCTACTTTATTCTAAATGGCTTGTCATTTCTGATCAGGATCTCGTAGGATTTTACAATATCTGTTTGAACAGAATGTAAAAATATCTCTCCTCGGAGGACTACAGGAATACATAAGCCCTTCTCTTCATGCACCCTAGTCATCATAATGACCTGTATTCTTGCTCACATTTTAATAAGGCACAGCTTTATAAATGTGGGAGAATGAGCAAGCTCTTGAAATTAGTGTGTTACTCTTGGTATATTGGGCATGGAGTGTAGGCGTTTGCTTGGTTTTCAGCTGAAATTTCTGTGCTTTTATGGCGTGATGCAAGGCTGTAGCTCATGCCAGCTGGCATCTTTGTCTCTTTTCAAAAGTCCATGCTGTGTCACTATTTCACAAAATACAGTTCCAATCTGTCAAAATATCATCTTCACTTTTGTCTGAAACTGACTTCATGACTTCTGCAATTAGTTAAAAAGCAGGAGCGGGTTGAAAATTTTGCTTGTTTTGACAGCATCCTAAATCCCTGAAGGCAAAGATGCCTGTTTATTCTTATTACTCTATCGAATTGCAACATACACATAGTCACTATCTCTCTCACACACATAAACAGAGTCTGCATAGTGATCAGAATCTTAACAGTGTCGATTTTTTGTGAAGATTGGGTGTCAGCTGTTCAGAAGCCTTTAAGTGTGGCTATAAAGTGCTCAGTTAGTTGCCATTTCCCTAGAAACATCCATTTTAAAAGCATTGTAATTCCAGGCACTTTGTTCAACTGATAGCAACACTTAGTTTGAAAGCTGTGGTATAAGGGAAAACAAATATAAAAACATAAGAGGAAAAGAGCATACATAAATTATAATGCTAGATTGTGTCATCTCGGGGCTCACTCACATAGAACAAATGTATTGTTTTAGTGGTACATGTGTGTACTGCATGCATCCCTTTCCTCCCAAGAGACAAATTATTCTTTGCTAAGCATGAGTGTTTTCAGACTTATTATCCACCTTTTCCAACTATTATTACTAATACAAATCAGTTTTGAAAAACCTCTCTGCTAATACTGATCAACTATAGTGAATCATAAAGGTGGCACATTTTGCTGCATGTGGGCATCTTACTTGTGACATTAGTTGGGATGCTGAATGTGGTGTCTCTCCCATATGTTGTTGCTGTTGCTGTGTTCATTCAAGTCATTTATGACTTATGTCAACCCCAAGGTGAAACTTTCACTGAGTATTCTCAGCAATATTTTTCAGAGGGAATCTAGCCTCCTTCTGAGGCTGGGAGTCACCCAGTGGATTTGTATTGCCGAGTGAGGATTTGAACCGTGGTCTCCAGAATCATAGTCCAACACAAGGTGCTTGTTTATAAAGCTATTGTCCTCCCAAACCTGCTATATGCCTGCGAAACATGGACTATCTACAGACGTCACGTGCAACTCCTGGAACAATTCCATCAGTGCTGCCTCCAAAAAATCCTGCAAAACTCTTGAGAAGACAGGCAGACAAATGTCAGTGTGCTGGAAGAAACAAAGACCACCAGCACTGAAGTGATGGTCCTCTGCCATCAACTCCACTGGACTGGCCACGTTGTCTGAATGCCTGATCACCGTCTCATAGTTGCTATACACAAACCCTTGCTCTTACCAATCTCTTTTCATACACAAGTGCTATGGCACCTTTATTGGCACCTTCAAGGACATATAGTTGTATGTATTTAGGAGGAACAGATGCCTAGGTGGAGCATACCAGAAAAAGGCATACTCCACCTTATTTCAAGCTGTCATTTTATCACTGTTGTCCTTATTCATGGTAATAGAATACTTTATGGCACAGTAGCATGAACACAGACATAAAGGACGAAGGGCACCAGAAGAAAGCAGATCCATTACTTTTCCTCCATTTTACAACTTCTGCTCTCTGAGACAATTCCCACCAACTAGCAGACAGAGAGGGAAACAGGCAACTAAACAGTAAAGCTGCATAGACTACAGTTTCCCTACACTACCAGTTATTCCTTTTAGCCATGGCTGTGACAGTCTGCGGGAGACAGGATGGTTCCCTGTAATGACCAGAAGTACTTCTAACTGAACAGAGGTGGGTCTGGGTGCACTTGGATGCGACAGTGCAGAGAAACGGAGGAAGGACTGGGTTGCTGTGAGTTTTCCAGGCTGTATGGCCATGTTCCATAAACATTCTTTCCTGATGTTTTGCCTGCATCTATGGCAGGCATCCTCAGAGGTTGTGAGATCTGTTGGAACCTAGCCAGAGTGATTTCCACCATGTCTCCTGGGTCATCGGTTGGGAGCCCCTCACCCCAGCAACAATACTACATTTGCTTGCCACCTCAGGAGGAGGAGGATACCCCCCCCCCCCCGCAAGTCAACTAAGAGGAGGAAGGGGACTGAGGAAGACACTTTAAAAACACCTGTCTCCTGGTTGTTGCTTTTTGTTTCTGTTGTGGTTTTATATTGTATTTAATGTTTTTATGTGCATTTTGATATTATGTGTATTACTTGCTGCCTGTAAACTGCCTTGAGTCGCTGAAGGCTGAGAAAGGCGGTATAAAAATACAACAAATAAATAAATAAATAAATACCTAGCCAATTGAGGTGTATATATCTGTGGAATGTTCAGGGTGGGAAAAAGAACTCTTGTCTGTTTGAGGCAGGTGTGAATGTTGCAAATGGCCACCTTGATTAGCATTGAATAGCCTTTCAGCTTCAAGGTCTGGCTGCTAACTGCCTGGGGGAATTCTCTGCTGGAAGTTGTTAGCTGGCCCTGATTGGTTCATGTCTGGAATTCCTCTGTTTTCTGAGTGGTGTTCTTTATTTACTATCCTGATTTTAGAGTTTTTAATACTGGGAGCCAGATTTTATTCATTTTCATGGTTTCATCCTTTCCGTTGAAATTGTCCACATGCTTGTGGATTTCAATGGCTTCTCTGTGTAGTCTGACATGGTAGTTGTTAGAGTGGTTCAGCATTTCTGTGTTCTCCAATAATACGCTGTATCCTGGTTGGTTCATCAAGTGTTCGGCTATGGCTGACATCTCTGGTTGAATTAGTCTGCAGTGCCTTTCATGTTCCTTGATTCATCTTTGGGTACTGCATTGGGTGGACCCAATGTAGGTTTGTCCCCAGCTAAATGGTATACGGTAGATTCCTGCAAAATTGAGCGGATCCCTCTTGACCTTCCAGTGGTTACTTGTGGGACTTGATTGAGACATCACTGAGAAATGGAGGGAAGACTTTACTGTCAAAGTAAGAGAGTTGAAAGCTTGAGTGTAGCTGCTGAGGACATCACATGAAGGTGGGGAAAGTGGTGGGAAAGCTGAGGGAACCATCTTTTTTTGTTCCCTATTATTAGGTCCCATGCCTTTCTGTGTTTAGGGATAGGAGCCATCCCACATCTTTCCCTCACTTCTTCTTGGCTTCTAGATGGGTTCTTCCAAGTAGCATTTGCCTCCCGAGTTTACAACCTCTGAGGATGCTTGCCATAGATGCAGGTGAAACGTCAGGAGAGAATGCTTCTAGAACATGGCCATATAGCCTGAAAAACCTACAACAACCCAGAAGAAGAGTTCATGAGGGGTTACAAATCAGAGTAAATAGACTCATGTAACATCACAACCACATTATACAGGAAATGAGATTAAAAGACCAAAACACATTGGGAGGACAGTGACAAGAAACATCAACAAGCAACATTAAATGGCAAGCATCAGTTGCTCAAAATGTGTATGAGCTCTTCATTTCACCTCTTGTTTGCTTTAGTGTAAAGAGTGTGAAACAAATAGATGAATTATACACGCTACGTTCTTTTCATCTTGAGGGGGTTTTTTTGATGGGGAGGGAAGGGGAAGTTGAATATTTTCTTCATGTTTCTGCTCTACAGACAGACCCTTAATGTGCCTGAATGTCTGAACTTTTATCTGTGTAGATACAACAAAGATGAGCCACAGCAAAGTTCTCTGGCAGATGTCTGATCCTAATGGGCCAGATCTGGCATGACATAGTTTGGCATCAGTGTTGCCTTTATTTTTCAGGATTTGTATTTAAGCCCTTCTGAAGGCACACCTTTAGTATATCAATAAACTAAATGATCCATGAAGTTCCTGTAGCTTAACAGAGACATACGAAACGATCTGGAGTTTGGAGTCTTTGGTGTGTATATTTGTTTCCAAACCTCCAGATATGTAGGGCTACTACTGCCACTATGCTAACTAGTATAATCTATATGCTGGGGAAAATGGAATTTATCCAATGTATGTGGAAGGCAGATATATATATATATATATATATATATATATATATATATATATATGTGTGTGTGTGTGTGTGTGTGTGTGTATTCTGCATGCCAGCACAAGGGGCTTAAAATCAGAACATAAAATGAAAACAATTTTAAAATGCAATTAAATAAAACATATAAGCATGAAACAACAACTAACACTCAATTAAAAACAGCGCTCATTACTTAATATGGTTATCCCAAAACTATGAGAAAGGGAGGGAAGAATGGTGTTTCCTAAACAGGAGTATTTGACACTGTAATATTTTGTGGTGAGCACCTTTTTCCTCTGATATATTTAATAATTATAATAATTTTAGTACCTTGAAACCACAATAGATAACATTTCAATGATATGTTGCAATTCCAGGTCCATACTTTCTATATAGCAGCTTTCACTTCTGTAGATCTATGTGGTTCAAGAATTGAAAAATGTAGGTGTAATTTATTTTATATACAGTAGAGTCTCACTTATCCAACCTTCGCATATTCAGCTTTCTATATTATCCAACGCAATCCAGGATGGGAGAAAGAAAGAACCTTTGTCTGTTTTGGTGCTAAATTCATAAGAACATAAGAACATAAGAAGAGCCATGCTGAATCGGGCCTCAGCCCATCTAGTCCAGCATTCTGTGTCACACAGTGGCCCACTAGTTGTACACAGGGATCTCTTGCAGAAAGGAGGGCAAAACCCTCACCTGCTCCCGACCCCCCACAACCAGTACCCAGGGAAATCCTGCCTGCCTCCATCAACACAGAGGTGGCACTTGGATGTCCATTCATAAATGCAGTAATTACTAACTAACGTTACCATGTATTGAAGTGCTTTTTCTGTCGATTTGTTGTAAAACATGATATTTTGAGGCTTAATTTGTAAAATCATAACACAATCATAATGTTATTTGATGTTTAATAGGCTTTTCCTTAACCCCTCCTTATTAGCCAACATTATATTAGTATTTTTGTAATGTGCTAATGAATTTTATAATGTAATGTTTTAGCTAATTTTTAACTCGTTTTCATATTGCTTTTCTTTGTTTTGGTGTTGGCATCTAATGTTGCCAGTTGTGAGCCACCCTGAGCGCCCCCCCCCCCCCGGGGTTGAGAAGGGTGGGATTTAAATATTTGAAATAAATAAATTAAATAAACATTTTTGCTTATCCAACATTCTGCCAACCTGTTTATGTTGAATATGCAATACACTACTGTAAATTTATTTAAGCTAAGATCACTGTCTACACATATGGGTTCTCAGTGGGCAATTCGGTGGGGGTGAAGAAGGGGAGCCAAATAGTGCCTGATATATATTGATAGATGTAGCTCACTTACAGCTCACAAATCAAGTACAGTGGGCCCTTAGTATCCATTGAGGTTTGGTTCCAGGACTCCCTGTGGATACCAAAATTCATGTAAACTCAAGTCCCATTATAGGTAATGGCATAATAATGCAGTGTCCTTTTGGTCAAGTCAAGGTTTGCACTTTGGATTAAAGAAAAATTCAAACCAGGGATCATTGAATCTGTGGATATGGAAGACTTATTCTACATGCAGATGGAGGAGTCACTTCCACCATGACACCATTGGAGAGAGAAAAAGGAAAGCTTTATTAGACAAAATGGAAATAAGTCTACCTTTAAATGGATTACTTTTGGCAGCTTGGAGAATTGTCAGACATAAAAATCCTTGACAAATTTAGAAAGGCACGTCTGGCCTTTTGCTTCCCGGACCTCTGGCCACAAGATTGTTTGTATTACTACTGTCAATTTGGATGGATAGCCCAATTGCACAATGGCTATCCTTGTTAAAATCTCTAGCCCTGTTTACTTGTCTATTCTGCTTTCCTGTAATGATAATGTCAGCCATGTACCACCCAGAAAGTGTTACTGTGCAATAATTTTTAATAGATTTAGCAACTTAAGAAAAAAAAGACTATACTTTCCTAATCCTTGGGCTAAAGGAAAACCTTACATCAATTGTGCACACTGACATTTTCTATTTTTGCCTTTTAAAATGTAGATGAGGGTAGAAAATGCAAATGTTTTAGTCTGAAAGGAACTTCTAGTATTAAAATGGAAAAAGTGAAGCTTCTGTTATTGTTTACTGTCAAGCCAATTTAAAGCTATGGCGAACCCATGAATGAGGCATCTCCTAGTCATCCTACCAACAGACATGCTCAGATCTTCCACACTTAGGGGCACAGCTTCCTTGATTAAGTCTCTCCACCTGGAACACACTCTTCCTCTTTTCCTCCTGCCTTCTGATCAAACCAGCCCATACTCCAAGAAATAATGCCCGGCTGCTCACTGGAGGGAAGGATATTAGAAGCAAAGCTGAAGTACTTTGGCCACATAATAAGAAGACGGTGATGGTTGACAGGGAGCTCTGGAGTGGGCTGATCCATGAGGTCACAAAGGGTCGGAAATGACTGAATGAATAAACAACTAATAAAACACAGATCAATTCTGATCTAAAATTCACTAGTGTGTTCCATTATCGTATAGAATCATAGCATTATAGAGTTGGAAGAAACCTCAAGCTCCATCCAGTCCAACCCCCTGCCATGCAGGAACATACCATCAAAGTCAGGGGTGCTCACACTTTTTCAGCATGCGAGCTACTCTTAAAGCAACCAAGTCCAAAAGATCTACCTGCTCCCATCGCCGTGCGCTCCTGTGCGCTCCTGCCGCTGCGCACTCTTGCCACCGCATGTGCTCCTGCTGCTGTTTTCCACCTGTGCCGCACTTCTTCCGCCTGCGGGACATTGCAGGAAGGAGAAAGCACGAGGCGGGGCATCCAGAGGGAGCGCTCCGCCCTGCCTGTCTCGCCGGCAATGGAGGCTGCACAGCAGCTTCTGGATGAGAGAGAGGCGGAGCACTCCCTCCAGAGACCCCGCCTCGTGCTTCCTTCTTCCTGCAATGCCTCGCAGGTGAAAGAAGCACCACGAGAGCGGAAGCCAGCAGCAGGCATGCGCGTGTGCGCAGGGTGTGTGTGAGCATGGCAGGAGCGCCTCATCCAGCTGGTGAGGCCCAAAGATCACCTGGAAGAGGGCTGAAGATCTACTAGTAGCTCTTGATAGTGCTCTTGATAGATGGCCATCCAGCCTCCACTTAAAAGCCTCCAGAGAAGGAGACTCCACCACACTCCAGGGCAGCATATTCCACTACCAAAAAGCCGCTACTGTCATTTTACAATGTGTGTTTGCAATATCTTACTTTGTGCCTTTTCTTCTTCTGAATCCATCTTGGTTATCTAACATTTCCAGATATGGTAAAAACTTTTATTGTAGAATTTTGACCATCAATCTGCTTTTACAAAGTACCAAAGCATGAAAACCGGATGTTAGAGGTTCTCATTGAAACCTCCCATCAATATAATAAGTGGCGAGTTATTATGCTGAGTTAGAATAGTTGTTGTTTTAAGAAAAATACTGAAGGCATGAAAGACTGAGCATGGTCACATAGATTATTAAGTGTGGTGTTAAGTGTGTTAATTTGACAATGTTTCTATATTATGGTTGTAATTTCTCATCCATTATGGATCAAATATATTTTGTTATGTTTATATGTTACATTTAGGTAAGGTAAAGGTTTTTCCCTGGCATTAAGTCCAGTCATGTCCCAATTCTGGGGTGTGGTGGTCCTCTCCATTTCTAAGCCGAAGAGCCAGCATTGTCTGTAGACACCTCCAAAGTCATGTGGCCAGCATGACTGCATGGAGCATTGTTACCCTCCCGCCGGAGCGGCACTTATTGATCTACTCACATTTGCATGTTTTTGAACTGCTAGGTTGGCTGAAGCTGGGGCTGACAGCGGAAGCTCACACTGCTCCCCGGATTCGAACCTGCAATCTTTCAGTCAACAAGCTCAGCAGCTCAGCGCTTTAACCCACTGCGCCACCATTTACACTCCATCTTTCTAGCAATGAGTTAGGTGGCATATACCACTTTCTCCTGTCTCACATTAATCCTGGGGAAATCAGCCAGAGAGGATGATTGCCATAGCTCAAAGTAATTCAGTAGTTCAGTAATCCAGTAGTTCATGGCTCTGTGGGTGCCTGATCCTGGATCTCCCAGGATTTAATCAGAATCCCTTGTTGGCTCCAAAGAAGCTTTATAGGAATGATTCCAATCAGTAAGACAAGAGAAAGAAATAGAGCTCACCCTTTCCCCTAATTATATAGTTCTGGTCTACTTCATCCACTATTAATTTGGTTAAAAAAAACCCAAAAAATAAAACCAGGAACTTCTAATGTGACAGTATGTTATTTACAACCTAGGAAGAAGTTTCCCACCACAGACTCCCACATGAACTATTCAGCTGCCTGTATCTCTTCTTTTCAAGCATACCTGATATAAGTGTCTCTCCATCAAATGACATGGGAACTAAAGTCATAGAAAATTAGAAGAATCTAAAGCTTGAGCTGTTTTTGAAACAACCAGCTTGTTACTCTTAATTTTTTTTGTAATCATGTGATGCTCATCAAAACAGTAATGTGTTAATAATGCTTTAAAAGCTAGTGTTACATTTTTGCAACATCTAAATATATTCCTTTTGTAAAAGAGCTTACAATACAAACATTCCCTTAAAACCAATACAGTACATAGACATTTTTTTTCATGTCAGGAGTGACTTGAGAAATTGCAAGTCTTTTCTGGTTTGAGAGAATTGGCTGATTGTAAGGATGTTACCCAGGGGACACCAGGATGTTTTGATGTTTTACCATCCTTGTAGGAGGCTTCACTCATTTCCCTGCATGGGGAGCTGGAACTGACAGAGGGAGCTCGTCTGCACTTTCCCCTGGATTCATCTGTCAGTCTTCAGTCCTGCCGGCACAAGGGTTTAACCCATTGCATGACCAGGGGCTCCATAGTTATAGTCTTAGAATTAATGACTAAAGATTAGTCATTATCAGCATTATTTAGTATATTTAAAGAAACAATGTTACCAGTTATTATTAAAACATGTATTTTTTATTTTAAAAATAACATTACAGGTTAATTTATAACAAATTATGCTATCATTGGGAATTACTTCTCGTATTTGAAATGCACCCCTTCCAATTTCTGAAATAACTCAGCAGATTTTCAGAAGCTAAACAAAATGGATATCTGATGACTTTTTCAAAGGCCTCCAAATATCAACACTACCAAGTATGATGTTATTTCTTAAGTAAAAAATTGTGAAACATCCAGGAAAATGTCCTCGAATATATTTTTTTAATCTGCCACAACTCACAGGATTTACATTTTATCTAAAGAAATGCTATATAGCGAGGTTCCTCTTGGTTGGACTTGGTAGGACACTTTCAGATGAGGTCGAATTTAAATGGTTTCATAATGAAACTATGGAACTGCTACCATAACTCTATAATGAGGGACTTTCTGAGCTTTCTGAAAGGGACATCTTATGAGAGCTACTGTATACTGGAAGACAAAGAATTCCTTCATGCTACACTGAATGCATTCACTATTCCCAAATCTAGTTGTTTGGGTTTCTTTTAATGAATGCCAAGGCTAACTGTAGACTCAATATATTAAAAACGAGAGAGAAGAAAAGAAAAAGACATGTGTTGCTTTCCTTTGCTGGAGCTCAAAAGGAGATGTGCCAAGTATAGATAGCTGAACTGAGCTGAGTTAACTGGGTGACTTGGTTCTGCCAAAGTTTAAGGAATGCTATAGCCTCAAAAGTTCTTCAAGGCTGTTCAATATACTGATGTGACAGTTACCACCACTCTTTATGTGCTACGTTCCTTTTATATGACTATACCAACTTGGATTTCCTTTCTAGGTGGGAATGTCTTCCTGAAATATCAAAATCATGTTGTGGTTTGGGCTTCTTGTTTCCCTGGGACATTTGTGGCTCATAAATGTGGCTTATGATTTCCACCTCTGTTTAAAGATGTAAACATAGTAGAATAGGTACAAGAAAGCTGAGGGCAATGATAAATTTAGAAGGTCTGATGCAGAAGTGTTGAAGGAAATAATTTGGAGAACAGAAGATTGAGGGAGAACATGATAGTCATACAGTCAGTCCTTCATATTTGTTTGGGTCAAGGCCAAAAGATGCCATAAAGTGAAAAGCTGTGAATGAAGAAATTGCTATTTTTTAACCTGTGGGGACCCTTATCTAGGAATTTCTGGGTCTTCCAGTATGACTCAATAGCAGTGGTTCCCAACCTTTTTTTAAAAAAAAAACCAGGGAACACTTGACCAGGGACCACTTTGAACAGGGACCACTCTCCAATATTAGTACCAAAAGGGTTACGAATCAGTTTTTTTGTCAACTTTAGAATCGATTTGGTTATTTGGGTGCTGATTCAGAAAATTAGATCAAATAGACCACATTAGCTCTAGTTTCTGATACAGAGCATATGCCATCCAGTAGCCACCATCTGCTCACCCACAGAAAACCATATTTAATAAGTCTTGGCACTATAAGACAATTTTGCAAGACCACTTGCTCTCATTGCAACAGTGTAGTAATGGTGAGGCTGCATATTTTTGTTTTTGCAGACCAGTGGTGGTTCATGGACCACTGGTTTGGAATCACTGCTCTGTAGTCAACATCTGCTGGAAGCGGATCATAAAATCAAATTGGAGGACCTAGGAAGTCTTAGAGAAGTGTTCTCTCTAGAAATCTCTAGGTCTTCAAGCATGATTGGAGTAAGATGATACTGGAGGACCTAGAGATCCCCAAAGAGAATATTTTAATAAAGTCTATAAAAGTCAAAGACATGAATGTGGAGGGACAACTGTAGTAGTATGTGCCTTCTAGACACTTATCAACTATGACAACCCCATTAATTTCATATAGTTTTCTAAGGTGACAAATTTTAACCAGAGGTGGTTGCCTTTGCCTTCTTCTGACTGTAGTTCACAGCACCTCATATTTCTTGATAGTCCACCATCCAAGTACTAAGCTAACTTTCCTTCGCCTTAAAAAGATCTGATATTGCCCAATCTCAGGCAGCAGGCTTGTTTAATGTGTACAAGTCAGCCTATCCGAAATACGTAGTGCTGCCTTCCCAAAGAAAAGAAGAGCTAAGGGAATGTTCTTATTGATGGCTCCTTCATACTGCCCAGAATCTGCCATCTGCATTGACTGATTCACTCTGCCTAATAGTAGGGACCATCTGGCTACACATATAGGGAACCAAACTGGCAACTAGTGCTATAAGGAAATGAAAAATGCAATGTTCATGAAAGTTTACCTCAGTCAAGATCCCCATTTAATATGTCATTCTAAATAATTTCAGACATCACTTAACACAGCTAAGCCGTAACACTGACAACTTCATGGTGCTGCTTATCAAAGAACAGGTGCTGATCTTCTGGAAAGATGTCCTTCACCTTTGAAATACTAGTGAATATTCTGTGGAGTGAAGTTTGGATTACTCAATTTATTTCTCATATATTTATCCATTACACTATATAACATGAATAATTTTCTGTTCCTGGTTTGAAAGTGTTATTTCCTGCTTAATTATGCAGTACTTACTTAGAAAGTAGTTGTTATACCCTAGAAAGTTAGTTTTAGTGGTTGCCACAAACTGTGTTGAATTCCCATTTCCCTTTGTCTTGGTAATGGTTCGAATATTTCTCAGAGTATTTGCTCTAAGATTACATAACTGAAAGGAGAACAAATATATGAATGGTCATCCAAAAAAGAACTGGGAGTCGAAGTGGAAAGAGCTTAAAGCCAGAGCAAAAGGGAAAGGCAATAATAAGGAACTGAACCAAAAAATCTTCATGATCAAACAAATAATATAAACCAATGAGTCAGGGAGGAGTAAGAGAGGAGGGAAAATGGATAGGTATAAGTAATAAATGTATAGAACACTAAATGATAGAATGTAATAAATAAAATGAGTTATATGTGGTTAAAAAATTAAATATCATTGTGTATATGCAATTGTGACAATGTTACAAATTACTTACATCTACACACACACACACTATTTTGAATTGGTTGAAACTCTATTACATATTCATTGAAAAACTATAGCAAAATATGTTGCAGGATGTTCCTCCAGCAAAGGATTTGCAGTTTAATAAACCTTTTCCAATTAGGAAATGACATTTATAACCCAGGAACAAAAAATCATGTTACAAAGCGTTATTTTTCATGACAGCTAACCTAATACAAGAACAGCATGATCTGAATGACACAAACTTTCTTTAGGAACGCTCACATTTACTTGCCTAGAACTGCTTCTACTTGAGATAAATCCTCAGTTTGTCAAAGGCAAAGCCTAGAAATATGAAGTGTTTCTCTGATCAGTATAAATATTCCCTCTGTTTACCAAACATCAGAGAATCCGAGTGTTAACGCAGTCAGTCTGGTGACTTGAAGAGTTTCTAGATTCATTCAGTTAATTTATTTTCCATCTCATTTCCCACACATCTCATCAAGTGTGTACTAGCGCTCTTCACAACAACAACAACAACAAGCATCTTAAGGTGCTATGACTGTAGCAACAGGAGAAGGTGACAATCACTGTGGAAATAACTTTCATTTTATATAAATCTTATAACTCTCAATGCAGTGCTTTCAAATATATGGGAATAAGGTGATGCAGATGACATTCAAAGCTGTAAGCTGCTTGAGCCCTGAATACTTGAAAAAGCAACTCTACCCAAGAACTAATATCTTATGCTGAGGATCTGCTAAAAGTCCCACTAATGGGAACAATAAATTATGGTGAGACATGGACAAGAGCCTTTTCTGTGGTGCCCCCCTATTTATTGGAAGTCCCCTCTGTGGAGACCTGGTTGATAGCATGTCGGTGTCTTTTATGTCCCAAATTAAAACATGGCTTTGTATTAGAACTCTTGGAGCCTAACCTTATTACTTCTTAAAATGTCCATGTGTACTTGAATTTAACAGTTTTAGCCTTTCCTACAGGCTTGATCTGGTGGTTTATTTAATATGCTTTTATCCAATTTTAATTATTCTGATCTTTTTCTCTGGACCTAATTTAAATTTTTTTTGTTGTATGCCATTCCGAGAGCGCATGATTGAAAGCAGGAGAGAAGTATTTTAATACTAATAGCTTTAAATACTATTGATGGTGATATTTCAATTGCATTTTTTAACTTTTGTTAGTTGCTATGAGTCCCAGGGCTGGGGAACATGAATAAATTATTAAATAATAAAATGGAGTAGGAGTTCCTATATATTGGGCATTCAAAAACTAGTTTCAACATGATCAGTGAAATGATGGCTGCCAGATGAAAAAGAGAAAGGACTTCTTACTTATCCCTTTAATAGATGTATAGAAACATGAATTTCAGTAGATGTTCTCATAAGACTAGCAACCCTTGATGTGACTCCTTTTGCTACACAACCATTAAAGGGAAAAAAGCTGGATATTGTTTTTCAGATTTCACCTGGCACCCCAAAGCAATACTCCACAAATACCTTATCAAAAGGAACCAGTTAGCACCTCTGTCTGCAGGTGGGTGTCACTAAGGTTAAGAAATGAACATTAACTACAAAGTCAGTTACTGGAGAGTGTTTTAAAAATATCTTTTCATTCTGTTTCCTATTGCTAAAGTATCAGAAGAAATCCTCCATCTATTGCAAACTTGCACTTTCAAGATGTGGTGGCAGACTGCTCCCTAACAAATGGGAAGATGAACACTCTGGGTTTAAGTGCAGATTATGAAAGAACTGTCCAAGGTGCTGAATCCTATCATGAAAACAAATTCAGCTCTTTTGGCATTCAGACTAAAACTTAGAGCAGATTTAACACACCACTCAAAGGGCATCCATCAACCACCATTTGCAGGCATCATCCTGACAACAATTGGTTTTATGGAGTTATTTGCTGGTTCTATAGGACTACATTCTGGTGGCATAGTGTTTAGATTTGTCCATTCTCGCAATTATAGTTCCCTCTTGGAGTTAGATTCTAAGACAAGTAAAGGTATTTTAGGTGCTATGTTGATGACATTAATTCCTTTTGAAAAAGATTATGTAATGTCACTCCTATAAGGAAATAGGTCAGCTGCAAAATTAATACGTCACACTTGTAGTAAAAGCATTAATACCTGTGGGCATGTCCCTCTTTCCAAGGTCCTTTCAGAGTCATGTTCATGAAAATGAAAGATACCAATTCAATTTTTCAGTGAAATTAGACAATTCAGTCATTGAGGAGGCCCAGTTATTATTTCCCATATGCTATGTGAAGAATGCAAGATTTAGCTCAACTTCCCAGATCTACAGAAGTTTGTGATGTGATTGACATATCAACATTGAGCCAGAGATATACATCATGCTCTTTAAATGAGAGGGAGTGAATGTTCCAAATGAACTCACTTGCACCAGCACGTTTTTAATGTATCTTTTCAAATGATGATTACTGCATCTGAAACTGACAAATTGGTTTTCAAGGATATCAGTGCTGAGTACCTCCAAAAGGAAACAAAACAAACCCCTCAAATCTTCAGCTTATGTTAATATGGCATTTTGCAAAAGTCATCACCATGGTTTCAAGTCCAAAGTATTCTAAATCCTTGACACTTTGGTCATTAAAAAGCTAGATGCATAAACATGCAACTATGTAATTCTCCTTCCCCCACCTCATAATTTCCATAGCTTCTTTTCAAATCTTGAATTAAAGTTGTACTCAAGAAATACAAGGTGAGCAGCAACATGAAAAGCTGCTAATGGCTATGAAAATAATGTTTATACATTGTATATCAAGTGTCCAATGCTTTTACCTACAGTATTTCAGAATTATTTACAACCAACTGTTAAGTAGGAAAGACTTGAAGGATATGGGTGCAAGCATTGATTGTGTACTGGTGTTACATGTTTAGTCCTAATAAGTCCATCTTAAGTACTCCAGGTATATGGTGAAATAGGTGAGGCTCCCCACCAGTTTTTTTTAGTCTGAGCCTTCCTTGCCATTTATCAGTGAACACATGTTTGGTGCTCCCTCTTATTAACTTTTGGTTACCTGAGTGTAGTCCAGTTTCTCATCAACAATCAATTTAAGCACTCTTAATTATTGGACTTTCAGAATGTTTAACATGGAACATGAGCAAGCATCTTAATGAGCTTTATGTTATTTTAATAAAAATGGACACATATACAAACTAAATTTGGTGAAGAACACAGATTCCTGATCTAGGATCATTATTTATTTGGGGGGGGGGGGTGGAGCATCACCTATCTCATATCATATTCCATTTCACTATCACCATTCATATTCATTTTAATAAACTTTCACTGAGGTGCAACATTTATAAGGAAGTAAACATCTTATATGTCACTATAATCTAATAATCTGTTTTACCTCTAGCAGGCATCTGTTGAAACTTAGTACTCTTCCCCAGGCATTTATCTATCTAGATAAGAACATATTTAATATATCTGGATTTATATTTAGAGGCGTTCTCTCTCCCTCTCATGCACTGGCATGTAACAGGTATCTATCAGCCATCAACAGCATCAACAGGAATAACAAGGTTTGTTCTCCTTGATGTGACCTACACATGTATATGTTTACAAGCCACCTGTTGCATAATTTCATGGACTTTTCTTAGGCAATAAATAACCATAGGCAATTTTAGCAGTTTCTTCCTCTGAAATGTAGCCTACAGCACCTAGTATTCATTTGTAGTATTCCACCCAAGTACAAACTGGCCACATGCTGGCAACGCATAGTCAAAGCAATGGTATTCCCTGTCGTAACCTATGGATGTGACAGCTGGACCATAAGTAAGGCTGAGTGAAGGAAGACAGGCACTTTTGAAGTGTGGTGTTGGAGGAAAATTGCCTTGGACCGTGAGAAGATCCAACCAGTCCAGGAAATAAAGGCAGACTGCTCACTGGAGGGAAGGATATTACAGGCAAAGGTGAAGTACTTTGGCCACATCATGAGAAGACAGGAAAGCTTAGAGAAGACAATGATGCTGAGGAAAATGAAAGAAAGAGGGGCTGATCAAGGGCAAGATGGATGGACAGTATCCTTGAAGTGACTGGCTTGACTCTGAAGGAGCTGGGGGTGGTGATGACCGACAGGGAGCTCTGGTGTGGGCTGGTCCATGAGGTCACGAAGAGTTGGAAGCAACTGAATGAATAAACAACAACAACAAACTAGGACTGATCCAGCTTAGCTTCCAAGATCAGACAGGATCTGGGGTCTTCAAGGTATTTAGGCCACCCACACTGGAGGCTTCATAAACAGCATACTATTGTGTCTAGGAATGGAACTTTCATACTGTCTCTAGTATTTATCTGTCCAATCTAATTCCTTATTAATAACATAAAGCTCATTAAGATGCTTGCTCATGTTCCATGTTAAACATTCTGAAAGTCCAATAATTAAGAGTGCTTAAATTGATTGTTGATGAGAAACTGGACTACACTCAGGTAACCAAAAGTTAATAACCAAACATGTGTTCACTGATAAATGGCAAGGAAGGCTCAGACTAAAAAAAACTGGTGGGGAGCCTCACCTATTTCACCATATACCTGGAGTACTTAAGATGGACTTATTAGGACTAAACATGTAACACCAGTACACAATCAATGCTTGCACCCATATCCTTCAAGTCTTTCCTACTTAACAGTTGGTTGTAAATAATTCTGAAATACTGTAGGTAAAAGCATTGGACACTTGATATACAATGTATAAACATTATTTTCATAGCCATTAGCAGCTTTTCATGTTGCTGCTCACCTTGTATTTCTTGAGTACAACTTTAATTCAAGATTTGAAAAGAAGCTATGGAAATTATGAGGTGGGGGAAGGAGAATTACATAGTTGCATGTTTATGCATCTAGCTTTTTAATGACCAAAGTGTCAAGGATTTAGAATTCCTCAGGACATAGATTTCCTCAGGTGGTGGGAAATAACATTTCACTAGTCATCTATACAAGACCACTAAGTAACCAATCACTGACAATAACTATACTAGCTGACTACCAAAAATGATTTGCATCAGCCTGATTGCAGATTATCTTGTCAGGTAAGTTAACACTGTCATACCAATACAGTCTTACCTCTTCAGCTTCCCTGTATATTCTGTTCACATCTTCTCTGTCTGACTTTTTTTGTAATCTCTTTTGTTTTGGGTCAGGTGGCTGAATGTCCTGAACTGGCTGTATGGTTTGTGGCTTTTTATTTTCTATAAAATACACAATTGTTTCCTAATATTTTGGCTTCAGGGGGTTTAAATGTCATGCAACATATACTTTATATTATATCATTTTATCTATCTATTCAACTATCTATCTGGATATGAATATATGTATATATGTCTCTCATCCATATTCATATATGGCTATATCAAAATAGATAAATTGATGTATGAGAGAGGGAGAGAAAAAGGGAGAAATCAGACAAAACCATCTGTTGCTGCATTAGACCAACATGTTTACTATTCCATTAATAAAATAGTTTAAAATAAAATAGAGCTGAGCTTTACATCTAAATTACAGGATGATAGACTGAAAATGATTAGCATTTCCATTGGATTTTATGAAAAGCATGAGCTGGTGTCCATTCAACTTCATCAACAATATAATGTAATGAGTACACTTTGTAATTTGCAAAGAAATATAAGTTTTAAATGCTGTTCTCTGTCTCAATGTGCATACAAAAATGCTTACATCACTCTTTTTCCAGTGCCAGAGACACCTAAAGACAGCCTAAAGGAAAAAGAGGGCAAGAAGAAAGAATGAAATGAGGAAGTATAAAATGTAGCAAATTTCCGTATTTTTATTAGTAGCGGTGATGTCAGGTGAGCCAAAGAAAAACTATTCTGTTGTACTTTCAAATATCACAATGTGTTTCTTTCTTAATGCCACCTAAACATGTCTGATCTAGAAATTGCTGAGATACTTAAGAAACTCCTCACTGTCACTTCAAATCCCACTTCAGAATAGAAGCAACTTCAAAACTTTTGTGAGGATTTTTAAAAAAAGAGATCTGTCTGATTAGATTTCATCCCCTCCTACCCTTTCCTTTTATCTTTGCTTCATTGCATCTTGCAGCCGAACCTTGGAGAGCCTCCTTTGAGTAAATGCATTAACCCTGCATCAAGAACTCTCTGAATCTTTCCATGACTAAATTCTTCCTTTTCTAAAAAGATCAGTTTGCAATGTGTTAGGAGAAAATGTTTACATTTAAAACATAAGATAAACAGGGAACTTAAAAAAATCCTTGGATGATGAGCAAGATCACTCATCTGGTGGAGGTTCACACAGACCGTTGAAACCTGGAGTACCTCCAGACAGTGCCAAAGTTGAACTAACACCAGCAGTGATGGGTGCTGTTCTTTGAAAGTTTCAACTTCCAGGTGAAGTATGTGTCCAAAGCTTACACTCAGCAGGCAGGTGCTCTGTCCTAGGAGCCAGCACCCACCTCTATTTTGCAGCCATGCAGGACTGGGCTGCATTGAGAGAACAGATCCTGGAAGGTCAAGAGTAGGATGCGTAGATGCAGACCCAAAAGCAAGATGGTGTGGCCTAGCCTTTCTCCATGCAAGATGGTTTATTATGCCAAGAAAATCAGATCTACATTCCCTCAGGTCGGTGTCAAGAGGGGGGTTTGTATCTCTGCCACAAAAGTAAGCCTACAGGCCATTTTCATTTGTATAAGATTATGTTTCTTCAGGAGTTCTGGCAGCCAGAGTAGATGCAGGATGTGGAGTGATACATCCAGAAATGTCCAGTGTGTTATCAGGTCAAGAGTCAGTTGGGATGGCCTTCTGGGCTATTATAGCCCTTACCTATTCCATCATGGCCATGGGAATTGGATCTGCCCCTGCACTCGGGTCATGATAGCATCTTGATTTTGGTGGATTTGCTAGAGAAGATGGCCCATTTCATGCCCTGTGTTGGCACACCTCCTGCCAAGGAGGCTGCAGATTTATTCTTCTGCCACATATTTAAGTTGCATGGGCTGCCAAGGGGCATAATCTTGTACTGTGGACCTCAATTTGCATCTAAGTTCTGGCAGTCATTGGTGAAACTGTTGGGGATAAAGTCAAACTTGTCGTTGGCTTATCATTCACAGACGGATGGTCAGACAGAGAGAACAAGTGCCATATTAGAGCGGTATCTGTACTACTTTGGGAACCATCAACAGGACAATTGGAACTCCCTGTTGTCATTGGTAGAGCTTGCATACAATGATACAGTTTACTTGTCAACCGAACAAACCCTGTTTTTTGTTAACCAAGGATACTATCCTCAGTTTCTCCCAACACTGTAGACATTTTCCACAGTTCCTGCCTCTGAGTATTGGTTGCAGGAGTTCATGGCAGTGCAGTAGGTACTCAAGGACCAGCTGGAATTAACCAAGGATGCATATAAATGGGTAGCAAATGCAATGCCAATTGGGAACTGAGGTGAAAGTGGGTGATTGGGTGTGGCTCTCTACACATCATCTTTCATCTCAGTGGCCCTGCAAGAAGCTGGATGCTTGTTTTATTAGTTTTTATTGTGTGGTGGCTCAAATCAACCCTGTATCATTTAGGCTACAGTTACTCAGAGGCCTTTGGATTCATCCGGTATTTCACCACTCCTTGCTTGTCCCCACCTTGGATATCCATCCAGCCAGTGATCATGCAGGGAGAGGAGGAGTTTGAGGTGGCACAGATTTTGGGTTCCAGGCTGCATCAAAGGCGCTTACAATATTTTATCGATTGAATGAGGTATGGGCTGGAAGAATGGGAGAATGAAGAGAACATTCATGTGCCAGATTTAGTGGCCCAGTTTCACCAGGAATACTCATAGAAGCCAGGGCCTTCAGAGGAAGGAGGAGTGGCTCATGGGCAGGCATGTAGCTGGGGGGCTAAGGGGGCTTCAGCCCCGAAATTCTCAGGGTGGTCCGCGAGAAGGCCTTACTGGTACATTATTTAAACTGTTATGTTTATTCATATCATGATCTGATCACCATGCTCATTATATCCGACATTCATGGGGTTATTGGGATAACAATACAAAAGGTTTGCTAGGGTAGACCCTCTTCCACCCAGTATCAGCCCCCCCGAACCGAACTCAGCCCCCCGAATCAAAATCCTGGCTACGGCTCTGTTCATGGGGAAAGTAGTAGTGCCAGCGTCTGTGCTGAAGAGGAAGCACCTCTCCACATTTGAGTCAATAGCAGAATTGAAGCAGCAGCCTGACCCTGAAGAAACTAGCTCTGTAGGATTCAGGAGCCTCAAGGTAGTAAGGAGGATGCATTCCCACGGAATCAGGAACTCCCAGAGGGAAAGAAAGAATTAAGCATCCCAGCTCAGCTGCAGTTGAGGACCAATGCCATTTCTTGGGATTCCAGTCTGAAGGATTGATTTAAGAAGGCTGATGGATCAGAAATCAGCTTTGTGGACTATTACAAATTGCAATACAGCCAGTAAGTCAGGGACCTGAACCAGCCGCTGCTGCTCAGCCAGCTGAAGGGAAAGAAGGACCCCGGAGGTGCAGTGCTAGACCCAGTAGCCCTTGACCCAGAGCTTTGCTTCCTGACAGGGTTGACAGAAAAGATGCAGAGTGATTTCAATATCATGAAAAATCTAGCTGTTCACACCAGACTTGCACTGGAACAAAAGATGCATGAAATTGAGATGCTTGTGGATTACAGCAACAAAGATGACCAGGTTCACCAAGAACTGCATGACTGGGGTTTGAGCTTCGAATCCAATTTCAGGACTAGTCGTTCAGTCTGAAAGAATCCACATCAGATGCCCAAAATACAAGAATAAAAGATGTGCATACAAGTTTTTGGAAACAGTCCCTCTCTGGCCATAGCAAACTATGGACTTAAAAAGACAACACAGCTCTTAGAACATCAATGTGGGTCAGAGGTATAGCAATTTGTTTGTAGAGACTTCTATTTAGACGATGCCTTAAAATCTATGCCTACACCTCAAGAAGCAGTTGATCTTTTAGGAAAACAAAACTGATATTGGCTACAAGCAATATAAGGCTACATAAGATAGTCTCAATCAGCTCAGAAATGCTGCAGGCCTTCTTTAAAGAAGATGGAGCAATGGGAATGGACATGCTAGAACTCAGATACAAAGGAGCCTGGGCTTGTGCTGGAACGGCATAAAATACTAATTCATCTTTCAAGTCCCAGATATACAGAAAAGCTTGACCTTGCTAAAGCGGTTAAAACAATATGCTTTAGGTTTTCTTACTTTCTCCCTATATTGCTAATCATTTGAATTCTTCTTTGGCCATTTTCCCCTTTTCAATATTTTTGTATAGATCCCTTTTAAATATTAGTTCAGGTGAACGTTCTTTAGTTACCTTCCATTATCTTTCCTTGTTGAACTATTGGAATTAAGTCTTCAATATCTCACTTTTTAAAAACTCCCATCCATTTTGCACTCATGTGTAATAATATATAGTAATGTTAAATCCATCTAGCTTCATTTGAAATTGGTCAATGCAGTGTAAAAAATAAGCTGCCCAGGACAGGAAGTATTTTGTTTTGTTAAATTGTATTATAGAATCATAGAATCCTAGAGTTGGAAGAGACCTCGGCAGCCCTCCAGGCCAACCCCCTGCCAAGAAGCAGCACAATTGCGTTCAAAGCAGCCCCAACAAATGGCCATCCAGCCTCTGTTTAAAAGCCTCCAAAGGAGGAGCCTCCACCACACTCTGGGGCAGAGAGTTCCACTACTGAACAGCTCTGTAGTTTGAAGCCATTGCTCCGCATTGTAGTCTCCAGGGCAGCAGAAAACAGGCTTGCTCCTTCCTCCCTATGACTTCCCCTCACATATTTGTACATGGCCCTCATCATGTCTCCTCTCAGCCCTGCTGAATGTAGGCATCTCTTAAAGGTTCTACTCATCTTGCTTCTACTGAAGTTTGAGTTCCATCACCATATTTAAATTAAACATATGAGGGAAGGAAAAAGAGTGAACGGAAAAGGTATATGGGTGAAAAGCGTTGTATGCCAGAGACAAAAAAAAACCTATCTTAAAGAATGTTTAAATAAACCAGGATGGGGAACTTTTTTTCCTTCAGATCTTTTGGGCCAAGAATCTATGCCAAGCAAGTAGCATGTAATGCTCTGTCCATGGCGTTCTCTGTTATCCACTCACCCTAGTACAGGGATGCTCACACTTTTTCGGCATGGGAGCTACTGATTAAAAAACCAAGTCCCAAAGATCACCTACCCAGAAATGTAAAACGTATAACTATTTTCTTATTTATTTATTTATTTATATTTATTATTCATTTCTATGTACCGCTCCTTCCAGCAGGCTCGGGGCAGTTTACATAAAATGAAGTTATAAAACATCAACATTTCAATTTAATAATAACAATATAAAACAGAGCATAAAAATACATCCAACCACCCCATTTCTCCCACACTGCCATATTACCACAGAAAGCCAGAAAGTAAGAAGAGAGGCTTTTGAACTGCAAGGCCATTTAATACTCAGCAAGGTAAACAAAGGAGCATGCAAAAATACATCCAACCACCCCATTTCTCCCACATTTCCATATTCCCAACATTTATTTCTCAAGGAACAAAGCAAGCAGAGAGGCTTTGGAGCTAAAATGCCATTTTAACATTAAAAATAAACAAAGAGACATGCCACAGAACAATCAAGCACCCACCCCAAAGTAAAAAGACCGACCTTTGAGATGCGGTAAGGAAATGACCCCAAAGCGTCCTTCTTCTCCTCCATCGTTGCTCCTATTTCCACGCCGCCAGCATGCGTGCCGCCTCCAAGAGCTCACAAGAAGTCAGAGGGGGCAGAATGGGCGCTTCTGCGCATGCGGGCGGGGCCAGCCATGCATCGCGTCATCCAGGCCCGCCCCCTTTGGTCTCCTACGACTCTGAGTGGCTGGAGAAGGATGGAGGGAGGAGGAGGAATCCAAAAGAGGGGGCCCATTCTGCCTCTTGGACTCTGGAGCAACGACGGAGGACTTCTTTGCAGCGTGCAGGGGCGCGTGAAGAGGACCAACAGCAAAAAACCTGGTCAGGGGTCTGAAGATCACCAGGATGAGGCCCGAAGATCACCCTGGTGATCGAGATCACCATTCTGAGCACCCCTGCCCTAGTAGCTCTTAAGCCCCTCCATGGACTGCTGCTCCTTACCAGTGAGGAATGGAATAGATGCAGTGGCATATTAAGCAAAAACAAAGTGGCTGGCCTTGACTTAAATGGGACAAGAATTGAAGATGAACTGACATAAGTAGTGTATCTTCTTTTTCCTCAGAACTCAGACCAGCAACTTCATCACTGTCTGATAAACCCACCTTCTCCTCTTTACCAGATCTCTGTAACAGCCCTTCCAGGCAGGGCCGTAGCCAGGATTTTGGTTCGGGGGGGGGGGGCTGAGACTAGGTGGAAGAGGGTTTACCCTAGCAAACCTTTTGTATTGTTATCCCAATAACCCCATGAAGGTGGGATATAATGAGCATGGTGATCAGATCATGATATGAATAAACATAACAGTTTAAATAATGTACCAGTAAGGCCTTCTCGCGGACCACCCTGAAAATTGGGGGGGGGGCTGAAGCCCCCTTAGCCCCCCCTGGCTACATGCCTGCTTCCAGGGTAAAACAATTGTCAATAAGACCTTTGAGTTGAGATGTTTAAAACTAGAAAACACTTCCTGCACCATATAAAAAAACCCCAGACATTTATAAACCACACTTCAGCATACTTTACTAATATACATGTTGTTTAAAATGTATATCACAAACATACATGTTGTTATAATTTTCTTTTATTTGTTCATCGCCACAGGAGCCTTTGTGGGCTAAAAGATGATAAAAAGCAAAGGTTTCCCCTTGACATTGAATCTAGTCCTGTCCGACTCTGGGAGGTAGTGCTCATCTCAATTTCTAAGCTGAAGAAGCGGCGTTGTCCTTAGAAGCCTCCAAGATCATATGGCCAGCATGACTGCATGGAGCGCCATTACCTTCCTGCCGGAGCAGTACCTATTGATCTACTTACATTTGCATGTTTTTGAACTACTAGGTTAACAGGAGCTGGGGCTAACAGCAGGAGCTCATCCTGCTCCCCAGGAATTCAACCGCCATCCTTTTTGTCAGCAAGTTCAGCAGCTCAGCAATTTAACCTGCTGTGCCAGAGGATATGCAACACTAAAATAAATAAATAAATACATGGAGCTAGAGAACACTGAAAAGTTCCATGTGATAGGGAGCTGCAGGAAAGAAAGACCTTATGGAGGATTTTTTTGAGTTATGGAGGAGAATATTTCCTGAAAGGAGAGAAAAGTGTGGGAGCTAGGAAATAACCATTGCTAAATGAAGCCTCTGCATATTACAGAGAAACGAATGGGGAAATATTCTGTTTAAAAAGCTACAGCCAAAATGTTCCATTATAAAAAAAGATAATGTTTATGCCAAGTAGCAAAAGGAGATGTGCCCTCGTTTATTCTGGGCATTTTCAGTCTTCCGATGAAAAGTGACCTTTGTTTTTAGATATGTTCCAAGTGGAGGTCATCCGTTCAGCTTACATCACTACATCCAATTTCGAAAATAAACAAAGTGACACAATCACCTAAACAAAACGCAGTGAAGGAAAATGTTCTCGCTGTGGTCAAATTGTTTCCTTAACAAATAGTCTCATGGGTGAAGGAGGGGAAGATCCTTCAAACATGTCATAAGGGTGGGAACTGCCCATTACTCCTTCTCTCCTCAGAATTGTTTCACAGAGTGTTTTTCAAAGATATCCTTTTCAGTTTAGTCTGTCTCTGTTAATAACCTTTCTGTCTATTTGCTCATTTGGAAGTGAAGTCACTGATCCAAAAAGGTGTCACATCAATTACTGGATTAAATGTCGGTTCTGGAAAATGAGCTGTTTTTGGTGGAACATCTCTGACAAAAGTGGCATTCAGATGGTGAGAGAGAGTTTTTGTGTACTATACATCATAGCAGTCTCCTCCATCACACTCATTTCTGTCATAGTGTACACTTTCTCTGTGTATGTGAATTTGTGTGTCTGCATGTCTCATTCATATGATTATCCTTGCCTATGCTGCCCAACTCTGGAAAAATGTGCCATGGACAATATCATCACTGAAGCTATTTGGAGGTGTAGCAGGAAATGACATCCCCATCCATTCAAAGCAAGATGCATAGCAGCCAAAAGTCTGCTATGGCAAGGCAAAAAAATCCCATAAGCCCACCATTCATTCCCACTATCTTGGCATTAATATACAATAATGAGGCTATATATCCAAAGTAAATATTATTTTTGATGGTTATATTTGTTATCATAGTTGTATGGTTGTTATTTTTTAAATAAAAAACAAGCAGAGTTTTGTGGACACAGAGGATTCAAAGGCAATTTCTGTCATCAACAGAAACATTTGATTCTCACTCAAAGTACGGTTTACAAAATAAAATCTTTGAAATAGTTCACATACACAGACCCAAGGGACTGTATGGTTCCTTTCTGCTGGTTTGTATTGTTTCCTGTCCATTCCTTTGCCTTGCTTGATGAAGGAGGGTATTAGAGTTCCATAAATTTTCATTAAAAACTTAGAAATACTAACCGTTTAAAAAATAATAACTTTAGCTCAGTGGAAAGTCACTAAAGGAATCTGTGTGCTGTGGCCAAGATACCCAGTTTCATGGGAGATGATCACTGACTAGTAAGATTCATGGTACCTTTTAATGAAACTAAAATGTGTTTCGGTCTGGAGGTGATATGAAAAATTAGGCTCTTTGCAGAAAGAGCTGTTGATTCTTTTCAATAATCAGTAAGAGCCCAATAACAATTGAAATAATTCCTTCCTTCCTTACTGTATTTCTATACCACCTTTCTCACCCCTGGGGGGATTCAAGGCGGTTTACAACATACTAATGGCAAAAATTAAATGCCAACATATGATATACAAAGGAATCATAATAAACAATTACTACATATGGGTTTGAGCCAGGAACCCCCTGTCTTTGGATTGCTTTGACACACAGCAGGGAGTTCCACAGTTCCTGGGTGCCCCGTTGGGCCAATGTACACAGGAGCATAGTACCAGCCGCAGCTTCAATAGACTTCCTGCCTTTCTTTTGCTTCTGTCCTCCCCAACCCTAACATTGTAACGAATCCCCCAATAAAAGAAACCTTAATTTGCAACTTTTCCTCTCTAATGTGACACTTTGTGTCTTTTACTGCCTCCAAGCATGAACCTTTCATTTTCTGGGCCACTGAACACTGCAAGCCTGCCTGGGATGCTTTTGTAGCATCTCGGGAAGGCCAGAGCTGGGGTCCGTTGAACCAAGGATACGGAAACCCCCTTGGGCCCCCGTATCCGCAAGTCAACGGATCGTCTCCATTTTGGTGTCACATTTTTCCTACACTCATTCTAAGCCTATCTGCTATCTTGCTTTTTGCATTTGGACCACTGTGCCCCGGGAGTAACCTTTTTATATTTCAAGTATAAAAGTTTATAGAGAAACAGCTGATTGTCAATTGGAAGTTCCTCGATTCATTGACTGTTCCTGCCTCCACTCCACGGATCCATGGAAGCCTGCAACCTGGGGATCGTACTGTGTTTATCCCATAGACCCCCAGGGAAGGCTCTGTCTCTCGTCCCCACCAACCGCACTTGCAATGGAGGCAGGACTGAGAGCAGGGCCTACCAGATGATCTTAACCTCTGTGATGGTTCATTGAAGAAGATACATCTGACAGGTGATCTGGGTCAGAACTGTTTAGGGCTTTATAAGTGAAAGCCAGCACTATTTGTTATTGACCATTAGGAGCCATCGTGCCATTGTGGTTTGAGTGTTGCAGTATAACTCTGGAAACTATGGTTCAAACCCTGGTTCAGCCATGGAAACCCACTGGTTGACTTTGGGCAAGCAACACACTCGCAACCTTAGAAAGCCCTGCAATGGGATTGCCATAATCATAAATATTTCAAGGCACATAACAACCACAATTATTCAAGATTTACTTTTATGTGCTTTTATCCACACAAAAAAGGGGGGGTCTACAAGAGTCAGTACTTTTGCAGGGGGGGACCCCATCTATAGAATGTCCTCCTCAGAAAAATTAATCTAACGCTTACATTATGATAGTTTGAAAATCAAGTGAAGACCTATTTTCATTCTTACAAGACCCATAAGATCTGCTTTAATGTTTCATTATTATGCTGGTTTTACTTTGGTTTGCATGCTGAAATGTGAAAGCTCCAGTTTACATTTCAGCTTCTTTGTGCTTTTTTATTTAATGCTTTCTCCAAATTATTTTTATACATTTTTCCCAATTATATATCACCCAGAGAACTTGGGTTTTTGAATGATTTAAAACTGCATCAAACAAAGAAAAAAATACTGCCTGCCTCAGGCTACCTAATGGGAGAAAGCCGGAAACAGGAGTGCCATTCAGTAGGTATTGTGTGTTCACAGCACAGCACACTCCCTTTAGGTCTTTTCTCGTCTTGGTCAGGCTTTACTGGGAGAAGGAGATAGTGGGAATATGATCCTTTTGATTATCTTGGACCTTTGGGAGCTTTGATACCATAGATCATAGCATTCTTTTGAGCAGTGGTGTATGTCAGAAAAATACACATCCTTTTCTCTTTTCTTTTCTCTCCTTTTCTTCTCCTTGTCTTTGTTTTTTTTCCTAAGTACTTTGTCAAAAATCAATCAATCAATGCATTACCAGAAAAGGAAAAGAAGATGAAACATAGAACATTGTTTTGTGGTGGTTCAGTTGCTGAGTGAAAATTGTGGGAGGTGGTGTTTGAAGACAGCTGATCAGGAAATGATTTTGAGGCCACTGAAGCATATAACCCATGTCCTATATTTTCAGCACCTACATGAAACTATTTAGAGAGGGCATTTCAACTTTTGACAAAATGCCAGCTTTTCTTTTCAGATCCAAGTATGGTATGTCACCTCTGAATGACTATCAAAGGATAGTAATGGTTTTTTGCCCTTGGGATCCTCCAAGAACTGCATAGACTTCCAAATGTGCCAATAAAATAAATAAAAGTAAGCTAATAGTATTCAAAGGTCAACATCTGTGTTTGAAAAATAGGCATTTTTAAATGTCAGACAGGAAGGGGGCTGCAATCTATTTAAAAGATGAATCCTTTGATGGATTCTCTCTGTGTGTTAAAAAAAAGGTAGCATGGGGTTGGGGTGTGAGAAGCCACAGAAACAGCTTTGTGCGGTCATATGCAACTCAATGAATGCACTTTACCCATCTAAAATGTAGCCCTGCAAACAGAGAGTGGAATTAATTTTACAGGGTCACATATTCCATAGAAGTATAACCTTATGACTTGAAAGGGTGTGTGTTTATTGTATCATGTGTTTATTTTTTGTGTTGTTCCAGGCACATTGTGTTGTATGTAAGTCACCCCGAGTACCTTTGGGGAGATGGAGGCGGAGTACAAAAAAAATCATTATTACTGGATTTTGGACTTCCCAGGAAAGTTTGCAAAGCAAGCTATCACCCAGAAATCATAATATTCAATCATTATGGGGATTAGTGACTACTTTTTCTTTGCTTTTTTGCTTCCTAGTACATAACAAAAGTTAGTGGCAAAGATGAAAGTTCAACAATGGATGTGTGGTCCAATACTCGTAGACTTCGAACTTTTTGAGTTTTGGGGGGAAGGAAGCATTCAAAATTTTCAATAGACAAAACTCATAGTTGACCAATTGTGGGATCGTTTTCATATATGCAAAGAGTTTTTTAACATGTTTTATAATAAATCGCTGGTTGATTCGAACTTCAAAAACCATATAATTAGATCCGCCGCATTAAATACCTGGAATAAGCTCAAAAAGAGTTTATACTCCAAGATTCCCCTTTGGGTATCTCCTCTTGAAGCCCTCCAAATCAAGAAGCCAGAGGATGGGAAATGGCCGACCTATGCGGAACTATTGAAAATTAACGGAACGATTATATCCCTAAAAAAGCAGGAAGAATTAGCACATTTAAACCTAAACTGGTTTCAATATAATCAGATTGTAACAAGATACAAGGAGGACAAAAAGACAGGCTGGATGTTGCACCCAACTAAAGGGGAAAAAGCCTGGCTAAACACAGAGAGGAAAACGGTTAGCAAAATTTATAATTTTCTTTTAGAAAAGGAATTTGAAAACAAACCAAACAAGGATTACATGAGAAAGTGGGCAGCAAACTTGGGTTTTGACATCCCTAGAGATGACTGGGAGAATTTATGGAGGGTAAAACAAAGATATAATTATGCATATTGTTTAAAAGAAAATATATACAAAATGATATATAGGTGGTATATCACTCCCATCAATTAGCGATGATAAACAAAAACAACCAAGACTTATGCTGGAAATGCCAAAAGAGAAGGGAACATTTTTCATCAATGGTGGACGTGTAAGGTTGCCTGCTCCTTTTGGAGTATGATTCATAAGAATATCATAAAAAATTTTCAAAAAAAGTGGACCAAAAAACCAGAACTGTACCTTTTGAACATTACGGGACAAGGGCAGAACAAAGCAAATGACAAATTGCTAACCTACCTTATTATTGCAGCTCGTATCACCTATGCCAGGAGATGGAAATCACGGAAGCCCCAAAAGAAGACGACTGGATTTTAAAAACCCTAGAAATAGCTGAAATGGACAAACTTACCTGTTGGTTAAGATATAAATCCAACTCAGTATTCGAGGAAACCTGGAAACCTTTTTTGAAGTTTATAAAAGAAAATCATAACATAGACCTAAAAGGCCTGAACTATTAAAGGAGAAAACCCATCCAAATTAAAACGGAACAATGAAACAAAGGAAAAATATGGAGATGTGAAGTCAACAACTCTTTTTTTATTGTCTCTTTTCTCTCTTTTGTATTGTCCCACTGTAACTACCCTCCCTTCTCTTTCCCATGTCCCTCCCTATCCTCCCCCCGGCAATCCCTTCCCTTATTCCCCTACCCTAGCCACACTGCTTCTTTTTGTTGTTACAAATGGTGTTGTATATGTGTATATTATTAATAAAAACTCTTTAAAAAAAAGAGTTTTTTAACAGAAGATTCAGCCTTGCTGATACACTATAATACAGAACCTTTATGACAGATCATGACATGTTAGCCATGAGACTATCCAAAAATAATGGTAGATGTATTAACAGCAATGAAGAAATGACCATACATGTATGTAAACATTCCTGCCTTTCCTATTTTTTTAAAAAATCTTTGTTTATTTTAGCTCTCACCTTAAATGTTGATGGCTGTTCTTTTTTATGGCTGTTAATTCAAAACTCTTATGACTGTTTTAAATTGCTTTTATGATCCTGTGAGCTCTCTTGGGGATCTCTGGATTGAAATAACAAGATAAAAGTATAATAAATAAATCCATAACCAGTGGCCAGGTATGTACAGTTAAATAATGCAAACACATGTGCAAATAGACAACAAAACAGAAGGCATAATGATCCTAATTATATTATGTATATATCCACAGAATTAAGCTGCAAACAGAAGTGTCTTTGGCGGAGGATTTGGAAATGTTTGTTTTCTTTGTATTAGACAAGATACTCTCATGAATTATTCCAAGATTGTTAATCTTTTTGTTTTTCTGATAAACCTTGCTAAGGATGCAAGGTCTATCAACTATAGAAGTGCCAAACTGTAAGAAGGCATAGGAAAAGGGTTCCCACCAGATTCACTGTGGAGTGAATCAAATGGAACCAAGTTCATCACTAAGGGGTAAAAAGCAATTTGCTTTGGGCCTAGCCTTTATGTTCCCTTAATTTATAGAACAATGGTATAAAACCAACCAAATGAAAATCCTGAAGCTCTTTGGCAGTCATTCAAGCTAACTACAACATAAGGATATGATATCTACTCATCAAGCTCTTGCTTTCTTCTCATGTATCCCTGGATGAACACTATGGTTTGTAAGCAATTAGCATCACCATAAATCCTACGGAGAGTGAATAATAAAGAGCTACAGTTTTGTGCATAATCTGTCCCCAGTAAATGTGACAAATGTGTAATTATACCCTTTATTATTTCCATAAACAAAGATTTATGCCTGCTGCACTGACTGTCCTGCTTGAATGTTTGTGCACCTCATTTTGGACAATGTAAAAGATTCTGTACTAGCGGAAAGCGATTTTTAAATTTGCCCATAGCTACAATCCTTACCTCACCCCTCTCCCAAGTTTCCAGAAGCAAAATTTAGAGTATATGGAGGAGGATAATATTGCACCAGTATAACACTTTCTGGTTCAGATAGATCTTACATTGCAGTCTCATGAAAAGATCCTAATTATGATGAGTCACACATTCTGATCATATCCCGGTGGACTATCAAATGCACCATTTCAATAAAGCAAATGACAAATAATTTAATAGAGAAGCAGGCAACATTCTGAAAGTCTGTATTGCACTGGGACAAAAACAGTGCATATTAAGAGATGGGTGGTTTTCTTGTTTGCTGAAATGGATTTTACAATCCTTATAATAGAGTAATTCACAATGATTTTTTAATGGCTACTTTAAAATCACCAGTTATTTTAAAATCATTTCATGTAATTATAATAACATTCACTCTCTGAATACAGCCTGTGAATGAAGCATAAGGAATAAGGGAATTACACCTGCTTCTTTTGGAACCATAACTGAAGGTTTTCAGTCACAAATTGTTCTCTAAGTACATCCAGAACAGTCAACTTTGCAAGAGAATGTGTAAGGGATATACCACATAAAGCTGTTACAGTTTGTTGTTACACTATGTGTATATTGCTGTTGAGAAATGCAATAATACCACTAAACAAAAGAGGTTCATGGGGGGGGGGGGACACACACACAGATTCAGCCCCACCATTGAAGAGAATGAGAAAACCACACCAGCCAGCAAATCAGAGAGGCAGCAGTGGCAACTCCCCAACTATACTGCATGTATCATACAACCTACTATCCACCTCCTGGATATGCCTACTGTTTGGAGTATTAATATTGTGATGTACTTCGTAACTGTGTTCAGTTATTGAATCAGTGCTAGCACCGCCTTAGTCTTTCTCCTGATCTTTGAGGTGCTTTACCTGGCTCTTCAACAATGGATTTTTGCTGGAATCTGGATTGACTCATTCCCATGTTACAAACAACAATAACTTGTCATATAAAACAGTGAATTCTCAATCTTTGGCCATCCAGATGTTTGGGCTTACCTCCATAATGTCTAAGCATTAGCTTTCTTAGCTGAGCCTTCTGGGAGTCCAAAACCTCCACACTGAGTCCAGAGAAGAGAGGTTGAGAGATGCTGATTATCTGCTTTTCTGAGCAGAGTTTCCTCCACATTGCTGCATCACTTAACTTTTTAGTCCATGAACATTAAATGACTATCAGTTCCCTCCCTTTACACACTCTAATGCTTGTTCTTATGAACACCATAATTTATTGAAGTAGTTACTCATTCCGTCTTTACTTTGTCTTCTTAAACAGCTAAAGAATGATATTTCAAACTGCACTGATTAATACAAAAAAAATCATATTTAAACATTTGACTTTGGAATATCCATTTCCATATTTGAACAGCCATTATTCTTGGCAGCTGTGGGAGGTTGTGGGGAACAATTCAAAATTATGGTAAACCAAATACGGGCATTTCTCCAGCCACAAATGTGTTTTGGTGGGATGAGGGTGGAGAATTGGAAGTATGAGAACCTTTAAAAATTGTCATTTTTTGACAAAGCTCTTTTTATGTCCTAAAAATTAAATATTTAGCTTTGTATTCTGAGGTAAGGACCTCGCTCCAGATGTTTTATTCATGTGTTTATCTTTCTTCTCTGTTCCATACAGCTTCTTACTTCTCCCTGTTCTCCTTTTTCTTATTTATCACTGCATCAAGAAAACATTCATAAAAACATATATGATCCATTGTTTGCATTCTCAGAAAAGTTAGAATGCCTGATCACATTTTGTGCTGTAATTCTCCTGATAGTAAAAGGAAACTATTGATACTACTGTTAAGGAAGTTGTATTCCACCTGGCTCAAATCCTGTTCTACCCCTTAACAAGAGTAAATGGCTGCAAGATATATATAGTCTCTAGAGAAATTACTAATATTAAAACCTGAAAATAAGTAGTAATGCGAAGGCCAGCACTGTCTCTATCTTGAGGCAAAATGAGGTGACCACCTCAGATAGTAGATGCCAGACAACAGTAAAGGCAGCTTCCCACCTGTTCCTCCTGAATGCTCCAGCTGTTGAACTTTATTAAAGGCGAGAACAGTGAATGCTGTTCAAATTGCCCAGGGCCCCTAAACTAGCTTACTATCTCAGAAGTAATTGAGGACCCTACCCATTCATAGTGTTCAAGTAAAATTCAGCTGCCAACTCAGTCAGCTTCTGCACATAGATAGGGGAGCAAGTACTATTTTCCTCTTTCTTAGACAGAAACAGATTTAAACCCTAAAGTCTGATATGAATGTGATTGAACGTTTGTGCACCCAATGCACGTTCAAGTACATTGTGCTTCTCCTGATATGTTCACGTAAAAGCTAAAACTTATTTTTTCTGAGGATGGTTCTTAATCAAATATTGATTTCTTGTTAGACCTGGATATTGCTTGTCAACTTTACAACCTCAAAAAAATACAAAACAGGGAAATTACAAAACATCATAAGAACTGCAAAACCAAGCAACGGAAGGTTCTTTCTCATATGGTAGAAAGCTTGCAGGTCATCCAAACTGAATTTCTGGCCTTGAAATTGAATATCAGAAGGTCATATATGAAATGCTACTATTCTTTGTCATTTGACCGGACACTATCCAACACACACATGCAACATTTGTATGAAAAATCCATAATCTCCCACCCTCAAATCAGCAATTCTCAACATTTAATCCTCCAGATGTCTTTATCCCTGCCACATTTCCCTTCCATTGTTGAACTTCTTCCTTTGCTATGTCTCATTTTATGGTCCAGAAAAAGCACAAAGAAGTGATGGAGAGGAAGTCGTTATTCAAATTTTTAATCCCCCAACAAATGTTTGGGGATGTAGTCAAGCAAAATTCACAAAATCAATGGAACTTGCTTTCAAGGATGAGATGCAGCACATAAGTCATATCTAGTTCGTTCTATCCATGTCTATTGAGGTATAAGTTCAATAAACCTCATTCTCAGCTGTGTATAGGATTGTAGCCTAAGGCTTTTTTGTTTGTTTATTATTAAGTCCCATATGTACTCGAGTATAAGTCGACCTGAATATAAGCCGAGGCACCTAATTTTACCACAAAAACCTGGGAAAACTTATTGACTCGAGTATAAGCCGAGGGTGGGAAATGCAGCAGCTACTGGTAAATTTAAAAAATAAATGGGAAGATTGAAAAAGTGGGTAAATGAGGTGGAAAGAGGGTAGCTGGAAAAGTAGGACAGATTTGAGTGGGAAGGGGGCAACTGGGGAAGAGGGAAGGACTGAGGTGTGCAGGGGGGGAGGAACCCAGAAAGGTAGGAATGGAAAGGGGCATGGGAAAACTTGAGATCAAATTCACTTGATTTCCAGATTAACACAAGCTGCTTGTTGCTAGAATAAAATTGGACAAGATTGGAAAGGAAGAGGGAAATAAACTAAGTCAGGCCATGATTGCAAACATACACGGGTTCTTCAAAAAGTTTCCCCAGTCTAGAGTGTGAAGTGGGCATTGGGAAAGGCTGGGAAAATTGGTGTGGGAAAGAGGGCACAGCTGGAAAGATAGGGATGGGGGAAAGGATGGTGAAAGGAAACTGCCTTTGGAAAAAAGGCAAGGCTGAAATGGGAAAGAGAGGCTGAAACTGGGAAAGGCTGGGATGGAAAGCGAGCTGGAAAAGTTTGCACTGGGGTAGGATGGGTTCAGCAAGACTAAGGTAGGAAGGGGAAAACTAGAAAAAGGGAAGACTGGGATTGAAAAGGGGTGCTGGAAAAGTGTGGAAAAACTGAGGTTGGAAGGGTGGAAGTGGGAAGGACTGAGGAGAGGAAGGCATGCGGCCTCTCCTCAGCTGTACCAGGAGGGGAGGAGAGGAAAGCATGCAAAAAAGGAGAAGGAGCACATCCTCTCCTCTTCTCTTGGCACAGCGACCCAGCTGGGTTGCCGTGTGGAGAGGTGAGGGTCCAGGCAGGAAATTGTGGGGCTGAAAGAAGGACTTATTTCAGCCCCAACCATTCCCGCCAAGACCCTCACTCAAGTATAAGCTGGGGGGGGGGGGGCTTTTCCAGCCTAAAAAAGGCTGAAAACTAGGCTTATATTCAGTATACACTGGGTGGATGTGGAAGTCTTCATTTTCAGTTAGATGAAGAATAGAATAGGAACCGAGGCATACTCTCAAATACATGTATTTAAGACTGCGGACTCAGCCTTCTATTTCACGTCATGTTCAATCATAGCTCTTTGTTGAAATCAACCTCACATTCAACCTTACATCTTCCAGAAAGAGTCTAGATTGACTTTGGCCAAAGGGAAAGTCAGGTGAGGCCAAAAAGAAAGACAGAGTGGATACATAAGAGACCTTCACTGGCAGCAGGGCTGTGGTGGAAATGTTTCAGCTCAATAAATCTAGTAGTAAGACTTGTACAATATATAAATGTAAACATGTCTTGATTTCTATGAGTAGTATTTCTGCTCTTGGGAGAGGGTGCTTTATGTAAAAATGGCTTAAAGTATTTACAAACTGTTTTCTGATTTGCATATATAAATGAGAATTCAGCATGTGGAATGAAGATAACAGACATCCAATGGGGAAAAAACATAAGCCTTTGCTGATGTTTTCATGTCTGCCATGGTTCAAATGGGTGCATTCCTTTGAATAACTAATGGTTTTGAGGAGTTCCCCAACCATTTAAAATTAAATACTTGATATAGCAAATGTTGTTGCAAGTTGATCAGTAAAATATTAGCACTGGTTTAAAAGTAAATAAATGAGAAAATCAAGTTTCCCCCTATTCTTTCAGTAGCATAAGCAATGCTACTGTGTATTGTGCTGTGTATAAGCAATAAGCAACACAATACATCTAGCAGAGAACCAGAAGAATTATAAATTATAGGACTTGAAGAGTACCATTGAGCCCAATCTTTATAAACCTTAAGTCACACTCCCTTCTGCACTGTATAGCAATAAGTATTTCATGGGAATATTTCATCCAAAAATATTGAATTAAAACTCATAAGCTTATGTCAAATTGAATCTCCCTTGAGATTCAACTCAATTGATTCCAATTCACTTGAGATCAAATTCACTTGATTTCCAGATTAACACAAGCTGCTTGTTGCTAGAATAAAATTGGACAAGATTGGAAAGGAAGAGGGAAATAAACTAAGTCAGGCCATGATTGCAAACATACACGGGTTCTTCAAAAAGTTTCCACAGTTTTTAAAACTCTGTTTATTAATAACTTGAAAAACAAATTACATCATCTTTCTACATAGTCACTTTCCTTTGTGATACATTTTTCCCAGTGTCATACCAACATTTTAATACCATCAGCAAAAAAGGAAAGGCAGTGGAAGGGCGGGTGGATGTACCTCAGGGAGCAGTTTTACAGAGGAGAGGGAGATATGGAAATGGGGGACAGACATATCACCCAGTGAACAAAGTTAACAACAGGGTGCTGGTCACCTCTAAACTGTCCCCCATTCCAAATCATCTGGATAGCCTTGGTAGCAATCTGCCGTCATAAATGGTAAAACAGCTGCCATTCAGGACTTGGTCCTGGATGAGCATGCCAACTTGATGTGTATTACAGAAACCTGGCTAAAATAGACTGGGTGACTCAAGGGATAATTTGTATTTTATAAGTTATCAAGGGATAATTTGTATTGCACTTTAGTGGGAAGTGACTCATGAAATAATTTTCACCAGCTTCCATTTTCTTTCAGTTTACATTTTGATCAGCTATCTTATAGATCTATGTTTCTTGGCATATCTGGAGGGACAGGTTTTCTTGCTGTCTCCTGTTTAATCTTGTTTTTTAAAAAAAAAATGCTGAGAAATTCTGGAGGCAGCTGTAGTTTATCTTCCCTGTTGCAGATAGGCACACACAACCACAAGTGGAATCTCTTTCTTACACAGCTTTATCTCATCATTTATCTGTGGATGTGCTCTTGTAATACACCATCAAAAGTCTCTTTTTTAGCTTTCTTTCACCATTTTACCAATGCCACATTACTTTTAAAATTCAGCTAGATCAAGGATGAGGAGAAAAAGGGGGATAAACATGAGTGAAAAGATGTTGCAAAAAGGAACTTTTTTGCCAGCATTTTTGTTAATTGAGGTTTACAAGATGCAGAGCAGAGTTCAAATCTCTCTCTCTCTCTCTCTCTCTCTCTCTATATATATATATATATAAAATAAAAGTGAATGTTTGTCTGTATGTGGCAGCTTCCTGACTGGCTGCCACTTTCACAGGTCACTGTGACCAACACAGGCAACAAACGTGGACCAAACTTGGCACACATAACCCCCATGACCCCCTTCATGTCCTGGTGAGATTTGGGGGAGGACAGACAAAAGATGACAGGATTTGTAGTACTTTCAAAACCTTTGGTTCCCACAGACCACTGTTACCCCCAACAAAGACCTATAAAGACCAAACTTGGCACACAGAGCCCCCATGACCCACTCTACAGCCTACTGCACTTTGGAGGAGGGCAGACCACGGATGATGGGACTTGAAGTACCTCCACTCACTTCCCAAGACTGCTGCAACCCTAATCCAATGACTGATCAAGACCAAACTTGGCACACAGAGTCCCCATGGCCAACTCAACATTCTGGTGCAGTTCCAAGGAAGATGGACCATGGATGGTGGGACTCGCAGTACCTTCACTAACTTTCTGAGACCACTGCGAACCACATAAATAACTGATAAAGACCAAGCTTGGCACACAATGCCTTTCTCAAATAACTCGAACAGTGCCAGGTCCCCAAGCTAGGAATCTTCTAAATGTCACTGAACTTCAATTGCCAGCAGTTTTCTCCATTGGCTCCCCTGGGTAGACCTTCCAGGACTTTCATGCCAACAACATATGAGGTCCATGTGATTTCCAACCTTGCTATACATTGTAATCAGAGCTATCTACTGTATATCAAGGCAACAAAATACTGTGACAACTTTATATTCTGGAATGAGACATCATGTTTTAGCAGACTATAGATAGTTGATATTTGGAGTGTTATTCATTGTTTTGAGTGGGGGCTCATTTCTTTCTCAATATGCCTTTGTTTTCAACTTCAGTTCATAAATATAAATATTGATTTTCAAGTAAGCATTTGGTGGAGGGCACAGCTTAAGACATTTTCCCCTTTGGATGAAATCAGTCTTGATAGAACAGAATCACCCACATAGCACACAAGGATCCATCTGCTCCTGTGATAATTAGCTCACTGTATTTTGCACATCTCAAACATAGGGATTAATGCCTTTGTTGAATATGGAATGAGCATAACCATTTCTTCCAGATATTTAGCAATAAAAACTCTGAAACTATTCTTATGTGTTCTTCTCCTTGTGTAGTTGTGCATCAAGACTTCCACCTACATGGTTTCGTATCCTGACATATTAAGAAATCATATCACCCCATATCTTGGAAGCCTTGAACCAGGAAGCCTTTAATTTACCTAGCTTATTATAAACACACTGGAAAACTGAAAGATATTATACATTCTTTCCCACTTACAAGACAAAATGAAGGTCAAATTCTGTCACAGTGACATTTGGCTACTAATGTATGTTTCAGTTGTAGCAACCTTCTGACAGAATATTTTACCCTTAATTCGTGACAGGAGACAAAAATGAAGAGGATGGAGCTAGGATGCTTGTCCTGCAGTCCCACATAGAAAATTTTGGTTATGTGACACATCCTACATCTCCTGGCTGCTAAACAGGGTTAGACTTGGACAGGGAACTGTGCAACAATACCATGTGCTATAGCACTGGTTTTCAACCTTCCTAATGCTGTGACCCCTTAATACATGTTGTGGTGACCCCCCGTCCATAAAACTATTTTTTTGCTACTTCATAACTGTAACTTTGCTTTTATGAATTGTAATGTAAATATCTGATATGCAGGATGTATTTTCATTCACTGTATCAAATTGGGCACAAATATCTGATATGCCCAAATTTGAATATCTGTGGGGTTGGGGGAGGATTGATTTTGTCATTTGGGAGTTGTAGCTGCTTGGATTTATAGTTCACCTACAATCAAAGAGCATTCTGAACCCCACCAATGATGGAATTGAATCAAACTTGACACACAGAACCCCCATGACCAACAGAAAATACTGGAAGGGTTTGCTTGGCATTGACCTTGGGTTTGGGAATTTTAGTTCACCTACATCCAGAGAGCACTGTGGACTCAAACAATGATGAATCCGAACCAAACTTGGCACAAATACTCAATATGTGCACATGTGAACACTGGTGGGGTTTGGGGAAAATAGACCTTGACATTTGGGAGTTGTAGTTGCTTGGATTAAAAGTTCACTTACAATCAAAGAGCATTCTGAACTCCACCAACGATGGAATTGAATCAAACTTGGCACACAAAACCCCCATGACCAACAGAAAATACTGATGATCTTTGGTGACCCCTCTGACACCCCCCTTGTGACCCACCCCAGGAGTCCCAACCCCCAGGTTGAGAAACACTGTGCTATGGGGTATTTCAAAAGAAAGTAATGACAAACCACCCCAGAGTACTCCTTGACCAAGAAAATCCCATGGAATCATTGCACCCCACAACTTGAGAGGTGAATTGAAGACACACATTTACAGAGAGGGGGGTCTACTTGTTTGTCTGAAGCTATCCAAGCGGCTGTAACTCCAGTCTTACCTTCCCATCTTATGCTCTCCACCTGCCTACGGTATTCTCAGTTGTCAATCCTTTACTGAAGATTTCTCTTCATGATCAAAACATGAAAAAGTAAATAGAGATCTCATAAGAAAAAAATTGGAATTTTAAGAAAAACACAATATGTAAAAAGTTTCTTTAATTCCATTCTGATTTTAAAAAGCATTTGAAGTTACGAAACTATATATACTATTCTATTAAAAGTAGAATATATTAGCAGGTCTATATTAGCAGACATGACACTGTATACATAATAAGAACAACAATGTAACTTTCCATAGTAATAAGCTTTAAAAATAGTGCATGTTTATTTTTCTCTCCTTGGTTCCTTTTTCTATTATGGTTTTTTTTTTAAATTGCACGTCTGCAGGAAGGAACACTGCTGTTTTCATTTGTGTGCAGAAATTAATAACACTTTAGATACTGAAATAATAGAATTACTGTTCAACTAGCACACACATTGTATGCAGATGGGGAGGTGGCTATGCTAATCATAATATTCCAATCCTCTGCCGTAAAGTTTCATCAGCTTGCCCTTGCATCGTAAAGTCCACAGAAGTAGTCAACATGTGCATAATTTAGTATAATACAGGTATATATGCAAGAAAGAAATCAGTGAAAAGAAGGAACATGGTTTAAATTTGTTTCTATTTCATGGTGTAACTGGCTAGCAAGTAGCTACATGCATGCCGTAAATTCAGTTCATTTTCACAGTCTCTTTCCTTCATGCAGTTCATGCTTGAGGTCTATGACATTGGCGCCTACCAGTCAAGGCTGAGCAGGTAGTTGCAAGCACATGTACAAAGGCCAGTATTTAGCTGTAATTACATTGGCAGAGACTGACAGATCTGATTTTAAGTGACCCCTCCCCACACCTGCTGGGTGCAACTTCTCCTTGGAGAGAATAACTTTACTGTGTTATCTGTACTTTAATGTGCGTTTAACAACATTCATTAAACTAACTATAATGCAATACACATCATGACCCATTTAACACACCCTGCGAAGATTAATTGGTAGCATGATGGAAAAGGGCAACCTTTCTCTTTAAGCAAAAGATGTGATCCACTGGCCAGCTGCCTGAACTTGTCATCCAAAAGTCAGTAAGAAAATAGAAAGACAAAGTTCACTTAGAGGCCCCTTCAAACTACTCAGTTACTATGTTCTGATTACACTTTAAGTGCCCTGGCTTCATCCCATCGAATCCTGGCAGAGGATTCGAAATTCTTCTTCCTAAGCAGCAAATCCCATGATTCCATAAGATGGAACTATGACACAGCAATCATGGTGCTATTATTGTGTAGGGTGAAAGGGGGAAAGTGCCACAGTTTTACTTTCTTTTCCTCTGGGAGTTAGGACCTTGGAAATTTACTTCTAAGTAGATTGAGTATAATGACATTTTGGAACCATTGATGATTCAGCAATGGTAGGATAATGTACTGTTCTGATGATACTTGATTCTGTATTTGAGAGCACCATCTTATTACTGGTCTGTTATGAATGGCTTTGGCATGACATTGCATCTTAAAAGTAATTTTTTCAACTGTGATTCAGGTGATAGGACATAATAATGCAAGACCCCTGCTAAAGATTCCTAGGGGAGTGGGTAACATTTGGGTTAAATCTATTAGACCTTTGACGGTAAAGGCTGTTTTACACTTGCAGGAACACCTCAGCAAGCAAGAGTCCAAAAGTAACAGGTTAAAACTGGGAACCTCAATCAGTGGCTGATACCAGATGAGAAACTTCCTCTTCGGCACACAGAAGACTGGTCAAATTGGAAGTTCCGAAACAGACTGGGCCCTGGCACCACGAGATGCAGAACCAACCTTAAGAAATGGGACTACAAAGTGGAGTCCACAACATGCGAGTGTGGAGAAGAGCAAACCACAGACTCTGTACTACTGTGCGGCCTGAGCCCGGCCACATGCACAATGGAGGACCTTCTCACAGAAACACTAGAGGCAGTCCAAGTGGCCAGCTTCTGGCCAAAAGAAATGTAGTATAATGACAAGCTTTTAACTTTCTTTATGTCTTTTTGAATACATTATAACTGTACCACTTCTGACATGATAAATAAATAAATAATCAAATAATTTTGGAAGTTTTCTGAGGCACTACTATATTTATATCCTGCCTTTCTCAACCCTGAGGGGTACTCAAGGCGGCTTACAGCATAGGCAATAATTAAATGCCTTAAAAACAATATATCTCCAATATACAATTAAACAAACATCTCAATTAAAAAATTAAATGAAAGCAAGAGCACTAAATCATATAAAACACTGCAATTACAACTATAAACCACATTATTCACAATCATAGGCCATTTATTCATTAAACATAAATCCAAAATACAACTATTGCACTGTGTTATTTTCCAAAGGCTTATTTATTTATTTATTTATTTATTGTTCAGTCTTGTATTCCACTCCTCCCTGCAGGCTCGGGGCAGATAACAACATATAAAATAGGCGGCATGTGCCAACCATGCAGCCATACAATAAAACATAAAACATAAAAACACGCATCACACCCCGAGGTACAAGATAGAATACAATAGCATTTCCTTGAACCAGAGGTACCGTTACATGAGGCAAATACACTAGGCCGGTTTGCCTAGTTGAAGGCTAGTCTGAAAAGGGCGGTCTTGCAGGCCCTACGGGAAGGGATGAGCTCTGGGATGGCTCGGGTGTCGTCTGGGAGGGAGATCCATAACACCGGAGCTGCCACAGAGAAGGCTCTTTGCCTAGTTGTAGACAAGTGGCAGGAGCGGATTGATGGCACCAGAAGCAAATTCAGTTCCTCTGAACATAGTGATCTCGGGGGAATGTAGGGAGCAAGGCGGTCCCTCAGATACGCAGGCCCTAGGCCGTGCAAGGCCTTAAAGGTTAAAACCAACACCTTGAAGGCAATTCGATAGGAAGCCACCAGTGTAATTGCCGAAGGATGGGCGTGATGTGCTCCCTCACTGACACTCCTGCCAGCAAGCGAGCAGCGGCATTTTGCACTAGCTTGAGTTTCCGGATTGTCAACAAGGGAAGACCAACGTAGAGGAAGAAGCTTCGTGCTCCGGCTCCTCATCGCTGTATGCCATGGCTTGATCCCAAAGCCAGGTTTTCACCCTCTTTCTGAAGGTCAGGGGGGAAGAAGCTAATCTAATATTGCTGGGGAGGAAATTCCACAGCCAAGGGGCCACCACTGAAAAGGTCCTGTCTCTCATTCCCACCAATTGCACCTGTGAAGGTGGGACCAAGAGCAGAGCCTCTCCAGATGATATTAATCTCTGAGGTGGTTCATAGGGGAGATACGTTCAGACAAGTAAGCTGGGCTAGAACCATTAAGGACTTTACAGGCTAAAGCCAACACTTTGATTTGTGCTCGGTAGCAGACTGGCAGCCAGTGGAGCTGATGTAATGGGGGTTGTATGCTCCCTATATGCCGCTTTGGTGAGCAATCTGGCTGCCGCCTATTGGACCATTTGGAGCTTTCAAACTGTCTTAAAAGACAACCCCACATAGAGCGTGTTGCTGTAATCTATTCAGGATGTAACCAGAGAGTAGGCCACCATGGCCAAGTCAGACTTCCCCAGGTACAGGCGTAGCTGGCACACAACTTTTAATCATTCAAAAGCCCCCCTGGCCACCGCTGAAACCTGGGGCTACAGGCTCTATGATGAATCCAGCAGAACTCCCAGACTGCACACCTGCTTCTTCAGAGGGAGTGTAACCCATCCACCACAGGTTGTAACCCCATACCCTGTTCAGCCTTTCGACCGATCAGAAGTATCTCTGTCTTGTCTGGATTCAGTTTCAATTTGTTCACCCTCATCCAGACCATCACAGCTGGCAAGCACTGGTTCAGGACCTGAAAAGCCTCCTTAGCACCAGGTGGAAAGGAGTGATAGTGTTGAACGTCATCTGCGTACAGGTGACATCGCACTCCAAAATTCTGGATGATCTCTGCCAGCGGCTTCATGTAGATGTTGAACAACATGGGTGACAGTATTGAGCCCTGTGGAACCCCATAGGACAAAGGCTGTGGGGCCGAGTAGGTGTCACTCAACAACACCTTCTGGGAACAATCTTCATGGAAGGACTGGATCAACAGTATCGAAGGCCACTGAGAGGTCCAGCAGAACAAACCGTGGCACACTCCCCTGTCCAGTTCTTGGCTAGCTCATTCACTAAGGCAACCAAGGCTGTTTCAGTTCCATGTTCTGGCCTAAAGTCAGTCTGTGCCGGATCTAGATAATCAGTCTTCCAAGAACACCTGGAGTTGCGAGCACCACTACTCTTCGATAGAGAAGGCTAAAGACGTTGTAAATCTACAGCTTCTAGGATTTCAGAGCACTGAGCCATGGCAGTTAAAGTGGTGTCAATCTGGATTAATTACACATGAATCCTAAGCCTTTGTAAACTTGGGTCTGCTTCTGCGCTTGGCCATTATTTTTGTGGTCCTAAATCGTAACTTTCCCATGCTTTGAACTGTAAGTTCCAGCTTTTCCTGGTTCCAAATTTCAGGTAACATTAGGAGGTGAGTGCTTTAAAAGGGCCTCTTAAAAGTATAGGAGTACTATAACTTGCCAACACATGTAACACAATCTGCATAAGGGAATCATTAAGGCAGGCCAGGCCATTGTTGCAATGAGGAGGGAAATACGTGGGTGTATTTAACTTGCCTGCAGGGATCAAGTTGCAGCATTGGGTTCTTCAGAGAAATTGTTAAAATATTCTGACTCATGCCGGGGTGGCAGAAGGCAGGAAGTACAAAGGTTATAGCAATAAGTTGATGCTTTGGCACAACAACTATCTTGTTTTGTAAATTACAAACATCTTAAATTTTTAAACAACTCTTGCCTTTAGGGCAGGATTAAGGCGAAGGAACCTCTCTTGGATGAGTATGTGTTTTGCATATTTCAAGCCAAGAGAACCACCCAAATGAAAACAAACTGAGGATAATGTTAAAAGGATACTTTCACTTTTAAAACTCCCAATGGAAAAAAGTACATTTGTTACATTTTCTCTATGAAGAATTACTTCTCCTTGCTTTAAGAAATTGCTAGAGGGAATGGGAGTTGACATTTTGCATCTACCATTAGTAGACCAGTAATTATTATTATCCATAATAATAAATAGTGGATATATGCACCACATCCCTCATAAATAAAATACCAAAAGCAAAGCAGTCTAATGGGAAAAGGAACAAATATAGATATTTAAGAATGTTTTCCCTGAACACAGGAATAGCCATCACACATGTAAAGTTGTATGCAATATTATAAACAATAAATGATTCACTTATTTCTGCAATTTTAATTTTCCCCTTTCCAGCTATTTTCTTCTACATCCATACAATTTCATTAGCAGACCAGAAGCACATTTTCTCTCTATATAATACCAGAGTGCTGGGTGTTAAAAGAGGGATTTATATATGTAATTCCATACATGAATAAAGAAATCAGCTGCTTTAAATCACTGCATGCCATTAGCCCAGTGGACATGTTCTCTAAAGCAGAAGTGTTGTTGTTGTTGTGTGCTTTCAGGGTCATTTCTGGCAGCCCTAAGATGACCATATGACTGCACTTTCTTTGCAAGATTTGTTCAGAGGCGGGTGATGCTAAGAGAATGTGACTTGCTTATGGCTAGCAAGTGGGTTTCTATGGCCAAGTGGGGATTTGAACCCTGGTTATCGAAGTCATATCCAATGAGAAACCCACTTGACCATGCAAGCTCATTGCAGGGATGAGTGTGTACTATTTTCAACTTCAACTTTGTTACATATTATCAGGGTGGTTTTTAATGTATTTTATTGGGATTTTAATTAAGGTTTCACAGCATTTGCTAATATTTATCAGTACTGTGCGCAGTACCAATCTGTGCTGTTTAATTTGTGTTTTTATTCCATTTGTTTCATTCGGGGGGCACGAGATGGTAACCTCCCCCCTCCAGTATGAAAATAAGCCTGAAAACTAAAGTATGCGGGAACAGTTACTACTTATTTGCCTGATTTTCAGGCCATGTGATACTCCTCATATGGCCCACAGAGAATTGCCGCAGGCTAGTATTTATTTATTTATTTATTTATTCGGTTTTATATTCCGCTCCTCCCTGCAGGCTCGGAGCTGATCACAACACACAATAAAAACACAGAGTGTAACAATGATAAAATAACGGAGTTACAATTTCCTAAAACTCATAGGCATAAGCATAAGCATGCCTCTGCATTTTAGATTTACTAAAAACTTTAACTAAAAGCAAGCCTAAAAAGAGCGGTCTTGCACGCCCTCCGAAAAGGGACGAGTTCTGAAATCGTGCGAGTATGGTCCGGGAGTGAGTTCCATAGCACAGGGGCCGCAACAGAGAAGGCTCTCTGTCTTGTAGTGGACAGATGGCAGGAGCGGATCGATGGAATGGCCAACAGGTTGCGCTCTTCGGAGTGTAGTGATCTCGGGGGAACATATGGGGTAAGGCGGTCCCTCAGGTACACAGGCCCTAGACCGTGTAAGGCCTTAAAGGTAAGAACCAGCACCTTGAAGGCAATTCGGTACTCAATAGGAAGCCAGTGCAGTTGCCGTAGAATGGGAGTGATGTGCTCCCTCACTGGTGCTCCCACCAGCAAGCGAGCAGCGGCATTTTGCACTAGCTTGAGTTTCCGGATTGTCGACAAGGGAAGGCCAACGTAGAGGGCGTTACAGTAGTCCAGCCTCGAGATGACCGTTGTTTGGATCACCGTGGCCAGGTCGTCCCTGGACAAGTAGGGTGCCAGTCGCCTAGCCTGTCGTAGGTGGAAAAATGATGTTTTGCTAACCATGGAGACTTGAGTCTCCATGGATAGCAAAGGGTCCAATTGGACACCCAAGCTCTTTACAAGGGATGACGGGTTAAGTTGCTCGCCATCCAGGGTAGGCAACCAGCACTCATCCAGCCCTGGGCGACCGGGCCACAAGATCTCCGTCTTGTGAACCCTGCCTGTTGGGCCAATCAGAGGATAAGAACATCGTCACGTAGTCACACATTGGTCATTGTGTTTACTGGAGTAACCACCCACAATGTCCTCATTGCGAGGCACATGTCTGCTGCTGCAAAAGCCTTCAGTATTTTGCAGTTTTGTTATTTTTTTAATTAAAGAAGAAAGTGAAAAAGTGGGGCTTGGCACTGGGCTGTGTGTGTAGCATCTTTGACATATGGCAGGAACAAATGCTGCCCTGCCTCCTTTCTGCTGCTGCTGCTGGAGAAGTTAAGGGGCAGGGGCAGCGGGAGAAAATATGGAATGTTTTGAAGGAGATTTTATTTCTAGAAAGAAAAAAAATCCCTAAAAATCAGTGAATGGCCCAAATGTTATAAAACCCGATGTGCTAAAAGTGGTAGATGTGCCTCCCAAGTGTGGTGATATTCACCCCTCTAGCCCTAAAAGTGAGGTAAGGGGAGCTGGGGGAAGCCCATTCATGTTGGCCAATGGTCTGAAAATTTTCATTTTTTCAGACATGGAACAAAAATGCTCATTTGGAAGGTGCCCTTTTTTGGAAGACTGATGAATGAAACAAACAGAAATGAATAGTCATTCTATACAAATGTACAAATGGGCCCTTGACTGGGGAAAGGTAGGGTATAAGTATCATAAATGAATAAATATTAAATAAATAATACAATTTTGCAAGCCACACCAGCACACTCATATGGTGGAATTAATGCAGGTTTGACTCAGCTTTAGCAGCCAGGGCACAATATTATCAAATAATTTGATAAGGCACCAGCACTCTGACAGAGATGGATAAAGATACTGTAAAACTACAGCAGTTAAAGGGATGTCAACCTGCACTAATTCTCCAGTGGAGATGCACTCTTACTTTATAGAGCTACAGGGTTTGTCAAAGCACTGGGGAATTCTAAGGGCCCTTCCAGACAGGCACAACTCTGGAGAACTAGGTTTGAATCCCCACTAGGCCATGAAAACCACTGGATGGCCTTGGGCAAGTTGCACTATCTCAGCCTCAGAGAAAGGAAGACAACCCTCTTCTGAACAATTCTGCCAAACCTCCCCCCCCCCTCCCCCAGTGATAGGACCACCATATATCGGAAATGATATGCAACAACAACAGTCAAGTGCTATAGGCTATATTTTAGAACAGGTTCTCCAAAACTAAGACTCGCAAGCTAGATGTGGCCCTCCAAGGTCATTTACCCACCTCCACCCTAAACTTTAGTCTTAAGATTGCCCTAAGTCTGAAACGACTTGAAGGCATACAACAACAACAATCCTAAGTAACTTGACTATCTCATCAGCCAAAAGCAGGTCCAGGCTTCCCACTGAAATATTGATAGGGTTATGTTGGTTAAAATTGTTGTTCATTTTAAATATTGTACTGGTCTTTCATTTTTTAGCACTACAAGTAAGATGTGTGAAGTGCATAGGAATTCGTTCATTTTTTAAAAAAATAGTCTGGCTCCCCCAATAGTCAGGGGTACCATGAACTGGTCCTCTGTTTAAAAAGTCAGTACTGTCCATTATCCAGGCAGAGGCCACAAGGAGACTCTAGAGCAGGGGTGCCCACACTTTTTCATCATGCGAGCTACTATATGAACAGTCAAGTTGAAAAGATCACCTGTTGTGCATGTGAGCGTGCGCATGCGCGCGCACGCTCCTACTGCAACCTTCCATCTGTGCGGGGCTTCTTTCTTGCCTGCTCACGAACTCGCCGCCGCGCGCACCTGGGAAGGGGACCCTCCTTGCCTGCACGCGCGCTCTTTCTTAATGTCTTCGTTGCCTTCCTCCTTCCTGCTGCGTGCTTTCGCGAAGCAGGAAGTCCCCATCCTGTCCTGCTTCTTGCGTGCACAGCAGGCCCCTCCCATGCACGCAGCAGGAGGGTATTTATAGGCGCACCCGCCAGCACTCCGGCCAGATATGGCTTCGACGGTGGCTCGGAAGGCGCAGGGCTGGGAAGAGGGGCCGCCTGATTGCTGCCTGGGCTGGGAAACTCAACCAAGAGAGGGACCCACGTGAGGCTGGAGCCTCCCCACAGCAGCCTCCCCCCCTCCCTCCTCCCTCGAGGCTTCCTTACCTGGGCAGGAGAAGGAAGAGTGAAAGAGGTGCTTCCCCAAAGTGACAGATGCAGCAGGGGGGGGGGCTTCCTTCCTTTCGAGGGTGTCACTCAGAAAGGACGCCCAAGTGGATGGCTGGCAGGAAGGAGGACTCCTCCCACTGGTGGCAGTCCATGCCCACGGGGGAGAGAGAGGGGGGGCGGCTCTTCCTAGCCGGCTCTGAAGAGCCACCCCCCTCTCTCTCCCGTGGGCCCTCGCCGCCTTTCTCCTTCGAGGGTGAGGGAGGGCGAGGCAGAGAAAGACGGCGAGGGCAGAAGCAGCAGCAGCAAGTGGAGTCTCCATCCCCGCAGCCCCCTCCTCCTCGGGTTCAGCCCCAGGAACACGCCGGAGCCCTCCCTCCTCGCCCCCAACCAAGGAAAGAAAGCAGCCTCACACAGCTCGCTTGCCCAGGTCTCGGCTTGAAATGGGAGTCCCGAGGGCAGCAGCAGGGTTTGCGGCGGGCTTGCTTGGCTTTGCCCCACTTTGCCCGGCCTCCTTCGCCTCTTTCTCTCTCCCTCTCTCCTTCCAGCGCATGCCTGCCTGCCTGCCAAAAGGATCCGAAAAAGTTCTCCGGATTTCTTTCTTCTCTCCTTGGCTCTCTCTCTCACACACACACACACATTCCCTCCATCCCTCCCACAGCCTCACATCCTATCCATGTGCGTGCCTTCGCCTTGCTCCCCCCCCCCCAGCAGCAACCAATGGGCGGTCATGTCACCACACCGCCAGGGCCCGTCCACTAAAGCCTCATTTTGGCAAAAGAAGGCCCGCAAAGGCAGAGGCGGGAGCACACGTGCGCGTGCATGGCAGGAGCGTGCCATGCGGCTGGTGAGGCCCAAAGATCACCTGGAAGAGGGCCGAAGATCACCTAGGTGCTCCTGACCACCGTAATGAGCACCCCTGCTCTAGAGAGAAGGACTGTTCTATTTAGGGGGGGGGGGAGGAATTGAAGGAGGAAAACAATGGCTCCCATTTTTGATGGTTATTCCCCCTCCCCATATCATAAATGAAGGTTGTTTCCAAGATGGGGACATGGGTCAGGGGAATAACAGGAAAACAGGGATAATGCTCTTCCTCCTTCGACCCACCCTACACTCCCATAAATGAGACAATCCTTCTTTATCTAGCACCCTCTAGTGGCCCCCGCCTGAATAATGGAATAGTACCAAAAAGGTCTGAGGACCCCTGTTTTAGAGGAAGACACTAGCTTCAAATCATCTCTTGAGTATTCCTTTCTTAAGAAAATTTATGGGGTTGTGATAAGTCAAGAAATGACCTGAAGGCACTTATGCACATACATAAGCATGCACAGGATCAGACTTGAGGAACTGCTTTATTTCCAGACAGACTATTTGAAACCAGGATGTGTCCCCTTTTTTCTGGTCATAAAACTAATTAAGACTTCCTTTGCTGTAGCATATCACCACAGTTTAACAAACAGCTGTTAACATTTACATGCAGAGCCTCACTTAAAAAGTCAACACTATACAGGCAAACCATTCATATTGGCAACCATTCATAGTTGTCAAGGAAACCACTGAGTTCTGTCCTCTGATTAGCAGGAGAACTAAAACAACGACAACAACTAAGCATCATTCCTAGACTAGACCTTAAGCTCAGTGCTGGCTGGTGAATTCACTCTGGGTGATAGTATGAACCTTAAGAGAGCTTTCCAGGGTGCTGAAACAATTCTTATGACAAGATTCAACACTATGGATAACTCCTTTAAATTTCTGACAAAAACTAGGAAAAGATTCACTATGGGCCCTTCCAGATAGGCTCTACATCCCAGTATCTGATCCCAGGTTTTCTGCTTTAAACTGGATTATATGTGTCTGCACTCCCAGATAATCTGGGATAAACAGAAAATCTGGGATCAGATCCTGGGATATAGGGTCTGACTGGAAGAGCCCTATTTCACTGATGGGGAAAGTAGCAGATGCCATGGTTTGGACCTCCTAGAATCATGTGGGATTTATGTCAGTGAAGGGACCTGAAACTTTGTTGTGGTGTCCAGGCATCACAGAGTCTTTTGACACCAGTGATCTTTAATATAAGGCAGAGGATATCTAGTTCTTTTTGAGCCTGATACCTGGCTTGAAAATAGTACATATGAAAGGAATCTAGCACTCTTCACAGACCACAAGCTGAAAAAAAGTCAAGAGTGTTGCAGCAGCCTAAAAAACCAATGTAATTCTAGGCAGCATAAATAGGAATATAACATCTAGAAACTGATGGGCATCATAGTCCCATTCTGTTTTGTTTTGATAAGACCTGACTTGGAAGTAGTGTGTCCAGTTCTGGGCACCAAAATTCAAGAAGGATATTGACAAGCTGGAATGTGTCCAGGGAAGGGTGACTAAAATGATCAAAGGTTTGGAAACTGAACCCTATGAGGAATGGCTGAGGGAGCTGGATATGTTTAGTTTGGAGAAAAGATGGCTGGAAGGGGACATGATGGCCATGCTTAAGCATTTGAAAAGATGTCACATTGAGGAGAAGGCAAATTTATTTTCTGTTGGTCTAAAGACCAGGAGAACACAGAGCAATGGATTTAAACTATATGAAAAGGCATTCCACCTAAACACTAGGAAGAACCTCCTGATGGTTAGAACTGTTCTTCGGTAGAATATGCTGCCCTGGAGTTGGAAACAAAGATTGGATGGCCATCTGTCAAGTGTGCTTTCATTGTGTTCCTGCATGACAGGGGGTTCGACTGGATAGCCCTTATGGTCTCTTTCTGTGATACTATATGTATCAGAGTAATGTTCTGTCATGGTCTTAGAGCAGTGATTCTCAACTTGTGGATCCCCAGATGTTTTGGCCTTCAACTCCCAGAAATCCTAACAGCTGGCAAACTGGCTGGGATTTCTGGGAGTTGTAGGCCAAAACCACTGTCTTAGAGGATCAGACCTACAAGCCATCAGCTAGAATAGCCGGATGTGTGTACTTTGTCCCAATCAGCAAAAATAAAGGCTGAATAAGGATCAAAAGAGAATCCAATATGTTATGGTGTTTTGTGCTGGGCTAGAGACCAGAGTTTTAAGCCCAGCTCAATCATGGAAAGTCACTACACAACCCTATCCAGGTAATGCTCTTTCACCTATATAGTCGAAAATCCCCCAGTAATACAAGAATGGCTGTGCCGGTTGGAATGTGTATGATTATAGGCTTGGAAAAGTTACTTTTCAACCACAACTCTGACCACCTCCCAGCCAACCCAGGAAATTAGGGAGGGGACAATTCAAAAAAAAGAAATCTTCCACAAGCAAATGAAGACTAAAATGTAAGGATTAATTTGCATTCCACTTTTGAGCATTGCAGCTTATGAGGACATGAGGCTTTCTGATGGTATCTCTATCCATATTCATCAGTCCTGCAGGCATTAATGAAAACTTGGAAATCTTATCCGTTTCAGCAAGTCTTCTTAATGTACCTTAACATTATACTGCTTGCCCCTAACTATTATAATGAAAGTCTTCTTGCAAAGCTGTTATGGCAACTACATGCCTAGGTTTCTCTCCTTCAGCTGTAGTTAGCCGTCTTACCTTCTTATCTTCCCCTCTCCTGTTCTGACCTCATTTTCTTTTGTAGTTCTATTTTGAGTGCAGTACATTTCAAAAGCACAGTTCAGTTTCGTAATTCAAAAGACACTTTAAAGCTTTGCGATGGAGGAGAAGACCCCCAAGGCTGATGATCAGAATCTCAAAGGGGTCAGTTTCAAGTGCTTCGAATTGCTGTTTCCGGAGGGATTGGAGCTAATGATCTTTACACAAATGATAATGGTGTATATGAAGCACCATCAGACAAACACAGAAAGCCAAGTGTGCTTAATGCCTTTGTTTGTCTCAATACTGTCATCAAAGAACGTCATTAGAAGAGATAACTTTAAAGTTTTTTTTAAGTACAGAATAATTTTCCACACTTTTATTTTGCTTCTTAGGATTGCCATTGCTACTTAAAGCACAAGTAATGGCCTTTGGCATACTGATTTTCGTAGAGTCTAAAATCTAACTGCTGTAATGAAACACAAAATTGAGAAATGAGAGATAGGTAGCAAGGTTTTTAATGAACCAGGAAGCTTCTTAATTTTTGACTTGAGTAAACATCAGTGACAGAAGGTAAAATTCAAATGGGATTCTGCTAGTGTACCGACCACCCCGCTGCACTACAGTCTCCTTACCTGAGCTAGCTGGAGTGGTCTCTGGCCTGGCCGTGGAGTCTCAGCGGCTCATCGTGCTGGGAGACTTCAACGTCCATGCCAAGACCACTCTATCAGGAGCGGCTCAGGATTTCATGGCGTCCATGGCAACCATGGGCCTGTCCCAGCTAATATCGGGTCCCACCCATAGTGCAGGACACACACTAGATCTGGTTTTCTGCCAGGGATGGGAAGACGGTGGCAGAGTGGAGGAAATGACCATCATTCCTTTGCCATGGACCGACCACCACCTGATCAGGTTTAGACTTACTGTGCCTATCCACCTCCGCAGGGGTGGTGGACCTATTAGAATGGTCCGCCCCAGGAGACTTATGGATCCGAATGGATTCCTGACGGCTCTTGGGGACTTTCCCGCCTCCTCGGTAGGTGACCCTGTTGAGGCTCTTGTCTCACTCTGGGACAGGGAGATGACAAGGGCTATTGACACGATCGCTCCAGAACGCCCCCTCTCAAGTAACCGAGCTAAACCAGCTCCTTGGTTTACTGAGGAGCTGGCAGCAATGAAGCGAAAAAAGAGGAGGCTAGAGTGCGTGTGGCGTCGGAAGCAGAGCAGATCAGCTCATGCGCGTCTGGTCTCCTACCTGAGGACCTATGACGCAGCAACAAAAGCTGCACAAAAAACATCTATCGCGGCCAAGGTGGCCGCCGCGAAGAACCGTCCAGCGGAACTGTTCTGAGTCGTTAGGGGTCTTTTAAACCCACCACAGTGCGAGATCCCTGATGGCTCAGCAGTACACTGTGAAGAATTTGCCAAGGCCTTCGCGGAAAAAGTGGCGTTGATCCGTTCCAATTTCGATACCACTTTAACGGCAGTCTCTGAGGATGTGACACGAGCATCTGCTTGTCAGGTTTTAATGGATTCATTTCAATTGGTTCAGCTCGAGGATGTGGACAGGATCCTTGGGGAGGCGAGGCCTACCACATGCACCCTAGACCCCTGCCCATCCTGGCTGATCAAAGAAGCCAGAGGGGGTTTGGCAGAGTGGGTGAAGGTGGTGGTTAATGCCTCCTTACAGGAGGGCAAAATTCCAGCCAGCTTAAAGCAAGCTGTTATAAAACCACTGTTGAAGAAACCATCACTGGACCCCACTCAATTAGTGAACTATCGGCCAGTTTCCAATCTCCCCTACTTGGGCAAAGTCATGGAACATGTGGTGGCTTCACAACTCCAGGGGTTCTTGGCAGACACTGATTATCTTGATCCAGCACAGTCTGGCTTTAGGTCGGGACATGGTACTGAAACAGCCTTGGTCGCCTTGGTAGATGATCTACGCCGAGAACTCGACAGGGGGAGTGTGTCCCTGTTGGTTCTGCTGGACCTCTCAGCGGCTTTCGATACCGTTGACCACGGTATCCTTCTGGGTCGCCTTGCAGATATGGGACTTGGGGGTACTGCCTTGCAGTGGCTCCAATCCTTCCTGGAAGGTCGTACCCAGAAGGTGTCATTGGGTGACACCTGTTCGGCTCCACAACCGTTGTCATGTGGAGTCCCTCAGGGCTCAGTACTGTCCCCGATGTTATTTAACATCTACATGAAACCGCTGGGAGAGATCATTCGGAGTTTCGGAGTAAGGTGTTATCTGTACGCAGATGACGTCCAGATCTGTCACTCCTTCCCACCTGTCACCAAGGAGGCTGTCCAGACTTTGAACCGGTGCTTGGCTGCTGTGTCGGACTAGATGAGGGCTAGCAAATTGAAACTTAATCCAGACAAGACAGAGGTCCTCCTGGTCAGTCGAAAGGCCGAACAGGGCATAGGGTTACAACCTGTGTTGGATGGGGTTACACTCCCTCTGAAGACGCAGGTTCGCAGCTTGGGAGTGATCCTGGACTCATCGCTGAGCCTGGAACCCCAGGTCTCGGTGGTGGCCGGGAGATCTTTTGCACAGTTAAGACTCGTGCGCCAGCTGCGCCCGTTCCTTGGGAAGGCTGATCTGGCTACGGTCGTCCACGCTCTGGTCACATCCCGAATAGATTACTGCAACGCACTCTACGTGGGGCTGCCTTTGAAGACAGTTCGGAAGCTACAACTAGTCCAACGGGTGGCAGCCAGATTACTAACCGGAGCTACATACAGGGAGCATACCACCCCCCTGTTGTGTCAGCTCCATTGGCTGCCTGTCCAATTCCGAGCTCAATTCAAAGTGTTGGTTTTGACCTTTAAAGCTCTTTGACCTTTAAAGCTGGGCCAGAACCGTTTCTGGCCCAGCTTACTTGTCCGAACGCATCGGCCGCTATGTCCCACCTCGTAGTTTAAGATCATCCGGGGGGGGGCCTGCTCTCGCTCCCGCCAACCTCTCAAATGCGGTTGGCGGGGACGAGAGGGAGGGCCTTCTCGGTGGTGGCCCCCCGTCTGTGGAACGCACTCCCTATTGATATTCGATCAGCTTCATCCCTCCTAACATTCAGAAAAAGAGTGAAATCCTGGCTTTGGGACCAAGCGTTTGCACCCTAGCACAACACGGCACTTTAGACTGGTAAGTTGGCAAATTGGTGTTTAAGATCTAAGACTTTGGATGGAACATTGTTTTAATGGTGATGAATGTATATGATGTTTTTAATATTAACTGTATTTTAATGTATTGAATTCTAGGTGTATTTTAATGTATTTTAATTTTAACTGTGTTTTACTATGTATTGTGTGGCATCGAATTGTTGCCGTCTGTTAGGTCAAGACTGAGTCCCCCCTCGGGGGTTGAGAAGTAGCAGGGTATAAACACTGGAAATAAAAATAAATAAATAAATAAATGTACGGATCTGGTGGTGGCTTTAATGTATTACTTCTTTTAATTAATAAAATGCATGCTTAAATAAACAGAAATCTGCCAATTAAATTGTACTCTTGGGTTTTGTGGTCTGATATTACATTGCCAAGAATGACTTCTGTTCTATGAAAGCCTTTAGAAATTAAATGTTACATAAGAACATAAGAAGAGCCATGCTGAATCGGGCCTCAGCCCATCTAGTCCAGCATTCTGTGTCACACAGTGGCCCACTAGTTGTACACAGGGATCTCTAGCAGAAAGGAGGGCAGAACCCTCACCTGCTCCCGACCCCCCACAACCAGTACCCGGGGAAATCCTGCCTGCCTCCATCAACACAGAGGTGGCACTTGGATGTCCATTTCAGTAGCTACTGATTCTGATGTTTGGGGACTACGGGGCCTACTCTTCTAGCCTCTGTTTATATTGGATAGGTATGTTGTGTTTTAGCAGCAGTATATTTTTGTACTATTGTTTTGATTTGTTATTTGTTTGGTTTTTTTGGGATTGAATGTTAGCCAAACTGTTACTTTTGTTGGAAACCACCCTGAGTCCCCTTGGGGAGAAAGGGTGGATTTTAAAATAAAAAAATATTACTACTACTATAATATTATTATTGGGCAATTATACATGGAAAGTGAGCCAGCATGTATAATGGTTTGGGCATTAGATTAGGACAGTGGGAAACCAGGGTTCGAATAACTGCTTGGCCAGCCTCAGAGGATGGTAATATCAAATCCCCTCTGGCCAAATCTTAACAAGAAAATTCCTTTGATAGGTTTGCCTTTGGGTCATCATGAATCAGAACTCACCTAAAGGCATAAAACAATAACTACAAATATTTTAACATAAAATAGGAATGATTAAATTGCCAGCTATCTATGTGCCTAGAATATATGACTGAGGAGGGGCAAGCTTATTTGTTGCTGCTTTAGGGATGAGGAGACAGAGCAATAGGTTCAAATTGCAGAAAAAAAAGATTCCACCTAAACATCAGGAAGAACTTTCTGGTGGTAAGACCTGTTTAGCAGTGGAATATGCTGCCCCAGAGTATGGCAGAGTCTCCTCCTCTGGAGGTATTTAAGCAGAGGTTGGATGACTGGCTACCCGTCAGGGGTGCTTTGATTAAATTATCCTGTGTGGCATGGGGTTGGAATGGATGGCCCATGTTGTCACTCCAATCTCTTAAAAGATGCAGCTTTAGAGACATGACCAACAAAAGGAACCAGGTGCCTCCAAAATGGAGGGACCCCGAGCAGTGACAGTACATTTGCTTTATTGTTTCACAGTGCTGAGCTACCCTTTTGGGGCATCACTCAATCATTATAGGCTTAATTGGTTAAAAGATAATCAGGCAATTTCACATAATTGTCCATGCTCTCTGGCCTCCCCCCCGTCTAGGGAAATTCAGTGTCCTGGGACACTTCGGCCTCAGTTGATCAATGGAGCCCAGAACTCCCCATCACATGATGTAGACTCACTTCCAGTAGGGCTCCATGGGTTAACTGGGGGAGAAACTTCATAGGACACTGTGCCACCAACACGGGAGCCTCCCCGTGGTCCATTTGGAAAATGGGGCTAGCATGGGGGAAGCTGTGTGGTGATGCCTCCCCACAGTTGTGAGGGAGCATCAGCAGGTGACAAGGCAGGGCATTACCCTGCTGCTCTGTGACTCGCCACGGAGGGTGGTGAATCAGAATGCTGGACCTCATCAGAGTGATAAGGTCCTAGTTCTTATCAGTAGGAACTCTTTGTCCTACAAGGCTAGTGCTGATGCCAGGTACAAGGCTGTCTGTGACTACAAGGGCGGGTTACGAGGTGCTCACAGTGTGGTCTCTTCCAACTCGTGTGATTCTAGCCCAGCTTATCTGTCCAAATGTATCTCCCCCATGAACCATTTTGGAGATTAACATCATCTGGGGAGGCCCTCCTCTTGGTCCCACCTGCTTAGCAAGCATGACTGGCAGAGATGAGAGACAAGGCCTTCTCAGTGGTGACCCCCCAGCTGTGGAACTCCCTTCCCTAGTGACATTAGATTAGTCCCCTCCCTTCTAGCCTCCAGAAGAAAGTAAAAACCGGGCTCTGAGATCAAACTTTCAGAGAATAGTGCAGTGCAATAATAGACTTGGAATGTGTACAATGACGATGGAATGGCCTTGCACTATGATTTCTAGATGGCGTGATTTTTATGTTGAATGTAATGTTTTAAATGTTGAACATGTATTAGATTTAAAGTGAATTTATTTTTAAGTTTAATGTTTTATATGTGTTTTCAGGCATTGAATAATTGCCATATGTAAGCCACCTTAAATCCCCTTCGGGGTAAAGAAAGGCGGAATATAAAGAAGGTAAATAAATAAATATGATAAATAAGAAGGTCCACATGAACTAAATTTAACAATGACAGGGAACAAAGCTTTTGGGCACCTCAGTGTTAGGAATGTCAAGTTGAGGGCTCATTTATATAGTCTTGCATTTTACATTGTTTGAAAGTGGGAATTTGTTTGGACAACTTCTCCTGCATCTGAACTGTAGAAAGATTTCAAGAAAATCAGTGCACACATTTTTTTTTTGAGGACACACTAACTGACAAGGAAGAAACTTCATGTATATCCTACCTTTCACATCTTAGTTGAATTGTAATCTCTCTCTCTCTCTCTCCCTCTCCCCTCCCTCTCCCTCTCTCTCTCCCTCTCCCTCTCCCTCTCCCTCTCCCTCTCCCTCTCCCTCTCCCTCTCCTCTCCCTCTCTCTCTCCCTCTCCCTCCCTCTCCCTCTCCCTCTCTCCCTCTCCCTCTCCCTCTCCCTCTCTCTCTCTCTCTCTCTCTCTCTCTCTCTCTCTCCACACACACACTGCAAACCAGCTCACTGTAACGAGTATACATGAAGTGACAAGTCAGTGAGAAATCACTTCAGGAATACAAAAAACTGTACATCACATTGTTTTGGAACATAGCTTCTTCTGCTATGTCAGTAATTTCTGCTCAGGCATATTTGTGTTTATGGAGTAATAAAAGCCACAAATAAAAACATTACTGAAAAGTTGCCACTCACGAAAACAATTTCTAAAATTCCTACCCAGTTTTATGGTAATTACACTTCTCTGAAACGTGGGTATTTATTATATTCATGCTAAATTTCATTTTCATTGTTACTGCATTAAAAGGCTTACCAGAATGAAGGGGACAAATCTTATCCATTATTTCACTCATCATCTGGTTCTAACTCGGAGGAGAGGGAGTCAGATACATTAATTCTAGAAAAAACCTATTTCTCATTTGCATAGTGAACAATTGTTGCTGTGTCTTCAAGCCATTTCTGATTTATGACAAAGCAAAGGTGAATTTATCACAGGGATTTCTTGGCAATATATTTTTTCAGAAATCAGATAATTACATGTATGGTTCATATACAGAGATTATTTTTAAAGAACAACAAGCAATAAGAACAATTATCCTATTCTTAATCAGAAATATTTTGGAGAAATGAAAAGTTCAACAGTGAAACTATTCAATATCTTTTACTTCCTGGAGACACTACCTGTCTCCCTTTCTTTGTCCTCTTCTTCCTCTTCTTTTATCTTTCTGGAACTTACTGAAAGATAAAACCAAAAGAAATTTCTCAGGGATTTTCCGAAGGACAAAACAGAAAAAAAAATAGGGAAAAGGCATTCCAAAAAACATTTAAACCACTGAACACATTTCTCTTTGTTATATGAAAACCAAAAGAAACCTAGGGGGAAATTGCCACTTGAATTAAGGTTTATTTGAAAATGATGTTTCAGATTTGTGATGGTTTTACAACTGCATAGATCAGTGGTTCCCAACCTGCGGGCCCGGAAGTGGGCCATGAAAATGAAAATCCGGTCTGCAAACCTCCTTCTTCTTTATGTTATTTTATGTTATGTTATTTTATTTCCCCTCCTTTCTGCAAAGCTAACCACTCCCACCCCATTTGGTACTAATGTTGGAGAGTGGTCCCTGGTCAATGTGGTTCCTGGTCATTGTGGTCCCTGGTCAATGTGGTCGCTGATGAAGTGGGCCCTGGTCAAAGTGGGCCCTGGTCAAGTGGCATAGATGGATTCACATATTGGGTTGTGTTTCACCACCTCCAAAGCAAATTGAACCAAATTAATTTGCTGTCAAAGACAGATTGCATGAGAATTTCATTTTACCAGTAAAGGTCTTTCTCCTTCCTGATTAAAGGATTTGTATTGATTCATGTGGTGTTGGAGGAAAATTGTGAGAGTGCCTTGTACTGCAAAAAGATCAAACCAGTCCATACTCCAGGAAAGAATGCCCAGCTGCTCACTGGAGGGAAGGATGTTAGAGATAAAGATGAGGTACTTTGGCCACATAATGAGAAGACAGGAAAGCTTGGAGAAGATAATGATGCTGGGGGAAATGGAAGAAAAAAGGAAGAGGGGGCGACCAAGAGCAAGATGGATGGATGAAGTGACTGCCTGGGGTGGTGACAGCCAACAGGGAGCTCTGGCATGGGATGGTCCTAGAGGTCACAAAGACTTGGAAGCGACTGAAGGAATAAACAACAACAAATTGATTAATATCTGCACTTGTGCCTCCAAGTTGCCTGTTGCCCTATGGTGACACCATGAATTTTACAGGGTTTTCTCCAGCTGGCAATGCTCAGAGATAGTTTTTTCAGTTTCTTCATCTAAAATGTAGTTGACATTACCTGGTATTCATTGATCTCCTATCCAACTATCAATCATGGCTGATCCTGCCTAGCTTCTAAAATCAGACAGGATTTGGAGTCTATCTTATTTAGCTCAGTAGAATGATGCTGATGTTTGTGAGGATGAACCATCGGGACCCCTCTGCATTCAAGTTGATAAGATCCGCAGCAAGGAGTTCCACAGTTCCTGGACTCCCCGTTGGGCCAGCACAGTTGGGGAGTGTGGCTACAGCAGCAGTTCCAACTAAAATACACTCATTTGCCTTGCCTCTTCCCCAACCTAAGATTGTAACCAATCCCCCCAATAAAAGTATCTGGATTGTAACTTTTTCCCTCTCAGCAGCATTACATTGTGTCTTTTACTGTCTTAAACTCACCCAAGACATAAACTTTCCCCTTTCCAGGCCATGGAGCACTGCAGGCCTGCCCGGGATGCTTCCGGTTTCCGTACCCGAATTCCATTGAACTGCGGATACTGAAACCTCATTGGGCCCCGGTATTCGCAAGTCAACTGATCGCTTTCATTTTGGTGCCATATTTTTCCTATACTAATTCTAACCTTATCTGCGATCTCACTTTTTTGCATCTGGGTCTCTGTGCCCTGGGAGTAACCTGTTTGTTTTTAAGTAATACATTTTAAAGAGAAAAGACCAGCTGATTGTCTGATTTGCCGGTTCTGACTACCAACTGATCCCGCCATCATTCCCTGGGCAATGTGGAGGTTTGCTACTCAGAGTTTCACTTGTGGTCATCCCAGGGAACCCCCAAAAGCAGGTTGATGATGCCTGGCTCATGGCATCATCTCATCTCCAAGGACGGACCTTGGTTCCCCACTTCAAGGGGACCCTTCCCTCAGTGCTGGCCAAGTGGATTCTTTCCTCAGTGTTTCAAAGACTCACATGGACATTTTATGAACTTCCCCAACTTCATATGAACTTATCAGAGACTCTTTCCCTTTTCTTGAAAACCTCATGGATTTATGAAATAAATGCTTTTTCATGAACTTGGGTGGGTGGAGGGGATATGTATATAAAACCTTTTCTCTATGAATGTATTCTCCCTGCATGTTCCCCTTCCTATGTATTCCCCATGTATGAAATATCAAAATCTTGAGAAATGCCACCTTTTTTCGTAACCCAGCTGACAAACAAGAAGGGAGCTGTTTCCCTCATCATCTTCTGTTTGCATGGACAATGGAAACAAATAATTCTCTAGAGTTTGGAGTTGGTCCCCTTAGAAGATTTGACGTTTTCTAAGGACATAGGTGATTCGCGTTCGGAGTCCGCCCAGTGGGTCGCCCTTGTCCCCCAGCAGTTTTCATCATTCATCATAAAGGGAAATATTGGACCTTAGGAAAGTCACATATTTCCACAGCCTCACCCTTTCTTCTTGGAGGAAACTTAGCCAGATAACATCAATGAACTCATCACCCTGACAAAGGCTTATCTCAGTTCTGGCTTCCTCGCCAGACCAACAAATGTTTATTTGACTCTAGTGACAATAAGACATCCAGCTTGAAGACATCCGTGTAATCGCTAGATATTTGGACAAGGAACTATAATCCACTCAAGAATTTCCGTCACTTCATTGTTTCCTGCTCAGCCCACCTCCAGAGCTCCCATTGGATGAAATCCAAAAGCGGTGCTGGCTCCTGATTGGCTGAGGCATGACAGAACCAACAGCGCCTCCCAGCCAGGTGATGACACCAGCCAATCAGCGGAAAGCCGGCAACGAAGTGGAGGGTGGGGAATTTAAATTGGGTGCTTCTAGCAGGCCAAGTTAACGAATCCTCTTTAGTGGATTCCTAAGGCTTCTGTCTTTTCTGGGCAAGCCCTCCTAAATTCCTGCTCAATATCATTTGGAACAGCAACAGCTGGAAGAAGACTGAAAAGCCAGTTAAATTTTACATTAAAATATATGTATTTCTAAAAACCATAAACAATCATAATCTAATGATAAAAGAAATATTCCTTATATCCAGTTGCAACTTGATGTTGAAATATGTACAAATACTCATATGCATATGCATAATTTTTTAACTGAATTGATAGTACTTTTAATCCCCACTTAAATCAAGTAAATACATCCATTTCTTTTTAAAACTTCCACTTCAGGCATATGTATCTGCAACCATAGTATTTTCTATTTCTGGCTAAAAATACACTTATCAAAATGTTGACAATTGACAACAAATGATCTCTGATTTTATTAAAGCTGATACTTTTTCCGCTTCCTCTTTCCTGTCTTTCTTGATCTCCTCACCCCTTTTGAAAGTTGTCTTCTCTCCCCATATTTCAGCAACAACAGTGTTGTTAGTATTGTATTTGTCTCTGATGTCCTGGTTCTTCCAGTTTCCTCCTCTATCTATTGTTTTGGATTTCTGTACATCACAGACATAATCACTGTGTATTCCCCTTCCCCTTTTTTCTGCCTCTCTCTTCCTCTATTCATCTTTTCCTCTCTCCCCCCCTCCACCCACACTTTTACACCTTTCTTTCACCTCGCATCATCTTTTCATCTGTTGCTTCATATTCTGCTACTTCCTTCCTACATGCGCACACTGCACAATGAGGCAGCATGCTGTGCACTTTTTAAAAAATCCTCCTTCTTTTCCCTTATTCTATACTTACTGCTCACACCTGTAGGCCCAGTTGCTGCCCACCACTGAGAGAAAAGCCCAGCAAGGATGACAGGGAAGCCAAGGCGCAAGGGAAGAAAACATCCTAGCAACTTAACAGATGAAGTAACTCATCTCGTATTAGTGCTTGGAAGATGTCCCCAAAATACACTGAATTTTGACTAAAAGAATGTACTTTATTTTATTTTTATTTTTAATTAAGTTTTCAAGTTTAAATAGCAAAAGCAATTAATACTCAGAACTTCAGCCTTAGACGCTATCTACACTAGTACATAATACCGTTTCATACTGTGGTTTAACTCCCTTGAACTGCGTTATATGAGTGTACACTTACATATAATGCAGGTCAGTGCAGTAAAATTATTGGGATAAGTATGATGACCTGTTAGTATCACAACCTATTGGGGATTATGGATCATGACGTGCTATTGGGTAATAGAGATATGGAGGTGTTTCTTTAGTTTATTGAGTAATGGATGATCGCTGGATTGGTTTTAATCGTTTTAACTGTTTTAATTGTTGCACCGTGATGTCCGAGGACACACTGATCGTTTTAAGAATGTTTTTATGATGTTTCTAGGATGCTTGTGTACTTTGCTATGTTGGAAACCACCACGAGCCTTGCGGAGTGGCGGTCTAGCAAGTTTGAATAATAAATAAATAATATCTTGTTTCTATTCAATGCTCTCAGCAGACAAAGATTCAAGTAGACTTCTTTTAATATAACTTGTTAGTTTTACCCATAACTTCATGTATTTTAATATACATGCACATTTCTTGTCATTGTCTTCTAACTTCCTACACTGACATCTGTATATTAACTGACTCAAGCCTCAACCGTCATCACGTTCACAATTCATTCTAAATAGTCACATAACCTGCAGCCCCTCCCACTGCCACAAGTACATAGAGCTAAGGAAACTGCAAAACAAATAAGATATACATTTCAGGAAATAAAATGACACATTATAAAAAGACATAACATAAAATAGAAGAGTCTTGTGAAGGTTTTCTCCAACATAAACTACATTATGAAACTGCACTATATGGCAGTGTAGATGGGGACATTTAGTTAGGAGTAAATCCGATTGAACACGGTGGGATTTATTCATAAATAATATTTACAGAGTTGCTCTCTCTCTCTCTCTCTCTCTCTCTCTCTATATATATATATATATATATATATATATACTGTATGTATGTGTGTGTGTGTGTGTGTGTATATATATATATATATATCTACTATGTATTTAATTTCCTATGAACATATTTGCATGTAAGAACAAGGAAGTGATGAGATGAATGGAAAGATTAAAAACACAGGCAGTAGGAAATTACAATATTATACATGTATTAGTCGACCTCATGTATACGTCAAAGGCAGACTTTGGATCCAAATTATGGATTTTAATATAACTCATGGATAAGTCAAGGTTGTTATATAGCGAGAGCAAATTACCAACACCTCCTCAGGGGGCTATCCCTGGTTATTTTCCCACACAGTCGAAAAGGAGATAAATACTATAGAGGGTTAATGCTTCTTTTAGGTTCTCCCACGATGGACTGATCTCTTGCCTTTTGCGACTCTACTCAGAGAAGGGAAGTTTCTTTTTTGATAAGAGTTAAGGTACTGTACTTATCTGGACAAGTGAATAAGTCAACCCAGCATTTTTGGAGTCATTTTTTTAAACTAAAATGTCTAGATTTCTACATATGAGTATATATAAAAAGACAGTCCCCGATTTACAAACATCTGACTTACAAATGACTCATAGTTACAAACAGGCACGAGACAACAGGAAGTGAGAGAAATCTACCCTTAGGAAGGGAAATTTACACCTGAAAGAGTTATCATGGGGAAAAGGTGTCTCCACTGAAGCATTATTGCCAATCATTGTTTCCACAAGTCAACTTTTTCAAAATCCAATTATCACAGGTATGGGAAAGGAGCTGAAATTGTTCTGAACAGTGGCACAGACAGCAAAACAAATACCACTGACATTTTAGGGTCCAAATCTCTTCATATATGGCAGCATTCTCAAACTTTGCTATTGCTGCTAGTTATCATTCTGAATGAAGCACATAAAAGCATGCCTTATCTCTCTGAAACCTGTTTCTCCATATGTAATTTTTATAAAGATAATGTAAACATCCTGCCCCTGCCTTCTTCTTCACCCCAAACTTCCATGCATATCTACATTTTATTTGCAAACTTCTTCCTGAAGTGCAAAGCTTTAAAAATTACTATTTGGATTATACTTCCCAGAACCCCTAGGCCAAAAATGTAGTATACCTGTGCTGTTGACCTGCAGCTGCAGATCTTATTGAACTGCAAATAACATCTTGCCTGACTTTTTGCCAGACTGTGGGAATTGATGGCAATTGTAAGAACACCTAAAGGACAAAATCTTGTCATAAATCTTGCCTTAAACTTCTCTTGATTCTTGTATTTACCAGATAAATATTTTAGATACTGTCCCCAAAGCCCACAAGAATACAGTCAGTACAGAATACAATAGTTGCCCTTAAGACAGCTCCTTGGAATCATTTTATGTGACCAGAAAAGTGACCCAGTGGAGACTCGACAAGTAAAGCCGTTCATTATCTGTATATTTGAACAAGAGCTGCCCTTGGGTCATGTAAAAATTCAATTAAGTTTGTATTAGATATTTCCAAATCAGGACAAATTTTATATGGGAGCACAGTGGTAACCTGCTGCATGTCTGCTGGATCATTATAGTTTATAAAAAATATATAAGTTCTCCGAGATTTAGAATATTATGAGCTTATTGGAACAAAAAAAAAGCTTTTATGTTTCCGAAAACTGGAATAAAAAGTAAGATATTAAGCCATCTTTTTAAAAAAGATAGTTCTTGTTTCATAACAATTAACTGTACTAAAATTTATTTAGTTTGTGCAGGAGAGCGTGATCAGAATCACAGTATAGTCAAAATAGCAGAAATGATTAGTAAGGAAGAATACACATGCTGGGAGAGACTGCCGCGTTTTGCATTTGCCTAAATCTTCAGGGAAAGCAAGGTTCCTCTCTCCTGTCATCAACTTCAGCGGAACTAAATGAATGCAAACCACAGAGCCAAAAGTGCTGTTGGGTTGCAACTCCTATTATCTCCAGCCCGCACGATGGATAATCAAAAGTTATGGGAGTTGTTGTTCAATAACACTTGGGCCCAAATTGGGCCAAAACTAAAGAACACTGAGCACTGTCTTTATATATATATATATATATATATATATATATATATATATATATATATATGCTTTTCTTCGCAAAGGAAGATTCAGGAAGGACTCATCCCACGCTTTCTACAAGCACGTTGATGACTAAGAAGGCCAATCCGAGATAGGCAAGTCCGGTTGCAGAAAGCACAGCAGAAAGTCTCCTTGGGTGATGTTGTTTCCAAGTTGCGGTTCTTTCTGCGTTGCCATTTCTCTTCAAGACCCATTCGGCATGACTTCTCAAAAGAGGCCGCAGTATTGTGGATAGTGCGTCTCCATGCCACCCGATGTGAGGCCAGGGTGGACCATTGTTGGTGATCAATCTGGCCGAGCCTGAGATGTTGTTTCAGGGAGTCCTTATATCTCTTTTTGGGGGTGCCTCTCTTATATATATAGTTGGCCCTCTGTATCCATTGATTCTTCATCCATGGATCCAACAGCTCTTTGAAAATAACTGTAAGGCTAATGTGGCCCTTGATCAAAATGAGCTTGACACCCCTGGTGTAGACTCTCAAGGACCCCTTGTAAGATGAAATGCAGAAAAGGCTTGTTGATTCATGAGCCCTGGGATATCAGTAAAGCACAAGCTTTCTGCCACTTGCTGTTTGATGTTGGATGTATGTAAGACCATGACATGGTTATTGATTTGGAGAGTTATAGCTCAAAACAGTAATTCTTCCTAAGTCTGTATGATTAGAGCTTCTCTCTGCAGAAAATATTACTCTCATAGAGTATTGTTCACTAGCTTAGGAGGCTTTCCAAGAACTGAGACAAGAAATTGAAGTTGTATATGGGCTGGTAGTAGATCCACTGTAAAAATAAAATAAACATGTCATAAACATGTCATTATGTTCTTTTGACATTTTTCCCCATTATCTATCTTGCATGACTCTTTTCATACTCACAACGTGGTTATGATTTTGCACTTTCCATACCTACTGTTTCAGGCTCATTGCTGGATGTACCATAAAGTTGAGTGAGATAGCCACCTTGAGTGGTAGATACTATGCAAACAAGTAACAGTGGCAGCCTCTAAACTAGTGGTTCTCAACCTGTGGGTCCCCAGGTGTTTTGGCCTACAACTCCCAGAAATAACAGCCAGTTTACTAGCTATTAGGATTTCTGGGAGCCAAAGCCCAAAATATCTGGGGACCCACAGGTTGAGGACCACTTCTCTCAACAGTTCATCTTGTGCTCATTCCCCCACAGTTCATACCTGATCCAAACTGGTCTACTGGCTTCTAGCTTGGTAGAGAATCTTATCCTGTTTCCAATTTTGATATCAGATGCACCTGAGAATCTTATGATGTAGGGATGGGCACCATTATATACATTTTCTTTGGTTCTACAGTGTCTTGGAACAACAGTATCTGGAGTCACATCCTGGTTTTGACCTTACCACTCTTCTATCCATCTTGTTGATTTCCCAGTACCTTGTGTAATCTTGATCAGACAAATTAAAATTAATCTGTAATGACATTTGATGATAATATTCAGTACCTTGGATGGCTCTTTTTAAAGTTCAGTAGAAAACCCAGAATGGAGTTATTGTCTTTCTGATATTGGAGCCATTAGCTTCCTTTAGCAACTAAACCACTGCTCTTATTCATTGAATCATAGAATCCTTGAGTTGGAAGAGACCTCATGAACCATCCAGTCCAACCCCCTGCCAAGAAACAGGAAAATTACATTCAAAGCACCCCTGACAGATGGTCTTCCAGCCTCTGTTCAAAAGCCCCCTAAGAAGGAGCCTCAACCATTCTTTGATGATATGAAGCTGAAGGATATGAAGGAATGGCAAGAAACATCTCCTCTTCCTTTTTGAGAAACCTGCAGTGAAGTCCACATGGTTTTAGTACTGTGTATAAGAGGCCAATAAATGTCTTGTCCATGTCACCACTTTTAAGATACAGGCTATTTTTTTTAAAAAAAATACTTGCAAGCATTATCAAAACATATGAAAGCAAATGAAAATGTATAGTTAGCCTTCAAACTGGGATTGACTTTTCCAAGAGGCCACCTTGCCTTAAATAGCATATTGAGAGAAGGGACAGGTCTTAAAATTACTTCAAACCTATTTCATAAGAAATCATTGAATTATTGATTATTTAGGAATTATTGTGGTGCAAGCAATGAAAGCACCAAGAGGAGGGAGGGAGGACTTTCAAATCAGCATAGTTGAGGAATAGCCTTTACGTTGAATTAAATTGTTTTAATGTGATGTAAACTGTTTTAAACTGAACTGTTTTTAATTGCTTTTTAACTTTTCGATTGCATTTGGATCCTTTTAATTATAGGCTTGACTTATTTTGATGTGTGAGTAGTTAAATTGCATTTTAATGCTCACATATTGTGTATTGGGGGGGGGGGATACTGCTCTTTTAAAATTATAATCCGCCTTAAGAAACCAGGTGAGAGAAAGGTAAGATGATAATAGTGGTGGTAATATCCAAAAGAAACTTCATGGAAGTGTTTTTATCAAAAGGAATGGAAAGGCTATGGGGTCTTTGTGATTATGCTCGAGTACAAACATTGAAGAAATATCTGGATTTTCCATTAAAAACATCATCGTTCCCTTACCAACTTCCCTTCTCCACACCTTGCAGAACAATATTTAGCCCCAGTGTATTGTAATTCCTTGCAACATGTATTTAATTCATTTTTAAACTAATAATCTTTCTGCTGAAATGGAAAAATAACACTCACATGTTCCAATTTGCTTCTGGGTGGCTGTTGAAAATAACAGTGATGCTACATGGGACTTAATTGGTATTCAGGATGCATTTCTGCTACAGTGTGATAAGAGGCAGCTTGCCAGCAACAGCATCTTATTGATGCTTCGGGACAGTATTCTGGGTGTAATAATAAAAATATAATGACTCGAATGTGTCATTTGGTTGCTTTACATATCACCTGCAGCTTTTCATTCTGAATGTGTAATTAGAGTAATGCTCTTGGGGGGATAAATTGGAAGGGGGGGTGGATTTAATTGCAGTCACTTGGAAACTGGCCAACCATTTTGAGCTTCTTTCTGTGATGTCTGAACTGTACTGTGATGTCTAAACTGCATAGAGAATAAATAATATTTCTGGCTTGTACCAGATGTTGCAATTTGGGGAGTTATTTACATTCTTTGCATATTATTCTAGGAAAAGAATTGTCCCCGTAGTTTACTTTAAATGGTTTTTTTAATTGTAAGACAGGCTGAAACCACATAATAATGGTGAACTTCTTTCAAAAGAACTTGAACACCACGGCATAGGAAGCAATTCTGGTGTATTTTTGCTATTCAGTATGGGGCCTGTGTAGAGAATGAGATGCTCAAGAATTTCATTTGGTCTGCATTTAAAGGTTTTTTTTTTGTTTTCCATGTCCGGAATGACTTGAGAAACTGCAAATCACTTCTGGTGTGAGACTATTGGCCGTCTGCAAGGACGTTGCCCAGGGGACACCCAGATGTTTTGAGGCTTTACCATCCTTGTGGGAGCTGGAGCTGACAGAGAGAGCTCATTCGTGCTCTCCCCGGATTCAAACTTCCCACCTACCAGTCTTCAATCCTGCTGGCACAAGCGTTTAACCCATCATGTCACCAGGGGCTCTTGCATTCAAAGTGAATCAGATTCATGCACACTTCCCTAACCAATGTGTTGATTACAATGTAGCTTTGGAGTTTTTGCACTTATCCAAATTTTGCAAGGCAAATCCCTACACAAAAAAAGTAATGTATCAAAACACATATGCCGTTTTTGCCGACCTTTATGTATTTCCTGGGTTCTTGATTTTATTGGTAATGCCATTTTATTGAAATGTTTATTGAATATGCATTTGCTACCTTTATGGTATTTGTTTTGTGTTCCTTTCCATCTTGTGTGCTGCCTTGAGATGATTTCATCATTTTAAATGCCCTTAAAAGTATAAATTAAAAACAAATATTTATTGTGAATATTTTTGTGAATTATTAAAAACCAGATATCAGTGTGGAGGAAAGAGATTATCTGGACCCCTTTTAGATTGGTTTCAGGCCAGAGTATGGCACTCAAATGGTTGCTTAGTTGCTCTGATGGATGACCCCAGAGGAAAGGCAGAAGGAGTGCTACCATGTTGATCTTCCTGGCTATCTCAGTGGCTTTTGATACTATTAATCATGGTATCATACTGGTCCAACTCTTTAGGATTCTGGCCCAGCTTACTTGTCCGAACGCATCCACCCCTATGTCTCACCTCGAAAGCTAAGATCATCTGGGGAGGCTCTGCTCTCACTCCCATCAACAGCTCAAATGTGCCTGGTGGGGACGAGGGATAGGGCCTTCTCGGTGATGGCTCCCCGCCTATGGAACACACTCCCAACTGACATAAGATTGATATCTTCTAACTTTCCAGAATAAAGTAAAGGCATGGCTTTGGGATCAGGCGTTTAGTCAATAGAAGTAGCAGCACCCTAAAGGGATGAACTGGATTGGCGTTAAGACTGATGAGGCTGGTTTATGTTTTTAATTGAAGATTGCATCTGATTTTAATTAGGATGTTTTGTTATGTTGTGTATATGTTGTGCTTTTATTGTAACTGTTGAAATAGCTCTAAATGGGGCTCAATGTAAGATTGCATCTGCCCTGAGTTTTGTTATGTTGTGTATATGTTTGAGAAGGATGGGATAAGCCGTCCTGAAAAAAGGCGATAAATAAATAAATGAATAAATAGGAGGCACTATTCTGCAGTAGTGCTAGTTCTTCCTAGAGGGCTGATTCCAGAGAATAGGTTTGAGGGAGTTCCTGTGGGCATGAAGTTGTGGGTTGCCAGACAGTTCCATCTCATCTCCCATGATGTTCAATATGAACATGAAGCCTCTGTGGGAATTCAAAAGGAGATTGGGAGTAGGGTGACAACAGTATGCTGACAACAAGTCTCACTGCTTCTCCCTGTTACTGGAGTCAGTTGGAGCTGTGAAGGTGATGAACAAGTAGCTGGATGCTTTAATGGGCTGCGTTAGGTCTAATAAACTAAAGCTGAATTCCAAAACGATGGGGTTCTGTGGAATGGTGGGTTTTGGATCTGGAAATTAAGCAAACAGCCCATGTTGAAGTAGCATGTGCATATCTTTGGAGTCTCCTGGATGTATTTTTGTGACCGGAAGCTTTGGATTAGAGTACAGGCATTATTATTGGGAAAAGATGTCTCAACTGAAGCTTTATCACTAATCTTTTTTCCCACAACAAGCCAAATTTTTCAAAATCCAATTATTACAGAGACAGAAAAGTGAGGTGCAATCTTCTGAACAAGGACACAGACAACAAACGAAACATTGCAGGAGTGTTAACTCCTCCCTATGCCATCCAAAGTTAATATATTTTGGCTGGTGTTATATTTTAAAATGTGCCTGTTCTGACTTACAAATAAATTCATCTTAAGAACAAACCTACAGAACCTATATCTGGGTTGTTGTAGGTTTTTCGGGCTACCTGGTTCGTAACTTAGGGACTAGATATACTTATTGCCAGCTTTGGTGCACCACATATGGTCTTTTAGGGGTGAAGAAAATCTAGCTACAGTAACCTACCAATTAAACTACTGTAATGTGCTCTATGAGCCCCCGCAGCAGGTTAAACTGCTGAGCTGCTGAACTTGCTGTCCGAAAGGTCAGCAGTTCAAATCTGGGGAACGGACCTAACAGTGTGAAAACATGCAAATATAAGTAGATCAATAGGTATCGCTCAGGCGGAAAGGTAGCGGCACCCCTTGCGGTCATGCTGGCCACATGACCTAGGAGGTGTCTATGGACAACGCCAGCTCTTCAGCTTAGAAATGGAGATGAGCACTAACCCCCAGAGTCAGACACGACTAGACTTAATGTCAGAGGAAAACCTTTACCCTAATGTGCTCTACATGGGACTCCCTTTGAAGAGGATTTAGTGCAGAATACAGCAGCTTGACTGGGATATCATATGGACAACATGTAATGCCAGTCTTAAAAGGATTGCACTGGCTGCCAATATGTTTCCAATACAAGTTGTTTTTTATGACCTTTGAAGCCCCAAATGGCTTGGAACCTCAATACCTGAGGAAGCTTCTCTCCTCATATGTGCCTTACTTTTTTAGTCTGTTTAACCTGCTTTAATAGTATTGTAAGCCCCACTGAGATCATTTGATATAGGCCAGAGTATATTTAAATAAATAAATGATGTATATAAAAGTCATATTGGTTGGAAATAGTTTGATACAATGCCATCCAGTGAATGGCCTTTGGAAAAGTTACTTTTATAGATCTCAAGTTCTGGGATATTCTGGGACTTTAGTACAAGAAACTTTCCATGACTCTGGTGAAGAAATGCCCCAATTATTAAAAGTAAAGGTATTTCTTAAAAGGAACTAAAGTGATCAAGAACATAATTACCTGAAGTGCAATTTGTTGTTTGTCCCATTGTCATCTCTAATGAAATTTTCTAGGTTCGTAGTGCACAAGAAAACGCTACAAAGCCTATGTGTGTGTTTTGAACTGACGGTAGCCTCATGAATCCTACAGGGTTTTCTTTAGCAAGGAATACGCAGAGGTGGTTTTACCATTTCCTTCCTCTGAAACAGTCTACAGCACTTGGTATCTGTTGGTGATATCTCATTGAAGCGCTAACCAGGACTGACACTGTGTTGGAGCATGGAAGGAATCAGTGTGTGTGTGTGTGTGTGTGTGTGTGTGTGTGCCAATTTAAATAAGATGCATGAAGCTGATTGGTTGGGCAATGGCTGGGGTGATGGCTGAGCCTGGGATGTTTGGATACTATTGCATTTTTGTTCAGGCTTCAGCTATGCAGGTGCACAGTGAGAAGAAGAGAGAAGCAGAGAGAGAGAGAGAGAGAGAGAGAGAGATGGAGATGATTTGTTTCTGGGCTGCTGAAAGAAGGCCTCTCATATGGACACAGAAAGGACAATTTTAGTCTCTCATCAGGGCCGTAGCCAGGATTTTGATTCGGGGCTGATTCGGGGCTGAGACTGGGTGGAAGAGGGTCTACCCTAGCAAACCTTTTGTATTGTTATCCCAATAACCCCATTAATGTGGGATATAATGAGCATGGTGATCAGATCATGATATGAATAAACATAACAGTTTAAATAATGTAACAGTAAGGCCTTTTCGCAGACCACCCTGAGAATTCGGGGTGGGGGCTGAAGCCCCTTAGCCCCGGGCTACATGCCTGTCTCTCATAAAAGGACATTTAGTGAGTTGATTCAGCTGATCATATTGTACATGTGTTGTTCTGAACTATGAAAAGTAAACTAGTGCCTTTAGGTATTTAGGGCTCCTTACCTGAAATGAAATCTGCAATGAACAGGAGTACTGTGGGCTGCCCCACAGCAATGACATAATGCTTGTTCACACACACACACACACACACACACACACACCACTCCTCCTCCTCTACTGCTTCATAATTATCTGTCTTTGTCCTTCATTTTGTAGATGTTGCTAAATTATGAATATTCAGCAACATAGTGGAAAAATCTAGGAGTTGCATTTCAACTGGGAGAGAAAATTTCCAGGGTTAACATTTCTCTTTTTTTGAATATGTTCTAGAACTTAAGGAAGGAAAGAAGGAAAGAAAGCACTCTCTGAAAGTTTTCTTTAAAGAAGAGAGTTTCTGTCTGTTCTTCCATGGCTACTATCTCAACCTGCCATGGTCCCCCTCCCTCTCCTCCTCATAGGCAGCCCTTTCCCTTTTTTTGCTATTGAATTCTCAGGAGATGCAAGGCTAGTAGGCATGAGAAAAATGAAATGGAAATTAAAAGGATTCGTAAGAGATTCGTATGTAATGGGACTTTTGAGCTTTTACGGATCACTGCCGCGAACCCGGAAGTAGACTTCCTTTTACGGTCCTTGAGGCCAACAATTTGCGTTATGATCGTAATAAATTCTTAATTATTAATTAATTAACTATTGTACTCAGGGCCGAATCTAGGTAATTTTAAATGGTAAGCGAACAGTATTTTGGCGCCCCAACCAATCACTCACACACACACACACACACACACACACACACACATATATATATATATATATATATATATATATATATAAATGTGTGTGTGTGGGGGGAGGCATAGACAAATTTTGGCCCTCCAGGTATTTTGGACTTCCTACTGGCTGTTTGGAATTGTGGGAGATGAAGTCCAAAACACACGGAGGGCCAAAGTTCGCCCATGCCATATGTATAGGTGAATAGATACAGATATAGACACACACACACCTTCCTTCTCACCCTTTCCCTGCCCTCTTACTATTCTCTTTTTGTGTGTGTGTGTGTGTGTGTGTGTGTCTATATCTGTATCTATTCACCTTCCTTCCTTCTCAGGACGTTTCCACACAGCCCTATACCCCAGAATATCAAGGCAGGAAACCCCACAATATCTGCTTTGAACTGGGTTATCTGAGTCCACACTGCCATATATCCCAGTTCAAAGCAGATAATGTGGGATTTCCTGCCTTGATGATCTGGGGGCCCTTCCACACTGCCCTAAACCCCAGAATATCAAGGCAGGACACCCCACAATATCTGCTTTGAACTGGGTTATCTGAGTCCACACTGCCATACATCCCAGTTCAAAGCAGATAATGTGGGATTTCCTGCCTTGATGATCTGGGGGCCCTTCCACACAGCCCTAAACCCCAGAATATGAAGGCAGGACACCCCACAATATCTGCTTTGAACTGGGTTATCTGAGTCCACACTGCCATATATCCCAGTTCAAAGCAGATAATGTGGGATTTCCTGCCTTGATGATCTGGGGGCCCTTCCGCACAGCCCTATATCCCAGAATATCAAGGCAGGAGATCTCGCAATATCTGCTTTGAACTGGGTTATCTGAGTCCATACTACCATTATTTAAACTAAATATTGCAAAATTATGGGTTTTTCTTAAAGTGACACACCACCCAAATTATGCTTGGTTTTTGGCGAATTTTGACACACCATGCTCAAAAGGTTGCCCATCGCTCATCTAGTCCAAGGACCTTCTGCCTTCATACAACAAAAGATCACAATCAAAGCACCCCAGACAGATGGCCACCCAGCCTCTGTTTAAAAGCCTCCAAAGAAGGAGCTTCTACTACACTCTGAGGCAGAGAGTTCCACTGCTGAACAGTTCTCATAGTCAGGAAGTTCTTCCTAATGTTCAAGGGAATCTCCTTTGTTGTAGTTTGAAACCATTGTTCTGCATCCTAGTCTCCAGGGCAGCAGAAAACAAGCTCGCTCCCTCCTCCCTATGACTTACTGTCACATATTTATACATGGCTATCATGTCTCCTCTCATCCTTATCTTCTTCAGGCTAAACATGCCCAGCATTTTAAGCCGCTCCTCATAGGGCTTGTTCTATAGGGCTATCATGTCTCCTCTCAGTCTTCAGTCTGCAGTGATGTTCTTTTGACCCACCCTCCTACACAGACATGCTTCCCTGTGATGTGCGTGCTCTCTCTCTAAATATAAATGTAAATATAATGTTCATTTGTGGGATTAACATAACTCAAAAACCACTGGACAAATTGCTGCCAAATTTGGCCACAAAACATACTAATACTAACCCAAGGAGGGACCATCGGTCAAAAACTGGATGTTGTTAGTTGGGAGTTGTAGTTTCTGGGATTTATAGTTAACACACAATCAAAGAGCATCCTGAACTCTTGCAACAATTGAATTGAACCAAACCTGGCATATTGAACTCCCATGACCAACATAAAGTATTGAAAGGGTTTGCTTGGGAATTGACCTTTGAATTTGGAAGTTGTAGTTCACCTACACCCAGAGATCACTGTGGACTGAAATAATGTTGGATCAGGACCAAATTTGGCATGAATACTCAATATGCCCAAATGTGAACACAGATGGAGTTTGGGGAAAATAGACCTTGACATTTGGGAGTTACAGTTTCTGGGATTTATAGTTAACACACAATCAAAGAGCATCCTGAACTCTTGCAAACTTGGCATATTGAACTCCCATGACCAACAGAAAGTACTGAAAGAGTTTGCTGGGCATTACCTTGAGTTTGGAAGTTGTAGTTCACCTACACCCAGAGAGCACTGTGGACTCAAATAATGATGGGTGGGCCTCTTCTGACCCTCCCTCCGCTCACCTCAGCCTCCTCCTCCTGTCCCCGCAAGCAGTAGCGTCCGTTGGCCCTCTAGGAGGGGTGGGGGTGGGTTTGGCTACCTTAGAGAAGGCGGAAGTGTTGTGAGACTGAGGTGGGGCTTGGTGTTGATTGGCATTCCTGCCATATGAGTGCTGCCTGGAGGGCGGGGCCAGTGCCTGGGCTTCTGAAGGAGAGCAGCTCCAAGAAGGGAGCTTTCCCTTTCCCTCCTCCGTGATGTTTTGGCCTACAGCGGTAGAGAGAGCGCGCGAGCGAGCTAGTGGAAGGCAGAAGGGAAGAGGGAAAGCGCACGAGGCAGAAGGGAGGGGGAAAGAGCGGTGTGAGGGGAAGAAGATGAGTGCATGGGAGGAGGGAGCCACCAAGTCAGGGTTTATCGGACCGCAGCCTCCCTCTCCTCCTCCCTCGCTCCACGTGCATTGGCGGCAGCAGCAGCGCGGCAACAGAGGGAGGAGAGACGCGCGGGGGGCAAGGGGAACTAGAACGGTGGGCGCCTCTGCCCACTCTTCTCTCGCCCTACGCGAGCCTTCCTCCCACCTTGCCGGCGCCCCTGGGGGCGTGGCGCCCGGCCCTGGATACGCCCTTTGCCACGTGGCGCCGTGAGGCGACCGCTTAATTGGCCTCCGCTAAGAACCGCCCCTGATTGTACTATGTACTCACTTCTCCCTGTCTTCTCCCCCTCATTTCCTTCCCGCCTTCATTCAGCTTCTTCTTTTTCCCGCATTTCTATGGGGAACTGGAAGTGACGCTGCTGCTAGGTAGGCAATGCATTCTGGAAAGTGTAGTCCTCCACGCTTCCCCCCCTTCTCTTCCCCGTTGCTCTGCTGCCATGCCCCATCGCAGGGGCCAGCTTCACACACACGCGCGCGCTTCTCCTCCTCTCTCTCCCTGCGCTCTCTCAGATGCTTCTCTTCCCCGTTGCTCTGCCATGCCCCATCGCAGGGGCCAGCTTCAGCCCAACAGGTACGTGTTTTGGACTTCAACTCCCACCATTCCTCACAGCCTCAGGCCTCTTCCTTTTCCTCTCAGCCTGGGCAAACTTGGGCCCTCGCTCCCTCAGGATTGGGGTGAGAGAGAGGCAGCGAGGAGCGAGGGGGGACTCCTCCTCCTTTTCTTTTGCTGCTTCCAAGAATAGAATACCCCCTCCCTCCCTTCCTCCTTCCCTCCCTCCTTCCTATTTGGAGAGTCCCATCTAAAATTCAGTGTGGTTTATTCAAGTTTTGGCCTACAACTCCCAGAAATCCCAGCCAATTTACCAGCTGTTAGGATTTCTGGGAGTTGTAGGCCAAAACCATCTGGAATGCGCATGCTCTGGCATACGAATTACTAACGAATTTCGTTAGTACTTACGTTACATTTTAGAAATTTTGGGAATATTTTTGTAAGTCTTTCTTTTACTAATCAAAAAAAATCCCCCCCATTTGATTTTAGAATCACCATTTTTGGATTCGAAACCATGCCTAAAGGCTAGAGAGCAGTTGATGTCATCCACATCATTAACAGCTATGAGTTAGCATAGGATTTTAGAGGCCCCATTAAGAATCAGAAGAGGTTATACAAGTCTCTTAGTGATATGGTGTAACTTAGTGACAAAATGAAGAACATGTGCTAGAAACAGGAAAGATCAAGCAAGACAAAATAGATGGGGGGAAGGATGTGCAAAAGGTCCTTTAAAATATTTGAAAGCCTGTACAATTTAAAAGTAGGACACAGTCGACAGCAAAGCTAGCACCAGAGTTTAGAGTGGCTCCAGATGTAAACTGGGAGAAAAGATAAATGGCTGAGTCCTCAAATCATTGGGGAAAGAATTATGTGTATGTGAGAGATGTAGTTTGTAATTAGGACATCTCTGTAGCCTGGGCATTAAAGGAAGATGTGGTCAACCTTTTGAAGAGTGGAAGAGAAAGGGAAAGGCAGATTGAGGGGCAGAAGGTAGGGAAAGGATTACCTTCTCTTATTTTTGGCCTTGCAAAATCAGAGAAACCATGTTTTCCAGCCAGTGTCGCTGAAAGCCTGTGTCACTTGATTATTTTGAGTTGTACCGCGAGTGATTGGAAAGTTGGTTTTCTATCATGGTTCCAGGATATGGAATGGATGACTCTGCCAAAACTGTAAAAGAGAGCGCTGTGGTTTCGCTTGAACTGGTTTTGTAAGAGACATAACGAAATATTATTGGTAGTATTGAATGATAAGCATTTCATGTGAAAACAGGTAGGTTCTAGCATGATTCTTCTACACAAGGAACAGTACTCCCAGGACTAAACATAGGACACCTTCATGCCATATACTTATACAGTTGGCCCTTCATATCCACAGATTTTGCATTTATTTATTTATTTATTTAGCACATTTGTATACCACTCCCTCTCAGCCTGAAGGCGACTCAGGGGAGTTTGCAACAACATCATAAAAACATTTAGAACAAATTAAAAACATTAACACATTGATTAAAATCATAACAATAATAAAACATCAGTACATCTCCAAGATCTCATAGTCAATTGTTCCAAATCCTATGTCAGTTACACTTCCATTTCAAATGCCTGCTCAAATAGCCAAGTTTTGACTCTTTTTGGAAGGCCAAAAGGGAGGATCTAATGTCCCTGGGAAGGGCATTCCATAGCCGAGGGGCAACCGCTGAAAAGGCCCTGTCTGTCGTCCCCGCCAAACGCATTTCTGACGTAAACGGAGTTGAGAGCAGGGCCCCCCTCAGATGATCTTAACATCCTAGAATGGTTCATAAGGGGAGATGCATTCGGACAGATAAGTTGGGCCAGCACTTTGAATTGTGCTCGGTAGCAGGCTGGCAGCCAGTGGAGGTGGTTGTATGCTCCCTGAGCCCCGCTCCTGTTAGTAATCTGGCTGCTGTCCATTGGACCAGTTGAAGCTTCCGAACAGTCTTCAAAGGCAACTCCATGTAGAGTGTGTTGCAGTAGTCTATACGGGATGTAACCAGAGCATGGACTACCATGGCCAAGTCAGACTTCCCATAGATTCAACTGATGACTTGAAAATACTGCTCTCCCCCTTCAAATCAACAAAGCAAAGCTTGATTTTGCTATTCTATATAAGGGACACCATTTTACTATGCCACTGTATGCAAGGAGATTTAGTACCCATGAACCTGGCATTCACAGGGAGTCCTGGAACCAAACCTCAGCAGATACCAAGGGTTCATTGTAGTAGCATAAGTTCATTTTAACATATATATTTCCACCCATCAGTCATTTTTGTTATTTGGTCAGTAATATTCAGTATCCTCAGCCAAATATTTCTAGTATGTTACAAAACTACAAACTGCAGTGTTCTATAGGATAGCGTGGCAGTTAAAGTAGAAGTATAGATGTTAGGTGAAAAGGGTGTGCATACATTCACATGATGCTATTATCCTTTTACTCTGGGGCAGCCCAAGGCATTATACTGAATTGAAGGACCAAATGATTCCCAATTGCCAATACATCTATGTAATCTGGATTCAACTGTCATGAAGTGGTTTAAGGAGCTCAACAGCTTTGTTCCTCAACAGAGGGGAATGGGTATAGTAAAGGCAACCCTACCATTATGTAGAGTGAGGCAGTTGCCTCAGGCAGCAGAACCTGAGTGTTATGAAAGGCCAGCAAATTAAAAGGACATGAAACGTGTTATTTTTTATTTTTCCTGGGGGAGAAGAAGGGAAAGAGGGAAGAGAAGTGCATGCGGGACTTTCTAGCTTAGGTGTCAAAATAACTTGTCTGCCTTTGGGTATTATGCACCTTCACTTCAGATGTTGAGACAAACATTTGACACTTTGCCTCAGGCAGAAAAATACCTTTGAGCCTGCCTTGAGGAGCATTTGGGGGAGAGGCGGGGGGGCATGGATGTTGTGTTAGTAGCCTCTGCTTCTCCAGAGTGTCGGTTTGTCCTGCTACCCAACAGCAGGGCTAGCCTTGTATTACCTTTTCTTGAAAGGCACCCATCAATAGGTAGAAAGGGCAGGAACTATTCCACATCCTGTGCTACACACAATGCCTGCTCATTGGAGAACAAATGAATCTGCGAGGAGGGCAGGTCAAGCTGAAATCAACAAATAAGTTCCTCCTTTCTGCAAGCACTGCCATCTATTTTCTACAAACTACTAAAAGTTGTGTAATAAGAACGACGTTTAAGCCAGTTTCCTCATAATGAAAGGGATTCTTGAAGTGATAAAAAGAACATGTTCAAAAGTCATTGTTCAAGAGTGCATGTTTTCATTGTGGAAATCCCCCAAGCAAAGTGCATTAGAGCTATTCTTTCAAGTATTTAGGCCTAACATTTAAAAAAAATGTTAGGATTTCAAGAACTCATATGTTATTAACTTGTCCTTTTGTTCCTATGTGGACAGGATTCTACCAAGCCAAATTGCCAGGAAGATAGCACAAGAAGTTGGATGATGAGTTCCCAAATCACTGAAAGGACAGAAGAGCAAATGAGAACAATCCCATGTTATTAACCAAACTGAAGTTTTCCACTCCACCACACCAGTTTAATGACTTCATCACATTAAGGCAGAGAAGCATCTTCAATTTAACGACTTCATTACATTAAGGCAGAGAAGCATCTTCTCCCCATTTCTGGTGGGGCTCTATGTGGTCCATACTGCTTCCAGCACAAAGTACCCTGGAAGCCATCACATGATGCAGGGCTACTTCTGGTGGGGCTCTGTGGGGTTCCATGTCAGCAGTATTGTAGAAGCAGAGCCCGAAAAGCCACTCCAGCTGAAGAGGAAGTGGGGAACCATGGGGAAATTTCGTGGGAGGCAGAAGACAGGCCCCCGATGGTAAGAAACACAGCCAGACGGGTTCCCTACGCTGCTCCACAATTTCCCCTGCTGTCCCCCACTTTACAAAGCTCATGTGATGAGGTCCTTTGTTTCAAGTGTAACAGGTCCTGTTTCCCAAATACCTATGAACAAAGTTTCCATCAATTCCATCATAACGTTCTCACTCCTTCTGTATTCATAACATGATGCATGTGCTATACCTAAGAGTCTAGCATTTCTTACATCCCATTCTTATTTTTCTGGAAAGCTTCTCCTCATTAGCTTTTCCCATGCTGGGAGTGAAGGAGGGATATATTGTGGATGAATCTGAACTTGAGTGAATAATAAATTGGGAATTATGCAGAAAGTAATTTGGGAAAGTACATTTTTGGGCTTCAACTCTCCCTGCCAATAGGAAACCATGTTCCATGTTCTGTACATGAAAGCAAATTTGATTTTGGGGTAAAAATACAATTGGCCTTCCATATCCACAGATTCAACCATCCATGGCTTGAAAATATTTCTAAACCCGCCAAAAGGAAGCATTGATTTTGTCTATTTATATAATGCACACCTTTTCTTATGTCATTGTATATAATGGGACTTGGACATCTAGAGATTTTGGTGTCTTGAACCAAACCACAGCAGATATCAAGGGACCACTGAATTTATCTTTTTCATCTGTGCATTAAATTCCTCACTTATTTAGTGGTAGAGTCCACTGAGCTTCATGAAATCACATTAGCAGAGCACTGCTCCTGCAAGTTTGATGGAGAAGCCTCCTGAAAGCCAGATATGGCTTTTGAGGAAAATGGAGCTTTGGAAGAGGAAGAAAAAGAGGGAAGCAATATTCTTCTTGCATTTAGGATCCAATCTTATATTGCCAAATCATTTAACAATTGTATTAATTTCTGCATTCTGGAATTTTCTTTAAATCTCATCAAAATTTGCATAACATGAACAATATATTAAAATTTTTATTGTAATATTATTTTCATTTGCAATGTGATCCATATTTAAAGTTCCTAAACCACACTAATATTTTGTCACAACTCAAATAAAAATCCCATTGCTTTTTGTCCACCATATGCTATAATTCCGGAGTTATAAATACATTATTGTAGCAAGTTCAGGAATGTCATTTCCCAGAACAGTATTGTTTCTTTTTCTAAAGCTCAGCTTCCAGTATTTTGTAACAGTAATCCTTTATCTTGTATTCTTTTATGGTGGTGAATCATTCTAATGCTGACTCAGTATTTAACTTTTGAAGCAAAAAAAGAACAGAAAGATGTTATGTAGTTACAGTACATTTCTCACTGAAAAGAATAAAAACACAAATGTCTTCTTGTTCCTCTAGGCTGCCACTAATTTAAGTCACCTGCTGTAAAAACCTTTTGTCAATATGTTTTCTTTTCTTTTTGCTTCCCTTGCCTCTTTTCCTTTATCATTTTTCAATGTCTGTTTTAAGAAGAATTGCCCATTGTTCCAGAGCATGAAGTAAAAATTATGAGGTTCAGATTTGGTTTCCTTGTCTTCCATAGTCTTTAAATTAAACTTCAGCAAATTACTATATTTCTTGTTTACTTGGGAAATTATTCCCCAGATTGACTTTTTTTTTAATGTCAGGAGCGACTTGAGAAAGTGCAAGTCATTTCTAGTGTGGAAGAATTGGCCGTCTGCAAGGATTAAATATTGCCCAGAGGACACTCAGATGTTTGATGTTTTGCCATCCTTGTTGGAGGCTTCTCTCATGTCCCCGCATGGGGAGCTGGAGCTGACAGAGCGAGCTCATCCGCGCTCTCCTGGATTCGAATCTCCGGCCTGTCAGTCTTCAGTCCAGCTGGCACAAGAGTTTAACCTGTTGTGCCACTGGTGGCTCCTCCCAGATTGACTAATGGCTGATCAATAAAGCACCAGGTGATAAAGGTCTCTCCCCTGGATATGAAGTTAAGCAGGGAGCAGCTATGAGGGGGACATGATCCAGATCTGGAAATGGTGTGGTGACAAGGGGTTTATTCTTTCCTCCACATCATTATCCAAATAAGAGCATGTCAACTTCTTTCAGAAACTATTTATCTTGTAAGGTAAAGTATTAAACTATTTGTATGATGATTGTCTATGCATTTTGCCATGTGGGGCAAAGAGCAGGATGAACTATCTGTGTGTTTGTTTGTGAGGATGGGCAGAGGGTTATCTGAAAGGTAGAATACTTAATATGTAGAGAGAGATGAGGACAAGGAGAGAGGACGACATAATTCAAATACTTTAGTGTGTAGCAGTTCACTGTGGCTGTCTCCATATAAATACCCCAACCATCCACACACCAGTGATCTTTCTATGGTGGTGGCACTGTGTGCTCTTGTGAGTCAAGTGGCTGATAGCATCAGTGCTGCTGAAAGAGTCTCTCAAACCAGACAGGGTTTTGCTGAGAAGCCAAGCTAAATGTGCTCCAAAACTGCCGGGGTGGGAGAAGATGTCTCAGAGTCAATGGCAGTACCACCTAGTTAATGATTGTTAGTACTGTGCAGGAGACATTATAGTAAGACCCTTTTTAATGTTTTTTACTTTGCAATCCTATGTAGAGACAGCCCAATTTTTTTAAAAAAAATTGTGTCAAAAGCGGCTTGAGAAACTGTAAGTCACTTCTCATGTGAGAGAATTGGCTGTCTGCAGAGACGTTGCCCAGGGGATGGCCAGATGTGTTACCATCCTTTGGGAGGCTTTTCTCATGTCCCCAGATGAGAAGCTGGAACTGACAGACAGAAGCTCACTCCATTTTGCAGATTCAAACCGCTGACCTTCCAGTCAGCAGTTCAGCTGGCACAAGGGTTTAACTCATTGCACCACTGCAGTTCCCAAATTAAACAAGAGAGATTGCCAGAAGACGTCATTCCAAACACTCAATAAGCTAATGGGGCAGAGAAGAAGAAAGCTACGAGAAGCAGTTGTGGCTTCACAACTGGGCCCCAGCCGAAAAGACATTCAGCTGTTGATGTGCTCAGAGATGAAAGTTTGAAGCTGCATAACACATCGTATATGGACATGTAATATGGGAAGCTATTTATTTATTTATTAACTTCATTTCTATCCCGCACTCATCTCCCCAAGGGGACTTGGGGCAGCTTACATGGGGCCAAGCCCGATAACACACAATAAAAAGGCAATAGCAAATTATAAAAACAATACAATCAATAAAACTCAAACACAAGCAGTAACAGTAACCATTTCGGGCGGGCCACATGTGACTGTTAAAATTTTAAAATAAATACGCACTGGGTGCCGACAGAGGTAGTTTGCATATAGCAGGAGGGGCAATATGGGCAGACACACAACAGGTAATTAAAGTGCTTCTGAGGACATTTGCAGAAAATGAACATGACAGGGCATCATTTACTTCATTCTGGGAAGGCACAATGGAACAGCCACGTCTTCAGGCTCCTCCTAAAGACTGCCAGAGTGGGGGCTTGTCTGATATTCTTAGGGAGCGCATTCCAGAGTCGGGGCGCCACTACAGAGAAGGCCCTCTCCCTCGTCCCCACCAACCGTGCCTGCGAGGCCGGTGGGAGCGAGAGTAAGGTCTCTCCAGATGATTGGAGAGATCGCCTGGGTTCATACAGAGAGATGCGGTCACATAGGTAGGTGGGTCCCAAACCGTTCAGGGCTTTGTAGGTCAAAACCTGCACCTTGAATTGGGACCGGAAGATGAACGGGAGCCAATGGAGCTCCTTGAACAGGGACAGAGTTTATGCATTCCATTTCTTGCTTTATTATGACAAGCTAGTCATAATAAAGCAAGAAATGGAATGCATAAACTCTGCAATAACTGGGGTGAAATAAAATGGACAGGAATGGGACATTTTCAGTTATCTAACAGTGTTTTACTTAGGAAATAAAAGACCTAATGTGAAATGGGGTTACAACAGAGAGAGAGAGAGATAGCAATAACACTCAAAGAACATATTATTATTATTATTATGTTAATAATTATGTTTATTTATACTTCGCCTTTTCTCTCCACAAAAGAGACTTATAATGGAAAATCTAATTGAATCATATCAACAAGAGGGAAGGAAAAACTTAGGGAGAAGGCGCAGTGATATGCACTCAGGATCATTTCCCAGGGAAAATAATTCTGTTCCATTATTCAAGCTTCATTCCTGCTCCCCATATCATATTATTTAGGCTTGTTATTTAGAGGGGTGGCACTTTCCGCTCTCCATGGAATGATCCTTGACTTATCTATGGATCATATCAAAATCCATGATGTTGGCCCCCAAAATCTGCCCTCAATTTTACATGAGGTTGACATATACAAATATACAGTCAGCCCTCTGCATTTTCCAGTTTATTTATTATTTATTATTTATTTCCACCATTATTACCCCGCTTCTTCTCAACCCCCGAGGGGGGACTCAGAGCAGCCTAACAACGGCAACAATTGGATGCCACACAGTATACATATAATAAAACCAAAAGCAGTTAAAATTAAAATACATTAAAATACAGATAGCATTAAAATACATTAAAATACAGATAGCATTAAGATACATTAAAATACAAATAGCATTAAAATACATCATACACATTCACATCAGTTAAAAACAATATTCCGTCCATAATAAAACCTTGGGTCTTGTCCACCGGTTTGCCATTTCAATCCAATCTAAAGTGCCGCATCGTGCTAATGTGCAAATGCTTGGTCCCATAACCAGGACTTCACCTTTTTTCTGAATGCCAGGAGGGATGAAGCTGATCGTATATCAATAGGAAGTGAGTTCCACAGATGGGGAGCCACCACCGAGAAGGCCCTCTCTCTCGTCCCCACCAACCGCATTTGAGAAGTACGCGGGAGCGAGAGCAGGGCCTCCTCGGATGACCTTAAGTTACGAGGTGGGATGTAACAGCTGATGTGTTCGGATAAGTAAGCTGGGCCGGAACCGTATAGAGCTTTAAAGGTCAAAACCAGCACTTTGAATTGAGCTCGGAATTGGACAGGCAGCCAGTGGAGCTGACACAGCAGGGGGGTGGTATACTCCCTGTATGTAGCTCCCGTTAGTAATCTGGCTGTTAGTTTAGCTGTTGCATACTATTATTTGTTGATTGTTTAATATTGTTTCTTTAGGAATCTCTAGGTCCTAGTGTGTAACTCTATGGTCAATTTCTACCAATAAAAAAGATAAAAACAATGGGCTTTTATTTACATTTTTTCCACTTTTGCAGGAATATTGCACCCCTCAACCTCAGCAAATGTGGAGGGATGGTTATACAGTAGTTAATGCTGAACTAGATGGACCAAGGGCCCAGATCTTTATGAAATGAGCTCCCCTATTTTACTAACAGGTGAGTACATAATGAAAAAAAATCTGTACAACAAAATCATTGACTTGATGTGAGCTTTCAGTACCACTGTGTACTAAATCAGTAGAGCTTCACTCAATCAATTAGTGAATGTCTGTCAGCAGGAAACGAAATACTCTGAAATTATTATTTCAGTTTGTTCCTAGCTTACAATTCCTTACTCCCACATCAGTACAAATCTCCCCATGATTTTTCATTCACTTGTTCCTGAACAATTGGATTTGATTGACTCCAATCTGAGTACAAAAGAACCATTTCAACTATTTTTGTAAGTCATAGCAAATTACTATCCAATTCATTTTTCTAGTCAGTAAAAAGCAGTTTGGTGCAGGAAGTTATTTACATCTTGGTGGATAATTTAAACTTCTCTGAAAAAATTTTCTGCTAGTGACTGTAAATGTAGACTCTGAAAGCATTTGTGCTGCTTCATTAGTATTATTTCTGACTTAAAGCAAAGCCCTTACTCTTGGTCTGTAACAATTCTATACAAAGCTTATTAGTTGAGCCCGTTTAGGATGTTTTGTTCCAGATTTTGAGGACATTCACTTTTGTGACCACACATTCCCAAATCTTCCAGTAGCATAATCACTTCTCCATGCTTTGATTAAGTGTTGGTGAACTCATTAGCTTCAATGAACAGTGATGTCTTAATTCATAGGTATGCTGGGCAATTGCTGGGCAATTGCCCTGGATCCCAGGATTATAGGGACCATGCTAATCAATGCAGAGACTAGAATTTAACACAGACTTTCTGATCACCAACCTCAGCATTCAAATCTCCTGCTAACTTTATTATGGAGAGTTGGCATGTCTTCATTCATGAGAAATTTTACCATTGTTACTGCTTGTAATGCTATGGAAGCAGAACATTGTAATGGATTCATGGGAGGCAATTAAAGGCTGGGGACAACACTTGCTGACAGTGTGCATTTCCATTATTAGAAGCAGAGCTCCCCTGTTTGTGTTACAAAAAATCTATTTGTGTGGTGAAAGGTGAGAGCAGAGATGTCCAGACTCCAATTTTTTAAAGCCAAGGCCAGTTCACAGTCCCTCAGCCCAGGCCCGGATTAGCACCTTTTGGCGCCCAAAGCCAAAAGAAGCCCCGCCGCCCCCAGGTTGGGGGAAGCCCCGCCCCCAGGTCGGGGGAAGCCCCCACCCCCAGGGCGTGCTGCGCATGCGTGGCAGCGGCCCCGAGGGTCCTCCTTCCTTCCTTCAGTGAAGGAAGGAAGGGGGAACCCTAGGAGGAGCAAGAGGCGGTGCTAAGGGGCGCAGCGTCAGAGGCCTGGCTGTGACGCGCGCCCCTTAGCACCGCCTCTTGCTCATCCTCAGTTCCCCCTCCCTCCCTTCCTTTGTTCACTTGAGTGAACGAAGGGAGGGGGAAAGGAGAAGGAGCAAGAGTCGGGGCGAAGGGGCGCCGCGTCAGAGCCAGGCCGCTGACGCAGCACCCCTTAGCGCCACCTCTTGCTCCTCCTCAGTTCCCCCCTCCTTTCCTTCTTTCACTTGAGTGAACGAAGGAAGGGAGGGGGGAAGAGAAGGAGCAAGAGGCGGGGCGAAGGGGTGCTGCGTCAGAGGCCTGGCTGTGCTGCCCCTAGCACCGCCTCTTGTTCCCCCCTCCCTTCCTTCGTTCACTTGAATGAACGAAGGGAGGGAGGGGAAAGGAGAAGGAGCAAGAGGCGGGCGAAGGGACGCGTCAGGGCCAGGCCACTGACGCGGCGCCCCTTATTGCCGCCTCTTGCTCCTCCTCAGGTTCACTTGAGTGAACGAAGGGAGAGGGGAAAGGAGAAGGAGCAAGAGGCGGGGCGAAGGGGCGCTGCGTCAGAGGCCTGGCTGTGACGCGGCGCCCCTTAGCAGCGCCTCTTGCTTCTCCTCGGTTCCCCCCTCCCTTCCTTCGCTCGGGTGAACGAAGGAAGGGATGGGGGAACCCAGGAGAAGCAAGAGGTGGCGCTAAGGGGCGCTGTGTCAGCGGCCTGTCCCTGACGCGGGCGCCCTTCGCCCCGCCTCTTGCTCCTTCTCCTTTCCCCTCCCCTTCCTTCACTCAAGTGAATGAAGGGGGGGGAACCGAGGAGGAGCAAGAGGCCGTGCTAAGGGGCGCCGCGTCACAGCCAGGCCTCTGAAGCAGCGCCCTTCGCCCCGCCTCTTGCTCCTTCTACTTCCCCCTCTCTTCCTTCGTTCACTCAAGTGAACGAAGGGGGGGAACTGAGGAGGAGCAAGAGGCGGCGATAATAGGGTGCCGCGTCAGCGGCCTGGCCCTGACGCGGTGCCCCCTTCGCCCGCCTCTTGCTCCTCCTCGGTTCCCCCCCTCCCTTCCTTCGCTCACTTGAGTGAAGGATGGGATGGGGAAAGGAGAAGGAGCAAGAGGCGGGTGAAGGGGCACCGCGTCAGAGGCCTGGCTGTGACGCGGCGCCCTTGGCTCCGCCTCTTGCTCCCTCATTCGGGGTCCTAATCTGCCACCCCCAATTTGTGCCGCCGAGGCCATGGCCTCGGGTGGCCTTATGGGTAATCCGGGCCTGCCTCAGCCTGTTGTGGGGGCTAGACTATAGTTTGAGAAAAAAACATAAACACATTCCTATGCACACTCCATATGTCTTATTTGTAGTGTAAAAAAACATGAAAGAATAATACTAGATATAAAACGGGGAACAATTTTAACCAATGTAAACGTACTAGTCTTTCAGTGGGAAGTGAGGCCTGCTTTTGGCTAATGAGAGAGTCATGATAATTAGAACTGTTGTTGTTGTTGTTGTTGTTGTTTGCTTTCAGGTCATTTTAGACAGTGGCATATGCTGCCTCAAAGTCTGGTGGAGTCTCCTTCTTTAGTTTTTCAGCAGAGTTGACATGGCCCTCTGTCAGGAGGGCTTTGATTGTGACACAGAGGCTTATTGTTACTGCTTGGCTCTCCCTTTTTTTCCCAAGGGAAGTGCCACAGTGAAGTGCAGTCTTTGCGGGACAAAGTCAGGGCAGAGAAGGAAGGGAAACCAAGCAGGCGCTTAGCCTCCAAGGGCCATCTTTCCCAGTCATGCAGCAGCGACAGCAGTGAGTGCCTGGAGCAAGCATGGCAATTGGGGAGTCCTCCTTTGCTAAGAAATAAAGAAAAAGATGTGAGAGAAGAGAGATACAGGCAATGGGCCACTAGGACAGGATGTCCCAGGTCAGAGCCATCCGAGGACAAGGTGATGCTTAATTGGGCTGAGGGACGAAAGAGGCCACCGTCCCAGTTTCTTGCCTCCCAACCTTTTCTGGGGCCGTAATCCCTAAGAAGGAAGGAAGGAAGGAAGGAAGAAAGGAGGGAAGTCAAGGGAGGGAAGAAGTAATGGAAGGTAGGGAGGCCTGGAGAGAGAGGGCTGGTGGAAATTTGAACAGGAGCTGCAATTGGCCCCCAGGCCAAACTTTGGAAATGCAGCATGCCTGTATAAGAGGAAGCACAAGAAAGTGAAGTGTGTGTGTGTGTGGGGGGGGGGGGTACAACGACGATGACTGTATACTAATTATATCCCACTGAAATTTGTAAATGTGGTCCAGAAAATCAGTGGTCTAGATATGCAAAGCGAGTAAGAAGTAAATCAGGATCACAAATCATGTCAGTCTAAAAACAAGAAAACAGAAACAATGAGAAGTGCTGTGAATCACCAAAACAAGGGGATTCCAAAGAGTGCCTATATAATTTGTAGACACCACACAGGTTTCTACTTAGGTCAATCTCTAATACTTAATAGTTTCTGGAATTAGCATTTTTTTCTTCATCACTCTGCAAAGAGTGGGGATATGTTCTCAAGCCTCTTCTGTGACTGCCATCTCTTCCTGAGGAGAAGGCCCCCCACTGCTCCAATCTCCAGGTCCCCAGATTTATCAGGAACCACAGATTCCTGGCAATCTGCTTGCTTCTCTCCACCTGATTCAACAGGTGTTATTACAACAGCACTCCAAATTGCTTGTTGCAATGACTGGCATTTTCCTTCTCCCTCTACTATGACTAAAGTGCCCCCAACTCACTTTTATGCTATGATAACCCTCCCACACACAATTTCATTGCCAGTGAAGTGAAAAGCATCTTGCATAGCCAGAAGCACTGGAATGAAACCATCCAGTGAGACCTCTGTCAGACACCAGCAGATCTGGCAGAGGTCTCGATCCTCTCCACCACTATCAAAATACTTCTGAAGGGGAAGAGTTAAATATGCAGAACCCTTACACCACATTTAACAATGTTGGATCTTAGTCATTAATTGCCATTCCAAAAGTTCAGAATCAGTTTGAAAGTAAAGTGGAATGGAGACAGTTGGTACTTTACACTAGTGAGAGCAATTAAGTGTACAGAATATTATGACAAAAAACCCACAACTTTGGATATGTTGAAAGCAGTAATGTCTCCTACCCAGAAAATGGGAAACCGAGGGAGGGACGGACGGACAATTGTACCACAATACAATTTATAATGAACACAACATGTAATGCCTGCAATACAATTGTGAAATAAAATAAATTTAAAAATTGGGCAGAGGGGGGAAGAAGAATACTATAAGACTGGCTCAAAGCCAAGGAAATTTCCCCGTGTATGTGCTCTACTCAAAGCGATGAGCCCTGGAGATTCTAGGAAAGAAAACAAAATAGTTGTAGCTAATAGACACAAACACAGAGAAAATAACTGCTTGTCCTTCACACCACTTAGCCTATGAAGTACTGCTATACATCAATATATTATTATTGTCCTCCTCATCCCATTGTTCTGTAAAAAAACACCCCAAAAAGTTCATCATAACAAAATCAAATAAAAAGTATGCCACAGTAAGTAATAAAAAGGCCTGCAAAAAGGTGATGTACCAGTTGCATTTCTACAAGCACTAAAAAGCTTGTAGAAATACAATACAGTACATGACTAAAAGCAAAGAAGAAACCTAACGGTATACAAGGATGGAATTACTATGGTTTGCTGTTATGCTTCAGTCTCAGAGTGGCATCTCTTATACTTACCTATTAAGATTTATGAAAAGACAAAATGAGCAAAGCCTCCAAAGCTTATCTTAAAGCTCGGGCACATCATAGAAAGTTTTCACCTTATGGTGGTACAAGATTTTAAGGTTAACCACAAATGATGAGTGATAATCTGGGAACAAAAATTCAGGTCACATGTTTTAGTTTGGTGTTGGATAACCTTGAAAGTTAATGACCTGCATTGCGCCCTTGGCACATCAAAGGGCCATACTATCTCCACCACTAATTCCACTCCAGAAAACAAAAACGTTTCCATAAAAGTATTTGCGTTAAATGACTGTCAACGTTTTGCCAATTTACCATCTAGCTATCTTGAGCCCAGAAAAGTTATTTTTGAAGACGAAAATACTAAAGTTAAGATTGTCCATGCCATCGTATTTCCCATTTCTATGTTTAATTCTGAAAGCTGTACCATTATGAAAACTGACAGGAGGAAAATCACTTGAAATGTAGTGCTGGAGAACACTTCTAATGATACCATGGACTGCTAAAAAGACAAATAATGGGTTCTAGAGTACAGTGTTCCCTCACTACTTCGCGGTTCCCTTATTGCGAGCTTGCTGTTTCATGGGGAGTTGCAAGGAAACACTGTTTAGAGGGAACACTGTATAGCTGCTCCTTGTTCCTTCCTCACCAGACTGGGTCTCCGAGGCAGGGAGCAGTGGAGGTGCGAGGAGGAGGCAGCCACCGCTGAGTTGGCGGAGTCTCCTACCCTGCCTCAAAGGCCCCTTGGGTACACAGCCTGGCAAGAAAGGGGCCTCCAAGATGAGGAGCAGCTGAGGCAGCAAGGAGGAGGATTCCACTGCCAAAAAGGGCCTCAGCGGCAGCCTCCTTCTCCTTACTACCTCTGCTGGTCCCTGCTCCTTCCTCGCCAGGCTGGGTGCCAGGCTTGGGCACCCAGCCTGGCAAGGAAGGGGCCTCTGAGGTGGGGTGCAGTGGGGGTGACAAGGAGGAGGAGGCCACCGTGAAGTAAGACACTCCGCTCACTCGAGTGGGCGAACTGTCCCTACTTCACGGATTTTCACACAATTTTCTCCATTAAGGAAATTCTGGTCCTGAGTCTGTAAGATCTGAACAGGGCTGTCGATGATAAGGTGATTTGGAGATCACTTTTTCATAGGGTCACTATAGGGCAGCGGTTCTTAACCTGTGGTCCATGGACCACCAGTGGTCCGCAAGAACTAAAATATGGTCCTCAGCCTCACCATTACACCATTGCAAGGAGAGAGACTGGTCTCGTGAAACCCTCTTATAGTGCCGAGGCTTCTTAATTATGGCTTTCTGTGGGCAAGCAGATGGCGACTACTGGATGGCATGTGCTCTGTATCAGAAACTAGAGCTGCCGTGGTCTAGCCAATGCAGTTTTCTGATTCAGCACCCCAAATAACCAAACCAAACCAAACCTAAAGTTGACCAAACACCGATTTCTAACCCTTTTTGTACTAATACTGAAGAGTGGTCCCTGGTCAAACTGTCCCTGGTCAAAAAAAAGGTTGGAAACCACTGTTACAGGGCAAAGTCAGTTTAATGGCATTAATTATTTCACAAAATACATATAGCAATATCAGAAGCTCATTTTCTCTGCACACTGCAATTTAATTCTTCCACCATAGCAAAATCAAAAATAACAAATGTTATGCATTTAAAAGAGGGAATTTAAAGATAAAATATATTATATGCCCTACAAAAAGCCAATCAAGAAAGACAGAGTGAAATAGTTACAGAAAAATCCCTTTGTGACTTTCAGGCTCTTTGAGCTATGAAAGCTGTTGCCCACAAGGTGCTTGTTTGTTTATGTTGTCAAGGATGTGTGTAGTAGTAACAGGGCAAAATCTTTCTGAGAGGCAACATAACAAGCTGGCACACATCACACAGCGTCAAGCCCCATGCCAGCTCTAAAGCCAAATCCAACATTTTACCATCTGACTCTTATTTCTTTAGGATAAGTAGAATTACTCTTTGGACAGATCTTTAGGAAATTCCACTGTTTGCTTTGTTACATGGTGAAAGAATGCCTTTTAATCACTTATTAATCAGACCTGTCTACTTCCCCAGTGGCTATTAAGACTCCAATCCATGAGTAAACCCTACGGAACTTAATGAGATTTCCTTCATGAATAGTATCGGCTTAAAGTTTATTTAGGAGCGTTTTGCAGAAGACATAAAAGCTATTTGCAAGTATGAGTATGCAGTTGCAACAACAAAAAAGTAATCTGCAGCAACAAAACAGAAACTACTTTAAATGTTGAGAACTATTGTGACACAAGAGGAAACTACAAAGTGTTGAAAAACATACTGCTCTTCCACTGATCGTGGTGACACCTTTGGGATGGCTACCATCCTGTCAACATTCATCTGTTGAGTTTGCTATTAGAAGCGGTTAGAGCAAGTATTAGTAAGCAGGATGCTGGTTTTGAATTCAAGTTCTACTTTGTCATGAAACTTAGTGGGTGGAATCAACCCTGGTCTTCTATTGCAACTCAGAAAAAAAGAAAAGAAAAACTTGAGCGAAGGATCTTCTGCTATTGCCTCTTGAAGAAGTCACCTGAATTCCTTCATGTCACCATTTATTTTGTTGTAATAACTGAAATAGTAAACTACATTATTTATTCATTCATTTACTTTCTTTTTATCCAGCCTTTCTCCTGATATAGGGACTCAAAATGGTTAATATAGTGGCTAACGCTAGCAGAAGGGTGGCATGGAAATGCACTACAGAAATACGGTCTTTATGGGATCATGCAACGAAGCTTTGACCAAAGACAGGGTTTTGGAAATTAGCATTTCTATACTATAATAGAAAAGTCTATCCCTGTGTTTAACTATTTGCGATTATTCCTGGGGTGAGATTGTAATACTTTGGACATATCATGGCTCACTAAAAAAGATAATCAAGCCAATAGGAAAAGAGGAAGGCCACATTACAAGTGGACAGATTTCATCCGAGCAGCCCCGAGTCTGCAAGATATGTGCAGAGCTGCTGAAGACAGGGTGACTTAGAGGCCTCTTATTCAAAGGTCTACCATAAGTCATAGTTGATTTGAGGACAGTGGGCCAACAAGTGCCATGGAAAGCAACAGAATTTACTTCTGAGTAGGCACATGAGCTAAGAAGACATGTAAACATTTGAGAAAAGTCCTAGTAACATCTACAGGACAGCATTCTATTTTAAGCTAGTCATTTCCCATGTAAAGAGTTTTAGATAATAAATAAATAAATGTTCTTATTCACACCTTTACAGGATTCTCATACAGTCCTATCCTGAAACAGAATAATCCTACATGCTATTAGGAAACCCACTATCAGGACCTTTCCACAATACACAATTAGAGCACTTTGATTCCACTTCAACTGTTGTAGCTTAGGAAGATGCTTTGAATTATGAGTAATTTCCCCCAAATATCCAATAACAATAATAATATTTCTTTATTTATAACCTGCCCTATCTCCCCAGGGGACTCAGGGCGGTTTCCAGCTGAAATAACATAGTGGCAAACATTCAATGCCAAAATCATCAAGTAACAAGTCAAACAATGAGTAAACAAGTTTAAGTAGCAAAAGCTTAAATAAACATAACATAATACCATACACACATGTACAACGTAAGCCCAAACTCTTAAAAATTATATTAAAAACATTAAAATTAAAATGGCATGTGGAAATCTCAACATATAGGAAGTTGCCATGGCAGTTGAAGAGAAAATAATAATGCTAGAATTGTTTAGTGTGGAAGGCCTCCCAACATGTGGCTTCCTACATAACACAAGCTCCTTGGGCCATTCACAGTAGGAACGCAACTGCCAGCAAGTTTGTGATTCTCACAGCATTTCCAGAACTTCAACACTGTTTTTGTGAGGTAATTTAAACAAGAAAGGACCTTCCCCACTCCCCAACTCAACAGCCCAGTGAAGGCTGAACACACTGAGTGGATGGATGGCCCAACAATACAGGGTTAATGCAGTTTGACATTTTAGCTATCATGGTTCAATGTTATGGAATCCTGGAAGGTGTAGTTTGGTGATTCACCAGGACTCTAGAAAGCCAAACATCTGGTAAAACTGGAATTGCCACCCAGCAGCACTTGTGGCTCTAAGTTTGGTGGAAAGGTTAAATATGGGCATTTTAAAGTCAGGCACCATATTCACAAGCCTTGTGATCTAAACTCAGACCCCACTCTCCTGACTAAACAAAAGAAACCACAGCCTTCTAGATATATCACATTTCCCATCAATCATGATATATCATACAGGAGTTGTAGTCTAGCATCTGAAAAGCTGGATTTGGTCCACAGGCCTTAAGTTTTACCCTGTGATATAGAAGGAATACAGTTGTACTTTAACTGTCAGGGCTCCATTATATGGAATCCTGGGAGATGTAGTTATCCCCAGCCCACATGGTGAATAGATAATCACAAGGGGAGTTCCCATTCAATAACATCTGGAGACCCATACTGGATAAAAACTAAAGAGCTGCTATGTAAAAATAACCTAGTATACCGGCTATCCCTGAGTTACGAACATCCAACTTACAAACGAATTAGAGTTAAGAGCAGGTGAGAAAACAGGAAGTGAGAGAAATCTACCATTTGGAAGGGAAATTCACTCCTGAAATATTGTATTGTATTTTATTCAGTTGTATTGTATCTTCGGGCTTGGCCTCATGTTAGCTGCCGCGAGTCCCCTTCGGGGAGATGGTGGTGGAGTATAAATAAATAAAGATTATTATTATTTTACTGACACAAAACCACAGTATGTCAAAGCAAACAAGTTCTATATGCTGGATTTTGTATAAAAAATCACGAGTTGAACACTTCCCAAGCATCTAGGACTGTGTGATGTATTTCCGAATGATGGGCGCAGATCGAAGTAAGATGGTCTTTTGCAGTTCACAGATCATGATTTTGTCAATGTTTATTGTTTCCAAATGCCGGCTGAGATCTTTTGGTACGGCACCCAGTGTGCCAATGATCACTGGTACCACCTTAATTGGTTTATTATTATTATTATTATTACCTTCCCGCCAGAGCGGTACCTATTGATCTACTCACATTTGCATGTTTTCAAACTGCTAGGTTGGCAGAAGCTGGGCCTAACATTTGTCGACCTCACCAAAGCCTTCAACACTGTGAGCAGAAAAGGTCTGTGGCAGATCCTGGAATGTCTAGGATGTCCCCGCAAATTCCTCAAATGATTATCCTGTTACATGAGGGCCAGCACGGTCAAGTCAGATACGCTATCGTACTGATGGTAGCTTGTTCAACCTAAGCCGTCTGAGGGCTCACAATAAGACTCTAAACTATTTAGTCCGTGAGCTGCTTTTTGCTGACGATGCTGCCCTTGTCGCCCATTCAGAAGCAGCCTTGCAGCACCTAACATCCTGCTTTGCAACAGCTGCAAAGCTATTTGGGCTGGAAATCAGCCTGAAGAAAACGGAAGTCCTCTACCAGCCCGCACCACAGGAAGAACACCATCATCCCCACGTCAGCATAGGCACATCTGTGCTTAAATCTGTTCAGTAGTTCACCTACCTGGGAAGCATCATCTTTTCAGATGCCAAGATTGACAAAGAGTTAGATCACAGATTAGCAAAGGCATATAATGCATTCGGAAGGCTTCACAAAAGAGTCTGGAGCAACAAACACCTGAGGCAAAGCACCAGAATCAGTGTGTAAAGAGCTATCGTACTGTCTATTCTCCTCTATGGGTCTGAAACATGGGTCACCTATTGCCAACACCTACGACTCCTCAAACGCTTTTATCAGTGCTGTCTTCGCACAATCCTAAATACACACAGGACTGACTATGTGACGAATGTTGCTGTCCTTGAGCAAGCAGGGATCACCAGCATTGAGGCCATGCTATTGAGAACACAGCTGCGCTGGGCAGGGCACGTCTCTAGGATGGAGGACCACCGCCTCCCAAAGATGGTGAGGCTCTATGGTGAACTCGCCACGGGTCAGCAAAAGAAAGGCGCCCCCCAAAAGAGATATAAGGACTTCCTGAAACAACATCTCAGGCTCGGCCAGATTGATCACCAACAATGGTCCACCCTGGCCTCACATCGGGAGGCAGGGAGACGCACTATCCACAATGCTGCGGCCTCTTTCAAGAAGACACGCCAAATAGGTCTCGAAGAGAAACGACAACGCAGAAAGAACCGCAACTTGGAAACAACATCACCCAAGGAGACTTTCTGCTGTGCTTTCTGCAACCGAACTTGCCTATCTCAGATTGGCCTTTTTCGTCTTCAACGCGCTTGTAAAAAGCGTGGGACGAGTCCATCCTAAGAATCTTCGTTCGCGAAGAGAGAGAGAGAGAGAGAGAGGTTGGCAGAAGCTGGGCCTAACAGCAGGAGCTCATGTCGCTTCCCGGATTCAAACCTGCAACCTTTCGGACTGCATGTTCAGCTGCTCAGCGGTGTAACCCACTGCACCACCGGCTGGCTGGAGTTACACTTATAACACGTACCTGTTCCAACTTACATACACATTCAACTTAAGAAGAAACCTACAGAACCTATCTTGCTCCTCCTACCTTGGGGACTGCCTATAGTTAGCCCCTCTCTCTCTCTCTCTCCAAGGATTCTCCATCTATGGATTGTAGGGCCCTCGATGGAAATGAGTTTGGCAAAATAGGTGCACAATCATCTGTTCTCAACGTTTTGTGAGAATTCTGCAAATGAGACAGACTGGAAGAGCCTTTACATACACGCTACAGCAGTGCTGTGCTCCTTTGGGGGCGGAGCTTCGTTGCGAAGGGGGCGGGGCCTAGGGCGAAGGGGCGGGGCTCGCGCGCGCTCCGCTCCGTCCCCGGGATAAATGCGGAGCGCGAGGCGGGCGCGCGGCTGAGTCGCGGAGGGAGGAAGTCAGAGAGCTTGGCTTGTTTCTCCGGCTGGAGGCGCTGCTTTTTTCCCTTTTTGCCATTCGCGCTGGCCTTGGGGTGAGCTTTCCTGGCTTTGGCATTATTGTTATTATTATTATTTGGGTACTGTGGGATTCTTATTTGGTTCTTCCTTCCGGACGGTGGCCTGCTCTGCTTTCTCCCTTCCTCTCTCTCAAGCAACTTCTAGGGGAGAGGACTGAGGCATGGTTAGGGAATGGGAACCAGCCATAACTCCCAAGGAAGAAGTTCTAGAGAGGGAGGAGAAGTAACTGTAACAGAATGGGGATGAGAAGTAACTGCTAAGGAAGGGGAAATTGCCAGGCAAGGGGAGTGAAAGTAACTGCGAGGAAATGGAATGCAGAAGTAACTAGGGAATAAGGAGGAGAAGGAACTACTGGGGGATGAGGACGAAAAGTAACTAAATGCAAAGAAGGGAGAAGGAGGAGGAATACCAGCTAGGGAATGGGAACAAGAAAGAAGAAGTAACTCCTAGGAAAGGGGAAGTAACTGCCAGGGAAGCGGAAGGACTCATAGCTGCTGAGGGGGTGGGGATGAGAAATCCCTTCTGGAGAAAGGAAATGCTAAATTAGGTTGCTGTGAGTTGTCTGGTCATGCTCCAGAAGCATTCTCTCCTGACGTTTCGCCCACATCTATGGCAGGCATCCTCAGAGGTTGTGAGGTCTGTTGGAAACTAGGCAAGTGGGGTTTGTATATCTGGAATAATGTTTAAGATGGGAGAAAGAACTCTTGCCTGTTGGAGGCAAGTGTGGCTGTTGCAATTAATCACTTTGATTAGCATTGAATGGCCCTGCAGCTTCAAAGTTTGGCTGCTTCCTGCCTGGGAGAATCCTTTGTTGGGACACATTAGCTGGCCCTGATTGTGTCATGTCTGGAATTCCCCTGTTTTTAAATGTTCTTTATTTACTGTTATGCTTTTAGAGTTTTTTTTAATACTGGTAGCCAGAGTTTGTTCATTTTCATCGCCTGGCTGGTTGCTGCCTTGGGGAATCCTTTGTTGGGAGGTGTTAGCTGACCCTGATTGATTCTTGTCTGGAATTCTCCTGCTTTTTTTAAGTGTTGCTTTATATATACTGTCCTGATTTTAGAGTCTTCAGGTTTTGTTCATTTTCATGGCTTCCTCTTTTCTGTCGAAATTGTCCACATGCTTGTGGATTTCAATGGCTTCTCTGTATAGTCCGACATTGTAGTTGTTAGAGTGGTCCAGCATTTCTGTGTTCTCAAATAATATGCTGTGTCCAGGTTGGAGTCACCAAGTGCTCTGCTATGGGTTGTTGTGAGTTTTCCGGGCTGTATAGCCATGTTCCAGAAGCATTCTCTCCTGACGTTTCGCCTGCATCTATGGCAGGCGTCCTCAGAGGTTGTGAGGTCTGTCGGAAAGTAGGAAAATTGAGTTTATATATCTGTGGAATATCCAGGGTGGGAGAAAGTTGGCCACCTTGATTAGCATTTAATGGCCTAGCCGTTTCAAGGTCTGGGCTCTTACTGTCTAGGGGAATCTTTTATTTGGAGGTGATTAGCTAGTCCTGATTATTTCGTGTCTGGAATTCTTCTATTTTGCCTTTAACAATAGCTTGCTCTGCTATGGTTGACTTCTCAGGTTGAGTTATGCCTGCAGTGCGTTTCCTGTTTCTTGATTCATGTTTGGGTGCTGCTAGGTTACTTTTCAGCCAAATAGTAAAGGAGGGCAAATTTCTACTAGGGAATGGGTTTGAGAAATACCCAGGAGGAAATGGGAGCAATAAGGAACCAGTAAGGAATGGAGACAGATCAATTTCTACTAGAGAATAGGGATGCAAAATAACTGCTAGAATCCCAAAATTGAACATGTTATGGAGTAACTGAAGTCGTGGTATGTGCAAGTCCTGCTTGCTTGTTTCCTTTCCAGCTGCCTGGAATAAAATGCCCTGATATTTTCTAACCCACAATGACTTGGGAAAAGAGCATCTCAGTGTTTGCTTTCTGATTTAGTGTTGTGTTTAGATCAGGCATGGGCAAACTTGGGCCCTCCTTCCAGGTGTTTTGGATTTCAACTCCCACCATTCCTCACAGCCTCAGGCCCCTTAAGCGGCTGAGGGGGGAAGGAAAGGGCCTGAGGCTGTGAGGAATGGTGGGAGTTGAAATCCAAAACACCTGGAAGGAGGGCCCAAGTTTGCCCATGCCTGGTTTAGATGACTATAGGGAGGCTGATTTATGCTTTGTGTCTTCATATTTTGCCCCAATGTGGGTGTCTCTTTTGGAGAGCTATGAAAATTATAGATGGTAGACAAGTTACTAACCCTTTCAAAGCATTTGATGGACCTGTGTGCCCTTGCAGATGCAGGACTAACAATAGCCCCTGATTGTTTATAGGCTAAAGAGCTTGGTCTGATCCCCTATAAAACCTTCCTTCCCGCTTCAGACAGAGGAAGTCCTTGTTCGTATTATTAATTGTATAATGGGTGTGTATTGTAGGAAACACAGGTGTGTATGGGTTACTGTGAGTTTTCCGGGCTGTACGGCCATGTTCGAGAAGCATTCTCTCCTAACGTTTCGCCCACATCTATGGCAGGCATCTTCAGAGGTTGTGAGGTCTGTTGGAAACTAGACAAGTGTAGTTTATATATCTGTATAATGTATTGTCGAAGGCTTTACTGGCTGGAATCACTGTTTTGCTGTGAGTTTTCTGGACTGTACAGCCATGTTCCAGAAGCATTCTCTCCTGACGTTTTGCCCCCAACTATGGCAGGCATCTTCAGAGCTTGTGAGGTTTGTTGGAAACTAGGCAAGTGTAGTTTATATATCTGTAGAATGTATTGTCAAAGGCTTTCATGGCCGGACTCACTGGTTTGTTGTGAGTTTTCCGGGCTGTACGCCCATGTTCCAGAAGCATTTTCTTCTGACATTTTGCCTGCATCTATGGCAGGCATCCTCAGAGATTGTGAGACTGTTCAGAGTGGGAGAAAGAACTCTGGTCTGTTTGTGGCAAGTCTTAATGTTGAAAATGATCACCTTGGTTAGCATTGAAAAGTCTTGCAGCTTCAAGGCTTGGCTGCTTCCCGCCTGGGGGAATCCTTTGTTGGGAGGTGATAGAATATAGGTGGGTATTGTAGGAAACTAAGAGGTTTCCTATAATAGAAAACCAGTGACTAATAAAAAGCAAAAGTTTCAGCTGAAAGAGGGAATGAATCACATAGATAAGTATTTGTGGTGCACTTCTTACAACCGGAATAGATTAGCTAGCAGAAGACCTGGCGTAGGACACCCCCCCAAAAAAATCCGGTAGTCTGTCAGACAATAGACTTTGCTTTCTTTATATTGCTTAAAATATCTAGCTGGTGTGTTTTGGAAATGTATAATAACTTACTTTGTCTCCCCCTGGTGAAGTTGTCCTTGGGTATAATTAAAAGAAATCCACTACAGAGACAAAAATGTTCTTGTCAGCTCGTATAAAGAAATGCTCACAGGAAGACTGAAATAATTTTTCGGCTTTTCTTCCCTGGCTGAAAATAGTAAAAATGGCAATAGCACAACTACATGTCATGACGTTTTGTTGCTGTAGGGCATTTTTAAGACAACACAACTCTACGCAGCATTGGGAAAGGAGAGTGGGGAAGATATGAGCAGCTAAAGGTTACTCTTCACTTGTTTATAGTATGGTGTTGTGTGAGATGGTTATGTTTTACATTGTTATGGTGAATAACAAATGCTTTTCCCAAGCTGTGCCTGGAAACAAGGATGTTCATAAGAAGTGTGACATTTCAGTCTAATTTGTTTAAAATGAGATAGTACTTAGCCCGTGACCTTTCCAGTTCAAAATACACCATCTGCGAAGAATATTATGGGAAGGTGGAAGTGTATACTTTTTGACTTGCTTTAGGTTTTTTGGCCTGTATGGCCACGTTCCAGAAGCATTCTCTCCTGACATTTCACCTGCATCTATGGCAGGCATCCTTCCTCATATTATTGTTTAGTGCTATTACAGAGTCAGGAAAGATTTCTTTAAAAAGTTTATGGTATTATTTTTATTCCTTCCTCTGGTATGTAGCTGCTAAACCTTCCCAAGCAAAAGCTTTTGTGCATGCTATTAAGAGAAAGAAAAAGGGACTTTGCATTCAAAAGCTGTGTTAATGAAGCCGAGTAAAACGGTCAGAACTTGCTTCCCCCCCAGTAGATTTATAATACCACTGATGTTTTGACAATGCAAAGCTTTAGGCAAACATGTCTTCGTTACTTGTTAGAGGAGGCAGAGGGTGTTTTGATGAGCAGAACACATGGTTCATATTCATCTCAATATTTGTTTCCAAGTATTGCCATCTTGCTTGTTATCTGTATATTGGGTTGCTGTGCGTTTTCTAGGCTGTATGGCCATGTTCCAGAAGCATTCTCTCCTGACATTTCACCCACATCTGTGGCAGGCATCCTCAGAGGTTGTGATGTCTGTTGGAAACTAGGCTAGTGGAGTTTATATAGCTGTGAAATAATGTCCAGTGTGGGAAAAAGAATTCTTGCCTGTTGGAGGCAAGTATATGAATGTTGTAATTGGCCATCTTGATTAGCATGTAATGGCCTTTCAGCTTCATAGCCTGGCTCCTTCCTGTCTGGGGGAATCCTTTGTTGGGAGGTATTAACTGGCTCTTATTGCTTTATGTCTGGAATTCATCTGTTTTCAGAGTGTTACATTCACATTTGCCTTTCTCCCACCATGGACATTTCACAGATAGATAAACCTCACTTGCCTAGTTTGCAGCAGATCCCTCAGCTATCCCTCAGATATCCTGGCAGGCATGGCAGAAAGACAAACACGAAGGTCTTGCTCAACAGCTGGGAGTTATAGTTCACCCGCAATCAAAGAGCATTCTGACCTCCACCAATGATGGAATGGAATCAAACTTCCCACACAAAACGACCATAATCAAGAGAAAATAGTGTAAGAGGTTGGTGGGCATTGACCTTGATGCCTGCCAGAGATGTGGGTGAAACACCAGGAAAGAGTGCCTCTGAAACATGGCCATACAGCAGCCCAGTGATTCTGGCCCTGAAAGCCTTCGTCAATTGTTTTGATTTACTCACATAACTATTGAGTTACTCAAACCGTGGAACACAAGGTAGACACATAGAAGATGCAGTTCATCTTCAGTGAGATGCTCTAAAATAGTTTCCCTCAAACTGATGCTCTCCAGATTTTTTGGTCTATAAATCAAAACAGCTCCAATCAGTGTGGCAAATAGAGATGCCTTCCAGATGTTTTGAAGTACACCAGTTTTTCAATCGCTACAACACTATGTCTTGAGGGCACAATAAACCATGCATTATCACAGAAGTGCTGGTTGAGTAAATCATAAATCAGCCCTCTGTCCATGGATTTAACCACCTACAGTTTAAAAATATAACCTCCCTCCTCAAAATCCCAAAAGCAAAACTTTGATTTTGTCTTTTGTGTGAAGAACACCATTTTGCTATGCCCTTGTCCATAATGGGATTTTTGAGCATCCATGGTTTTTTTGGGTGCTGGAATCAAACTCCACCAGAAAGCAAGGACCCATTAATTTTTGTGCAGTAATAGATTGAATCAGTTTCCTGCATACCTGGAGAGATTGTGGGGCAGTTCTGTCAGTGAGAAGTGAAATGGTCAGCTCTGGGATGGACTTTTTGTTCACTCAGTCATGGCATTGGAATGCCTTTCCCAGTTAAAGCTTGGCAAGGGACTTGGCTCTCTAACGAGCAGTTGCTGACAACATCCTTTGAGAAATTGCTCCGAGGAAAGAACTAGGTCAGCCACAAAATGCATCCTCCAGAAAGCCAATGTTTATTTTTTCCCCAGAACTTTTTTTGAGTCCACCTATACAATTTAGAGATAATCTGGGAGCTACGGTGACATGAATTTAAATAATTAATAGTATTTATATATCGGTCTTACTGTCAATGAATGCATTTTGACCCAGAGGTCGAATAATATGGTTACTTTTGCTGAGTTTCATTATGAGCAATTTGCATTCACTCTTGTGCTTTGTGGCCTATAATTTTGAATAGTCATTAGTGTGGGAAGAAAATGTGTCTTGAATTAATCCTAAAGGCACTAAACCTTATTTGTTCTTGGAAGCTTAGCAGCATCAGCCCTGGTTAGTATTTGGATGGGAGGTCACTAATGAATACCAGTGCTGTAGGCCAGTGTTTTTGAACCGTGGCACACTTTTTACATTTACAAAATCCTGGGGCACACCACCAACCAAAATGACACAAAATGACATTCTAACACAGTAATACAAAGAGTTAATATGTTTTAAAATGTATTTATACACTCTGTGTGAAACCTGGGCCTGTTTCGATAAACACAACATAGATATCCTGGCAGGAATGGCAGAAAGACACACACGAAAGTCTTGCTCAACAGCTGGGAGTTATAGTTCACCCGCAAAGAGCATTCTGAACTCCACCAATGATTGAGTGGAATCAAACTTCCCACATAGAACTCCCATTACCAAGAGAAAATACTACAAGAGTTTGGTGGGCATTGACCTTGAGTTTTGGAGTTGTAGTTCACCTATATCCAGAGAGCACTGTGGAGGGGAGGGAGGAAGACGTGGGGCGAGTCTGCGCAGTAGCGCCCACACGGGTCACGTCTTCCCCCCTCCCCCCTCCCGCAGAAGTGGCAGCATGAGCAAAGCAAGGCAAAGTGAACAGAGTGAGGCTGGGAAGAAGGGAGCCCGAATGGGGAAGAAAAAGTGTTCGGCAGGAGGGGGAAGAAAGGGTATTGGAGGTTCCAATTTCCCACGGCACACCTGATGATCGCTCATGGCACACTGGTTGGGAAACACTGCTGGAGGCTATATTCCAGAGGGAGGAACTGGAAAAACCACCTCTTGAGTGGGTGGTTGTGAATTTTCCGGGCTGTAAGGCAATAATCCAGAAGCATTCTCTCTTGATGTTTCACCCACATCTATGGCAGGAATTCTCAGTGGTTGTGAAATCTGTTGGAAACTATGAAAATGGGGTTTATATATCTGTAGAATGTCCAGCGTGGGAGAAAGGACTCTTGTCTGTTGAGAGGTAGTGTGAATGTTTAAATTGGCCACCTTAATTAGCATTTAATGGCCTAGCATTTTCAAGGTGTAACTTCTTACTGCCTGGGGGATCATTTGTTGGGAGGTGATTAGCTGGCCCTGATTGTTTCTTGTCTGGAATTCCCCTGTTTTTGAGTGTTGTTCTTTATTTACTGTTATGAAACTGCTGGGTACTAAAGGTGGCCATTTGAAACATTCATACTTGCCTCAAACAGACAAGAGTTATTTCTCCCACCCTGGACCTTCCACAGATATATAAACCCCATTTTCCTAGTTTCCAACAGACCTCACAACCTCTGAGGATGCCTGCCATAGATGCAGGCGAAACGTCAGGAGAGAATGTTTCTGGAACATGGCCATACAGCCCGGAAAACTCACAGCAACCCAGTGATTCCAGCCATGAAAGCCTTCGATAATACATCTCTTGAGTATTCCTTGCCTTAGAAAATCCTATAAAATTCATGATATTTCTATAGGTTGACAGGCAACATGAAGGTACATATGCACACAACCTCATGAAACTATTGGTGTGTACTTTTAGAGCTAAAATGAAACGTATTTAAAGTTAATGCATTTTCTAAGGAATTCATAAGCAATCCTTTTTTGGAACTTAAGCCTTTAGTTTTAATGTGCTTTTAAATAATTAGTTTCTTTGTTCTTCTGCTGACAACATGCAGTGCTTCACAGATAAGACAACAGATAAAAGCAAGATGGCACTGGTTAAGTGGCATAATTCATCTAGGAAAACCTAGTTCTTAATTATCAATGTGTTTATGCTTAATTTATATGCAAAGCACTGGATCCCAAGATAAGGCATGATGAAACAAAGCTGGCTTATTGATTCTTGGTATTCATTCCAGGATTGTCCATGAGTGCTCAAGTCCTATTGTATATGATGAAGTAGTAATATAGTATCACTAAACAAAAGCATAAATCATACTAGCTTTTTATTTTTAGGGGGGTGGGGGAGGATATTTTTAAGCTATGGGTATTGGGATTCATGGATGCAGAAACCATAGATAAAGAGGGCATATTGTAAACATTTGAGTAAATTCAAGGACGAGTGATTAATGTTCCTGACATGTCATCCATCATAATGGGTTGAAGCTATTGTTGTGCTGAAATCACAATTTCCCCTTATTCTAAGAAAGAATGCCTAATTCTTTGCATATGGATATAATATGTCTAAATTTTACGTATGTCTTATGTTTAATGGCTTTAATTTATTTTAAGTTCAGTTATATGTACCGTAGTAATTAGTTATTATGATTTCTTTTTGTACTGTATGTTGGCATTGAATTTTTGCCATTAGTATGCTGTAAACCACCTTGAGTCCCCCCACAGCGAAGAAAGGTGATATAGAAATACAGTAAAAAAAAAAAATTGTTTATTCGTTCAGTTGTTTCCGACTCTTCGTGACCTCAAGGACCAGCCCATGCCAGAGTGCCCCCCCTTCAAAGCTCCTTCAAAGTCAAGCCAGTCACTTCAAGGATACAATCCATTCATCTTGTCCTTGGTCGTCCCCTCTTCCATTCTCCTTCAATTTTCCCAAGCATCATTGTCTTCTCCAAGCTTTCCTGTCTTATTATGTGGCCAAAGTAGTTCATCTTTGCCTCTAATATCCCCTCCAGTGACAGTCGGGCTTTATTTCCTGGAGTATGGACTGGTTTGATCTTCTTGTGATCCAAGGCACTCTCAAAATTTTCCTCCAACATCACAGTTCAAAAGCATCTATCTTCCTTCACTCAGCCTTCCTTAAGGTCCAGCTCTCACATCCATAGGTTGCTATGAGGAATACCATTGTATTAACTACTGTATGTGGATCTTTGTTGCCAGTGTGATGTCTCTACTCTTCACTGTTTTATCCAGATTGGTCATTGCTCTCCTAATAATAATAGCTACTGCGTTCTTGATTAACAATATATCAAATGAAATTGCCGGGAACTCTCTTCTCACCAGTGAAATGCAGCTTCCAGATGTTAATAGATGTATTGTTTACTTCTCTTCAGACCTCAAGAGTAATTTTCCCAGTTTATAGATTGCTCTGATTCTATTTTTATTTTTAATACTAAGGTTATTAGTACAAAGAACTTTACATCAGGTTTTTATGTTTCTGGATAATAGATGTATGGCATGTCAAAGTACAGGGGAAAAGAGAGGTATTGTTGGTGAATTCTTTCTTGAAATCTGTTTGTGGGATAATTGTAAACATAGCAATACTAAATCGTGACACTGGTAGCATTATAGGTCATTTAGCATTATTCTCTTGGCTGTGGAGTTCTTTATAGAGTAGTTACTTTCTATGTGCTTGCCAAAATTTTTGTATATTGGCAAGAGGGAAAAGAAAACACTTCAGCTGTCCCATGTTCTTAAACTTGTGTTTTCCAGCTGTGAAAATGGCATCTTTTCTTGACCATAGAAATATCAAACACTTCAGTTTTATGTAGAAAATGAGTGCTCTGAACTGATTTTGAAAAAGCTCATTTTACTCAAACACAATACTACATAATTTGTGCCTTCCACAGAAGTCAAAGGGAGAAAAATATAGGCATGGCTGTTAACAATGCATTTTCTCTTCTGTTTAGTGTGTAAATTCATCTGTATGCAAGTGCACCCTCTGCTGTTTGTAAAGCAGCAGCAGGGACAAGAAGTTAGTCCTGCACCTCGAACCTTCAGATGGAAAGGCATATTTTCAGATGGGTGGCTTCCTTGGCACTTAACAAGTATTTTTACAATTTGGTATCATATACTTAAAGCAGTGAGACTCATATGGAATTGAAAGAAGAAAACTAGTTCCTCCTGAAGTCTGTGAATGCAAATTATAGTGGCATGAGGAAGATAGTGTTGTGATGACCTGTCTACTAAGTGTTAATAATAATTGGATGCTTTAAAAAATAGTTCAAGGAGAGCCATCAAGACTATTAAGGCTAGACTATTAATGCAATTACATTTTTTGTAATTTTTATGTGGTCTTCCTGTTTATTATTTCTTACTACTCCTGATGAACATCTGCAGCATTATGCACTTTCTACATTAATACAAATCAAGTTATGCTAACTATTACACAATATAATCATAAAATGCTATAATGAGTTAGGAATAATAATGTTTTAGAAATCCAATTAGCTTTATGATTTAAATCTTGATTTCAATTAGCCAATCTTTTTGAAATAGGAGCATAAAGTATTGCTTTGTCAAAGCTTTAAATATGCATTCAGACCACCATTCCTAACAAATCTATATTTAAGTGGTGTGAAATTATCTTCAACTTCCTGTCACCCAAATGCAATTTCAGTTTCTCCTGTGTGTTAATTGTAATACCTAAAATTATTGCAGGTTTGCACAGCAGCACAGTTAGTACTCAGCCACAATACTCAGCCATTGTAGCTGCTTGTTATTCCAAAACTATCCTGGGTTAAGCTGTTAGCTGCAGTGAACAACTGCTAATGGATGGCTAGTTTCCCTTTCTCGCAAATTTGGGACAACACTAAGGGTCACACTAAGCTATAGGGCTTCTTGTAGAAAAATATGGAAAGTTGGGAGATAAAGAGATGCAATGGGGAAAAGTATATCTTACATTTCAGGAGTTCTCACCGGTACTTCTGACATGATTAATGAACAGACTGGATATTTCTTTCCCCTTGAAAACCTCAAACACATGAGAAGGAGAGATATCATGGTATTACCGTATCTCTTGTGTTGAACTAGGTTGTTGGGCATAATAGAACGCCCATAACAGACTGAGCAAACTAAGGCATTGTTGTGTTTGACTTACAACCCCCCTGTTGCTGCAACTCCATTGGCTGCCTATTCGCTACCGAGCATAATTCAAAGTGCTGGCCTTAATCTATAAAGCCTTAACAGCTCCAGTCCAACTTACCTGTCTGAATGTATCTCCCTCTGTGAACCAGTTCGTAGATTAAGATCTTCCGGGGAGGTCCTGCTCTTGACCCCACTGGCCTCACAGGTGTGGCTGGTGGGGACGAGGGACAGAGCCTTCTTGGTGGTGGCCCCATGGCTGTGGCACTATGTCCTGAGTGAGATCAGGTCAGCCCCCTCCCTCCTGACCTTTAGGAGACAGCTAAAGACCTGGATGTGGAATCAAACATTCAGCCCATCATAGGAATATTCAAAGTTAATGTGAAGGTTGAAAGTGCAATGACCTAGGACTGGTTACAACGATGGCTATGTCTCTGTGATAGATGTTATTTTATGTGATGTGTTTAATGTTTTTTGGGGGGAGGGTCAATTTTAATGTTTTATACTCTTTTTATCGATGGCATTGAATTGTTGCCAACACTGTGAACTGCCCTGAGTCCCCTTCGGGGTTGAGAAGGGTGGTATACAAACATCGCAAATAAAAATAAAGTACTATACTGGGTGGGTTTAAAGTAAATGACCTTTCTAGGACAAGTATTTTATTCATAAGAAGCTTGTTTATAAGACTTTCAGCCACTTGAGATGCTGATAGCACTAGATTTCTTCTTTTTTGAGGGTAGGGGTAAAATGTGCCTTCCATATTTCCTATGCACCATTTCTTGGTGAAAAACCTGTAGTTATGTTTTGGGGAAGAGAAAATATGAATTTCTTAGAAAAGTTTTTTTTAGCCATCTCTGGAAGTGGAAGAAAAAGTGATTAAAGGAAATCCTACCTGATATGTACTGCTTAACATACATTACAGTATTCATGATTTTCAAGGTGCATGGCCTCATACTTGATCTTGAAAATAATGAGCATAAGGGTCAAAAATAAGCTGGACAGTTGAATAAAGTTATGCTATGCAAGTAGTCTCAAGGAAGCTTGAACAACCCTGGCATAATTTGGAGAAGTGTGGCTTTTGGACATCCAACAAAATTGGCCAATACGAGACTGCTATTTGCATTTTGAGAGAAGCCTCTGAAGCTGCAACTTGCATTTTAAAAAGTGCTATTTCCTCAAACATATTAAAGGCATCAATAGTCTCACTGTAATTTAAAAGATTTTAAAGGAGTACAAGTGGGGTTTCTTAATTTCCATTGGGTCATGCAGACTTTATAATGTGGGATGTCCGAAGAAGACTTTTTATTTTGTATTCAGTTTGGCCTTTTTAGTAAACCCCCCAGTGAGGCAAGGGGGAAAATGATGAGCTTTAAAAAAAATCAAAAAGTTTTTTTGTGTGTGTCAGAAGCGACTAGAGAAATTGCAGGTCACTTCTGGTGTGAGCATTGGCCATCTGCAAGGACATTGCCTAGGGGATGCCCAGATGTTTTTTGCCATCCTGTGAGGGCTTCCTGCATGAGAAGCTGGAGCTGGCAAACGGGAGCTCACCCGGCTTCCTAGATTTGAACCATTGACCTTTCGGTCAGCAGTCCTGCCAACACAAGCGTTTAACCCATTGCTCTACCAGGGAATCTATATTCTATTCAGGGGTGCTCATTAGGTAGATCACGATCTACTGGTAGATGGCATAGGGTGTCCTGGTAGATCGCAGGCAGGGCGGGAGGAAGACTCAGTCCCACCCCGCAGGCTCCTAATGCCGCCCAAGTGCTGCCGGCCCTGGGTTATCTGAGGTCCTTTCCACACAGTTGAATAAAATCCCATGTTATCTGCTTTGAATCAGATTATATGGCAGTGTGGACTCAGAAAACTCAGTTCAAAGCAGATATTGTGTTATATGTTTCACATTTTTGTAGTGGGTAGGTAGATCATTTTGACTTGGCCGTTTTAGAAGTAGCTCGCATACTGAAAAAGTGTGAGCACCCCTGGTCTATAGTTATAACGGGATTTAATGTTTCTCTGTATTGTTTAAGTTTTTGCATACTGCTTGCAAGTGACAAAAGGTCTAAAACAGTGAAAATACTGTTTGTTTAACTGATATGGTTGTGAGCAGACAAATTACTGTGGTGATGCATTTTTGAAATGCTGCTCTCTGGAGACTCTTGAGTACTTAAAATGAGATTCCAAATGTCTGTGGTATTTTTCTTTCTAATTGCACAATTGTGAACTTGCAAGGAATACAATTTTTATAACTAAATGACTTAAGGCATTGAAGGTGTAGGATGAGATCTATTGTCGACTAGTCAGACCTAATCATCTTGAAATGTTGAGTCTGGCAAGGTAATAGTTCTAGACTTCCAAGTGGAGTTGAACCACGTTTACACTGAGCAATTAATTCTCTTTTTGCGTGCAAAATTTGAGCTTGCTTACTAATATCTTCTGTTAAAGTGAGATTGCTAAGTGGGTTTTGACACTTCCGTTCAGGTTCGTTCTTTGCTTTCAGATCTGTTTTTAAATATACTTTATAGTCAACACTATTTAAGTTTTTTTTAAAAAAAAATCTGGAGGCGTTATCTTTTTAACATGAGCATTATATTTGAAATACTTCTGGTTTTTATCTATTGAGCAATGAAAGGAATCTGACCTTTTTCTTGCAAAAAAAAGTGCAAACAGTGCTGGAAATATTGATGCAGACATCTAAAATCATGGCCTATTTTCTTAATTTTGTTGTAAAAAGGTCTAAAATGGATAGCATCATTGTTTGTGTCCCTTGCAAGTTAATAGTGTGGGTTGTGTTTGTTTTTTTTTCCGTGTCAGGAGTGATTTGAGAAACAGCAAGTCGCTTTTGGTGCAAGAGAATTGGCCGCTGTAAGGAAGTTGCCCAGGGGACATCCAAATGTTTTACCATCCTGTGTGAGGCTTCTCTCATGTCCCCTGGGCTGACAGACAGGAGCTGACAGACAGGAGCTCACCCCATTTCCTGGATTCGAGCGGCTGACCTATTGGTCAGTCTTGCCGGCATAAGGGTTTAAGTCAGTGACCTCTCCGCTCCTTCCTCAGATTTACAGCTTCCTTTACACTGACTTTCCTCTCTGGGGCTATCCAGTAATGTATCTAGTCTTGATATGGATAGAGGGGAAAATTTTGTGAATGTAGGATTATTTTGCCTGCGTTTGTTTTTACTAATCTGTAACTGCTTGAAAAAGATAGAGGATGAGACAAATAAGGTCTGCGAACCTGCATCAGGGCATGTAGCTAATGTTTCATAGCTACAGGTAGTCTTCTGTCAACCTCCCAAACCAAGCCATTTATTTATTTCACGCATTTGTACCCTGTCCTTCTCACCCCCAAAAGGGGACTCAAGGAGGCTTTATAACAGGCAATCATTAGATGCCAAACACAGTTCAGAATCATAGTCCAAGATCAGTCTGTTGCCAGTGACATAAAATCACTCTTCATAGTTGCTACATCTACTGCACAAATGCTTGATCCCTCAGCCGGGTTTTAAGATTTTTACGAAAGGCCAAGAGGGAGGAAGTGGACCTAATTTCATTGGGGAGGGTGTTCCACAGCCGAGGAGCCACCACTGATAAGGCCCTGTCTCTCATCCCCACCAATAATGCTTGAGAAGGAGGTGGGACTGAGAGCAGGGCCTCCCCGAATGATCTTAGTCCTTGATGGTTCATAGATGGAGATGCGTTTGGACATGTAAACTGGTTCAAAGAAGGTTGCCAGTGAACCTGGTGTCATGGTTTGAGCATTGATCTATGACTTTGGAGACAACAGTTTTAATCAGCCATGAAACCTACTGGGTGACCTTGGACAAAAGTCTCGCTCTCCCAACCTTAGAGGAAGGTAATGGTAAATCTTTTCTGATTAAATCTTGCAAGACAAAACCTTTGTTGTCATAGTTTGCAATGATTTAAAAGCACACCAAAAACTGAGAGATGGAGATAGGTATCTAAAGAAACACTGACTGTCCTCCAAAAGTTCCTATAAATTATGTCATTCCTCTGTGTTGCTCTCAGTCGAGAAGGAAATTTTGACCTTTGTGTGAGTGGTAGTGAATTCCAACCTCTACAATAAAAGTGAGTTTCAATGTAATTATCGGAATTCACCAACTGGGTGTTTGGTTTCCTTAGTAAACAAAGACTAAATCAAACACTATTTCCCTGATAATTCTGTATTGGCTCTAGTCTTACTTGGAATCTTATTTATTGAGGTAGCAAAAAGTCACGAGGAGCACTAAATCAGAGGTGGGAATCATTAAACCTTGTATTGCAAGTACTAGAAACTGTAGCTGCCATAACTGATAATGAGAAATGTGAGTGTTGGAGTGCAGCAACATCTGGAAGGTTGTGAGATTCTTGTCCTTCACAAAAGTCTTCTGATGAAGGATTTCTGCCTTGGTAGTAGAATCTCTGCTGTTGTGTGTGAAAGCTCTCAGCTACATGGAGCTTTGGCACTAAGACCGCAGATCTTGAGAAAGTAGGTTATATGGGACTGAAGCACCAATACCCATCTCTGAAAAATGATAGCTTCATATTTTCATACTCGGAAATCGTAGATGAAGAATGAAAACTTAGGAATAGGTTGGTCTCAAGAAAAATGTGTGTTAGTGACAGAATGACATAAATATGTGATGCTGATGTAAATTGATGCTCAGTGACAAAATGAATATAACAACAGTGAATGTGGAAAAGTTGTGATAGCTTCTTTAACAGTAAGATTTGTTCAGTTGTGGAATAGATTGCCTAGAAGTAGGCGATGAGGTGGACTCTCTGTCTTTGGAGGTTTTTAAACAGCAGCAGAAGGGGCATCTTTCAGGAATGTTGTATCTTACTATTTCTGCATGACAGAGGGTTGTGTTAGAAAGGACCCGTCTGACTCTTAAGATTCTAAAAGCATAGAGTGCACTGAAAAAGTTAACTTGTATAAAGGCAAGTTCATTGTAAAGCCAAATTTAAGACATTGCATCAGTGGTTCTCAGCCTTCCTAATGCTGCGACCTTTTAATATAGTTCCTCATGTTGTGGTGACCCCCAACCATAAAATTATTTTTGTTGCTACTTCATAACTTTAATTTTCCTACTGTTATGAATCGTAATGTAAATATCTGATATGCAGGATGTATTTTCATTCACTGGACCAAATTTGGCAGGAATATGCTCAAATGTGAATATTGGTGGGGTTGAGCAGGGATTGATTTTGTGATTTGGGAGTTGTAGTTACTGGGATTTATGGTTCACCTACAATCAAAGAGTATTCTGAACCCCATCAACTATAGAATTGGGCCAAACTTCCCACATGAAACCCCCATGCTGGCGCAAGCCTCCCTCTGACCCGGCACGCTCTCCCACGCCTTGCCCCAGGTTGAGAAACACTGCATTACAAAGTGTGATGATGGAAAACTGTGTATCACCTTAGAGTACTTCAGAAAGAGTTCACCGGGCTGTAGAAGGATGTAGGAAAAGGCAGCTAAAATGTATTGCATATCAGTCTATTAAATGCAAACTTTGTTTTGGTGAGTTGGGCCGATATAGCAAAGAACATGGCTACTGTGGAATGCCTAATTAAATCATAAGCTCTGGTTCAGCAAGGCAGATGATTTATTTTATTCTTCTGAGTAACTATCCTCAGTGGAATTGCTTTATTGCCTGTGTTAAATACTATATTTAACCTAGTGGGGGGAAAATAGACTTAGGACAGTAAAATGCTTTACTGTAAGTAGAAATGTCAAACATCCAGCAACACCTGCAGTCAAAATGCCAGCTATTCTGCAGAAAGTTAGAACATTTTAGTGTGTATAGATTCCAGCTTTCTCACACTATGCTTAATTTTAAAAACATATATCTGGCATTTATGGGAGTAAAAATACAGTTTAAAGTATCTAGGCAATACCTGCTTGAAATAAATTCAAGTAAGATGGATGGCCTGTGGTAGAAGGCTAGCGTTTGCTTGTTTGCAGAGGGTGTTGTCTGTATCTATGCCAAGCCAAAAAGTAAATAAACTATGATGATTTATGCAGTTCATACAATTTACATAAGGAACAGAATCTGGAGGATCACCTCTATGCAGAACTGTTGTTCTTTTCCATTTGTTTTACTTTAAATCGAATACAATCCCACCCCTGCCTAAGCTGTCTTCAGTTGTTGATGCAGCTACTTCGTCAGAAGAGCTGCCTGCCTTGCCTTATGCTCCTGTGTTGACAGAGCAATTTCCTCAGCCAAAAAAACACCCTCACATTATAGCACTTTTTGGCACAAAGCCTTACCAATGTTTTTTTGAGGCAGCTTCATATTGCATTGTGGTCTAGGGTGCCTTGCACTGTGGTTTTGTTTGCATTTATTGCTTGTAACAGTCTAAATGTAGCCTTTCAGGGTCAAAATGTGTTTCATCTTCAGCAAAAACAATCTTAAGTGTTATCTTCAATATAAAAAGCATTTCTGACTTGATAGGCAAAACTGTATTTTTTTCAGCACACATCACATAGCTTAGGTTTGGAAACGATCACAGCTGTAATCCTTTACTTTATGGTCCTTGGAATATTTGCAAACTCTGGCAGGCTTCTGTCTGCCCCTCCTTAAACCAAAACAAAAAGGTTTTTTTCTTTTCATTCATTCATAATAGCTGGTTCTTGTTTCTTGAAGGAGAGGGGAGAAAAAAATGTTCTTGTCTCGACTTTTTCCTGTTCTTGTTGAGAAAGATGAGATAGTGGGAAGCTGCATTAAGATTTTCCTACTAGTACTTGGGATTTCGTAATGAGCAAATGAAGAGTACAGAGTGTTTCACTATATGATTCAGACAGCAAGGCTGTTGTGTGCTCAGAAATGACAAATACTGATGTTCTTCCAGAAGAGGATTGCATTTTGAAGTCTTTAGAATAGCGGAAATTGGCACATTAATCAATCAATCAATTGCCTTTATTTCAGTTAACAAACCTTAGGCATTATTATCTTTGATTTAAGAGAAATATTTGGACTAGGCTTTGAACTATTTTCCTAACCTTTAAAAAAAACTAGGGAGGGGATGGAGTGATTTTTTTGTGTAGTAGAAATTTTGCATATTTTTTTTCTTATAATAGATATATAAGAGGAGATATATGAGAGGAGACATGATGGCCATGCATAAATATGTGAGAGGAATTCATAGGGAGGAGGGAGCAGGCTTGTTTTCTGCTGCCCTGGAGACCAGGATGCAGAACAATGGCTTCAAACTACAGGAAAGGAGATTCTACTTGAACATTAGGAAGAACTTCTTAATTGTGAGAGCTGTTCAGCAGTGGAACTCTCTGCCACGGAGTGTGGTGAAGGCTCCTTCTTTGGAGGCTTTTAAACAGAGGCTGGATGGGCATCTGTCGATTTAGAATGTGATTTGCCTGCTTTTTGGCAGGGGGTTAGACTGCCACGAGGTCTCTTCCAACTCTGTGATTCTATGATACTCAGAAAGCTTTTCTACTACTACCATAAACAGGAAATAAGATAGTGATGAGCCTGATGTGATAAGGTTACTGAAGATAAGAATACAGTTTGATTGAGAAAGGATTAGGTGAAGCATGAGAGGTCAAAAATGAGGTGATGAGGTGTCAGCTGCAGATTTATTCGGTCTTCCAAAATAAGTTAAAAAATGTAAATAGAAGAATTTTATTGAACAATATGGTACAGATACTACACACTGTTACCAGAACTGAGGGTTGCTATAAGTGTACATTATATAGGTTTAACATTCAACATTTTGTGTGTTACACTTTCATTGCCCCACAGGACCCCTCTGTTACAGTGGTGTACACTTATAGCAACCCTCAGTTCTGATAACAGTGTTTAGTGTTCTTACTGTAACTGGTCAATTAATGTAGACGTTATGTCTTCTAGTCAAAAACCAGTTCATATGGGAAAGTCCTTGGATCCCAGAATGTCATCCTCCAGACTACACTCCCTTTTCTCCCAGGTGATAAGTGGTGCCATTTTTCATTAACTACAACATGCAGCTGTCTTCTCTAATTCCCATTAGTTGGGAGTATAATTCAATAAATACTTTATAATTACACCATAAGGAGAAGGTATTACTTTGTTAAGTTTCAGCATTCAAATGCAACATAATTCTTACTATGGCAGCTCCTTGAATCCTGATAGACGAAGTGCAAAAGGACATGACAAGACAAAAAAATAGGTGAGGAGTCCCTGAATTAAATCCAGAAGCATGCTAAGGCAGTTTATCACTTTGGCCTCGTCAGGCATCCCATGTACCCAGTATGATCCTGTGATTTGGGGGGAGTTCCTATATTTGGATACGAGACTGACAGTTGCTGTGGGCTATATTTTGTAGGAAAAAACTGTCAGAACGATATCTGAAAATCTTTTGCATACGAAAATGCTATGAAATTCATGGGGTCACCATAAGTCGAGATGTGACTTGAAGGCACATAAACACATTAATAAGGGATACAGTGTAGCAGGCTGCAGAAGGAAGACGATTTGACAGAAATCACACTTCTACCCTTATATGAATGGAAGAGTGATCTAGGCTACAAACCAAGAAGTGTCTCAGAAGTCAAGCATTTCCTCCTTTAATGTGAATTCTGTGCTGAAAGCTCGCAAATTGTTTTTTCTGTTCCTTTGTTGTTGAAACAAACACTCTTAATTAACTCCTCGTGTAATGCTTTCACTGCTATAGGTCACTTGGCTTCTGTGAACTTGAATTGTACAGATTTCCTGTCCAACTTTGCAGGTGTTAGAAGAATGGCAATCTCAAATCTACTCTGAATAGAGCTTTTAAAAAAGAGCAACAAATATTTGTAAGATGTATTTGCTATGTAATTAGGAAGATAGAATTATTCCTGGTATAGGAAACAGTTGCTTTACAGTAAATAGGAGCTTCATTCAAGTAGAATAAAGTGTATTTGACAACTTCATCCACATCAGCCCACAATTCCTTATTTGATTTAGAAGGGCACATATGATCAAGGCTTAGTGCCTAACCTTGCAAAATAAATTTCTATTAGTAATGCAACACTACCTTGTTGTCACTCTTACTGTTAATTGTTTGAAATGTAAACCTTCGGCAGCTGCTTTTAGTAGGAAAAAGTGGCATTTATAACTTTAGAAGTATTACATATTATTGGCTCAAAGTTTCTGATCAACTTTTTATTTCCTTTTATTTCTTTTGTTTATTTCTTTTGTTTATTTCCTTTTCTTTTCTAAGGAGCCCCTAGTGGCTCAGTGGGTTAAAGCGCTGAGCTGCTGAGCTTGTTGACCAAAAGGTCGCAGGTTCAATTCCAGGAGCAGCATGAGCTTCCACTATCAGCCCCAGCCTAGCAGTTCAAAAGCATGCAAATGTGAGTAGATCAATAGGTACTGCTCCGGCGGGAAGGTAACGGCACTCCATGCAGTCATGCCAGCCACATGACCTTGGAGGTGTCTACAGGCAATGCCAGCTCTTCAACTTAGAAATGGAGATAAGCACCACACCCCAGAGGCGCAGACACGACTGGACTTAATGTCAGGGGGAAAGCTTTACTTTTACCTTTTATTCCAAACACATTCATCTTGTCATAGGATAGATTGTCTTTGAGGGTGGAATGCTTTAATATTTGGATTGCTTCCATTGTTTCCTAGCATTTTTGCCCTGGAATTGAGCAAAGGCTGGAGTTTACATAGTACAGGTCTGTGTCTCTTTACAGTGTGAACCTTAGTTTGGCAAAATAATAAGTTATACTTTGTAGTTATAATGGTGCACTAAACAGTTTAAGAAAGGAAACTGTTCAGAAATATGAAACATGAAGTTTCAAAGCAGTAGAATACAAGTAAACTAATGTTGTATATGAAACGGTCAGATTTCTAACACGATTTGTTACACCATGCAGTGATAGCAAACTTCAGTACTTTCAGATGTCTTATCTTGACACTTGATCTGGTTGACAGCAAAATATGTTTCTTGAAGCGCTCCCATATACTTTCCCGGATTGCAGTTTTGTACAGCTGGGGGTTCTGTGAATAATGCATCAAGATGATGGTAACAGATTGCATGAGTATTTCCTATGTAGTCAGTACATTGTGTGATTTATTTCTTCATGGAAAACAGCTCCCACTCTACTGCAGCTGGGTGTGAAAGGCTCCAATTTGTTATTGGATGGGAGCAACCTTTGTTTCATTGATACCAGGAGTTTAGACAACACTTCATTGTATAGTATTGCAGCTGGATAGAACTATAGGTCTAAAGGAGATCTCAAGACTTGGGAAAATGGCTTGCGCGAAGAGCCTTATTTTGCTCTATCATCACAGTGTCACCTATTCTATAGTACTTTCTGTGTGGTATGCGTAGAATAGGTGTTTTGACTGTGGAGGGAATAAGGGGGAGAATGATTAGATTGCATAGGTAATGTACTAAGTAAATGAATCATTCCTTCTTGAACTGAAGACATTTATGGGTGACAGCAGCGGGACCAAATTATGACTACATTGTTGTAGGTTTTTTCGGACTATATGGTCATGTTCTAGAGGCATTCTCTCCTGACCTTTCACCTGCATCTATAGCAAGCTTCCTCGGAGGTTGTGAGGTCCTCACAACCTCTGAGGACGCTTACCATAGATGCAGGCGAAATGTCAGGAGAGAATGTCTTTAAAACATGGCCATATAGCCCGAAAAAACCTACAACAATGCAGTGATTCCGGCCATGAAAGCTTCGACAATATGACTACAGCTTGTGAGGTCTCAACCTCTGTGGATGCCTGCCATAGATGCAACTGAACATCAGGAGAGAATGCTTCTGGAACATGGCCATACAGCCCGAAAAACCTACAACCCAGTGATTCCGGCCATGAAAACCTTCGACAATACAAGCAAATCATGATCTTCACATCACTGTGCTATTGTAAAAATATTACTTGTACTATATGAAATAACCCATAAGACAGAATGGATAATATTTGATCCATCAGATACTTTGGATCTCAGCCCCTATCAGCTTAACACAGCATGGCCAACAGAAAGGGACTATGGGAAATAAAGTCCAAAACATCTTGAGAGCCAACGTTTCTTTACCCTTCCTGTAGGACGATAAATTGTGTTTAAACTGATGGTATGGATAGCAAACAAAATCACAGAGCCCCAACTATCTTTTCTAGCTTCAGATACTGAATTAGTGGTTTATGATATAGATATTATTTTTGTCTAAGTTTTATTAAAGGTTTTTTTACATAGTTAAGTATAGAATTGACAATGAATTGAAGGTAAAAAAGAGAAGGAAAGTTATGGGAAGAAGGGACAGGGTCATAGGGAGGTATAGATAGGGGAGATATCATAAATCAATTTTATAAGTATTACATGAAGCTGTATAGAAAAGATCAGATAAATGATATTTCCCTATGCCTAGGGAGACAAAAAATACAAAGACTAACGGATGAACAGCGGGAAGCCCTGAACAAAGACATACAGTAAGTGATGAAGAAATAGATAGAGCAATTTAAAAACTAGACCCAAACAAAGTTCCTCGACCTGATGGTCTGTCAGTGATATACTATAGAAATTTAAAGAAGATTTGAAACTCTATTTAAAGGAGATCATGGACGAAGTTTTACAGGGAAGGAAAATACCAAATGTGTGGAAGACTGCAAATATCATGATTCATAAGGAAAATACAGACCCCAGAAGCGTAAAAAATTATAGGCCTATGTGATATAGATGTTCTTGATTTATTTGAGTAGTTTCAGGTATTATTTTCAGTATTTGTCCTTGAAGAAGTCTTAGGTTTTGGTGGTGTCCACAATTATAGTAATCAATCCTATGTATAGGTCTCACCCAATGGGAAGTGTGTATAAATACATATTGTGGCTCTGTGGGAGTTTCTGGCCATTCTTTAATTTTTTTGTGTGTTTTTCCCTGTCAGGTTGCCTTGAGCTGAACCATGGACTGGCATTTTGTTCTCTTGTTTGCTGCCTTGGCTTCAACATGTATGTGCTTCCCACCGAATCCCATGTCTCTAGAGGAACTGGGCTCAGATATTGGAATCCAAGTTTTCAATCAACTAGTGAAAAGCAGGCCTAAAGATAATGTTGTGGTTTCTCCACATGGGATTGCATCAGTTCTTGGAATGCTCCAGCTAGGAGCTGATGGCAAGACAAAGAAGCAGCTGACTACAGTGATGAGATACAGTGTAAATGGTTAGTTCTTCTAATCTAATATGTTGTTGTTGGGTTTGGGATCTTGAGCAGTCTCTGAAATAAATCTTCTTTTATATCTCTGTTTTCCCATACGCATGCAAAGCGGGCCACAGTAAGAACAGTATCTACTGTACTTGTGAACACTAGCCAATTATCTCAACCCAGTTCTTATTAAATAAGTGGCAGTGAAGCACTATCTCTCATACCAGAAGACATCTTTGGCTACAGTGTTCAGCATTGATGCTGAACACAGTAGCTTTAACAAGAACTGTCATTTTGATTCCAAAGCAAACACAACTGAGCTTCATTGCCAGGGTTTTGGGGAAAACAGAAATTGGCCTTTTGTGTGGAGCTGATGCATGCTTTGAGCCGTTGCTCAATAAAATATCCTTGTAAGTGACAAATTAAACCCACAGTTCTCTTTTTCATTACTGGAGAGTTTTCAGTAGTGTTGTGTTTATTTTTGTTTGTTTGTGTTCTATCAGGCTGTGTTTCTGACATTGGCAGGCATCAGAATGGCCTTTTCCACCTAGAGACGCTTCCTTGATGATTTGCTAGGCCTTGTTGCTCCTCTTAACATCCCTGAGGTTTTGTGCAAGGAGCAGCATCACCTCTGAGTACATCACAGAATCCTGGAACAACAGCACTGTAAACTGAAAGTTTCAAAAAAAAAACATTTTTCCATGCCTGCTGAAATAAAAACATTGATACATGCCTCATCTCTCCTTCAGTTTCGTAAATGATGAGAGCAATTAATTGTCCTTTTGCCTTAATACACTATCGGAATGTTGCAAAAGAGGCTGAAATATTTAAACATTGCAAATATCACAGCCAGTTGTGAAGAATGGTGAGAAGTGCAGTTAAGCAACATCTGAAAGGCTTTGTCCCGACTATACTGTGTTGGGCTTTTAGTTAGGTTTCTGGCTGATGTGCTTAATCTTCACTGGGTTCTGGAATCCTTTAAAACTTATTTGAAGTAGGTTCTGCTGGCACTTGGAAATTGCTTCTGAGGAATAAATCCAATTACTAGTCCTAGCAAGTTTAGACCAATAAATGGTCTTTACAAAGCCATTTATCAGTCTGGCAAGGGCTGCACTTGTTTTCGATGTGCTTCTGAACTCATTTCAAGGTATTTTTTGAATTACAAAGCCCTAAACTGCTTGGCACCTGGATGTCAGAGGATTGCGTCCTCCCATATAGACCTGCCCAAAATTTGGGAAATTTATATTTTTAACCATATTTATACCCCGTCCTCCTTACCCCATAGGGGACTCAGAGCAGCTTACATATAGACAACAAATCCATGCCACACAAACATCCAACAAATAAACATATACATTAGAACTAACCGCTAAAAACATGTCAAATATTAAAAACTATTTAAAATATCGTAATCCAATATCCTAGTCCTAGGCCATTCCAGTTGTCATTGCACTAGTCCATTCACTTACTGCACTGATAAATCACTGACTGAAAGTTTGGTCCCACATCCACATTTTTAGTTTTTTTCTGAATGTCAGGAGGGTGATCTAATTTCACTAGGGATGGAGTTCCACAGCCGAGGGCCACCACTGAGAAAGCCCTATCGCTTGTCCCTACCAACCTCACGGAGGTGGGACCAAGAACAGGGCCTCCCCTGAAGATCTTAACCTCCTAGCTGGCTCCTAGAGGGAGATGCATTCGGACAGGTAAGCTGTGCTGGAACTATTTAGGGCTTTATAGGCTAAAGCCAGCTCTATGAATTGTGCTTGGTAGCAGACTGGCAACTAGTAGAGCTGATATAACAGGGGAGTGGTATGCTCCCTGTATCCTGCTCCGGTGAAAAATCTGTCTGCTGCCTGTTGGACTACTTGAAGCTTCTGAACAGTCTTCAAAGGCAGCCCCACATAGAGTGTATTGCAGAAAGCTCAGTAAAGCCCAGTTGTGTTTCCCATCAATCGGCAGAGCTAGGTTGGTATATACATGTGGCAGGTCATTCTGTGTAGCAACATTTGGCTCCAATGGAAATGGAGGCTGGCTGCATCCTTTTTGAGTTTCTGAGAGGCAGTTAAGATTGGATTGCTTTGCATGGCTTTCAGTTCTTAAACTAAGAGTGGATGTGCCATATTTTAAACCCATTTAAAGCATTGGTTTAAATTGTTGTATTTGTGTATTTAGTATTTAAAGTATTTTTATATGTTTTAAATTATGTTGGGAACCGTGATGAGTTGTGAGGTGATAGAAAAATGTCTTCAGTAAGAAAATAAATTAAAAACCTATTGATTCAGTGGGCCTACTATACTTGGGATTAATAATTGGATTTGGTCCTGAATAAATGTGCATAGAACCAGTGCCTTAGTTGGGATAATACTTAATTCTATCAGATGGATTTGTAGGTCATGAAATACTATGCTATAACAAATACTTTCAAGTCACCCCAAGAATTGTAGCTTTTGCTGCAACAGAACTAGCATGGTGACACCTCTAGACATTAATTTTAATTGTGTTTTTCTAATTTTACTCTAACTTCAATCTTTTCATTTAGGAGTTGGCAAAGTGCTGAAGAAGATCAACAAAGCCATCGTGGCAAAGAGGAACAAAGATCTTGTAACAATTGCAAATGCAGTCTTTGCAAAAAGTGGCTTGAAAATGGAAGTGCCTTTTGTTTCCAGAAACAATGATGTGTTTCAGTGCAGTGTCAAGAGCATTGACTTTGAGGACCAGGACTCGGCCTGTGATACTATTAATCACTGGGTCAGAAATAAAACCAAGGGTATGTGATGAAGAGCAATTAATAATTATCTCATTACCTCTCTTTCCTGATAATCTCTTTTTGTCACTGATAAAATGTAGGTTGTAACTTGCTTGGAGAACAGGTTAATTGGTTTTTATTAGTTCATTCTATAATGCATATAGGACCGGGCTGTCGCGCAACTAGTTAGTAGCCAGCTGCATTAAATCACTACTGAATGAGGAGAGGTCATGAGTTCAAAGCCAGCCCGAGTTGGAGTGAGCTCATGTCCATTAATAGTCTATCTTGTTGTCTACTTATGCCGCTCAACAGTTGCATCTGTCAAGTAGGAAATTTAGGTACCACTTTATGTGGGGAGACTAATTTAACTAATTTATGACCCCATAAAACTTTCCAGCAGGGTGCATAAGAATGAGGAAGTACTCCATCAAGGACTCAGTATTACAAGTGGACGGTGAAGAGGCCGCTCCCCCTGTGGCCGGAATCAAGCATACCCTCATGAAACCGGAAAAGCTGGAATGTTAAATTGTCTCTGTGTGTGTGCTGTATGTCTTAATGGCATTGAATGTTTGCCATGTATATGTGCATTGTAATCCCCCCTGAGTCCCCTGCGGGGTGAGAAGGGCAGAATATTAATACTGCAAATAAATAAATACAGTGGACCCTTGGTATCTGCTGGGGTTTGATCCCAAGTTCTCCCCATTTGCTGCCTTGATACCAAAATCCATAGATGCTCAAGTCTTATTATATACAGTGATTTAGACAAACTGTGCCAAGGCTTGCTTTTGGGATCCCCCCCTATCTATGACTCGTTGCTTCTTGGGATTGTCTTTCTGGTCCACCTTCCCATTGATACTTCAGATTCCCACAAAATCTGAATGTTAAAAATCAAAAAGGATTTGGATTGCTTTGGACCTGGCATATTTGGCAATTGTTAAATTACAGACTGGATTTACCATCCTTTAACTTCTGGCTATTAACGAATGACAGGAGTCCAAAAATATACTTCTACAGCCTAAGACTATCCTCAGAGGTGCTTAAGTTCAGGATGCTGGAATATGACATCTGTAGCACTCTTCCGATTATGGGGTGCCTTGGAACAAATAGTCCTGCCATGACTCTTAAGAGTCTTCTTGCTGCATTTCGAAAGCGCATGGAAATGGAGCCCAGAATATGTGGTATGAGGTCCGAAATCATACCTTTTTTTCATGATATTTGTACAGAAGGAAGAAAGAAGTGTGTTTGTGAATGCACATCAACTCCTCTTCTCCAGATTTTGTATTATCAGTTAACATTCCTGCTAAGGTCTCTCATTGATTTCTAACAACCAAAGTCCAGCACAGTTCCGCTTCATCTCTTAACTGCTCTGGTTTTTGCTTCAACACTTTTATTTCATGTAGCTTGTTGTGAAGGTATATTTTATTCTCCTCCCTTTTGTTTTTTTCCAGGTATGATAGACAGCGTTTTGTCTCCAGACGATATTGACAGTGCTCTGACCAGGCTGATACTGGTCAATGCAATATATTTTAAGGGATTGTGGAAGTCACGCTTTCAGCCAGAAAACACAAAAAAGCGGACGTTTAATGCAGCTGATGGAAAGACTTATCAAGTACCTATGCTAGCCCAGTTATCAGTGTTTCGATGTGGTATGTTTAAGACAGTTTAATTTGAAAATGTGCAGAACTTTCCCCCCTAGGATTTCTTGTTAAATTCAAGCAAAGACATTGAATTACAGATGTATTTTATTGTAGAGTTATGATAACTACTGAGTTGAATAATTCATTGTGCAAAATTCTGTATATCATTATATAATATATCAAGGAATTGGATCTTAAAGCCAAATTTGACTTGAAATCTCCTGCATTTAGACATAAACCACAAGTAGTTGCTTGGAAATCTCCTATACTCGTATCTATAAATATAGATGTTATTATTGCAATAATCTGCCTTCTATCTGTTCAGAATATTTATCAGGATGGCTATTTTGAGTACTCGGGGGACACCTGTGCTGTATAATTAATGCAGTTTGATACCATTTTAACATAATGGCTCAGTACAATGAATTCTGGGAGTTTTAATTTGGTGAGGCACCAGCGCTCTTTGGCAGAGAAGGTTGGAGTCCTGAAACTACAACTCCTATGATACGTACCATAGCACAGGTAGTTAGTTGCATTAAATCTACAGAGTAGATGCACACTTTAGTTTTGAGGGAAAGCATAATGGTTGTGGTAGAAGAAAAAATCATGCGTTGTTGAAGGCTTTCATGGCCAAAATAACTGGGTTGCTTTGAGGTTTCCGGGCTGTATGGCCATGTTCCAGAAGCATTATCTCCTGACGTTTTGCCTACCTCTATGGCAGGCATTTTCTGAGGTTGTGAGGTCTGTTGGAAACTAGGCAAGTGAGGTTTATATATCTGGAATCTCAAACGGGAATTCTAGACCAACAATCCGGGCAAGCTAGTCACTCCCAACAAAGAATTTCCCCAGACAGGAAGCAATCAAGCTTTGAAGCTGCAAGGCTATTCAATGCTAATCAAGGCGATCAGTTGCAGCATTCGCACTTGCCTCAAAGAGACAAAAGTTCTTTCTCTCGCCCTGGACATTCCACAGATGACCACGGTATCCTTCTGGGACGCCTTGTGGGAATGGGCCTTGGAGGTACTGTTTTGCAGTGGCTCCGGTCCTTCCTGGAGGACCATTCCCAGATGGTGTTGTTGGGAGACTCCTGTTCAACCCCTCATCCATTGTCTTGTGGGGTTCCTCAGGGTTCAATACTGTCTCCCATGTTGTTTAACATCTACATGAAGCCACTGGGGGAGGTCATCTGGAGTTTCGTGGTGCAGTGTTATCTGTACGCAGATGACGTCCAACTCTGTCACTCCTTTCCACCTACTACTAAGGAGGCTGTTTTGGTCCTGAACCGGTGCTTGGCTGCTGTGTCGGACTGGATGAAGGCGAACAAATTTGAAATTGAATCCAGACAAGACAGAGGCACTCCTGGTCAGTTTAAAGGCCAACAGGGCATAGGGTTACAGCCTGTGTTGGACGGGGTTACACTCCCCCTAAAGACGCAGGTTCGCAGTCTGGGTGTGATCCTGGACTCCTCGCTGAGCCTGGAACCCCAGGTTTCGGCGATGACCAGGGGAGCATTTGCACAGTTTAAACTTGTGCGCCAGCTGCGCCTGTACCTTGGGAAGTCTGACTTGGCCACAGTAGTCCACGCTCTGGTTACATTCCGTATAGATTACTGCCACGCTCTCTACGTAGGGCTGCCTCTGAAGACTGCTCGGAAGCTTCAAATGGTCCAACAGACAGCAGCCAGGGTGATAACAGGAGCGGCACTCAGGGAGCGTAGAACTCCTCTGTTGTGCAAGCTCAGCTGGCTGCCAGTCTGCTACCGGGCACAATTCAAAGTGCTGGTTTTGGCCTTTAAAGCCCTAAACGGTTCTGGTCCAACTTACCTGTCCGAACGCATCTCTCCCTATGAACCATCAAGATGTTTAAGATCATCCGAAGAGGCCCTGCTTTCGGTCCCGCCTGCTTTGCAGGCACATCTGGCGGGGACGAGAGACAGGGTCTTCTCAGTAATGGCTCCTTGGCTTTGGAATGCCCTTCCTAGTGACATCAGATCGGCCCCCCTCTCTCCTGACATTTCGTGGCTGTTCGAGCAGGCATTCGCAGACAAACTTTAATTATTCGAGACCAACGGATTATGACGATGCAACGGAAACCGATTTTAAGAACGGGGTGCTGAGATTTGTATTTTGTAGTTAATTGTTAATTTGTATGGTTTTATATGACTGTTTTTATCATATTATGATGTGTTTTATATGTGGGCACTTGCTGCTGCTTGTTCACCGCCTCGAGTCGCCTTCAGGCTGAGAGTGGCAGTATAGAAGCATGGTAAATAAATAAATATATATATAAACCCCACTTGCCATGTTTCCAACAAACCTCACTACCTCTAAGAATGCCTGCCATAGTTGTTGGTGAAATGTCAAGAGAGAATGCTTCTGGAAAATTCACAGCAACCCAGAAATAATCACGATAGTGCAAAAAAAGACTTTGCAGCACATGCTAACTTGGGATGCCCCAAAACTATTTTGAGCACACTTTAGATTTTTAAAATGTATTTTGAAAAAATGTTGGCCAGAATCTCTCAGGTGTCATGAGGAAATTTTACCAGACTTTTGCTCTCCCATCTCCATTTTAGCCCAGGAGAGGTGTCTTTAAAAACACAAAATGATCTGAAAATTTCCTTTTGATCTTTTACTGTTCAAAAAGATACATCCTGAATCTAAAATTAGGAGTCACAGTGATTTGGTAACGTTGTTCCCCACAGACATCCCAGGAAGCAGAGTAATGGATTTGAACTCATTTTAGCATTTTCAAAGGAGAACCACTAATGCATTCCATCATGAACCCATTCAAGGTGGACTATACACCTCTTGAAATTGCTCAACTCTTTACTACGGGATCCACTAGCTAGAGATGCCAGGAATCAAACCTGAGGGATGCTTTATGCAACACATGTATTCTACAACCAGATTGCCCTCCCTCTGGGAGAATATAATGGCTCTCACCTGTTGCAACTAAACATCAATCACAAGTACCAGGAAATATTCATGAAATTGAGAGTGATGAGAGGGTCCCAACTGTAGAATAGTCAGTACATGCTAATACTTATTAACAGTAGATTTTGTTGGGAGCCCTCGGTTGTGCAGTGGGTTAAATCCTTGTGCTGGCAGGACTGCTGACCGAAAGGTTGGTGGTTTGAATCCGGGAGCGGGGCAAGCTCCTGTCTGTCAGCTCCAGCTTCTCATGCAGGGACATGAGAGAAGCCTCCCACAGAATAACACATCTGGGCATCCCCTGGACCAGGGGTGCTCATTAGGTAGCTCGGGAGCTACTAATAGATCTTCGGGCCTCTTCCAGGTGATCTTCGGGCCTCACCAGCCAGATGGGGCGCTTCTGCCATGCGCGCACGCGCGCTCCTGCTGCTGGCTTTTGCTCTTGTGGTGCTTCTTTCCCTTGGGGGGCATTGCAGGAAGAAGGAAGCATGAGGTGGGGCCTCTGGAGGGAGCGCCCTGCCTCTCTCTAGTCCAGAAGCAGCTGTGCAGCCTCTGTTGCCGGTGAGACAGGCAGGGCGGAGCGCTCCCTCTGGATGCCCCACCTCGTGCTTTCTCCTTTCTGCAATGCCCCGCAGCGGAAGAAGCGCTGCGCGGGCGGAAAACAGCAGCAGGAGTACGCGCAGCAGCAAGAGCGCGGCGGGGGGAGGCGCGGGCGGCGGAGCACGGCGGCGGGGGGCAGGTAGATCTTTTGGACTTGGTTGCTTTAAGAGTAGCTCGCATGCTGAAAAAGTGTGAGCACCCCTGCCCCTGGACAGTTGTCCTCTCACACCAGAAGTGACTTGCAGTTTCTCAACTTGCTTCTGAGATGGAAAAAAAAGTAGATTTTGTTTGCTAGGTGTATGTTAGCCTTTAGGGCAAAAAGAGAAGGGAAAAATGTTTTAGCAGTCTTAACAGCTGCACACCTGGATAAAATAGTAAGTCACTATTTATGTGATTTAAGTGTTTCCTTCCTCCACTAAAGTGGTTGTTCTCATAGTCATGGATTTATGAATTAGTATCTTATTCTATCTTCTCATTCCTAGTTTCTGAAAAAGGCTGAGTAAAGAAACTGGTGAAATCTGTTTACAATCCTATACCGGTTTTATGTGTCCAGAACTCATTTTTGAACAAGTCTACTTTTTCATCAGATTCAAAATTCCCATCTCTTCCAATTTGCCATCAGTACAATAACAAGTGAACTTTAGAATACTTAGTAAAGCCTAGCACTAGTAAAAAGTTGCATTACCAATTAAATGTTAGAATTTGCCCCATTTGGTAGATTCTGTGACGTCTTGACTGTCTAATCTTACAACCTGTGTTGCAATATAACTTTATTTTTTCATTTTCTTGAATAATAGAAGGGTGGTTGTTTCCTTTGTCCAGCTAGTATAAGAAAGTATTGTCTTAACTACTACTTTGCTACATAGTGGATGCAGTTGTTAATGAAATTAAAGTAACAGCATCTATGAAAGGCTATACTCCCTGAAAAGCATTTTGCACAGAATAATTTGCAAATAGTTCTTGAGGAGCCCCTGGTGTTGCAGCAGGTTTAACTGCTGGGCTGCTGAATTTGCTGACCGAAAGATCGGCAGTTTGAATATGGGGAGCAGAGTGAGCCCCCACTGTGAGCCCCAGCTTCAGCCAACCTAGCAGTTTGAAAACATGAAAATGTGAGTAGATCAATAGGTACCACTTCAGTGGGAAGGTAACTGGGCTCCATGCAGTCGTGCCGGCCACATGACCTTGGAGGCATCTGCGGACAACACCGGCTCTTCGGCTTAGAAATGGAGATGAGCACCAACCTCCAGAGTCGGACACAACTAGACTTAATGTCAAGGGGAAAGCTTTACCTTTCAGTTCTTGGGGAGATGCTATGCAGTCATTAGTGGAACATTTTCCCTAGCCAGTACAAATGAAAAGACAACGAAAACAATCCATTGAAGATGAAATGATTGGTTTATCGTAGGAAGAAACCATTTGAAAGTGAACCTAAAATGTTAGAAGTGAAAGTGTACTCAAAGCTCACAGGAGAAATAAATCACCAGGAACAGATGGCATACCAGTAGAGCTGCTTTCAAGTCACAAAGATAGTAACTTCCCTAATTCTAACTAAAATACATTGACAGATATGGAAAACAAAGCCTATTGATTCAACAAAAAAAACACCCATATATATTGCAATCCCCAAGTAAGGAGACACAAGAGATTGTGATAATTATAAGACCATTGTATTAATCTCTCATGCAAGTGAAGTGATGCTCAGAATTCTACAACTAAACAGTTATATTTTGACCATATCATGAGAAGAAATGGGTCACTAGAAATTACAATAATGTTTGGTGAGATGGAAACCATTAGGAAGACAAAGACTGCATTACAATAAATTCAGTCCAATCAAGGAAGCCATGCCCCTGAGTCTGCAAGACTTGAATAGGACTGTTGAGGATAAGTATAAGTTAGAGAGCTGTTATTCATAGGGTTGCCATGTCAAAGTCACCTTCATGGCAGGTGACAACATTACACATTTCCTTAGCTAAGCTTACTTGTCTTCTCATGCAACGTCTTCAAAAGAATCTAAATTAGCTTGAGTATTTTAAACCATTTAAAATACAAAGTCAAGAGTAGGTGTCCTTTGTGAATCCTTTGCTGATCTGATAATGGCCATGTATTACATGTTCAATGGCATAATCCCCAGGCCAGTTACAAGCTCCTTACAGTATTAACACTAATTCCACTCTAGACAAAGGAGTACAATAGTCCCTCTCTGGGACCCGTTTCTCGTATACTACTACAAAAAAGGGACGTATTCTGCTTTGATCTTTACATTTACACAGCTGGTTTCCAAAGAATCAGCAGAAGAATTGATTAAGAATTTTTCTTATCTATGAAAGGAACTTCCTTTTTCCAAATCTACAGTAAGACACACAGAGAGCTTTGTACCTCTCATATTGCCTCCTGTCACATTGCCAGCAAGGCAGTTCACTTTATTTATATTCGTATGTCCCTGCTGCTCAAAGTCCCAGGAGGGCTTCCAGGAAAGGAGGAAAGAAGCAGTGTAAACAATGGACACATCCTCTGCATATGTGGTGCATACCAAAAGTCAGTACCACTGGTATTTAAGAATGACACCATTGATATGACACATACCAGATTTGGGAACATTTTGGTTTCGTAAGTTAAGATTGTCTAACATTACGTAAGATAATAAGGGAAATCCCCCATGCCTTTTTCCATGTGCAGTTGTTTCCTTTTCGTTCTTACCTGGTTTCATAGGTGTTAGGAAGCATATGAGAGACAGCAGGAATTATTGTTTCTTTCCAATGAAGTCAACTGCCTTCCGGTGGGTAGCATGGCTCAGAGATGAAGCCTATACATCATCATTAGCAGCACCAGCAGGAGCAAAATACTTGGCTGGAACCTATAAGTATTCTCTTTGATATCAGTACAAACGTGGCTTTGTGTTCCATCTTGGGAAAAGCCAGAAATCCCTATGGCTATGAGATCAGAGAGGAAGGGAAGGCAGTAGCAAGGGACGAGTCAGCTGCTCCATATAAATAAGCTACAAATAAGTGGAGAACTGAGAGGAAGTTACAATTTACTAGAGAAAAGGAGTGCAATAGGGAAAAGGTTATTTGTGTCTGCCCTTCCCGTTTGCCTTCGACTTCCTTGTGAATCTCTAATTCTCTTGGGGGATGGGATGATAATACTAAGCTGTGGTGTTGTATGAACTGGGAACTGGGCAGTAGCAAAATTCCCACCCTCAATCATGATATCTAATCTGCTTATTATGGAGCCATTAGCAATTTTTTCCATCTTCTCTCTGCTATTTTTAGGCACAACAAGTACTCCTAATGACTTATGGTATAATATCATTGAGTTGCCATACCATGGTGAGACTATCAGTATGCTGATCGCCCTGCCCACAGAAAGTACAACTCCTCTGTCTGCCATTATTCCTCACATTAGCACGAAAACTATACAGAGTTGGATGACAACTATGGTACAAAAGAGAGTACAGGTCATTTTACCCAAGTATGTACTTTTTCTCTTATTTCATCTGATATAAGAAAAATTGACTATTGAAAGAAAACATCCTGTCAGTTACAGACTGCTTTCAGTCCTGAGTCAATGCCTTTTGTTGTTCTCACCAGGTTTACAGTGGAAGCAGAAACAGATCTAAAAGAACCTCTACAAGAGCTTGGGATTCGAGATATGTTTGAACAATCAAAAGCAAACTTTTTAAAAATAACAAGTGAGTTATCTACTTATTTTCTTATATGTGAGGTGGAGAACTACACTATTTTGAGGAATGGTTTGACTTTCTGCCAAAGTTATGCAGTCTCTCGGTCTCAAAAATGCTTTGGATACTGATACAGACCAACATGGTTCTGCTTTTGAATTGTGATAAAAGTTGGCTAAGGTAATTTATTGGAGATATATTATTTTCATGGATTGGACTACACACCTCATTAAAGACATAGCTGCACAACCAAATGGGCATTGAGCATTGATGAGCAATGTACAATCATGCACAGCCATACTGCCAATGCATAGTGTGCAGTGATGCACTGTGTGCCACATGTCATGCACAAGCATGACACTACAAGCATAATACCACTTTCACATTCAACAGAATAGTGATGTAGTGTACAACCACACATGTAGGGCAACTTACATATGCTTAAGATAATAATAATAGCTTTATTTTTGTACCCCGCCTCCATCTCCCCAGAGAGACTCAGGGCAGCTTACATGGGGATGAGCCCAATCAACGTAGTTAAAATATAACACACTAAAATACATAAACAACAGCATAAAACAGAATAAAACAACAACATTATAACCGAATATAAGAGCATCAATTGAACCAACAAACAATGAACCTGAAATAATAATCGGTTTCTGCGCACGAGTGGGCTGACTGGTGCAAATCAAATTGATTACAAAGCGGTGGCAGCCATTATCTTAGGCAATGTTTTCAGCATGTGTGATTTTTTCAAAAAAAACCCCTGATTTTACATTTAATTGCTTTGCCTTTTCTGCAATTAAAATAATGATCACTTTTCCGAGGAATGTCATATGAGTGTGTGCATAATATAGGTAATGTAGACAAGTCTATTATGTTTGACCTCAACAGGAACAGCAAGCATTCATGTATCTCGGATATTACAAAAAGCAAAAATTGAAGTGAGTGAAGATGGAACCAAAGCGTCTGCAGCAACAAGTATGTGTTCTGTGTTTGATCCAAACTACAAGTGACATCTGAAGTATCAAGTGTTTTACATAGCATTTCTTTATAATTTTTTAAAAAGTATCAGAAACATCATTGTCAATTTAGAATCATTCCTCAGACTTCAAAAAGTATTCCTGCATTTTCCCCCAAAGCCTAATAAATATACTTAGAAATAGGGCAAAAAGTGAGTCTGAAGCATTGGTGGTTGGACACAGATGCTCAAGATCTGTTGAACTGCAGTATGTCCTTAGTCAAACTATAAATGAATAAATATGTATGTAAATATGTAAGAGAGTGAATGTGTAAAATCCTCAGTTTTGAAGATGTTGGTTTATAACTATAGATAAACTAATCCTTCTGTTGTTTTTTGTTTTGTTTTTCCAAGCTGCAATTTTAATAGCCAGGTCATCACCACCTTGGTTTGTAGTAGACAGGGCATTTGTTTTCTTCATACGACACAATCCAACAGGTAAGCACTTACATGTTACTTAGTTTTATGTTGACTTCATTCTGTTTATAATGCCAGAATGCATACAGCACTCCTAGGGAGACATAAACTTGAAGTTGAAAACACACATTTTAAATCTGCTTTCATCTTTTACAAAATGAGGCTCTAAAATTCCTTGCTTCTATATTATGCATAAGTAATTTCTTCTCTTCGAGGCAAGAGGAAACGGGAGCTTATAGGATTTCAGCGTTCAGGGAACGTTGCCAGGGACTAATAGTCCCTCTGTTTCATTGGCACATTTATCTCATCTACATATATGATGCAATCTGGAGGTAGAAGTGCCAGCTCTGAAGAAGGAGAAGACTTCTGGCATGAGTTTGCAGACATGGGCAGCTTAGGGACATTAAAGGCGCATTATGTGATTCTGAAGAGGAGCATTGGCTAGTTGTCAAAACACACATCTCTTCTCTTTGCTCCACTTTTTAGCTCTTTTTCCTCTAATTGATATTCTAGCCTTGGTGTAAGCTAACTGCTTAGGGAAAACACCTTTTTTCTTCAGAAAATGACTCGGAATGAGACTGAAATATTAGAACATCCTAACTAAATTCATATACAGCGTTTTAATCATCTCCCCCCACCTCCCCCCGACACATCAAAGAGAGGTTGAAAACAACATCTGCTTGGAAAGAATGAATAATTTAAAGATGGTATGGCCATAAACATATTTGTACAGAAAGGGTCGAGTGGATTTCAGTAGAATCACTTAATGATGTTTTAGTGAAAAATTGGTAAATGCTCCTTAGTAACACCGACAATTCAAATTGAAAAAAGCACACTTTGTACATTAGATGCACAAACACACACGCATAGGGAGAAGGTATAGGATGTACTTTCAAATACCTCATGGTTACTAAAATAACTTACCATTTCCTAACCAGTGGATTAAAGTCTTAATTGTGAATTAAAATATGAACCAAGGAAACAAATCGCTTTTGGAGAACAGAGTGCTAGGTTTGATTTATTTTATCCATTATAATCACATAGGATCCATAGAGAATCCAACCAGAGTTGGAAATAAAGAGACAACTTTTAATTTTATTTTTATTTTGGTTTAGTTTGTTATATGCCCTTCTGTTACTATTGTACTATTACTATTGTAATAGTATTACTAATGTTGGTGGTTTGGTTTAATGAGGCACTGCCTTCAAAGTGAGTCTTTTTATTTGAAGAGTGATTACAGATAGATAACCTGATTAAAAACTGTTATTTGAGCTTTATCATTAAAATAATCTGTTTTATCACTTACATAACATTGGCCAACACACATTTTTGTGCTTCAGATGTTGGACTTGCTTCTGTGTATATTTAACCTGCCGATTCCAAAAATGGCCCCAGTTTTCCGTTATCAGCTCTGGTTTTTGAGATACAGAACCTATGCCATATAGCAATTCACATCTGCTCACCCATAGAAAATTATGTTAACCATAGCTAAGAAACTAGAAGTGATGCAATCTATCAAATACAATTTTCTGAATCGTCACTTCAAATAACCTCAGGAACAGGCCTAAAAACCAAGACACTAAGAATTTATTTTTGTTGGACTGTGTAATCATTCTGTTTTGAAACTTTTTTTGCTACAGAACTGGATATTTATGAATTAATAAATGTCTGCATCAACATTTTCTTCCTCAGGTGCAGTTTTGTTTATGGGACAAGTCAACAAACCTTGAACTTCAGAAGAACATTGCCTTCTGAAACAAATTTGAAAATTGATGCCCGTGTTCTGTTAAATATTTTTGTACACTATTCTTTGGCTACAAACTAGCTTCTGAGTGTGGTTGGTGAACTAGGTTTTCAAAAGGAGTCTTAAGTAGCTCTCTGTGGAAAAGTTGAATGCCTTTTTCAAAACAATATAAAGATTCTTAAAACTACTGATAAGTTCATTGTACTAACAAACTCTGAATTTTTTGGGTTTAAGTAGTTTGTATTGTGATTTGATAAGTCTTTAGCCAGAGTTGGAACTAAAGGGACAACTTCGATTTGTTTTTATTTTTTCGTTCCATTTTGTACATGTTCTTCTACCTCTACTGTTGTCAGTGGAGTAGTTTAATGAGGCATTGTCATTAAAAACAAATTTAAAGCTTTAGCCATGTTTATTTTATATTGTGCATGCATTGCTGAGACTTAAACAACTAATGTCCCGGTTAACTCCTTTTCGTTGATGTAATGTAAACTTTCATTGCTAGTATACACTTTCTATGGATTTAAATTTTATATTTTTTGTACAAAGGGGGAAAAAAATAAATGCATTATGAACCGTTAAAAAACAGTATAGTGTCGAAGTGATGTCGGTGGGAGATTATTAGTTGTATTTCAAGGAGTTGAATGGTGTTTTCAATTGCCAAGTGGAAAATTTGGTTGAATATTGCTGTGTTCTCGTATGTGTTTCGCACTTTCTTCAAAGAATGACCAGCAATTTAGAATATCTCTGTTCAATTACTTTTCTGAAGTGTTCCAGGAGATTGTGTCCAGCTAACTTAAAATATTACTACTAGAGTCATGTGTTTTCTTTGCAAGATTAAAAAAATCATTACCTGCAATTTCCTTCATAAAGACCCCAGCTATGAGCACTTATAACATTAATATCAATGTTTTAGTTTTTTGTTGCTGACATTTTTGGATAAATATATTTTTGAGTAAATAGAAAACCACTGAGATTGACAAATCCTTGGTTTTGTTGATTTTTGTGTGGCTCTAACTAAACTAAATCCCCTTTCATTCTGCTAAATAAATCTCCCTTAGTTGAGACCCAACAATTTCAGTCTATCCATTGAGGTATGATCTTCATGAATGCTAACTTGATACTGTAAAATGCAAGTTGCTTCTAGTATTAAATTAGTGATGATGAGGCATATTGTCTCCTGTGGCAAGAATGCATTCTCAAGAAATATAGTGAGCTTTCCCTGTTAGGTTTTTAAAACTACATTTAATACAACAAAGGTTTTTTTCATCACGGATTGTACCTATTAAACTTGCTTTGGAATGTTCCAGCTTGTACTTTGGATGGTTTTTTGTAATTTGTAGCCCTTCTATTTCCCCCAGTATTCAGTCAAAGCAGATTAAGCCAAACATTTTACAGATTTTATATAACTTATGATAATTACTTACAGAGAACTTCAAAATTAGTTGCATTTAGCTAAGAGGTGCATCTTGGCAATTGCTTTATTACTGCGTGGTAGGAATGGAGACTTGGGAAGTAGGTCATCCTATTTTGGTTGACTATAAAGGACTTTTAGAATAGGATAGACTCTGGTGGCTGAACAGTGAAACCATTTTACTATTTTACTAGATCAGGCATGAGCAAACTCTGGCCCTCCAGGTGTTTTGGACTTCAACTCCCACAATTCCTAACATCCAGTATTTACTTAGGCTGTTAGTAGCCCGAGGATGATAGTCCTCCAAGTGTAGTGTTTTGATGGTCTGTAAGAGCCCTATTCTTGATCTGCATGTTCTCCCACTGTGGGGACATTGGTTTCCAGGTGGAAGACAGTCCCGGTCAGGGTTGGCTTGACGTGCCTTCCTCTTGGCACATTTGCCCTCCATTCACGCCTCTTTGAATTCTGCAGCACTGCTGGTCACAGCTGACTTCCAGTTAGAGCCCACAAGGGCCAGGGCTTCCCAGATCTCTGCGTCTATGCCAGTTTTTAAGGTTGGCTTTAAACCCTTCTTTAAAACTCTTTTACTGTCCACCAACATTACATTTCCTGTTCTTTAGTTGAGAGTATAGTAACAGCTTTTGGAGATGGTGATCAGGCATTCGGACAACATGGCCAGTCCAGTAGAGTTGATGGCATAGGAGCATCACTTCAATGCTGGTGGTATTTGCTTCTTCAAGCACGCAGACCTTTGTCTGCCTGTCTTCCTGGGAGATTTGCAGGATTTTTCAGAGGCAACGTTGATGGAATCGTTCCAGTAGTTGAATGTGATGTCTGTAGATGGTCCACGTTTCACAGCTGTATAGTAGGGTTGGAAGGACAACAGCTAGTAGGCTGTTAGGAATTATGGGAGCTGAAGTCCAAAACGCCCAGAGGGCTGAAGTTTGCCCATGTCTGCACTGGAGTATTTGTTTTCCTTTATCTAAAAAGGCAGGAATAAACTATTTTGTTGTTGTAACATGTTCTAAAGCCTAACGTTGGATTCTTGGATCGTTCTGCAAGCTGATGACGTCAAAAGTCTTTGCTTAAACCAGGATTAAGGCAGCTACTCTATCCTAAATGTGTGGACTACAGTTTCCCAAATCAGCAGATTCTGTGAGAACAAGATTATTGGAAGTGGTGTTGAGAACTTGTGGAGAACATAAATAATAAATAATCAGCTTTATTTATATCCTGCCCCATCTCCCCAAAAGGACTCGGGACAGCTTACAACAGTTGCCTATTCCTAGGGAACTATTGTGTAATAAACCATAGTTAATGGGACTAAGTCAGAGGCTGAAAACCAGTGGGATTCTGGCTTGATTTTTAAACAATATTTTAAACATCATTCTTAGAGGTCAGATTTCCCAAAAGTCATGTAAAAGCAGAAATGAAAGTTTTGGATCTCCTTGTAGTAGGGGTCAAATAATAGAAAAGAACATGCAATCTCATTCATGCAGTGGGACACACATACATGGAATGACTTGTAAAACATCACCCAGTGAATTCATGCAAGAGTATTAAAGCCTAATTTCTGAATACATGTGCAATAACATTAGGTTCATTGCATTAGGCTGCCATCAAACTTTCATGTTTGTCTTTCCTTAGACTACTTGCATTCTTGTTCAATAACTCATCCTGAAGCCATGTTTTTTTCTGTATTCGAAAAAGAGATTGTGACAAGCAAGGCACGGGGGAAGATTTGTACTAGTCAATGCAGAGATTGTAAACACTGGTCATTCGAAGTGACTCCTCCCCCTTTCCCGCTTATCTTGGTATCTGGGTTGTTGCTGGATCTGTGTGATTAATGCAGCTTCCTATGGTTTCTGAGCATCAGGTTCATTGAACTGCAGTCTAATGTCCTGAAATCATTTGTGTATGTATTGGGAATTATGGAAGTCAGCTTTGATGTCTCCTAGATAATATTTAAACATGTAAAAAAATTGTAATGTGTTTTACTGAAAACAAATTTCTTCAAATGAGAAATCGGAATATTTTAACTTGCTTTCTGAGATTTAATTTCAGAGTTTTTAAAAATGGTTACAGCACCATCGTGTGGACAGATTGCCAATATACTATTGAATAAAACCATTATTTCTGTTTACACTGTTTTGTCCTTTCTTTGTCTCACTTAATTTACTCTGCCTCACTGAAAAGTGGTATCAGAAAGAGGGCTTGGGAATATCCCTAAAGATTCCTAAAGCGGCCAACAGTTTATTAATAATAATAATATACTTTATTTATATTCTTTACTTTTGGAAATCTGGGCTTATCGTAATTAATTTCAAGGTCTAAGATATATTACCTTGTATTTTATTTTTGTTTACATTTTATTTGATGTTATTTGTTGTATGTATTCTGTTTTGCTTTGTTGTAATTTTGGGGCTTGGCCTCATGTTAGCCACCCCGAGTCCCCTTGGGGATATGGTGGCAGGGTATAAATAAAGTTGTTGTTATTATTATTTGAAACACTAGAAGATTAGTACACAGCAGACACACTGCTGGCTGTTGTATTGGCTCACATGTTGGACACTTCCCAAGTTTCTAGGACTGTGTGATGTATTGTCGAATAATGCGTGCAGATCCCAGTAAGGTGGCCTTCTGCAGCTGGTAATTTTGTCGGCACCAATTGTGTTTAAGTGCAGGCCAAGGTTTTTAGGCACTGCACCCAGTGTGCCGATCACCACTGGGACCACCTTTACTGGCTTGTGCAAGAGTCTTTGCAGTTCGATCTTTAAATCCTCATACCGTGCCAGCTTTTCCAGTTCTTTCTCTGCAATCCTGCTGTCACCAGAGATTTGCGACATCGACAATCCATACTTCATTTTTTAACACGATTGTGAGGTCAGGAGTATTATGCTCCAAAACTCTCATCTGTCTGAATCCGGAAGTCCCAGAGGAGTTTGGCGTGTTCATTCTCTCTAACCTTTTCTGGCGTGTGATCCCACCAGTTCTTTGTCGCAAAGCAGATGGTATTTGTGGCACAGGTTCTAATGAATCATCTGAGCAACTGTGTTATGCCTCTGCTTGTATTATTATTAAATATCAAGCCTCAATCCAAATTGTTATTAAAAGAGAAACAACTAAGGTCACATGTTCCAACACTTAGGGAAAATATTAGTGAATGATATACACGCAGCTACTGTTGCTTTTATATATGTTTTTTTTAGTCTGGAAAACAATGAGTAGGAAAACGTTTGTATTGCATTGGTGTGGAAATTATTCCCAGGAGCCCAGTAAGATAACAGAGCCATGTCTGTGTTCATGAGAGATTAAAAACTTGAAAGCTTAGTGTGTGCATGTATGTGTGTATACACAGTATTACACATTTTATTTGCTGCTTTATATGCTGCTTTATTTAGACTTCACCTGGAGCATTGGATCCAGTTCCAAGCACCACAGTCTAAGAATACATTTATTGGAAAACTTGGTGCCAAATTTCTAATAGGAAACATGGAAAGAGCTCAGCAAGGAGAGAAAAAAACTAAGGCTATGCCTATCTTCAGTATCTGAAGACCTGTCAAATCGAAGGAACAATTTGTTTTCTGTTGCTGTAAAGCAGTGGTTCCCAACATTTTTTTTGACCAGGGGCCACTTGATCAGGGACACTCTCCAACATTATTACCAAAAGAGTTATGAATCAGTTTTTGGTCAATTTTAGATTCAGTTTGGTTATTTGGGGTGCTGATTCAGAAAATGGCATTGGATAGACCACATCAGCTCTAGTTTCTGATACAGAACATATGCCATCTACTCGCCCACAGAAAACCATATTTAATAAGCCTCAGCACTATAAGAAGATTTTGCAAGACCGGTCGCTCTTGTTGCAACTGTGTAGTAATAGTGAGGCCACAGACCACAGGTTGGGAACCAGTGCTGAAAAGGAACACTCAACCCAATGGATGCCATAGTAATGAAAAGGAGGGCTTATTAAATAGTTGAAAAATATTTTTAACTGAGTTAGTTGGCAGTAAAACTGACTTGGGCCCCATCAGTGTTGAGACTACACTGGTCGCCACAATGCAGTTGAGTCTATATTGACCTACATTATATGAGTCTATGGCTATGCTGTCCATATAATGCAGTTTCAACTTCTGCATTATGCATATGGCAGTTTAGACAGGACTTTGGCTTCCTAAAGGGAGTGATATGTATCTGGATCAGAGGTATGCATATTATCAACTGCTGGTACTTTTTATTATTTGTACGATAAACAGTACGTTTGTTGCTCCAAGGACTTCCAATGCAACACATAATGAATTTTTTTTTAAGCAGACGGAAACTAGTTTTGAAAACCAGAGGCAATATGGAATCATAATAAGTGTGGCTTTCCATCAGAATGCAGGAAGAGTGGAATTAGATTGATATTCCAAGGGAGGAAATCTGCAAACATGTTACAAAGAAAACCCCATCTTTTATATTGGCCATCTTAGGCTCGTTGGGTGATTGGCTGTTTAGGAGATTATTTCATAGAATAATAGAGTTGGAAGAGACTACATGGGCCATCTAGTTCAACCCCCTGCCATACAGGAAAAGCACAAAGTACCCCTGACTAATGGCCTCATCTTCACTGCCAGATAATGCAGTTTCAAACTGCATTATATGATCAGTGTAGACATTCGTATAATGCAGTTGCATGCAGTTAAACTGTCAGATAATGCAGTTTCAAACTATCATCTGGCAGTGTAGATTTAGCCTTGGTTGAAGAGCTCTCATTCTGAGCAGGATAATATGGAAGGAAGTATTTTACCAGAGCTTTGTAGGTTTAAAATATCACGCTTCACTGAAGGAATATAATAAAAGGTTACAACTGAAGTTTCTTTTACAGTGTCAAGCAATAGTGTATTTACTTTAGTGAATTTTACCCTGCTTCAGTTGGCTGTATTGGGCTGCATCAAAAGGCATACAGTGTCTAGATCGAGGGAAGTCATGGTGTCTTTGTACGAGGGTTATCAGGAAAGTAAGGTTACAAGGCACGTAGCTCTTACGAGGAATTTTCTCTGGGGAAGTTGGTATAGTGGGAAGGCAGTGGAAGTGAACGAGCAGTACCAGTCATCAGTAGCTTATCAACTGACCTTGTGATGAAGGTTAGAGAAGGAGCATCCTCATTCCATTTCCCTCCAAATGCAAAGTTAGTGCTGTAATACGCTACCTAAATGCTAAGAGCATGAATGTCGCTGCAATTCACTGCAAAATCGTTTCAGTTTATGGTGAATATGTAATGTCAAGACAGCTCATGACAAAATGGGTACAAAATATATTGTGAGACTATGAAGAAACATCACAGAGATATCCAAAACAAATGCTGGGATGCTGATGGCGGGAGTCTGTCTCCTTCATAACAATGTGGATCCGCACACCACTCGTGCAACACAAGAGTTGTTGACTTCATTTGGTTGGGATGTTTAAAGCCACACCTTTCACACCCCGATCTCGCACCCAGTAACTCTAATTTATTCACTAAATTGAAGGAATACCTTGGTGGAAAACATTTTTCCGACGAGGTGAAAATCGAAGTGACAAAAAAGGCAGAGGGAAACTATGACACAGGCATCAAAAACTCATCCCACGGATGACAAAATTTATTGAACTGAATGGTGATTATGCAGAAAAATAATGGAATAACTATGCTACAATCCATGTAAATATATATATATATATATATATATATATAATTTGTATTTTTAAAAAATATTGTAACCTTGCTCATATTCTGCTTTGGTTAGACCTCATAACCCTCATATTCTGTTTTGGTTAGACCTCACTTGGAATAACACTGTGTCCAATTCTGGGAACTATAGTTCAAAGAAGATATCGACAAACTGGAAAGTGGGTGTCCAGTGGAGGGCGACTAAAATAATCTAATGTCTAGAGACCATGCCCTCTGAGGGGCATCTTAAAGCACTGGGCATGTTGACCCTGCAGAAGAGAAGGTTAAAAGGAGACATAAGAGCCATGTGAAGGGGTGTCATAAGGAAGAGGGAGCAGACTTGCTTTTTGCTAGGAGCAATGGGTTCAAATTACAGGAAAGGAGATTCCACATGAACATTAGGAAGAACTTGCTGACCATAAGAGCTGTTCAACAGTGAAACTCTCTGCCCCGGAATGTGGTGGAAGCTCTACCCTTGGAGGCTTTTAAACACAGGCTAGATGGCCATCTGTCAGGGATACTTTATTGTGCTTTTCCTGCATGGCAGGGGGTTTATTCATTTATTTATTTATTACCATATTTATATACCACCCCTCTCAGCCCAAAGGCAACTTGAGGCAGTTTACAAATGGCAATCAATGCCTCCAACACATAAAACATAATTTAAAAAATTAACACATAATATAAACCATATGTTGTTTTTAAACTGTTGTACATTGTTCACCCTAGGGTTTTAACTGTTGTAAGTCGCCCGGAGCACCGCCGGTGGAGGGCGACTCACAAATATTAAAGTATTATTATTATTATTATTATTATTATTATAAAACAATAAAACCATAAAACAGAAGTCCTCAGTGTCTCATTACTAAAATCATTTCCCCGTTGCATCCAATCGTTCCGTAGATCTAAATTAGTCTGTTACACTGTATCTGCAAATGCTTGCTCAAAGAGCCAGGTTTTAAGTCTTTTTCGAAATATTAGGCGGGAGGGGGCCAATCTGATAACCCTAGGAAGGGTGTTCCATAACCGAGGGGCCACTGCTGAGAAAGCCCTACCTCTCGTTCCCGCCAATCGCATCTGCGAGGGAGGTGGGACCGAGAGCAGGGCTTCCCCAAATGATCTTAAACTCCTAGCTGGCTCATAAGGAGAGATACGGGTTATATGATTCTATGAAATACTATCCTAATCTTTCCCAAAGAGCCTAGGCTGGCCAATATAAAAGGTGGGGCTTTCTTTGTAGCATGTTGGTTACAGAGGTTCTCCCCTTGGAAAATCAGGCTGCTTCCACCCTTATTGCATTCCGATGGGAAGGTTTTTCTCCCCTGAAGAGTACACCAAAGAGTATTCATCCCCTCCCCACCTGAAGAATACATTAAAAAGCACAACTCTGATGAATATTCAGAGGCTTTAGGGTTTGTTTGGGTTTTTTTTTTTAACATCCTTTCATCACCCACCCTCAGCAATCCATAACTGTATTTAAGAAACTGAGTTGCTGTGAGTTTTTAGGGCTGTATGGCCAGGTTCTGGAAGCATTTTCTCCTGACGTTTCACCCACATCTATGGCAGGCATCCTCAGAGGTTGAGGGGTCTGTTGGAAACTAGGCGAGGTTTATAGATCTGTGGAATGTCCAGAGTGGGAGAAAGAACTCTTGTCTGTTTGAGATGTGAATGTTGCAATTGGCCAGCTGGATTAGCACTGAATAGCCTTGCAGCTTCAAAGCCTGGATGCTTCCTGCCTGGGGGAATCCTTCGCATCCAGTGTTTATTTATTTTAAAATTTTAATATTTCACATTTGGCCCGGCCATAATGGTTTTAAATTGTCTGTTATTGCTTATGTGCACATTATATTGATTGTATTGTTTTATTATTTGCTGTTGTGTTGTTTATTATGTGAAAATAGAGTAGAAGCAACACAGCAATATCTTAAATCACAATAGTATATATTTATCACAGTAAAGCAGACTCAATGGACTAGTGTTTCAAAATCCAAAAACATAAATTCATTTCAAACATAGCATCATACTGTATACATGGGTCAATGCCCTATATATATCATTATTTACATAGAAGACATGAAAAGCTCTTTGCATACAACATAACGGGCTGCTGGCTCACACAGGAGTGAAATAGGCCTTGGGCCACACCACACCAAGACGCTGCAGCTGGGAGGGAAAGCTCCTACGTCATCAAAGACGGACACAGAACCCGGAAGCCAACCCAGGCGCGATACAAATCATAATATATACATTCATAAAGTGCCAACAGAAATGATAGAATGCACAAATGATGGCAATAACTGGGAGGCGTCCAAAGACCGCGCAGACTCGCCCCACGTCTTCCTCCCTCCTCTCCACAGTGCTCTCTGGATATAGGTGAACTACAACTCCAAACCTCAAGGTCAATGCCCACCAAACTCTTGTAGTGTTTTCTCTTGATTATGGTAGTTCTGTGTGGGAAGTTTGATTCCATTCCATCATTGGTGGAGTTCAGAATGCTCTTTGATTGCGGGTGAACTATAACTCCTAGCTGTTGAGCAAGACCTTCGTGTGTGTCTTTATTTCTTTATTTTTATGTACTTTGCTTCTAGACCGCCTCTCTCAGCCCGAAGGCGACTCGAGGCGGTGTACAACAGCAAAAACTGCTCAAGACAAACATATCAACAATTATCAATACAATACAATTCCAACATATACAAATTAGCATTCAACGTTAAAAACACAATATCAGCGTCTCATTAATTAAATCGACTTCCAATTGCATCGTCGTTGTTCCTTAGGTCTCAGTTTGACAATCATACTACATCTGCAAATGCCCGGTCAAATAGCCAGGTCTTAACCTTCCTGCGAAATGTCAGGAGGGAGGGGGCCGATCTGATGTCATTAGGAAGGGCGTTCTAAAGCCGAGGAGCCACCACTGAAAAGGCCCTGTCTCGTCCCCCTGTCGCGCCTGCGAAGCAGGCGGGACCGAGAGCAGGGCCTGTCCGGATGATCTTAAGCATCTTGAAGGTTCATAGGAAGAGATGCGTTCAGATATGTACGTTGGACCAGAACCGTTAAGGGCTTTAAAGGCCAAAGCCAGCACTTTGAATTGTGCCAGGTAGCAAACTGGTAGCCAGTGCAGCTGGCGCAACAGAGGTGTTGTGCGCTCCCTGAGTGCCGCTCCTGTTATCAACCTGGCTGCTGTCTTTTGAGCCAGTTGAAGCTTCCGAGTAGACTTCAAAGGCAGTCCCACGTAGAGGGCGTTGCAGTAATCTATACGGGATGTAACCAGAGTGTGACTACCGTGGCCAAGTCAGACTTCCCAAGGTACGGGCGCAGTTGGCGCACAAGTTTTAGCTGTGCGAATGCTCCCCTGGTCACCGCCGAAACCTGGGGTTCCAGGCTCAGCGATGAGTCCATCGCTGAGCCTGGAATTTCTTTCTGCCATTCCTGCTAGGATATCTATGTTGTGTTCATCGAAACAGGCCCAGGTTTCACACTGAGTGTATAAATACATTTAAGAACATATTAACTATATGTATTACTGTGTTAGAGTGTCATTTTGTGTCATTTTGGTTGGTGGTGTGCCCCAGGATTTTGTAAATGTAAAAAATGTGCTGCGGCTCAAATAAAAAGGTTGAAAAACACTGCTGTAAATCTATTATATAAATGGGTTCACGTCATGTGATGTATACCTCAAACAAAGAAACCTTACAACGCAGATACACAATACTTGCCAACAGAAATAGGCCTCAAGCAAGGTACGTTTGTAGCAAATAAACTTTCCCCCCCCAAAACCTAAAAGGCCCCCAAAACAACGAGTAAAAATAAAACTACATTTACCAGCATCCTCCGGGGCAGCCAAAGACTCACCCAGCCTCTACATTCTGAACATGATTGGCTGCCAATAAGGGCGGATTTGCATAACTGCTGCACTGGCCAGCCAACATGAAAATTCCGATCCACAATAAACTGCCAAAACAGAATAAGGAAAAGGCCTCAGCCAATCCCCAACCGAAAAATTACAGACCACGCCCAAAATTGACAGTAAGGCTTCATTAACTTGATTTCCCTAACTAGCCCTCACTTACTGAGAAGCTGTTTATGCTCTAAATTGACAGTAAGGCTTCATTATCTTTATTTCCCTACCATGAGCCCTCACTTACTGGGAAGCTGTTTACGCTCTAAATTGACAGTAAGGCTTCATTAACTTGATTTCCCTAACTAGCCCTCACTTACTGAGAAGCTGTTTACGCTCTAAATTGACAGTAAGGGTTCATTAACTTGATTTCCCTAACTAGCCCTCACTTACTGGGAAGCTGTTTACGCTCTAAATTGACAGTAAGGCTTCATTAACTTGATTTCCCTAACTAGCCCTCACTTACTGAGAAGCTGTTTACGCTCTAAATTGACAGTAAGACTTCTAAATTGACAGTAAGGGTTCATTAACTTGATTTCCCTAACTAGCCCTCACTTACTGAGAAGCTGTTTACGCTCTAAATTGACAGTAAGGGTTCATTAACTTGATTTCCCTAACTAGCCCTCACTTACTGGGAAGCTGTTAAATTACGCTCTAAATTGACAGTAACTGGGAAGGCTTCATTAAGGGTTCTTGATTTCCCTAACTAGCCCTCACTTACTGAGAAGCTGTTTACGCTCTAAATTGACAGTAAGGTTCTTCATTAACTTACTGATTTACGCCTAAAACAGTAAGCCCTCACTTACTGAGAAGCTGTTTACGCTCTAAATTGACAGTAAGGCTTCATTAACTTGATTTCCCTAACTAGCCCTCACTTACTGAGAAGCTGTTTACGCTCTAAATTGACAGTAAGGCTTCATTAACTTGATTTCCCTAACTAGCCCTCACTTACTGGGAAGCTGTTTACGCTCTGAATTGACAGTAAGGCTTCATTAACTTGATTTCTCCTAACTAGGCCCTCACTTGACACTGGGAAGCTGTTTTATGGCTCTTAATTGACAGTAAGGCTTCATTAACTTGATTATCCTAACTAGCCCTCACTTACTGAGAAGCTGTTTACGCTCTAAATTGACAGTAAGACTTCATTAACTTGATTTCCCTAACTAGCCCTCACTTACTGGGAAGCTGTTTACGCTCTAAATTGACAGTAAGGCTTCATTAACTTGATTTCCCTAACTAGCCCTCACTTACTGGGAAGCTGTTTATGGCCTGAAGTGACAGTAAGGCTTCATTAACTTGATTTCCCTAACTAGCCCTCACTTACTGGGAAGCTGTTTACGCTCTAAATTGACAGTAAGGGTTCATTAACTTGATTTCCCTAACTAGCCCTCACTTACTGAGAAGCTGTTTACGCTCTAAATTGACAGTAAGGCTTCATTAACTTGATTATCCTAACTAGCCCTCACTTACTGGGAAGCTGTTTACGCTCTAAATTGACAGTAAGGGTTCATTAACTTGATTTCCCTAACTAGCCCTCACTTACTGAGAAGCTGTTTACGCTCTAAATTGACAGTAAGGCTTCATTAACTTGATTTCCCTAACTAGCCCTCACTTACTGAGAAGCTGTTTACGCTCTAAATTGACAGTAAGGGTTCATTAACTTGATTTCCCTAACTAGCCCTCACTTACTGAGAAGCTGTTTACGCTCTAAATTGACAGTAAGGGTTCATTAACTTGATTTCCCTAACTAGCCCTCACTTACTGGGAAGCTGTTTACGCTCTAAATTGACAGTAAGGCTTCATTAACTTGATTTCCCTAACTAGCCCTCACTTACTGGGAAGCTGTTTACGCTCTAAATTGACAGTAAGGCTTCATTAACTTGATTTCCCTAACTAGCCCTCACTTACTGGGAAGCTGTTTACGCTCTGAATTGACAGTAAGGCTTCATTAACTTGATTTCCCTAACTAGCCCACTTACTGAGAAGCTGTTTACGCTCTAAATTGACAGTAAGGCTTCATTAACTTGATTTCCCTAACTAGCCCTCACTTACTGAGAAGCTGTTTACGCTCTAAATTGACAGTAAGGGTTCATTAACTTGATTTCCCTAACTAGCCCTCACTTACTGAGAAGCTGTTTACGCTCTAAATTGACAGTAAGGCTTCATTAACTTGATTTCCCTAACTAGCCCTCACTTACTGAGAAGCTGTTTACGCTCTAAATTGACAGTAAGGCTTCATTAACTTGATTTCCCTAACTAGCCCTCACTTACTGGGAAGCTGTTTACGCTCTAAATTGACAGTAAGGCTTCATTAACTTGATTTCCTAACTAGCCCTCAATTACTGGGAAGCTGTTTACGCTCTAAATTGACAGTAAGGCTTCATTAACTTGATTTCCCTAACTAGCCCTCACTTACTGGGAAGCTGTTTACGCTCTAAATTGACAGTAAGGCTTCATTAACTTGATTTCCCTAACTAGCCCTCACTTACTGGGAAGCTGTTTACGCTCTAAATTGACAGTAAGGGTTCATTAACTTGATTTCCCTAACTAGCCCTCACTTACTGGGAAGCTGTTTACGCTCTAAATTGACAGTAAGGGTTCATTAACTTGATTATCCTAACTAGCCCTCACTTACTGGGAAGCTGTTTACGCTCTAAATTGACAGTAAGGCTTCATTAACTTGATTATCCTAACTAGCCCTCACTTACTGGGAAGCTGTTTACGCTCTAAATTGACAGTAAGGCTTCATTAACTTGATTTCCTAACTAGCCCTCACTTACTGGGAAGCTGTTTACGCTCTAAATTGACAGTAAGACTTCATTAACTTGATTTCCCTAACTAGCCCTCACTTACTGGGAAGCTGTTTACGCTCTGAATTGACAGTAAGGCTTCATTAACTTGATTCTCCCGACTAGGCCTCAGCTCATTGGACATTGTGTATGGCCTGAATTGACAGTAAGGCTTCATTAACTTGCTGTTCCTAACTAGGCCTCAGCTCATGGGACATTGTGTATGGCCTGAATTTACAGTAATCTACCTTGGCACACAGAGCCCCGACCATGCATGATGGGACTTGAAGTACCACCATGGAAAATGGGATTTGTAGTACTTCAAAACCCATCATTCCCCACAGACCACTGTGGCCCAGAACCAAGACCAATAAAGACCCAGCTTGGCACACCATGCCCCCCATGACCCACACTCCATCCAACTGCAGTTTAGAGGAGGGCACACCGTGGATGATTGGACTTTCTGGCATCTCCTAAAAAGGGCACAGCAACGCGTGCCGGGTACAGCTAGTAAATCAATAAACCAAGAGAATACAATGGATTTTTTGGGCGCGCAGCTCTTCTGATAATTACGGCAGAAGAGGCTGCTTCCTGGTTTTGAGAAGAAAGAGGGAGAAAAAAGCAGGGGGCGCCGCTTATCCGGACATTACGGTCGAGGCCCGCGCTGCTTCCGGGGGCGCCGCTCTGAGGGCCATTCCGGCGCGCGCTCCTCCTCCCCCTCCTCCCTCCCCCCCCTCCTCTTGGCGGCAGCAGAGATGGCGGCGGAGATCCACTCGCGGCCTCAGAGCAGCCGCCCGGTGCTGCTGAGCAAGATCGAGGGCCACCAGGACGCCGTCAGCGCCGCCCTCGTCATCCCCAAGGAGGACGGCGTCATCACCGCCAGCGAGGACAGGTCAAGAGGGGTTTGGGGAGAGATAGATAGATATATATGTATTTGTTTATTACCTCTACACCAGGCATGGGCCAACTTGGGCCCTCCCTCCAGGTGTTTTGGACTCCAACTCCCACAATTCCTAACAGCCGGCAGGCTGTTAGGAATTGTGGGAGTTGGAGTCCAAAACACCTGGAGGGAGGGCCCAAGTTGGCCCATGCCTGCCTTAAAGCGGCACGCCCCCTTTTCTCCTTTTATTTTTGGAGCTGCTGCCCAGGAGGGAAACCAAGGAAAGTGGGCGTTTGTTTGGCTCTTCACCACAGAATACACCCTCCTTCCTTCTCGCTGGGTGTTCAATCTGTTCACAGAGAGAGAGAGAGAGCTCCAGGCCTTCTAAGCAGCCAGGCCTCTTCCTCTCCCCTTCTCCTCATCTCCTCTTCCTTTTGCAGACAGAAATCCCACAAGGGGAGCCATGTTGCCCGTATTATTTTCTAAAAGGCATTGGAAGTGTTTAGTCTGTTGTTTCTGAAACCTTGTTTATATCCTTTTTAAAAAAATATATCTGTCAGTCACTTATTATATCATCCTATTTTCTAAAGGACATTTGAAAGTGTTTAGCCTGTTGTTTCTGAAACGTTGCTTATATCTATTATATAAATGGCTTCACGTCATGTGATGTATACCTCAAACAAAGAAACCATACAACGCAGAAACACAATACTTGCCAACAGAAATAGGCCTCAAGCAAGGTACGTTTTGTAGCAAAGAAACTTTCCCCCCCAAAACCTAAAAGGCCCCCAAAACAACGAGTAAAAATAAAACTACATTTACCAGCATCCTCCGGGGCAGCCAAAGACTCACCCAGCCTCTACATTCTGAACAACATGATTGGCTGCCAATAAGGGCGGATTTGCATAACTGCTGCACTGGCCAGCCAACATGAAAATTCCGATCCATAAACTGCCAAAACAGAATAAGGAAAACGAGCCAAAACACAAACACCCAAATCATTTCCAACCTAAAATTTACACCCCAAAAATCACAGAAACACCCAAAATTGACAGTAAGGCTTTTAACCAACGAATTGACAGTAAGACTTCATGAACTTGATTTCCCTAACTAGCCCTCACTTACTGGGAAGCTGTTTATGCTCTAAATTGACAGTAAGACTTCATTAACTTGATTTCCCTAACTAGCCCTCACTGGGAAGCTGTTTACGCTCTGAATTGACAGTAAGACTTCATTAACTTGATTCTCCCGACTAGGCCTCAGCTCATTGGACATTGTGTATGGCCTGAAGTGACAGTAAGGCTTCATTAACTTGCTGTTCCTAACTAGGCCCCAGCTCATGGGACATTGTGTATGGCCTGAATTTACAGTAACCTACCTTGGCACACAGAGCCCGACCATGCATGATGGGACTTGAAGTACCACCATGGAAAACGGGATTTGTAGTACTTCAAAACCCATCATTCCCCACAGACCACTGTGGCCCAGAACCAAGACCAATAAAGACCCAGCTTGGCACACCATGCCCCCCATGACCCACACTCCATCCAACTGCAGTTTAGAGGAGGGCACACCGTGGATGATTGAACTTTCTCGCATCTCCTAGAAAGGGCACAGCAACGCATGCCGGGTACAGCTAGTATATTTATATATATATCGATTACATCATATTATATCAGATTTTTCTGCTGTGCTTTCTGCAACCAAACTTGCCTATCTCAGATTGGCCTTTTTAGTCATCAATGCGCTTGTAAAAAGCGTGGGATGAGCCCTTCCTAAGAATCTTCGTTCGCGAAGTAATGCCGATAGATATCACACGGAAGATTGAAATTAAAACTCTGACTTTACGAGGGAGGCAACAAAGTATAATTAAGGCTCGTACTTTATGTGTTATTCTTTAGTGATTTATTTGCACGTTAAACCAGCAAGCGTAGCTGACAACACCACAGCACGGTCTTTTTCTAAAGAGCCTTTTAATTGCTTTTGTTTCCATTTATAGATGTGTTGAATTTTTATTTATTTATTTATTTACTAGCTGTACCCGGCACGCGTTGCTGTGCCCTTTTTAGGAGATGCCAGAAAGTCCAATCATCCACGGTGTGCCCTCCTCTAAACTGCAGTTGGATGGAGTGTGGGTCATGGGGGGCATGGTGTGCCAAGTTGGGTCTTTATTGGTCTTGGTTCTGGGCCGCAGTGGTTTGTGGGGAATGTTGGGTTTTGAAGTACTACAAATCCGTTTTTCCATGGTGGTACTTCAAGTCCCATCATGCATGGTCGGGGCTCTGTGTGCCAAGGTAGGTTACTGTAAATTCAGGCCATACACAATGTCCCATGAGCTGAGGCCTAGTTAGGAACAGCAAGTTAATGAAGCCTTACTGTCAATTCAGGCCATACACAATGTCCAATGAGCTGAGGCCTAGTCGAGGGAGAATCTAGTTAATGAAGTCTTACTGTCAATTCAGAGCGTAAACAGCTTCCCAGTAAGTGAGGGCTAGTTAGGGAAATCAAGTTAATGAAGCCTTACTGTCAATTTTGGGCATGGTCTGTGATTTTTTGGGGTGTAAATTTTCGGTTAGAAGTCATTTGGGTGTTTGTGTGGGGGATTGGCTCAGGCCTTTTCCTTATTCTGTTTTGGCAGTTTATTATGGTTCGGAATTTTCATGTTGGCTGGCCATTGCAGCAGTTATGCAAATCCGCCCTTATTGGCAGCCAATCATGTTGTTCAGAATGTAGAGGCTGGGTGAGTCTTTGGCTGCCCCGGAGGATGCTGGTAAATGTAGTTTTATTTTTATTCGCTGTTTTGGGGACTTTTAGGTTTTGGGGGGGGGAAAGTTTCTTTGCTACAAACGTACCTTGCTTGAGGCCTATTTCTGTTGGCAAGTATTGTGTTTCTGCGTTGCATGGTTTCTTTGTTTGAGGTATACATCACATGACGTGAACCCATTTATATAATAGATATATATCGATTACATCATATTATATCAGATTTTTCTGCTGTGCTTTCTGCAACCGAACTTGCCTATCTCAGATTGGCCTTTTTAGTCATCAACGCGCTTGTAAAAAGCGTGGGATGAGTTGTTCCTAAGAATCTTCGTTTGCGAAGTAATGCCGATAGATATCACACGGAAGATTGAAATTAAAACTCTGACTTTACGAGGGAGGCAACAAAGTATAATTAAGGCTCGTACTTTATGTGTTATTCTTTAGTGATTTATTTGCACGTTAAACCAGCAAGCGTAGCTGACAACACCACAGCACGGTCTTTTTCTAAAGAGCCTTTTAATTGCTTTTGTTTCCATTTATAGATGTGTTGAATTATTATTTATTTATTTATTTATTTTCATCTTGCTTTTCTCCCCTGGGTGGGATTCAAAGTAGTCTAAGGCACAAGCAAAATAAATCTACTCTATGTTCCGTATCTACAACAACAACAAGTTAGGAGTACAAGCAAAGAGTACAGTATTCACTAATCATATATCTATGAAGTATATATATTTTAAATATCACTAATCTCTAAAACAGGGGTGCCCATTAGGTAGCTCGGGAGCTACTAGTAGATCTTCGGCCCTCTTCCAGGTGATCTTCGGACCTCACCAGCCGGATGGGACGCTCTTGCCATGTGCGCTCCTGCCATGTGTGCACGCGCGCTCCTGCTACTGCCTTCCCCTCTCGCGGTGTTTCTTTCGCCTGTGGGGCATTGTAGGAAGAAGGAAGCATGAGGCAGGGCCTCTGGAGGGAGCGCCCTGCCTCTCTCTCGTCCAGAAGCAGCTGTGCAGCCTCCGTTGCTGGCGAGACAGGCAGGGCGGAGCGCTCCCTCTGGATGCCCCGCCTCATGCTTTCTCCTCCCTGCAATGCCCCGCAGGCGGAAGAAGCGCTGTGCGGGCGGAAAATAGCAGCAGGAGCACGCACGGTGGCAAGAGCACACTGCAGCGGGAGCACATGGGAGCGCACAGCGGCGGGGGCAGGTAGATCTTTTGGACTTGGTTGCTTTAAGAGTAGCTCACATGCTGAAAAAGTGTGAGCACCCCTGCTCTAAAATAAAGAGGTGCAATCTAATCCACCGATATACCATACATAAGGAGTTCAACACATCAAGAGTTCAGCACAAAAAGAGTTCAACACATATAGAGTACAGCACATTAAGAGTTCAGCACATTAAGCGTTCAACACAAACAGAGTTCGTACTCACGCTGCTATTGGGTGTGTTAAGAAAAGTCCGCGATAAGTAGTCTATGTAAGTCCCGGATAAGCCACCGCAATAGGTGGGATGGTTCAGTCCTGCATAGGGAGGGAAGGTAACAGCAGTCAAACGCTCCTCAAATGAGGCACATGTAAATTCCACAAAAGGTAAATATTGTGCTCTCCAGTACTCAGTCATGCCAAACGGCAAAAGAGGCTGAACAATCCATAGAGTGTTGGGTGGGCATCCGTCCGTGGGTGTCGGGGATGAGAAATAGCAAAGAGACAGTGGTTCTCAGACCAACACTCTATGGATTGTTCAGCCTCTTTTGCCGTTTGTCATGACTGAGCACTGGAGAACACAATATTTACCTTTTGTGGAATTTACCAAGTGCCTCATTTGAGGAGCGTTTGACTGCTGTTACCTTCCCTCCCTATGCAGGACTGAACCATCCCACCTATTGCGGTGGCTTATACGGGACTTACATGGACTACTTATCGCGGACTTTTCTTAACACGTCCAATAGCAGCGTGAGTATGAACTCTGTTTGTGTTGAACGCTTAATGTGCTGAACTCTTGATGTATTGAACTCCTTATGTATGGTATATCGGTGGATTAGATTGCACCTCTTTATTTTAGAGGTTTACGATATTTAAAATATATATACTTCATAGATATATGATTATTGAATACTGTACTCTTTGCTTGTACTCCTAGCTTGTTGGGATTCAAAGTAGGCATACAATGGTTTTTAAAAAACCACACAGCCGGCAAAAATTGCATAACATAAAAATACAACAAAAAGGAAAAAAACAGACAAGAAACAATCAGGGCCAGCTAACCACCTCTCAACAAAGAATGCCCCCAGGCAGTAAGAAGGCAGACCTTGAAAACTGCCACGCTATTAAACGCTGACCAAGGTGGCCAATTGAAACATTCACATCTACCTCCATCAGACAAGAGTTCTTTCTCCCACCCTGGACATTATTCCACAGATATATAAACCTCACTTGCCTAGTTTCCAACAGAGCTCACAATCTCTGAGGATGCCTGCCATAGATGCAGGCGAAACGTCAGGAGAGAATGCTTCTGGAACATGGCCATACAGCCCGGAAAACTCACAAGAAACCAGTGATTCCAGCCGTGAAAGCCTTTGACAATACATTCTACAGCAGGCGTGGGCAATTGTCGGCCCTCCAGGGGTTTTGAACTTCAACTCCCAGAAATCCTAGCCAGTTTACCAGCTGTTAGGATTTCTGGGATTTGAAGTCCAAAACACCTGGAGGGCCGGCAATTGCCTACGTCTCTTCTACAGACATATAAACCCCACTTGCCTACTTTCCAACAGACCTTACAACCTCTGAGGATACCTGCCATAGCTGTGAGGCGAAACATCAGGAGAGAATGCTTCTGGAATATGGCCACACAGCCCAGAAAACTCACAACAAACCAGTGATTCCGGCCATGAAACCCTTCGACAATACCTTCCACATATATATTAAACCCCATTGTCCTAGTTTCCAACAGACCTCATCACCTCTGAGGATGCCTGCTGTAGATGCAGGTGAAACATCAGGAAAGAATGCTTCTGGAACATGGCCATACAGCCCGGAAAACTCACAGCAACCCAAAACAAAACCTTGTTAGACCACATTCGCCCATTTAACATCATTGGCCATACAATCAGTGCACACATCTGTGAACCTTTGTGGTGCTATTGTAAATGACTTCAGATGTTTTTATGTTCACGTTTTATGTATGTTTATTTATTTCAGACATTTATATCCCACCTTTCTCACCCCCAAAGGGGGATTCAGAGCGGCTTACAATTGGCACTCATTAGATGCCACAGAAGCAATAGCAATAAAATCACAGTTAAAACACTAAGTAAACAATAAATTAAAAACATTCAATTAAAATCTAACAAATCCACATCCAAAGTCATAGTCCGAGGTCTGTCCGTTGTCAATCAAGAAACATTATTAATGCTGTGCCTGCTGCTCAAATGCCTGATCCCATAGCCATGATTTAAGAGGGATGGGCCCAACCTGATTTCAGCGAGGAGTGTGTTCCACAGCCCGGGGTCCACCACAGAGAAGGCCCTGTGTCTCGTCCCCACCAGTCACGCTTGTGAGGGTGGTGGGGTTGAGAGCAGAGCCTCTTATAAGTTTCGATAGATTACGCTTTATTTAAGTTATAGTTATGTTTAAGTTGTCTTTTATGTGGGTTTATTCTAGGTTATTACATTTGTACTTGTTGTTATGGAAGCATTGAATGGTGGCCTTTTTGTTTGCTGGAATCCCCCGAGTCCTCCATGGGAGATAGGGCAGAATATAAATTAAGTTTTATTAGCAAAATAAATAGAAATATATACTATATAACTAGTAAAGGCCCAGCTTACCTGTCCGAGTGCATCTCTCCCTATGAACCATCTAAGAGTTTAAGATTGTCTGGGGAGGCCCTGCTCTCGGTCACACCTTCTTTGCAGGCATGACTGGCAGGGAAGAGAGTCAGGGCCTTCTGAGTGGTGGTCCTTCGGTTGTGGAATGCCCTGCCCAGGTATATTAGATCATCCCCCTTCCTCTCGACCTTCCGGGAAAAAGTGAAAACGTGGCTATTTGAACAAACCTTCGGAATCTAATGCAACAGTCAAACACATTGGAAGTGAACATTGGAACGGCTGAGACGACGATTTTTTGACAACGAAACTAACAATGAAGACATCATTTTTATATGTTTTAAAAGGTTTTATTGAATGTATTTTTAATTCTGTTTAAATGTTTTAATTCTATATTGTTAGGCATCGAGTTGATGTCTGGTTGTAAGCCGCCTTGAGTCACCTTTGGTTTCAAGAAAGGCAGGATAGAAATATTGCAAATAAATAAATAAGCCAAATTTAGCAAAATAATAAATTAAAACATGATACAATTTTAAAAATTCCCGGACCCTCAGGCCATTAAAGTTATCCATTAAAAGAGTTGTTCAGGGTCCTAAAAACTCAATTTCCCTTAGGCTGTGTTAAAATATTGTCGATCTGGAATAGTATTCCAAAAACACACAATTGCCTGTATCTATTTGGCCATTGCCTATTCTTGATCTTCAGGAACGGCCTGGTTCCATAAAAGGGTTTTAACTTGAGAGCAAAAGGCCAGCAAGGAGGGGACCAATCACACCTCTTTAGGAAGGGAGTTCCAGAGCTGCAGGGCCACCACCGAAAAGGCTCTCTCCCGTTCCCACCAACCAGGCTTGTGCCAGTGGCGGGACCAAGAGAAGGGCCTCTCCTGATGATCTCGGGGCTTGTGTGGGCTCGTAGGAGGAAATGCGGTCCCTCAAGTAGAATGGGCCCAAACTGTTGCCAAAAAGGGACCAAGAAGAAAGCTGAAACTCTTTTTTAAATTCATACAGGCAAAGTTTTAACTGACCTCCTTTTAAAAAGAGTATTTTAATTGCTTTTGTTCCTATTTAGTGGTGTATTTAATTCTTTTTATGCTGCTTCTATTTTAAAGGGAATTTTTAATATGCTTTTATTTGCATCATTTTAAAAAAGCATTGATATGTTTGGATTACATATTGGGAGAGGGGCATAACAGTAACATTATGCAACATGATTTTTTTTTGTTCCTGAGTTATAAATCTCATTTCCTTAATTGGTTCTATCATAAAAACATGGGGAAAGTTAAATAAACTGCAAAAACTTTGTTTTTGCTGTCTACACAAAAGATTAAAAATGGCACATTGAAAGGCTTTTAAACGGCAGCCACAAAAATGAAGTTTCTGAAGTATACATCTACTTTATTGCAGAATTGAACAGGAAATAACACATTTAAACCAGGAACAGAAAATCTTTCAAATTTTGTTAAAATATAATACTGTTGTAGTATAAGTGTGTATGAGAAAGTGAATAACACATATCAGATCTGCTGTTGTGAACTTTGCCAATTTCATGAAGTGTTATACTTTGACATGGGATGACAACAACACTTTATTTGTAACCCACCCTATCTCCCCAGATGGACTCGGGGCAGTTTCCAACAAAAAATGGCAAACATTCAATGCCACAAACAAACAGCCAATTAAATAAAAAACAATAAATAAAAGCAACCACAATATTTATTTTATTTATATCATTTATATTCCACCCTTCTCACCCTGCAGGGGACTCAGGGCAGATCACAATGCACTTATACAAGCAAACATTCAATGCCATAGACATACAACATATATAGACAGACAATGAGCTACACAATTGGTCGAGAGCTCACCCCGACCCGGGCAGGCCTCGAACTCATTACTTTCTGGTCAGTAGAGATTTTATGCAACTGACTCCCAGCCAGCTGCGCCACAAATTTATAATAACTAATCCAAAAAGTAACCAAAATTGTTAAAAATTAATGACTTAAATAGACAGAATGTAACACATTACAAAAAATTACCACATAATAAAAACTAACAGCTGAAAGGCATTAAAATATGGGTCAATCATGGCCAGGAGTGTGGAGAAAGTTCCCCAAAGGCCACGAGATGCAAAGGAATGTACTATAGTTTGCAAAGTTTGGAAAGTTTTCCCTGCCAAGACAAATCTTCAGATTTTCCCCAGATACACAGGAAGGAAAAAACTGACACCACACTTCATATGTCATAGACTATTATTTGCTAATGTGTGCCTTGACATTGGTTCCAACTTAGGGTTGCCCCATTGTGGGGGTTTCTTGGCAGGAGTTGTTCAGAGAGATTCTGCCTTTGCCTCCTTCTGAGGCTGAAAGAATTTGACTTGCCCAAGGCCACGCACTGAGTTCCACGCGTGAGCAGGGATTTCATAGAATCAATAGAGTTGGAAGGGGCCTCGAAGGCCATCCAGTCCAATCCTCTGCTGTCTAGGAACACTCAATCAAAACAGCCCTGACAGATGGCCATCCAGCCTCTGCTTGGTAACCATGACTAAAAACGTGGAGACTGGTCTCCACACAGCCATAATGTCCAGAGTCATAGTCAAACCATGACACTATGTTGGCTCTCTCCACGATCACAGCGGGGAAGAAGGTGTTAACCAACCTTATCTTAAACTAAGGGAATATAATCCTTAAAGGGAGAAACAAAACCTTAAATCTCAAGAATTAGTGAACACAAGTAATCTCCAGTCTCAGACCTAGTCAGCAAAGGGGGACTCTTTTCTCTCTCTTCCATACAGAGTTGAACGGGTTGAAATGAGCAATGTGAAGCTACAAGCCCATCCCACCTATTATATTTGGTGATGCTCAATGTCACTTCACAGAGAGGAAAGAATCTGTATATGCATTAAAAAGCAGTTATTTTAATTGTTACGTTATGGGGTTGAGGCTTGATCATAAGAATAGGTTCTGTGATGAATCCTTGAACATCTCAGGCACTAAATTTGTCTGTTGTGTTTGCTGCCCTGCTCTATATAAGACAAGCAGGTGCAGAAAGGCAAGAACATCATTATCATCTCAGTGGCCTGTCAAATATTGCTCAGTTTGGATATGGTGTCCTTGGCTAGTTCTACACCGCCATATAATATGGTTCAATGCAATTCAAGTATATAGCCGTGTGGAACCAGCTTTTATCCACCATAAGGGGATAGTGCAAGGAATGGAGTAGATTGGTTCCTTCAGCCTATTTGTAGGATGAACAGAAGACCTTCAGCTTAGGGTAAGCAGAACAACCCCTCACCGCAGCAAATCTGGATTCTGTGTAAATTGAGTACTTGCCTACTCTTATCAGATGACAGATAGGACTTCATGTAAAATACACACATTCCTATTACTCCTCATCCTGGTAGAAAGATCTACTATTCTACTTGTGTGAGATGGCAATTGAAGCAGCTAATAAAGCTGAGATGTGCTGTCTTGTTGCAGAAATAATTGTAGTCCACGCGTTCTTGGGACCATGAGGACAGAATAACATTGTATCTAGGCATTATCTCCATGTGCCTGCATAGACATCCTGGCTGTTGTATGTATTTTTCTGGAGTTCGAACTCCCCCTTGTTTTTAAAAGATATCTGATGTTTATTACCTTGTTTGGAGAGGATTGAGGGCCTTTCTTAGACTCAAGTTGATTTTATTCTGGACTATTAGTGGAAAATGAACCTGGGCCTGAAAAAATGAGTCTGGAAGGCACTAAAGCAATTGTTTATGGAAATAACTCTTCAGATTCAATGGATTTGTTTCTGGAAGCCCTCCCAAAGAAATGCATTTAATCTGAAACTGTGGAACTGAAATTGCACTCAGATGGAGACCATTCAACTGCTTTTGGTGACTTCTGGGGGAGAGGGGGTTAATAAAGAGCACACATAATGAACATTACTGTGAAGACCAAGCTGTTTTTCAAAAACAGACTGCGATAAGATTATGCAGGAGGATGAGTTATTTAAAAAATATCCAAAACATTCCCCAGAGCATAGGTAATTCCATTATTACTCAATAGAAGTAATATGACTCAACTGTCAAAGAAGATCATAAGGGCATTACTGAAAGAAGTAACTGGGAGGCCAGTTCTGAAGGAATACATCACAACGTTGACTTTATGGAATAGTGAAGAAAAGTATTGCTGAAATAAACCCATATCTAAGTCTATTTGGGGGTTTTCAGAAAGCATCTGGGAGGTGCTGCACACTTTAGGGGAAAGATACTCCGGTGTCATAAAACTAAGATTGAACTGGTGGTAACAGTGTCAATCAAAGCCATTTTAATTCTAGATTGTAAAACCACCAAATGTGGAACGGCCAATGTGGCTATGTGAATACTTCTGCTTGGCACTAAAGATAGCTAATGAAATGACACACAAGACAATGTTTTCCCATGCTTAAATAACTGGATAATCTGTTTCCTCAGAGCAAAGGGTTAATTGTTTCTTGCTTACCTGGGCATTTAGGGATTACTGCATCTGTTACATTGGATTATTTTAGACTAGGAGAAGAATGTGTGTTTCCTCAAAGTGGATGAGCTATTGTTTTACACTGGGTCGGTAAGATTCAAGACGGGACACAACACATTTTACTCTGAACTATATTTGAATTGTCTGCTTTGCTACTTGCATGGGCTATTGTGCAACAAGAGGCCTCCTCCCATCAAACAGTAACACACACCTTAGGTGTTTTTGTACATGTATAATCTCATCTGCTTGCTGAAAAATCAGGGTAGGACATTAGCTAAGTGCAAGCAATCAAATGGCAAATCCTGAGATCTAATCTCTGTTCTATGCCTCTTAGGTTTCTATTTTCTACTGGTGTGTCTCTATGATACCTAGATTATTATACTGAAGGTTTTATTTTCTATCCGTTCTATTTTTTCTCTGTTTCAGTTTATACTTTTCTTGTACTTGTAAAACCAGGATACATAAAGTACTAATGTGCCAAATGATTTGATTTCTCCTTAAAAGATGTGACAGTACAAAGTAAGGGAAAATGCCTGTTGTTGAACTAGAATTGTTTAAAACACAGTGGGTGCTGTTTCAGCTCACAAAACAGCTTGTCAAAATATTTTGCTATGAAAGCTGTTAATTTCCATTGGCTTTGCTTCGTATCTCTTTCTGTGCTCCATTTTAGTATTATTCCATCTTGCTAGCTATAAGAATGGCAAGTTGGGATTTTGTTAACTTGAAACTGTTCCTTCACAGCAAATGCAAAAGCATAACAACCAGTTGAATGTACCATACAAACAGGAGACATAGTTTGACATAAACATTGCATATACTGATTCCTGTATATACATAGAAGGACAATCAGCCCTCCATATTCTCTGAGGTTAGAAGCACAAGACCAAAAGTGAAAAACCATGGATAAAGATATTACTGAGAGAAGACATTTTAAAGAATCCCTAGGTTCTCCAGCACATCTCTATGACCAACTTCCACTGGTAACGTGCCATAGAATCTCTTTGGAGAACCTAGAGCAGTGGTTCTCAACCTATAGGTCCCCAGATGTTTTGGCCTTCAATCCCCAGAAATACCAACAGTTGGTAAACTGGCTGGGATTTCTGGGAGTTGTAGGACATAATACCTGGGGACCCACATGTTGAGAACCACTGACCTAGAGATTCCTGCAGAGGTGCTCTCTTTAAAAAATAACCTGCATGACTGGATGAAGTTGGCTGTAGAGCAGGCATGGGCAAACTTTGGCCCTCTAGGTGTTTTGGACTTTAACTTTCACAGCTGGTAGGCTGTTAGGAATTGTGGGAGTTGAAATTCAAAACACCTGGAGGGCTGAAGTTTGCCCTTTCCTGCTGTAGAGTCACAGTTAAGGACCTAGAAATTCCTAGAAAGAACATTTTAATCATCTGTGAATAATCAGATCCGCAAAAGTCAAAGCCGCAATAGTAGAAGAATAGTTCTACAATTAAACACTAGAAGTAGTATAATTTAAATAAAAACACAAATATATTTAGTTATGGTAGGGAATATAGTCAGGAATATTTTAAGTGCCTGCTACTCAGGACATGATTCATGTTCTAACTTGATGACTAGCTTTAATATCCCTGCACTCCTTTCTTCTGATTTTTTTATTATTAAGTTGAACTTTGATTTGTCAGTCTTTTAAATAGAGATAACTTTCAGAGAGATAAATGTCCTATAGAAAGTATGACACATTTACCATGTTTTTAACCAAGATTCTGGATTTCATGGCTGAATGGTGATTTGAACATATTTCATATTTCATTATACTTTAGATGCTAAACCAGGTATGGGCAAACTTCAGTCCTCCAGGTGTTTTGGACTTCAACTCACATAATTCCTTGGAGGGTCAAAGTTTGCCTATGCCTGTGCTAAACCATACTAGTTCTGTGGAGTAACCTTCTCTTTGCATTGTATGATACTTCGCTACGGTAGAAGGGCTACAGTGGGGATCCTATTTGGTCTCTAGTTCCACTTCTAAGGATTGCACTTGAGGAAGGAAGCCTGTTTATGAATCCTGTGCTTCTGGATACATTTTTCAATAAAATATTATTATTAGAATTAGCATGAAGAAACTTTCCACCTGGTGTTCCATTACTTTTAGAAAAGCTACTTCCCTGACCAAATCCATAGTCTGCATGATGGATAATGGTTTAAAATTTAGCTCATAGGGGTTTTATATTGCAGTTACAATGTAGCTCAAAAAATCAGCTGATTATTATGATACCAGTAGTACAGTGAATGGAGAAGAACATCTGAGAATAATTTGAAATATTGTTTTACTTAATGTGCTTGTTTGAAAAGTGTCTATGAAGATATGTAGATGTTGACTAAATATAGGAGATTTAAAATAACGTATTGTCTGGAAATAGATTTCTAAAGAATTATGCATGCTCTTTTCTTTTATTGAAATCCACAGGACCATTAGGGTATGGCTGAAGAGAGACAGCGGCCAGTATTGGCCCAGCATTTACCACACCATGTCATGTAAGTACATGGGCTGCTTTCTTGAAGTGTTTCTTGAGTATATCTCTGGTATGAATGGTTGCATCTGCACTGCAGAATTAATGCAGTTTGACAACCCTTTAGCTCCATGGCTCAGTGCTGTTGAATAATGGGATTTGTAGTTCAGGGGCACCAGCACTCTGTGTCAGAGAAGGTTAAATACCTTGTATATATAACTCCTAGGCACATGGCAAACAAATAACTCCTTCCTTACCTTGCTGCCATCTGTCTCAGCCTTTACTGCCTGAAATGAATGTCTGTCTGAAGGTTTAGGACTGGGCCTGAAATAAGACTGCACCTTATATCTCTTTCACTCGTACTATGCATTAGTATCTAATTTGAACTGTGCCTGCATTAGCTCATTGTTGTGCGGTCTAGTGCTGAAAATAGGATATAAGAGGATATGCTGGTGGCACCTGCTTCTTCTGTTGTCTCTGATTAGAGAGAGCCAATTGAATCCTAAGAAGGAAATGCCCCTTATTTCTGTGGCGTGGTTGATGATGATGTGCAGTACTAAATCAAGATAAATACTCTTTTGCTAAGTGCAGGGCAGAACAGCTAGAGATTTTAGCATTGTTAAATGGGTTCAGGATATATGTTCAGGACAGACATTGCATTTGTACCACTGACATTGCATACTGGATACTACTATACTATCCAACCAACTTCAGTGTCCCATGCTTCCAACCTTGTGTTTTTGTATAAAAAGTGCGCAAGGATTCTCACTTCTGAGCATATTTTTTGCTTGATTGATGGGGTTAAAACAGGCAACAGTTTTTAAAAAAATCATGAGACCTGCCAGACACTGATCCAGGATATGAGGAGCTTCCTTGGATTGGGGTGGAAAAGAGTAGTAGAGTTGCGTGTCATCTGCATAGAGATGGCACCCAACTCCAAAACTCTGGGTGACCCCACCCTATATCCTATATACCTCAAAAGGCCTTAGGGAATTAACAGTATTATCAATTAACTAATGTGCAATAAGCACCTTATTGTGCTGAGTTGTAGCACAATTAAGGTGCTACATTTTCCAGCCCACTCTTCAGATGAGTATGTTTGCTATCCTGAAGCTATTTAGTTTATGTCAGCCAGATTCAAAGCATTTACTGTAGTTTATTTTCATCTTCATCCTTTTGTAGTATTTATTAATCCTCTTTCTGGCCTTTCTAAAGACCTTACAGCATCGAGGCACATCCAGTAGTTTTCCAGCAGGCTTGTTCTAGCTGTTTGCATATAATTCACAAGACAATCTTGTGATCTTCTGGATTTTTCATGGCAGACCACGAAAAGGCAAAATATCCTTGCCCTTCTATGGAAGAAATATAATTTTGGCAACTCAGTGGGAACTTGGCAGTCAGATCACAACAATGCCGTTCATGCTCTGTGAAGTTGCATTAGAGCAAACATCTGCTTCTGAAGGTTTCAGTCACTTAACTGAAGTGTTTTTTAAAAAAAAATCTAGTATGTTATGCAAATTAATGCCTTACTGGAGCTAACATAATGACTTCTTTTGTTTTACCATTTACATAATCTGGTCTTAATAAATTCTTCCTCAGTATATCTACTCACAGAGAAGAAAAGATGCATGCTAAATATAGGACACATATTTCCCTTACCAAGATGTTACTAAGTTCAATGTCACCATTCAAGCGGGACAGCCTATAAATTAAATGAAACCTATCAAAATGTTCTTGTAAATAGGATTGCCAACTAATGAGAAAACCTGGCCTGACCTGCTTCTTTATGTTTAACATCTTCATTATTTTAAAAAATCAAACAGCTCTCATTATAACATGAGCACCAACCATTCAGTTTCTCAGACTAAACTGCTGTTAGAAGGGTAGAAGTTGATGTAGAAACAATGAAGTTATAGCCATTCTTTGTAAGGAATCCAGTGGCAAGATACAAAGAATGCGTGTGTTCTGCAGAGCATATTCTAATTTTGTTTGACAAGTGCATGGATACAACCTTATTTTGCTAACTGAGGTTTCTTTGGACAGCTCCTTGTTCAACTATGGCTTATCACCATGACAGCAGACGAATATTCGTTGGCCAGGATAATGGAGCCATTATGGTGAGCATATAATTTCTACAGAGTCTTCTTAATTTCTGCTGATTTTGCCTTGCAAACATGCATTTGATTTTATTATTCCCAAATTAAGCATGGTAATTTAATAGAACAGTAGCTACTTTTATTTACTGATTTAGCATTGATTTACATAACCTCTAATGAAGTTTGCTGTGAATTAATTTTAACTCTAAAGTGAACAAATAGTATTGTGCTTGTCTTGTATGTAACAGCATGACTTCTTATTGTTATGTGCTTTCGGCTCATTGAGTTATTTTGGGTGGTCTCATCATAGGCTTTTCTTGGCAAAATTTATTCAGTTGCCCATCCCTCCCTCCTCTGTATTAGAAGGAACTCTTTTGCTAAGGCGGATCATTAAGGCAGTGTGATTGCACTTCGAAGTTTGCAGCTTCGTTTACAACCATCTTATTTTTATGACAGTAAGGGTGTCTTTTTAATGTGTAAAATGACAATTGGCGTGGGGAATAGAAGAGATTTGGCAGGCCTGAGACCCTTGATTAAATGTACACACATTTAGTCTTAACTAGTAGAAAACATCAGTCAAAGATAAAAAACACAGATTGCTTGAGGAATACATACATTGAATATTAATCATTTCTGGGTCTTAGTCTGTTTTTGTTTGGTGTAAATGCTATCCTTACCAGCATATATTGTAAATCTGAAGGATTCATATCTTGTTAGGATAATCTTCTCAGGTGTGTTAACACAAGATTTTTAGATTCTTGTTCAATGAATTTTTGTAAAAAAAAATTGGTTCTCTCACTTTTTTGCCTTACAGTGGTTGAAATGGCTTGGCAAACATAGGTACAACACAGCCATTTTTTCTCCCAGTTATCTTTTCCCCCCATCAACAGTAAGGCACCCACTGAAAAAACCAGGAAAAAAATGTGAGATGTGAAATCTGGACATGGTGACATGTTGGTTATATCTTAGTTACACCCTAGTTGGATTACTATAACATGGTCTACATGGAGTAGAAACACAGGAAAGGGCTACGTTAGGTCCTGGAAATCCCTTTCCAAAGATGTGTTTTGTGATCAGTCCTCTTTCAGACTGGAACTGTCAGTGTAACTATAAGGAGGGGGGGGGGGGATCACAGCTATAAGTATTTGCCTGAATCTATACCTGCATTTACACATTGGTTTCTCAATAGTGTTGTCATCTTCTCACTGAAATCCCTAGTAGCCAAATGTACATAATGGAGACCCCTTCCTTAAAATTGGTTTTAAAAATCAAACATAAGATGCTAGCCATGTGCAATTATTCTTTATAGCAACAGCATTTTTTTTTCTAAATGATAACACTTTCTGGTATCATCAGTGAAAGACACTTGTGGCTCTTTTTCTTAATAATCATTTGGTTGTTTGGTTTCAGGAGTTCCATATCTCAGAAGACTTTAATAAGATGAATTTTGTCAAAACTTACCCAGGTAATGAAACAATAAAGCATGCATTTCATTATAGGTAACAAATGTTAAATGATTAACTTGGATGCTAAATTAGTCCCTAACTTGCATCAAAAGTTTGCAGAGATTCTTGTGCCTGCTTGGAGACATAGAAAACATAGGGGAATACAGTTAAATAACCCTTAACTTTAGAATTACGATAACAATTAAAAGGAAGTTTTTAAATATTGATACTCAGTGCTACCTAATGTAGTCTTAGGAGCAAGTCATGTTGGTATAGAACAAGCTATCTTGGAATAAACTTTTATTGCATAGAGACCAAAATGTCAAGCAACATCTTACTCAATTCATAAACAACCCCACACAAGGATTTCTATCATGACATGTAATTCCTTAAGAGATAAAAAGTGCAGTTTTGAATTGGAACTTCTGTTAAAATGACTTTTATTCAAAAGCAGATTACTTTTTTCTAGTCTATGTTAATTGTTCAATGCTTTTATGGTTGTTTTTAATTGTTAATTGTGTTGTGGCGTTGAATTATTACCAATTGTAAACCGCCCTGAGTCACCCTTGGGTTGAGAAGGACAGTATAGAAGTGTCGTAAATAAATAAATAAATAGCCCAAAGGAATGCTTCTTTTTCTGCAGATGAATTTTACAGTGACTTTATCTCATTACTCTCTTTTTTCACTGGAAAATGACCTAAACATTTATTTGTGAAGAAACTGATTAATTTCAACAAGTTCATAAATGTTCATTTTTGTACGTCTGCCTTTTTTTTCATGTCAGGAGCGACTTGAGAAACTGCAACTCACTTCTGATGTGAGAGAGTTGGCTGTCTGCAAGGATGTTGCCCAGGGGATGCCCAGATGTTTTTGATGTTTTACCATCCTTGTGGGAGGCTTCTCTCATGTCCCTGCATGGGGAGCTGGAGCTGACAGGGAGTCCAACTCACTCTCCCCAGATTTGAACCGCTGACCTGTCAGTCAGCAGTCCTGCCAGCACAAGGGTTTAACTCATTGTGCCACCGGGAGCTCCAGTGGCTATATCTGCCATAAAAAGACATGTTTTTTTGGTACAGTTACAATTAAGTACTTCTGACTTTTTGTATGAAAGACTTGAATGATTTGCTAGAAATGCCAGAACTTCTTTAGTGTGGCATGGGCTGTTATAACACGGAGAACATCTAACAAGTAAGTTAGTTTAATGTTGTAATCCCAAGTCATAACTAGGAAGCATGCACTCATTAAAACAACAGTGCTGAATGCAGTTAGAAACTTCAAAAAGATGGTTAGAATACATGATTAAAACCAGCACATTTTAGAACTGGAGATGCCAACTACAGTTTTACCAAAGATATAACAGATACAGTAACTCTGGGAAAACATGACTTGCATTTTTCATGCAAACTCACTGGCTGCTATCATATAAAACAGAAATAAAAGTTAAATTTATGGATGTGCTAAGGTATCTATACAATAACAAGCAGACCTGGTTGCCACCTGTTTTGTTGGTAAGCCTAGCTATCCAGTATTCAAATCTAAGTATAAATATTCACATTTAATTGATATCATTTTTATCTGTTTCATAGCTCATCAAAACAGAGTGTCTGCAGTTATCTTTTGCTTGGAAGCTGAATGGGTTATCAGTACCGGCCATGATAAATGTGTCAGCTGGATGTGTACCAGAAGTGGAAACATGCTGGGAAGACATTACTTCACCTCCTGGGCTTCTGCCTTACAGTATCCTTCAAAGTAGCTGTATCAGATAGGGATGCTTAAAGCCTAGACAAGGCAGCTGTGCTTTTCTGTCTTCATATTGTATAGTGTCTGCCAACTGATTTACAGTCGATCGGTTTGTGATAACTTCCATTATTCCTACAAAGGTTATAGTGGGTTCTGTGTCTTTGCTAAAATGGTTGTCTGTTCAGAAAGCTATTCTGAATATCCAGAAGATGCTAGACAAATTTGGTTTGGAATGGAAAGAAAAACAAAACATGTCAGAGAAACCGTGTTGTTGATTGACTGAGTTCTTTATTAATAACACCCATTTTATTGTACTAGTGGGCAAATAAGCTGGGAATGACTGCTGTTCCTTTTGCCCCAACACTTTTCTCCTACTTCTTCTCCTTCCTCTTGCAATGTTAAAGATTGCTTGGCTACACATTGGAAAGGTCTGTTTTTGTCAAGGAAAGCAGAGTATTCCAGTCAGCTAATTATCCTGCATAGCAGTTGTAGAACAGTGCATACTTTTGTCTACAGGTGGACAAACCTCAGTCTTACACAATCTCCTTGAGATCAAGAGAAAGAACTAGGTGATACAGGCATATATTAATATTAATTCCCAGAGGAGTACTGCCCTAATACTTTGCAGCAAAACCAGTCATCTTGTGACACCAAAGGCTAACAAATGTAATGTGATCTAAGGCAGTGATTTTCAACTAGTGTGCCGCGGAACACTAGTGTGCCGTGAGAGATCATCAGGTGTGCCATGGGAAATGATTTCCAAACTAAATTCATATATAAACTATAAGGTGCCTTTATAGTTTATATCTGTCCCTTTAAGAAATGGAACCATAGCACTCTCGTGTCACCTAAGAAGTGACGCGAGAGTGCTATGGTCGCGCCATCTTGGATTCGCTTAGACGTGGCTAAGTAAACAAAGTTAGAGTTAGTGCTGCAGCTGCGCGACAATTTGGGATCACAGCAAGACAAGCAAGTGACAGTGATGGAGAAGTTTTTGAGAAGGGAAAATGCAAATGCCGAACAGGGCCCTGGACAAAATTATCACACTAAGTGAGAGTACATTTAAAAACATATTAACTATATGTATTACTGTGTTGGAGTGTCATTTTGTGTCATTTTGGTTGGTGGTGTGCCCCAGGATTTTGTAAATGTAAAAAATGTGCCGCGGCTCAAAAAAGGTTGAAAATCACTGATTTAAGGTTTTGTGGACCAAGTGCAGTTCATGATGCAATAAATGGCCTAGAAAATCTTATGCTATAATAAATGTGTTAGTTTTTTAAGATCTTCCAAGTCTTTTCTTTTATGTAGACTTATATCATTCTAAGCTCATGAATTTGTTGTACTGGTTTCAGATCTAAATTTGCACTCAAACACATAAATCAACTCCTGGTTTTCCCAGGCTGTCACCATTTCTGCATAAGCACAGCTGCAGGAGTCACCTAGAAATCCAAAATAACCAGGAGTCACCTAGAGATCTACCAATACATCCAAATCTACCTCCGGCCTTTCAGTAATGAGTAGCCTTGTCATCTGAGGCTACATTCCCTCAGGATATCGATTTGGTGCTGGTAGTAGTAATTTCAAGAACTTTGTTTATTATTGGATTTTTCTCTCTCCTCCCACCTCATTCACATCACAACTACCTTTTTTCTGAATCTTCCCTTCTATACAGCACGAACTTGAAGGGCCAACCCCAGAGCATAGCTGCCAGAGTCCCCTCCCAAAGGAAAGGACTTCCAGTATTACTCCATGCTTTATATAGGAAAGTATTTTATGAAGGCAGAGAAATGCTGCATCCTATCTGAGAACAGTTACAAGGCATTTTGTGTGCTTGACTGACCCCTGGGGAACATAAAGAATATAGCAAGTATCTCTTCAAAGGGTGGCAGCCATCACATGGCTATGGCAAAGGGCAAAATTCTGAAATTTAGTGATGACGGGGCAGGTTGGGAATCCTGAAGGTTGACTGGCTTGTTGTTTCTCGGTGTCTTGCCTTCTTGTCTCTTTTCATCATTCTCTGTCGGGTGCTGCTTCTGGTTGGCTATCACCTTGTCATCACTCTGTCATTATTTCCAAGTTTTGTTCTTTCCAGCTCCTCTTGTTTCTCTGCCCTTAGCCATTTCGTGGTTCATTTTATCTTTAGAGCAGTGCAGGTGCGATGGGCCTTTTTTCTGATCTATAAAAAGTGAATGAGTCTTCCTTTCAAGTTTTGACTGAGTCTTTGAATCCTGATCATATAGGTCCAATGAATCTATCTAGCTTTGGACTCTGTTAAGAACCTGGCATGATTTTCATAGCAAATGTTGTCTTTAACTTTTGATTGTCAAGGCTTTCTTTTCTTCAGAGGGAATTTTCCCCTGGCACTGCATTGTTTGCTAAATTATTAATACAACACAGATGATTATTTCAGTATCTTTTTAAAGAGCCTCTAAAGCAGTGGTTCTCAACCTTCCTAATGCCATGACCCCTTAATACAGTTCCTCATGTTGTGGTGCCACCCCCCAACCAAAACATTATTTTCGTTGCTACTTCAGAACTGTAATTTTGCTACTGTTAAGAATCGTAATGTAATAATCGGATATGCAGGACGTATTTTCATTCACTGGATCAAATTTGGCACAAATACCCGATATGCCCAAATTTGAATACTGGTGGGTTTGGGGGAGGGGGGTTGATTTTGTCATTTGGAAGTTGTAGTTGCTGGGATTTATAGTTAACCTACAATCAGCGAGCATTCTACACTCCAACAACAATGGAATGGAACCAAACTTGGCACACAGAACTCTCATGACTAACAGAAAATACTGGAAGGGTTTGGTGGGCATTGACATTGAGTTTTGGAGTTGTAGTTCACCTAAATCCAGAGAGTACTGTGGACTCAAACAATGATGGATCTGAACCAAACTTGGCACGAATATTCAATATGCCCAAATGTGAACACTGGTGGAATTTGGGAAAAAATAGATCTTGACATTTGGGAGTTGTAGTTTCTGGGATTTATAGTTCACTTACAATCAAAGAGTATTCTGAACTCCACCAATGATAGAATTGGGCCAAACTTCCCACACAGAACCCCCATGACCAACAGAAAATACTGATGATCTTTGGTGACCCCCTTGCGACACCCCCCAGTTTGAGAAACACTGTTCTAAAGTATATTCGTTAGTGAGCCAGTTAGGAAAGTTTCTTGGACATCCATCTTTGGAGTTCTTTCCAACAGAATAGAGTTATAAGGATTTTTTCCTCACCTTTATGCTGGCTGGAATGGTACCTGTATCAGCAGTGTGGTCACATGTTCTCCCTCTTGTTCATCCCTTGTTATGAAGCCTCCAGAGATGTTCTATTTTTGCTGCTTGTCCTGTTGCCCAGGAGAGGGAACTAATGCACCTCACAGTGCAGTGTACTGTATTTGTTTTTCTCCTTTAATCTTGCCCATGTGGGACTGTTAAAGCAGAATACGGAGATTTTCAGAGAACATGTCTTGAAAAATAAAACTAGCATCCTTCTTATGTTTCGGAGCTATTAGCTGACGAAAACAAAAAATACGTCCAAAACAGTCATGGAGGGTTTGAACCTTATTTGCATGAGAAAAAGTAACATTGATAATGTTGATAGTAAACTTGTTTTCAATCCAAATGAATATTTTTACAACTAGGCTTTGAGTATGTTTTTGTGCTGCTTGAGCAGTTGAGATATGAAATGGTGATTAGCTACTCCTTGACTTGGCTGTTCTAAGATATGACTTTGAAACCCAGCATGCCTTCATTGGTGACTACTCTGGACAGATCACCCTGCTGAAGCTTGAACAGAACACATGCTCAGTGATCACAACTCTCAAGGGCCATGAAGGTAATGTTTGGCTTCATTTTTTCCAGCTCATTCTCTCTTGATTTTTATAAGGTCAACCACACTGCAGAAGCCATGTTTGTGGGTGGGTCTGCCATATTTGTGAGTGGATGTCCGCAAAGCTCTCTCTCTCTCTCTCTCTCTCTCTCTCTCTCAGTAAAGTCAAAATCTTAGTTCTTTTTCACCTTCAGAGCTGTCCAGTTCCACTTTTTGTTCAACATACAAGTTGAAATTCTAAATTGAGGTACAGTAGAGTCTCGCTTATCCAACATAAACAGGCCGGCGGAATGTCGAATAAACAAAAATGTCAGATAATACGTGGTCTCCTATTGTTATCCGTCCAATGCGGCGCTAGACACCTAGAATACTAACAACAGGGACTCAAAGGGTTAAGGCAAAGCAACGCCTCGGGGCTAGAGCGGCCCAGCAGGAAGTGCCCGGATGCAGAAGAGGAGCATGGAAATCACAGAGGGAAAGAGGGAGAACGCTTCAGCTTCCTGTCCTGCCTTTTCCCCTCTTTCCCCTCTCCTCCTCATCGTCTTGCCTTTTTCACTTATTGGGAGTGGAGAGAGAGTTGTGGAGCACTTCTTTAATTGAAGGGGAAATGCTGGAGGAAAAGGGGGGCGTCGGATAAGAGCATCAGATAAGGCAGAATGTCGGATAAGCGAGACTCTACTGTAAATGGTAGTAAGCCCCAATTATAAATGAGCTCCCAATTATAAAACTACAATCTGATGCCTACTATTCTCTTCCTGAATAACACCCATTTCACAAAACGCCAACTTTTGAATTCTAAATGAACTACTCAGTTTATTAGACACCCTAATTTGTTCCTCCCACCGAATACCTCTGCCAACCCACCTGTGCTCCAGTTTCTTAATTTCACCAGCCAGCCGATACCCTTCCCAATCTCCCATTATTCCTTCTGTGTCATTTTTTGTTTGTTTGTCTGTTTTTTTGTGCTTATGTCAAGCAGTTTCCCCAAGGATCATGTCCAGGCATATAAACACATTCTTAATTTACTGAAATTGTCCGCTTGATGTTTCCAAGCAGCAAGCAATGGCCCACAGTCTTGTTTGACTCCTTTATCAACACTCTAGTAATTCAGGGATCAGTTTTGGATAGTCAGTTTTACTGGGAGGGTAGCCATGGTTTAGTATGAAATGCTAGTATGGCTCTAGTCTTCTGCCATCTTCATTTTTTAAGAATAGAGGATAACTGCAAGAACATGGAAGCCACTTTGATCCTGTAGGCATTTTTGGATCTCATTCCCATTCATTATTGGCTATGCTCATTAAAGTTGTTGGGACTTGCAGTACAACAAATTCATAGACCTGTACTAAAAAGAGAAAGGCCAAGGGATAAACACAGGTCTTTGCAGAGTTGGAGAAAGTCACTTTAGAGAGACACCCCCCATCAGAACAGATAATATTGAATTAAATGGACTAATAGTTGCTAACAATTGGGTTATTCCCAGCCATTCACCCTGATGCCTGACAATTTAGACTGACCTTATTTATTTATTTATTTATTTATTTATTTCGACTTCTTAGTCGCCCCATCCAGTGGGCTCGGGGCGACTTACAGAACTTCAACATCGTAAAACACAGTAAAATACTCTAAAAACACATTATAAAACGCTGTAAAACAACGGGTCAATATCCCATATAAAATATATGGTATACATACACTGCGACCTTGTGGCCAGATAGAGGTAATAGTAGTCTGCTTGATTTGCAGACAAAGTCTGAAATGCCCACCTCCTTGTCTTCAAAACAAGCCTATTAAATAAACACTAGATGGCAGTCTAGCAAAAGTCTACTCATTGCTTTCATGACAATGTATTCATCTGCTATGCCTGGTATTCAATAACACACATGTTTGTGTACTGAATGATACCATATTCAGAAAGGGCAAGAACATTTGTTGAGTTTTCTAGGGATCTTGTTGCTTCCATAGTGACATAGAACAGAAGGAAGGTTGAAAGCAGCATTGAAAATTTGTCAAAAGAAGTCCTTCAGGTCATTGCTTCTCATCTTTATATCATCTCTCTTAGTGTTTTATTTCATTCATCTAACAGTAATTGCCTATTTTCTGAATCTTCACTGGTATTTGCAATGATATATGGCTAAATATGGCAAGTGCATCTCCCTGCACTTTGGAATATGCCAGGTGCCTCATTGTTCCCTTGACTTTGAAGATGTGAATGAAGCAAGATCTTGATGGGACAGACACACACATGCATTGATCATTACTTATTCAGGCTGCAATGTTTTTGGGGTGCTATATAACAAGATTTGAGGGGTGTAAATAGAACCAACTTACTTTGCAGCATTGCCTCAGTCAGCATGATTGGTGTGTGATGGGGTTGGCTTATCTCTTACCTGGAAGCTCGAAGTGATGTATGCCACTGCCAGCAGAAATAATTACTTGCTCAGCTCTCTCTACACATTGTGGCCCAGCACTGATTAACTAATTCAGCTTTGCTCCTGAGAAAATTGCCAGTTTCTATGTATCTTTCTGGTAGGCTATAAATACTGAACAATAAGAATTAGGTGCAGACAGTCAATATTGGGACAGCACTATTCAAATAGAGACAATAAAGCAAAATTGGAATAAACACCAGGCACAGATTAGCTGTCTTGATAAAAGGAGAATGATCACTGAGAGTAAATTTCAGGGGTCATTGCAGAAAGTGACTAAACAGCTTCAATTCATTAAAAAGATAATAATATGGGAACAAACCTTTGGGAAGTAAAATTATTTAATTTCTGGCAATTTTTGTTATGCCTTAATCTTTTTTATGATTGCATTTTGTATATTGCTTTTTTCATGTCAGGAGCAACTTGAGAAACTGCAAGTCGCTTCTGGTGTGAGAGAATTGGCCGTCTTCATTGGCCCAGGGGACACCGGGATGTTTTACCATCCCGTGGGAGGCTTTTCTCATGTCCCCTCATGAGAAGCTGGAGCTGACAGATAGGAGCTTACCCCACTTCCTGGATTTGAACTGCTGACCTGCCAGCAGTCCTGCCAGCACAAGGGTTTAACCCATTGCGCCACTGGGGGCAATTGCTTATACATACATACATGGTAGGTTATATTCAACTTTCAAAAATATTTTGAGACAAGTTGCCCTTCTTATTCATATTAGGTTCAAAGATACCCGATTCTGGTACAATCGTTTCCTCTTTTTTTCTGTCTGTGGATAGCTGGGGGAAGTTTTATGAATTACATTAATATCTTACCTTTGAGTTGCTCAGTTGCTCAGGAAGCTGAATAAAGGGACAAAGACTTAACAGGGAGGAGTGATATTAGTGCTAATGGAGTGGATTATACTCTTAGCCCACTCCATTTGATCTTTTTTAAAAAAATCTTCAATTAATTAAAAATAATTGTCTTTCTCCAATCTGAAGTAGTACATCCAGCAAGAGCTGGTATAGCCCTGTATCCATAGGACTGAGACCGATGGTTTCACCTACCCACATCTGACAAAATGTGGCCTTTCTAAGGAATTCTCTAGGTTCTCCTAGAGATTCTGTGATATGCTTCCACTAGATGTTACCTTAGAGTCACCCAGGAGGACCTAGCAAATTCCTGGAGATGATACCTAAGAATTTTCTCATGCATTCAAGGCAACTCCGTGGTAATTTCTAGCAGATGTTTTTAATTGCAATATGGTTCATTATTATGCAGTTTCCTGTTTTTATGATAAATTCAGGAACATATCCTCTAGGGAAGAAGAAATAATTTATTTGTTGCCCACCTCTCCAGCAACTTGAGATGTGAATTTTTAAATACTGTTTATATTTAATTCTCTTTTAATGTTTGCATATTTGTATATTTTAAATTGTATGCTAATTTTTTATGTCAAGCCACTTTGAGTCTCCCTCGGGAGAGATAAAGCGATGTATAAATATAATAATAACAACAACAACAGTCGAAACACATCCATGTAAAATATATGCAGCAAAATGCATGATGCAAATAATCACATGATGCAAATCCAAAACTCATGGTTCAAATTTGGATAAGCCTGTCTAACTGGATGCAAAAATCATACTACGGTACATTCATGTGGGTGTTTTGAAAGATACCAAATATTATAGTCCCTGTCCTGAAGTGAAGCATTGAATTTATCAGCTTGTAGATTTTTTTTATCAGGCAGCCATCAGTTTTCCAAATTTTGTCTAAATGAAAACAAAACTATTTCCTCCTTTTAATTAGGAAGCATTGCTTCTCTTTGGTGGGACCCTGTTCAGCGATTACTCTTCTCCGGAGCCTCGGATAACAGCATAATCATGTGGGATATTGGTGGGAGGAGAGGCCGGACGCTGCTTCTGCAAGGCCACCAGTATGTAACATTTTTGATTTTCTACAAATATAATTGCTGGTTCAGTTCATTGTAGAATTAAGGCATGAATGAGAAATTTTGTTCTACCCCTTTTCTAAGTATCAATCCAAAGGAAGTCAGATCCTTATCAGAGGGCTCTTGATTTCATGCTGCTTCTAAATGCATGCAGAACTATATGCCGCTTTAATTATTGCCAGAAGGCAGGTGAAGATTTTAGCTCTGTCATAAGAGTGTGTGAGCTTGGATCTAAGGATGTTAAGGTGAAAACAAGTGTTAAATGAGAAATTGTTTCAACTACAGTGTAGAAAAAGTGGCTGGAAATCTAGTTATACTTATCAGTTCCAATACTAAAATAGATAATGGTGTCTGTTTCTTTTTCTTTCTCTTTTTACAGTGATAAAGTACAGGCCGTTTGTTACCTCCAGCTCACACGACAGTTGGTTTCTTGTGCTGCTGATGGTGGAATCACAGTCTGGAATATGGATATTAGCAGGGAAGAGGTAGGAATAGGCAGCAAACTAAAGACTTCATCTATTCTCTTCAAACATGCCAACAAGAAGCTGGTGCCTCATGTTAATAATGTCATTATGTGATAGAGTATAGTATGCTATTAATGTATTGTGCTTTAATTGGTTTGTGTTATATTATGTTTATTTAGTTTATCCTAAGCTAATTTCAGTTATTTATAAGTTATATTTAGTTTATTTTATTTCATGTTTCGTCTTGACTATTGAATTTGGTTGCATTGAATTTTGGCCATTTTTGTTATACTTTGTAAATCGCCCCGAGTCCCTCCAGGGAGAGAGGGAGGGTTACAAATAAAGTGTTATCATCATCATCATCATCATCATTGTGTTTCTAAAAGTTCTGTATTCCATTGTTTTCTGTAAATCCTGTTAATTACAAAGCAGTGTCTATTAGCCATGACACAAATGGAGATGATCCTTGCCAAAATGAAAGTGAGATGATGGAAGTGCCTCAAATTGGGCTGATACCGGTAGTTGTACAAATGTTATCTCTTTCCCCAATTAGAATATATCACAGGCTGCGTTATAGTATTCAGCTACCTTTATAAGCTGTTTGCCAAAATGCTGAATAGTGAAAAACACCTTATTAACCTACTAGTTGCATCCATTTACATTTTCTTGAGAACATTTTATCCTCATTCATTTTTGCTGTGTGAAAGATGCTTTCCTTTACAAATATTTATACCTGTAGAAATCATCACACTGGGCTTGTAAGGTAAAGGTTTCCCCTGACATTAAGTTTACTCGTGTCTGACTTTGAGAGTCTCCATTAGTCTCCATTTCTAAACTGAAGAGCCAAGATTGTCTGTAGACACCTCTAAGGTCATGTGTTCAGCATGACTTCATGGAGCGCCATTACCTTCCTGCAGAAGCAGTACCTATTGATTTACTCACATTTGCCTGTTTTAGAACTACTAGGTTGGCAAAAGCTGGGCCTAACAGCAGGAGCTCAGCCCGCTCCCTGGATTTGAACCGCCAATCTTTCAGTCAGCAAGTTCAACAGTACAACGGGCCTTTATTCTGTTAATATATTTTAATAAAAATAATAAATCTATAGGTGGCATTCATTTAGGTCCTTTCATTGACCGAACAGAAAAGGAGTGTCTTTAGGGTACTTAAGTTTCACTTACTTGCCCAACTCTCTCCTATTGGAAAGACTTATGTCTCTAAAAAGCCTTTTAGTTGGACTAAAATCTGCAAATGACAACTCCGGGGAAGCAGGCTAAGGACAATTCTATCCATTCATTGATTTTCAAGTATTATCATTTGCAGTGAGGACAGGAATAGATGCTAATGCATATCCTGAAGATCAGCCTAGGAAACTGTAAAATTAATTGCTTTAAATGGCATCTGTAGAGCTCAGAAACAAGAACAGGACATGTTTAACATCAGATTAAGAGTGAAAATGGGAGGCATAATCATTTGACTGTGGAAACCTTCAGATTTTCCAATTATTCAGTATCTCTTCTTAATCATCCAGAGGCTGAAAAGTGGGGAGTTTTAAAGCCCTGCAGCAAGCGAATAATTCAGCTATGGCAGGAGAAGCATCCTCATTAACATGGTCGTAAGGAGAAATGCCACAGTGAAGGGCAGAGTGTGGGAGGTGCACAAAGATCTCGAAGACTGTCACAGTTTCCGCAATCCCTCATGTGCACAGCTTGACATTGAATTAGTCTAATTATGTCTAGAGGGTGGCAAATTTTACAAGGCATGCTTGTATTTCAAGGACAGAGCTTTAGAAGCTTCAGCATTTCAGCTGTAACTCATTAATGTATTTCTAATTTGGTTGCCAATGCAAAGCAAAACATGTTGATTGTTAAATTCTATGACATTTTTTGAATGTGGGGCAATTTTCTTTCTCTTGACGTCATATTAAAATCTTTCTGTTTCCAGGCCCCTCAGTGGTTGGACAGTGATTCTTGTCAAAAATGTGAGCAGCCATTCTTCTGGAATATAAAGCAGATGTGGGACACAAAGACGTTGGGGCTGAGACAGGTGAGGTTGGGTTATTCCTTGCAAAGAGCTTTGGTGCCACCAGTGCCCTCTGTGTATTCAGCTAACAACAATGGTTAATTTTTAGCACTGTATTTGCACCTACTTGGAGACACTATCCGTAGTGCCCCATCCAAGCCAGAATATTTATTTATTTACAGCATTTATATTCTGCCCTTCTCACGCCAAAGGGGACTCAGGGCAGATCACAGGACACATACACGGTAAACATTCAGTGCAATTAAACAGACAGAAAACACAACATAGAGGTATTATGTTGCCATTTTCCCCAACTTTGGCGTTCTGGAGGTTGTGCTCGATTCCAGCCACAGGGAGGTGCTGTCATTCCATCTTCTATGACGAAGAGCCCTTGATCACAGACTTCCTCTTCCCTTTGATCGCTGGCATTTTCTGGTATTTCCTTTATGGTGCCATAAAATACCTCCCCGCTTAAGTGGTACCTAATTTCTCTACTCACAGCTCACAGCTGTTTTCAAACTGTTAGGTGCACAGTAAGCTGGGCTGAAGGTCGGGTTCTTACCCCAACCCAGGCTTTGAACCGCAACCTTTTGATTGGTAAGACCTACTGCTGCTGCTGATTAACCAGCTGTGCTAAAGCCTGGCCCACCCCAACCCACTTTTTGGGAATTGATTGGCCCTACTTTTGCAGCATAGCTATGCAAAAACAAAATGATCTACAGTGGATCCAAGGTTTAGCATTAGACCAGGCCAGTCAACCTGTGGGTCCCCAAGTGTTTTGGCCTACAACTTCTAGAAATCCCAGCCAGTTTACCAGCTGTTGGGATTTCTGGGAGTTGAAGGCCAAAACATCTGGGGACCCACAGATTGAGAACCACTGGACTAGGGTATGGCAGCTGCTTGGATGTTAAGGGGCCATGTTGGTCCTCCAAGAAATCCTCACCTGCAAAAATATTTGAAATTTGTTTTGTCCCAAAATGTTCTTTAGGAAATGCATGTATAAAGTTTGGATTTGAGAGAGCTGGGACAAAGCTGAGACAAGGATAGGGAACAGATAGTATAGAGATAGGAAAGAGCTGGCTGTGGTTTTAGGGGGCTGTGAGTGATTGAAGAGCTCAGGGGTAATGTAATGGTTGTGTTTAAATGAAATCCCACTTATCTGTTTTCAAACTGTCTCTGGCTGTTTTTATCAAGTCTGCTAAAGAGTCAGGTCATTCTTACTACAAAGAGCCCATGAACAGATCCACAGGTCCACATAGAGAATCCCTTTGAGGCCCATATGCTCAATTCTGAAGTAATAATAATGATAATAATTATTAACTCACCTCTCCTTGAGGTGGATCATAGTTAAAAACACATTATCCTAAAACATGTCAAATATAAATAGGAAAGGATTAAGTGGGGATAAAGGGCATGTTGTGCAACGGGAGCCCAAGGGTTGCAATTGCAGGGCTAGCCTGGAAAAGGGATCCTTCATGTCCGCACCTGCATTGAGGATCTGCTTCTTAGTCACAATCTTAATCTGAGTCTTCTCTCCAAAGTCTCTGACTTTTTGATATTAACAGGGTGAGGAGAGAGAGAGAGAGAGAATCTCTTTTGTAGTGGTAGTGGGGAGATGAGCACTACCACATTACTCTCCCCCCCCCTGTAAAATGTTTCTTCTTTTCCATTCACTTAGCATCACTGTAGGAAATGTGGCAAGGCAGTGTGTGGCAAGTGCAGCACTAAACGGTCCAGCTATCCCATCATGGGTTTTGAATTCCAAGTCCGGGTCTGTGACGCCTGTTTTGATTCAATCAAAGATGAGGAGTGAGTATTTTTCAAAAAGATTCCTTCATATTCCATGTGTTTATACCTTCATGCTTTGCAAGAATTTGACTTGTTGCTCCTTATGATAGTGAAATAAGCTAGAGACCGTTTCCTTGCTTTATCAAAAAATCCCTTGGTGAAAAAACCAGGGAAAAACTCCAGACCTGTTAACCTGAATTGGATCGCCTCCCCTTGTGACTATTCTGATATTTCCTCTTTACAGGTATCTATAAAGTGTGGCAGGGTAAATAAGGTAAAAGGTAAAGGTTTTCCTCTGGCATTAAGTCTAGTTGTGTCCAACTCTGTGGGTTGGTGCTCATCTCTATTTCTAAGCTGAAGAGGCAGCGTTGTCCATAAACACCTCCAAGGTCATGTGGTTGGTATGACTGCATGGAGCGCCGTTACCTTCCCACCGGAGCAGTACCTATTGCTGTACTCACATTTGCATGTTTTCAAACTGCTAGGTTAGCAGAAGCTATGGCTAACAGCGGAAACTCACCCTGCTCCCCAAATTAGAACCGCCAACCTTTCGGTCAGCAGGTTCAGCAGCTCTGCGTTTTAAACCACTGAGCTACCAGGGGCTAAATGGGTTACATCAGTGTTTCTCAACCAGTGTGCCGGGGCACACTAGTGTGCCGTGAGCTATCATCAGGTGTGCCGTGGGAAATTGGAACTTCCAGGGGGGGGGGGGGAGTCTAGTGTGTTGAAGTATAAAAACCCTAAAAAACCTACCTCGATAAAGGCCCCCTCCCCACCCGTTGTCTACTTGGTCTCTCTCTCTCCATGTATTGGGAAGGCCCGCCTCCCTTTCCCCAAGTAGAGACCTCCTCGTGCCTCCAGGGGGTTCTGTGTGGGATGTTTGGCCCAGTTCTATCATTGGTGGGGTTCAGAATGCTCTTTGATTGTAGGGGAACTATAAATCCCAGCAACTCTAACTCCCAAATGTCAAGGTCTATTTCCCCTGAACTCCATCTGCGTTCATATTTGGGCATATTGAGTATTCGTGCCAAGTTTGGTCCTGATCCAACATTGTTTGAGTCCACAGTGCACTCTGGATATAGGTGAACTACAACTCCAAAACTCAAGGCCAATGCCCACCAAATTCTTATAGCATTTTTCTCTTGGTTATGGGAGTTCTGTGTGGGAAGTTTGTGTCTTTGGCACTGTAGACCAGTGTTTCTCAACCTTTTTTGAGCTGCGGCACACTTTTAACATTAAAAAAATCCGGGGGCACACCACCAACCAAAATGACACAAAATGACACTCTCACAAAGTAAAGAACGGCTGGGAGATGGTGGCCTGCTGGGAGCGCCGAAGCCAGGGGAGGGGGAGGAGCCAGGCCGTGCCATGCCCCGCCACTCCCCTCGGCTTCAGTTCTCCCACAGCTTCGCCAGCCTTGAGGGGGCAGTGCCAAGCCAGCATTGTGCTGGCTCTGCCACTGCTGGCATGGCACTGCCCCCTCAAGGCTGGCGAAGCTGTGAGAGCGCTGAAGCCGGGAGGGAAGCCATGCCCCGCCCCTACCCCAGCTTCAGCTCTCCCACAGAGGAGGAGCATGAGCGGTGGATGGGCTTCAGTGGGCGGGGCTCGTCCTCCGTGCGGCTTCAGAGAGCGAGGGGCGAGAGTCATGGTGGGAGTCATGGCGGATTGGAGGCTGGCTGGGGAAACGGCCGAAGGAGGCGGTGCCCCGGCCCCTTCTTTTTCTTTGCCGCCGCCCGGCCCTTCCTCCTCCTCCCCCAAGCAGCAGGAGTTCAGCAGGAGGAGGGAAAGGAAGGGGGGCAGAGAGCTTTTCTCGCGGCACACCTGATGATCGCTCACGGCACACTGGTTGAGAAAGACTGCTGTAGACTCGGGGCCCTTCCACACAGCCATATAACCCAGAATATCAAGGCAGATAATCCACAATATCTGCTTTGAACCGGGTTATCCCAGTCCACACTGCCATATAATGTTCAAAATAGATAATGTGAGATTTTATTCAGCCGTGTGGAAAGGGCCCTGTGAGTCTATTGCATTTCTAGGGGAATCACCTCCCATTGGTCTTTTACAGTTAAAGTGGAGGAGAGTAACGCCCTTTAAAGCAGTCTTTCTCAACCAGTGTGCCGTGGCACACTAGTGTGCCGTGAAGGACCTCCTGCTGTGCCACGAGAAAAGCTCTCTGCCCCCCTTCCTCCCCCCTCCTGCCGAACTCCTGCTGCTTGGGGGAGGAGGAGGAAGGGCCGGGCGGTGGAGAAGAAAAAGAAGAAGGGGCCGGGGCGCCGCCTCCTTCGGCCGTTTCCCCAGCCAGCCTCCAATCCGCCATGACTCCCGCCATGACTCTTGCCCCTCGCTCGCTGAAGCTGCGTGGAGGAGCCCGCCCACTGAAGCCCGTCCACCGCTCATGCTCCTCCTCTGTGGGAGAGCTGAAGCTAGGGGGCGGGGCATGGGGCGGCCTGGCTCCACCCCCTCCCCCGGCTTCGGCACTCCCAGCAGCTGCTCCAGCCTTGAGGGGACAGTGCCAAGCCAGCATTGTGCTGGCTCTGGCACTGCTGGCTTGGCACTGCCCCCTCAAGGCTGGAGCAGCTGCTGGGAGAGGTGAAGCTGGGGGCAGGGGGCGGGGCATGGTGCAGCCTGGCTCCACCCCCTCCCCGGCTTTGGCACTCCCAGCAGCTGCTCCCAGCAGGCCACCAACCCCCAGCCGTTCTTTACTGTATTAGAGTGTCATTTTGTGTCATTTTGGTTGGTGGTGTGCCCCCGGATTTTTTTAATGTTAAAAGTGTGCCACGGCTCAAAAAAGGTTGGGAAACACTGGGTTACATAATGTTGGTTTCTACTAGTTGACTGCAAATACCATTCTCTTTCTCTCATGATAGTATAACAATATTACATGCATTTATCAGCACACATACTGTCCCAAGTTATATAACTCAGAACTTAAGTTATTAGACTATAATTCTCCTCATCCTTCACCACTTGTTGTACTGCTTAGGCCTGGCGGATTGTGTGCAATTTTTTCACCTCTTTTTCATGTGAGGCTCGTTATAAAGCTTTGTCTTTTTTATTATTGAAAAGTTTATTTTTTTACACATTTTTATTGTAAAATGTTGCCTTTTCAAATGTTTTAAATCCTGCTATTCTCCTCATCACCACATCTGTTTTGTGCAAGGGGAGATTAGATTTTCCTCAGGTTCCTGCTTTTATTTTCTATCTAAAATATGTATAGTTGACAGCCTGTTTCTCCTGTGGCAATTTTTCCAAGTTAAGTCACTAAAATTCTCGCTCCCTGGGAAAAGATAACATTAAGACAATGCAGTTTTTGCATTGAAGGGTGCCAAAATTTACCTTTTTCCTTTTTTGACAGCCTCCTGTATCATCTAAACATGCTGTGGCAAGCAAATACCATTTTATTTTTGAAGCCTAGTGAAGCTGAAAACATTTTTTATAAATATATGAGGGTTGAATGAAAAGTAATGCCTCCACCTCCGTAACTCCTCAACAGATGGCAGTACTGCTTTGCAGCAGGTACTAGCTTGTTCAGCAGACTCTCCTCTACAGTCCCATTTTGGCAGGAAGCCTTAGCATTGAACGGTTGTGTTGTTAAAGTGCGAAGTATGGAACCCTGTGCAGATGGTCAGTCAATGCGACTTAAGCAACGTGCAGTCATTGAATTCTTGACAGCAGAAGGTGTCACCCCAAAGGAGATTCATCAGAGAATGCAAGCTGTTTATGGTGATTGTGTTGATGTGAGTACTGTGCGTCGTTGGGCGAATAAGTTTAAAGATGTTGAGGTGGGAACATCTGACTTCCATGACAAAAAAAGAATTGGACATCCTGTGACAGCAACCACCGAATTTCACAAGCAAAAGATTGACAGAGTGATTAATTTCAAGCATAATCGGCATTTCACAAGAATGTGTGGGTCACATTATTGCTTTGCTTGGCTATCGGAAGATCTGTGCTCAATGGGTACCCATGATGCTGACGCCTGAAATGAAAGCTCACAGATTTGAAATTTGCCAGGAACTCATCTCACATTATTAGAATGAAGGTGACGCCTTTCTCCATTCAATTGTGACAGGAGACGAAACGTGGGTACACCATTATGACCTGGAGACAAAGCGTCTATGGAATATCGACACAAAGACTCGCCCCAGAAAAAGAAATTCAAGACACAGTCCTCAGCTGGAAAAATCATGGCAACAGTATTCTCGGATGCAGATGGTGTTATCCATATTGATTTCCTTGAACGTGGAACAACAATAAATTCAGAGCATTACATCACAATGCTGCGAAGTTTGAAACAATGGCTAACAAGGGTCCAAAAGGGGAAGGGAAATGTTTTCCTGCAGTGTGACAATGTGAGACAACACACTTCATATGCCATCACAGCAGAACTTCAGAGACTGGATCTCACCACCATACGGCATCCTTCATACAGTCCAGATTTAGCACCATCTGACTTCTATCTGTTCCTGATAATGAAAGAAGATCTGCAGGGACATCATTATGCTTCTGATGAAGACGTTGAGAGAACTGTGAGACGCTGGTTGTGGAAACAGAGTGTCGACTTTTTCCGTGACGGCTTCAGAAAACTTGTTCAGCGTTGGCAGAAATGTATCCAATTGTCTGGTGATTATGTAGAAAAGTGAATAATGGTAGTTAAAGAGCACATTCTAAGGAATATTTCTGCATTTGATTTATTAAAATATTCCCATCCAAACCCAAGTAACGAAGGTGGAGGCATTACTTTTCATTCAACTCTCGTATATAGCAAAAGTCCAGGGACAAATGAAATCATTGTCCATTTATAAAACAACTGCTTAATTTCTATCTGCATCTAATTATGGATGTTGGATCTACAGCAATTTTTTTTCAAAAGTGGCAATCTCTTCATTCATACCTGTGAGCTCCATTGAATCCTTTAAAGTTACCATCTGAGTAATGGAGCCCCCGGTTGTGCAATGGGTTAAACCCTTGTACTGGCAGGACTGCTGACTGAAAGGTCAGTGGTTCAAATTCAGGGAGCCCCTCTCACTGCTGTCATGTAGCATCTCTGACAGATTTTTGCCAAGGGAATTGTCTTGGGAAGAAAGATTCCCTTCCGAGTAAACATGCCTGGGTTTCAAACATTCTTTCTTCAGCCTGCTGCATTGCACCTTTTTGCTTTTAATTACAAAGATTGACAATGTTACATAGAATATTATCCCATGTAAATTGCACGTCAATAGTATGAACCTCAGTGAAGAAAACAGCTCATCTTCTGTTTGTTCTTTTCCTTTGCTCTCTTATTTGCCTTTCTTTGCTCTTGGTGGTTAGCAACTTCCAGGAATTTTTAAAAATAAAATGAGGTAAGATATGAAAGTTGCAGCTGGGAAGAAACACTAAGATGTATTTTCATTTTTAGCACTTTAAACCTTCAGTTTGATCAGTCCAACCTGAATACACTTGCAGGTGATCCTTTTGGTCTGCAACTTTCACACATGGGCATCTTTCTTTTTTTATTTCTTGCTTATTCCAAAAGATAAACTGAATAGACATTTTTTGCATTGGCCTGCGGTTCCCAATCTCATTTGAAAGGCCCTACAGGCAACCTGTTCAGGCCTCTGCCAGAGCAGTCTGTCCCTCGTAGCATCCTGGAAAAGAGAGGAAGGTAGTGGTGGGTGAAAGAGAAAGAATGGGACAAAAGGAGTAACCCCTCTCACTGCTGTCATGTAGCATCTCTTGACAGATTTTTGCCAAGGAAATTGTTTTGGGAAGAAAGATTCCCAATCCTACAGGAAGATTAGCTCCATATCGCTATATCTCTAAGCTAATAATCAAAACCTCCTTGAATTTAGTCCTTACCTCTATTGCTCATTCCTTTGCTAGGGCAGATAAAATTTGTTGCCAAAATGGCCCCTCTAAATTAATAATCTAAAGCCCCCAGGGTATTGTTCTTATCTCTTTATCACCTCATTCCCTTGCTAGAGCAGGTGACTTCAGTGAGTACAATTGATTGTTATTTATATGTTGGATGTAATGTTTGCCTGCCACTCCTCTGTCTTCCGCAAATTCACAAAATTATGTAGAACCCATACCATGTTCATCCATCTGAATTGCAATATGCTTTATCAATGTTGTATATATATCCTAAAGTTGGGAGATCAACCTTGATAACTCTCGTAACCACATTTACTCTGCTCAAGACTAACATTGTGAATTGAATTCGACCATCTTTTAAAAAAGGGGTACAGTTATTGCTTTTCAGATCAACCATCGCCTTGTGGGGAGGACAGGGTCAAAGTTTTGAATTTGCCACTCTTCTATATTTAGACCCAAAGAGTACTTCTAATGAATTGGCTTATTGTTGAAATGTCACTCGGATGTTGCTGTTGACTTCAGGCTTGAAACATTCAGTTTTCAACAAGCCATTACTCTCAATATTATATATATATATTTCGGGATTTTACCCCGCTCTTCTCAACCCCCAAGGGGGGACTCAGAGCGGCTTACAGTACGGCACAATTCGATGCTCACATAATCACAATATAAACCCTTCAACAATTAAAATACATTAAAAATACATTAAAATACAACTACATTAGTTGGATAATACTTGGTTAGCTCCCAAGTGCTTTCTGTACTGAAATTTCCCGTACCTGAATTGAGCATTGCCTCACAAGTGAAGCTTATTTAAATTCTGGTGTTTTTTCCCCTTTCAAGTCGTACTTCTTTGGCAACTTTTCATGAAGGAAAGCATAATATTTCCAATATGTCCATGGACATTTCACGAGGACTTATGGTGACCTGTGGAAGTGACCGCGTAGTAAAGGTAAGGTGTTTTTGTTTTGACTTAGCCCAAGTGTCCTAGAGACTACTGACTTGCACATTTTCATAAACAGACTAGGAAACTTTAGGGGGAACCAAGGAGAAGCTTGCATACCCAAAGTTAGGAAACATCTCACATAGATTTAGTTGTACATAAACTCAGTAGGTGCCATTTCTTTCACACTATTATGTTATCCTGTCTGTGACTCCTGGAATTAAATTGCCCATATTTATGTGATTCTGGTGCAAGATTGTTTTTGCTGCCTGTTGAACTCTAGGATTTGATATAGAGGGAAAGGGGGGTATCTCATCTTCCCTTGAGTGCCTTGTACTGAATTGTAATTGATATTATAATAATTCTTGCTGCTGCTGTACCAGTGGAGCATTCAACATCCTCCTGCTGTGAAGACCTAGCAACCAGTGTCTTCTGTTTCTGTGCTGGTGCAGTTATTTGCCTTTCTATTACAAATCATAAAGATTTGATATTTGCAGTAAATTAAAATCGGAGGGAGTTTGATAACCATAGGTGGCATATAAAAAGCAGATGAAGCCTTGCTGGAAAATTTAAAAAATCAGAATCCACAGTTGGATAATACTTGGTTAGCTCCCAGATTGCACCAAACAGAGGTCTCCAGAACACTTCAAATTAGATACTATACAAAGCAAGTGATTAAGGAGATGACTTGATGTTGTAGTCATAAGGTCTTGGATCAAAGTACTTAAGCTCAAAATGGAAATTGCTAACTGATTAGTTTATGCCACATGTGATATATGTCTCAAGTGACAGCGAAAGTTTTGGAAGGAAGGTGTGATGAAAGACCTGTATTGTGTAAGATTTTTGTCTTCTTGAATTGGGCCATAAGTCTGTTTAGGTGAGGCCTCTGATTCCAACAGCTTCCTTTGGGATAACCTTTGAATTGGGCCATAAATCTGTTTAGTTGAGGCCTCTGATTCTAGCAGCTTCCTTCGGGATAACCTTTGAAAAATTCATGAGCTGAATATGATGGGATATAGTTGTTTGCTTCTAGCATCTGGTAATCAGAAATATACTCCCTGTCAGACATTATAATATATTACTCAGCTCTTATGACTCTCGGGCGTTTGGTTGACTTGTCCTTTATTAATCTGGAATAATCTTGATAAGAATTTGTATGGCAGTATTCCCAGTCAGATACATTCCGTTTTTGAATAAGTGGTATACTGTCATGTCTTCTTAAAACAGAACGGCCTTTGTTATTTACTTTCTAAAATGTTATGTTACTGCTGAGCCGGAATATTTTTCAATATTATTATTAAAAATCAACAACTCTGTTCAGAATCCAGAAAGATTATCTATATTCTGGTAAAGGCCTTCCTTTTGTATTGCTTACTATGACTATTTTAGTTTTCCAAAGATTAAAGCAGTGGGGCCCACCTCTTTCTCATCATGCGTTAACCTGAATCTAATATAGACTCCTTCGTGTAGTGAGTAAAAAGCTTGTAGTGCATGATGCAACATCTAGAGTGCAACAGATTAAGATTAAATAACTGAGTAATTTTTTCAGTCTTGTTCTTGACCATTTTCTCCTACCACCTGGATTTGTTGCTCTATTGTGTTCTATTTTGTTGCAAGCTCCTTTGGATCCTATAACTGATACCTAGATACTGATGTTCTGAAGTAAGTGGCAAAGTTTAATTATTTATCTTCACTATTTGGGCCAGAAACCTCCTGGCTCACAGCTTTAGTAACAGACATTCAGGACAGAAACGGCAACTTTCCAAATGCACACATGGGAGACAGTTCTTTACTCTAGTAAGCCAGGGGTCCAAAAAATCACTAAGAGGCTTTTTAAAATAACATATGTATTCTACTTTTCAGATATGGGATATGACACCAGTAGTAGGTTGCGGCCTTGCAACTGGATACTCCTCACGCTGATTTGGGTCTGCCAAGATGATACTCCTTAAGCACCAAATGGATACAATCCCTTTTGTGACTCACACACAAAAAGGTTGCCTACTTGACTCCGTGAATGCTCTTTTGCAAGATGGACAGCACTTTTTTGTGGAGCAGAATTTGTTTTTACGATTTTCCATGAATGACAGACAGAGGAAGCTCAACTACAAGCTCATAGCCTGTGGAACAAAGACAGAAAAGACATTTATAAGCAAGAAAACATCCAGCCAAGAAAGACTGTTCATAACTTGATTTGCTTGTAATATTCAATATGCTTTTCTCTGCTGAAAAATATTACGTACAGTGGCTAAAGGTTACATTGAGTGTAGTGATGACAACACATGTATAAATAGTAGTAAATTATTCTGAGTCCTTGTAAACCATCCCTGTAGATTAGTTTTATCTTGGTAACCGTGGAGATTGGCTCACAGGCATTAAATAAAACTTTGCTAGCAGAAGGGGAAAAGAATTTTTTTTCTTTCCAAGCAGCATTGCAATAAGAATGAGAATGTTGATTAGAATGTTTTGGAGTATTTTCTACTAGTTCTGTTTGTTGACCCTTAAAAAGTTGCTCATACTATGTGAAAATGATTTCCAAATTGTTTTGAGTAGCTTTTTGTACCTGGCAAAATTACCAAATTTGCAACATTTTTTTTACAGTAGTAGAATTTAAGTAAACATAATGCATCATGTGCCATGTATGTATAGACATGTCCCAGTGGAGGATAAATGAAACTGACTTCTGTTGAGTTAATTAGCTGCTATGTCCTTCCCTTGCCCCTGAAATATGGACTTTGGTGTGTCTCAGCATCCAAAGAGGATGTTAATGAAGTGGTAAGTTTCATCATGATCATAAAATAAGTGTTGAATGTGATTTTTGAAACCATTTAACAGTAATATTGTTCTTGAGTTAAAGTGATAAAAACTGATATTTAAAGTCTCATTCCTTTGGAAAATGAAGCTCATTTACTGTGATACACTACAAAATTATGAGAAGGGAATTGTCTTTTGAAGCTGAAGCTTCACCTCCAAGACCACTCTGCTCATTTTTGAGAATTATTACCATTGTTAAATTTAACTTCTTGAAGAAATGATAGCTTTGTTGTTTGTTTTTTTAAAAAAATCCATGTGGTCATAGAAAATTAATGGCACAAAATACTTTTTTTAATTCCCTGAGAGCCAGTTAAGATTTTTGGTTCAGATAGGTTTATTTATCTAGCCTGCAGAAGACCCCTCCAGATACCAATGTCTCTTGTTCCATTGTGTAGTTTGGTGTTCGTGTCTAAGGGGTCTTTACTGAAAATACTGTGGTAAATGGAAAGAAAGAAAATGTCTGTTTCTCACAAGGCCACTGCTGATTGTATAGTCTTTTAAAGTGCAAGTCCCTGGAATGAAGTGAACCATTTGAATCAAGGGTTCAGTGTTTTCTGTTCTTCAAGTTAAGGAGTTAGATACGAGGGAAGGAAAGTCTAGTAACAAACGAGGAAACAAAGCTCTTAAAACTGTCATAAAATAGTTATAAATCAATGTTATGTGTTACACTTCTGAAAGTTTGCATTTTTTAACCTCAGAAAAGGCACAGCTGCTCCTAAAGGTGGGATCACACATTTGAACTAGTGCAGTTGCTTAGTACTTGAAAGAAGAGTCACTCAGAGCAGAACATTTTCTTCAGAGTTAATACATTCGTAAGGCCAATGCATCAGACTGGTAAACCCATACTACTCAATGCCTTATTGGATTGTTGAAAAGTTGAACTTAACTTGTATCAGTTAAACAAGAATGAGTCTTTTCACCTCAGTGCCAGAAATATGTCCTTTTTCTGGAAATGTGCATCTGTGTTACAAAAATATTACCTTACTTGTAAACATTTATATCTTTTTCCCTTCTCTTCCTTTAAATGGGTGTTACCTTGCACACATGACTTTTTTCATTCTGAAAAACTTGGGATGGCTTGCTGGCCATAGATAGGAAGGCACCCAACATCTGTACTTACCTTTACACAGTAGATTATCTTTTAATCATTAGCACAGAATAGCTTTCACCTCTTGGCAATTACATTTCTAAGCTTCCAAGAATGTTTTGCCAAAGGGCGCTGAATTTGCTCCATGGATGAAAGAGTGTCTATATTTCTTTGCAGCAAACAGAATTAACATTATTTAGATGAAGCCAACGTTTTACAGAAATGTTGTTGGCAAAACAACAGTCTGTACATTTCCAAGTATTCAGATTCTTCAGATGAGTCCTAGATCTTTGCTTAAGTCTATATTGCTTGCTTTTGTATAGGAAAATGATATGGATGGGGAAGAGGACAAGAATCATGCTGTGCACTGTAACACTGTCCTTGTAACTTTAAATGTGGAATTATTTAGACATGAAATACTTACCCTATTCTCTCCCCCCCCCCCCCAAAGGAGGGGCTGGGAAGCAAACTAGTACTAATGCGTTTTTTTCTGATGGATTTGTTCCTGTGAAAGACTGTATCATTCAATATCTGAGATGCTGTTGTTGCTGTTTATTGTTCCCCTCCTGTCTTTTGGGAAAAAAACAACTTTGAATATTGTACAATTAAAAAATTATTTCCTGATAGCCTTTCACCCCTTTATTTCTGATTGCCTGTTGTCTTGAGCAAAAAACACATTTTTGCTGTGTAATGTGTCCTTTGTGAAAAGGATTGTTGAAATGAAGGTGCAGAAAACTACTATCGGTTAAACAGTGCTACAGTAGAACATATGTAAAGTATGGGCTTAAATGTGGGAGATTCATGGTACCATGCGTTTGATGTGTATTGCTTCTGTGATATAATAGTAGAACATAAAATCGAGGCCAAGTATTGAAACAACATAGTTATCTACCATGTGCAATTGAATATATGTTTTCTTTAAGACTAGTATAAAATAAGATGAAATCTAAGCACACGTGCAGGTAGTGGCACAGCAATCCTCTATTTCAGTGGTTCTCAGCCTGTGGATCCCCACATATTTGTGGCTGGGCCGCCCGGGGGGGGGGGGGGTAGCGACCCAGCTGCCAACGTTCGATGGTGTGGCCCTCTGCCCTCAGCCATCGGTAAAAAGTCTGGGGGTCCGGCTGGACGCCCACCTGTCCATGGAGGAGCAGATTGGCTGCACCTGCAGGACAGCATTCTACCACCTACGGTTGGCTAAGCGCCTGGCTCCCTACCTCTCCCAACGCGACCTTGCTACGGTGATCCAAGCCACGGTCATCTCGAGGCTCGATTACTGTAATGCGCTCTACATTGGCCTTCCCTTGTCGATGATCCGGAAGCTTAAGCTAGTGCAGCACGCCGCAGCACGCCGCAGCCCGCCTCCTCCTGGGTGCTGCAAGATCTGACCGCGCGACCCCACTCTTGCGCGAGCTGCACTGGCTCCCGATTGAATTCCGGGTCCTCTTCAAGGTGTTAGTTCTCACCTTTAAGGCCATCTATGGTTTGGGGCCAGTGTACCTGAGGGAGCGACTTACCCCTTATGTGCCCGCGAGATCACTGCGCTCTGAGGAGCTTAACCTCCTTGAGGTGCCTTCCCTTGGAATCTGCAGACTGGCCACTACACGGCGGAGGGCATTCTCTGTAGCTGCCCCAAGTCTCTGGAACGGCCTCCCGGAGGAGATCCGCGCCATCCGTGCTCTTCTGCCCTTCCGCAAGGCCTTGAAGACTTGGCTCTTTAGGAAGGCGTTCGGCCCTTAACTCAACCACACTGTGTGCCATGCCGCCTATGGCCCCCCCAGATTCTTATCTTGTCCCCCCAGCCTTTGCTGAGGGCTAGTGTTTTTAATGTTTTAACTGCTTTGATGTTTAATGTGTTTTAACTGTTTAATCTGTTTTATTACTCACGGTGTTTATGCTTCTTCTGTAAACCGCTCTGAGCTCCGGAGTGAGCGGTATACTAAATCAAAGTTAATAAATAAATAAATAAATATTTTGGCCTTCAAGTCCCAGAAATCCCAACAGCTGGTAAACTGTCTGGGATTCCTGGGAGTTGTAGGCCAAAACATCTGGGGACCCACAGGTTGAGAACCACTGCTCTATTTCCTTCAAACAGCTGTTCTTCTAGGGTTAGAAAGATCAGATTATCCCTGCAAATGAGTTGGAAGAATCTTAAATGGATGCTTTGTCTGAACACAAAGAAAACAGCATGGATCTGACTACAGCTTCAAAACTAGATGTGCTGGACAAAGCATGACAAAGGTGAAAAGATCCATGACTTCATTTTTCAGAAGATCCCCAGGAAGGCCTCCATCTATGCCAGCCTTTTAGTTTCCACAGCTAATGCATACCCACATTTCAACCTGCAGGGAAAAGGGAACCAAAATAAGTAAACATACACCACCTCCCCTGGCGATAGGAGCTTCCGAGCTTTTGAAGTAGTGGGTCATAGTACTTTCATGTACTCTCCCCCCCTCCCCTTATATTGTAGGTACAACTCAGTTAACGAAGTGTAGTTGGCCTTTCAAATATATGGACTTTTGTGGAGTTGATCATTAGCAGATTTGATCAAGTGGTATCTCTGGAAATCTTTTGGCTCTCTACTGACTTTATGGTCAACTTTTGAAGGAGATTACACACAGAACTACATCAAAGGAACTAGAGATTCCCAGAGTTCTTTCAGGTTTAAAAATAGTCTTGTATTTTCCATTTTTATGGTGGCCTTGAGCCCCTAAACCTGGCGAATGTGAAGGTGCTGCATATGTGTTTTGGCATTGCTTCCTTAATAGAAAATTAGGTACAACTATCAGAAATGGAGATATGTTCTAACCACAAAAGGGGAGAGAGGTTCAATATACATATTTCAGCAAACTATATGCAAATTTAATAGCACTTGCAAAATGAAACCAGATTTGATGAGCTTTGCATAAGTCAACAAAAACATTTGAACCACTTTAAAAATCCCCAAATTTATGACTTCATCATTCTCTATGAAATATTTGGGCAAAGTATCGAAACAGCAAGAAGATCAGTACTTTTTAAAACTTCCTGTAGGGAACTAATGAGACAGGCTTATCTCCTTTGCCCTTTTTTTGTTTTGCTGTTTACTTGTGCTCTTTAAGGGATTCTGAAGGCTGCTGCTTACCTTACACATCAAAAGACAGGTATGTATGACTTCAGTAAAATTGGGTAGAGCAGAACCTGCTCTTCCCCATCTCAATATTTAATGTACTGCAGAGATAATGCTAAAACCTGGAACCAAAATGCTGTATTCTTCCCATCGCCATTCTCCCAATGCTAGTGTTGCTAACAAATGTTCAGATAAAGCATGAGTAGAAAAAGGAAGCATGAGAAGTATAAAAAGGTGAAGTATTAGTAAGAGAATGCATACACAAAAAATAGACATACAAAGGAGACAAAACTTCCATTCCTGTTTCACTGTTGGGGGCTTTGCTGAGATAAGTCTCTATATTGTATGTACATCCCACTGAACTTAATATATATGTACAGGATTCTGCTATAAAGAATAAGAACTGAATATAAAATGTACAGAAGCGCTAGTCCTCTTATTTAAAAAAGGTGGAGCAAAGCACCCAGAAATTAGGCTTTACTTGCTCTGCTAGAAATGTTCATTTTAAATTGCTAAGAGATTAATTTTTACATGGGTTTATGCCTTGCAAAAAAAGAAATTGACGAGCGGTCTACTCCACACTTGCTTCTGGTAGTTTGCCGAAACTGGATTTTCCTGCTTTTCAAAAGAATGTCACATTACTTTGTCTGCTTCCTGTTTCATATTTCTAATTCTATTGCACCTTTATGAATATTTTGTGTGTCTGATACTGGGCTATTCAATTGCTTGCCTTGAAGTGAATAATATAATTTTCCAGACAAGCCGCCTGGAGAATTTTGCTCAGTTCACAATTCCATCTTAATGTGATTTTAAAATGCATTTTAAACACATTCATGTTAAGCTGGATATACAAACCTGTTAAAGAGGACTTGGTTAATAGTTTGTTCGTACTTCAGTAGTACTTTGCCTCCTTTAAAAAGCCATGCTTAAACTCTGTTATGCTGTCTTCAAGAAGGCTGGGTTTCACAGATTTATGTAGATGAGCTCAAATGAATACCATGCAACAGTGGTTCTCCGCCTGTGGGCCCCAGATGTTTTGGCCTTCAACTCCCTGAAATCTCAACAGCTGGTAATTGGCTGGGATTTCTGGGAGTTGTAGGCCAAAACACCTGGGGACCCACAGGTTGAGAACCACTGAAGTAACAGTTGGGAAACACATGAGCCATGGGCCCATTTCTTTGTGCCCCTAGTTCCATTCTAAACTTGAAATAGAAGTATCTTTTGAAACTTAAGTCTCAGAAAACTTTCTTATCCTGTTCCTCTGTTAAATCACTAGATTGTAGAACTGGAAGGTGCTGAACAGGCTGTGCTCTGGCACCACAAGATGCAAAGTTAACTAAGAAATGGGGCTACAAAGTGGAGTCCACGACATGTGAGTACAGAGAAGAGCAAACCACAGGCCACCTAGTACAGTGCATCCTGACTCCTCTCACATGCAGAATGGAGGACCTTCTCACAGCGACACCAGAGGCACTCCAAGTGGCCATCTTCTGGTCAAAGGACGTTTAGCATATTGCCAAGTTTTAAAAACTTTGTGTTTTTAAATGCATTTTAACTGTACCCTCAACTTGCTTCTGACATGAATAAATAAATAAATAGAACTGTAATATTCATGAATACTGCAAATGTCAACAATTTTCTAAAACTAACTTTATAGGCATCATTTCCAACCAACAAGGCATGACTAAATGATGTACTGCAGAAAGGCACTGACTATAACGCTTAAGCTGGATCTACATTGCCATGAGATGCCGTGTGAAATTATGTATACGGTGTGTGTGTGTGTAAACCCATATTATGCAGTTCAATGCAGTTAAACTACATTATATGGATCTGGACTCCCCCTATAATACAGTTTCTGACTGCATCATATGGCTATGTAGATTCAGCCTTAGCCAACATTTATCCAGTTTTTTCCTCACAAAGTGTGGTATTCAGGTATCACACAGAAGCCAAACTGTAGTAAGCCAATTTTTCTATTTAAAACAGTGGTTCCCAACCTTTTTTTTGACCAGGGACCACTTGATCAGGGATCTACTCTCCAACATTAGTACCAAAGGGGTTACGAAAATCCATTAGGTGAACCAATATATCTTAAGTTTAACCCACTTTTTCTATTAAGAAACTGGCATAATAGTCCTATTTCCAAGCATGAATTACTATAAATATAAATCTGGAATAAGGGTAACCTACTTAAGATTACTATTTTTGTCTCATACACTCTTTGTTCTTTCTCGTATTCCTTTTTACATTCTCACAAAATGTAGTGATTTATGGTATTCCTTCCTACATTCCCACAAAATAATAATCTTGAAGCTATTAACCTTGTCCCAGATTTTGCCCCAGGTACTTCATGTTCTTTATGGCATTTGTTCAAATGTTCAACAATGTGAACTGTTTTCAATAATGTAATGATATTTGTACTCACTGCATTTGGGCAATTTCTCACCCTCTTTTTTTGCACTCAAGAAATTGTCAGTCCGTGAAGGTGGGCATAACTTTCTAAACTAAAACTGCCAGTCAGCAATTGTATGATATAATTTAATTATACCAACCAACAAGACACAGAACTGAGATTATTGAAGGCAATTGAGCCAGGGATTTTCACCAAACTGGAATGACCAGAAGTTATTTCCTGTTCAATCGATTTCTTTTTTTCAGTTTGAGACAGGATTTAACTGGTTTCAAAGTGTAACTTAGATCAAGCTGCTGCTTTACGGAATATTTGGGATGATTTTCTGGTTATTTTTAGCCATCAAAAAAATTAGGGAGAGGAGGTATGGCTTGGAAACCACAAAAAAGGGGGTGGATTGCATATTTCACAGACTTTGCCCAACTCTAATTTAGAGCATTTGCTGATACAACTAGGAATCATTCCAAAAGCATTCCTTAGTTTTGTAGTTTCCAGTGTTAAAAAATGTGGTGGCTCATAAATAGCAGAAGGTTATCTATGCAGAGAACCATTCCATTTGTTTATTTTTTTATTTACCATACTTGTATCCGCCTTAATCAACCCCGAAGGGGACTCAAGGTGGCCTTACAAAGGCAACAATTCAGTGCTGCTTGTATACCTATATCAATGAGAAAACAAAAACCTTAAAACCGTCCAATTAAAATCACATAATCCAGGTCATATTCCAGGCCAATCTCTTATTGCCTTGGTCCCATTATTGACAAAAAGCCTGATCCCAGAACCAAGCTTTTTAAAAGCTCATTTTGCACTGTAATCTGTCTCTGTATTACAATTGTAAATATGTGGGGTAGATTTGAATTTATATTACATACATGGACTCCAAAATAAGTTTTCTAACTTTTTGAAAATTAGTTTTAAAGAGTGTTTTAATCTTTGTATTGTTTCAATTGAAACAAGGTAGCTTTTATAGCAGCTTTTCTTAACCTGGAGGTTGGGATCCCTTGGGGGGGGGGTCACCAGGGGGGTGTCAGAGGGGTCACCAAAGGCCATCAGAAAACACAATATTTTCTGTTGGTCATGGGGGTTCTGTGTGGGTAGTTTGGCCCAATACTATAATTCTTTCAGTGTGTTTTTTGATTGTAGGTAAACTATAAATCCCAACAACTTCAACTCCCAAATGTCAAGATCAATTTTCCCAAACCCCACCAGTGTTCACCTTTGGGTATATTGAGTACTCATGCCAAGTTTGGTCCAGATCCATCATTGTTTGAGTCCAAAGTGAACTAGAACTCCAAAACTCAAGATCAATGCCCACCAAAACCCTTCCAGTATTTTCTGTTTGTCATGGGAGTTGTGTGTGCCAAGTTTAGTTCAATTATCATTTGGTGGAGTTCAGAAAGCTCTTTGATTGTAGGTGAATTATAAATCCCAGCAACTACAACTTCCAAATGACAAAATCAACCCCTCCCCCCCAAACCCACCAGTATTGCAATTTGGCACAAACACAAATTTGAATTTGGGCATATTGCGTATTTGTCCCAAATTTCATCCAGTGAATGAATATATATTCTGCATATCAGATATTTACATTAAGATTCACAACAGTAGCAAAATGACAGTTATAAAGGAGCAACAAAATAATTTTATGGATGGTGGTCACCACAACATGAGGAATTTTATTAAGGGGTCGCAGCATTAGGGAGCGAAGGAAGATAGATGTTTTTGAACAGTGGTGTTGGAGAAAAGTTCTGAGAGTGCCTTGGACTTCGAGAAGATCCAACCAGTCCATACTTCAGGAAATAAATCCTGACTGCTCATTGGAGGGAAGGATAGTAGAGGCAAAGATGAAGTACTTTGGCCACATAATGAGAAGAAAGGAAAGCTTAGAGAAGACAATTATGCTGGGGAAAATGGAAGGAAAAAGGAAAAAGGCCGACCAAGGGCAAGATGGTTGGATGGTATCCAACAGGATGATGGGTTTGAGAGTGGGTGAACACAGGTCTAAAATTAGGAATCTAGCAGATGATTCCCCTCTCTATTCCCATTTCAAAACCATGGGACATGGCCCCAATGATTTGAAATTTTTTGGCCTTAAAAATGTACATGTACCTCCACATGGCAATGTGGAGACCCATCTGCATAGGGCAGAAAATCATTGCATTCTCTCCTTACGAACAGAGGTGCCTTCGGGCCTCAACCAAAGGCTAAGTATTTCAGAATTACTACACTAATCCTGGGGATTCACATGTCATAATTAGGGAATGAGGAGCACTTGTGGGTCCTCTCCCACTGCATAAAATTGAGCATTATGGTTTAACTTGTTGCTTTATGCCACGTCTCCACGATTCAGGATCTACCTATGCATGGAAGGTATGACTGACTTCCGTTGCCATGTAATATGTATGATTTGTTAATAATGTACTTTACATTGCTCGCTATATTGTTTCAACACTTTGCACCTGTGATTTCTATGTAATAGAGTTGCCTAAGGAACCGATTGTCCTGTGTATATTAGCTGATATATTGTTATTATATTACAGAATGATTTATACCGTTTGGGGACTTATGAAGGGGATTATACCGGGCCTTGAAAAAGACTGGAACACGGACGAAACGAGTTATGGAATTCTTGTTTAACTATTGCTCGTCGGCTGAGTATACCCCAGGGATGTAAAAGAGTGTTGCCACCTCCTGCCATACCGGATTATACGGAAGAATTTGATTTTGGACTGTGGTAACACCATATCCTGAAGATTGTTTTCGATCCTCATTTCATTTGGAACATTTGTACTGTATACCCATTGAATGAATATTGAACTTTATAATTTGGGATTTATATTGAATACAGAGTTTTGGACTATATTGTATAATTTGGACTTTCATTGCCTACTTGCAGTAATCCCACTTGGGAAAAGATTTATAGCAGATTTACTAATTGTCTATTCGAAAGGACCCCGTGTCCTGATTGTTTGTATATGAACTTGATGCACTCCCCCTTATTCTTTATTACTGGTATCCTTGAAGTGACTGGCTTGACTCTGAAGGAGCTGTGGGAGGTGACGGCCGACAGGGAGCTCTGGCATGGGGTGGTCCATGAGCGGTTCAGTTGGAAGCGACTGAACAAATGAACAACAACAACAACAAGCATTAGGAAGGTTTAGAAACACTGCCTTATAGGCTGGGAGGCAATACAGAAATACTTTAAATATATACCATATATAAAATAATATTCAACAATTGGAAAGAGGCGTAATTCAATCATAATCCTCTTGTCATGTTATACAGTTGTCATTAAGAGAATCAGTAAGAATATTATAAGGGAGAAAGAAATGTAGAAACTTGTTGATCTAGAATATCTAGATTTGTGACCATTTCATAGCATTGGGTGTAGGAGGGGGGAAATGGCTGTGAAGTGACATCATTTCCCATAACAAGCTTGAAACATTCTGCTGGTTTGCATTCTTTTAAAACAGATTGTTAATGCTGAGTCACTTGTGTAATGCAGAACCATCACTACCTGAATTTACTCGAATCTAATGCTCCAAATTTGAGGTGTGCATTACCAAAAATTGGTTGCCAATTAGTTTCCGGACAAAGTATAAAGTGTTCGTTATCACCTTTAAAGTCCTACATAATTTGGGTCCAGGTTACTTAAAGCAGTGTTTCTCAACCAGTGTGCTGTGGCACACTAGTGTGCCGTGAGCGATCATCAGGTGTGCCACGAGAAAAGCTCTCTGCCCCCCTTCCTTCCCCCCTCCTCCTGCCGAACTCCTGCTGTTTGGGAGAGGAGGAGGAAGGGACGGGCGGCCACAAAGAAAAAGAAGGGACCGGGGCACTGCCTCCTTCGGCCGTTTCCCCAACCAGCCTCCAATCTGCCATGACTCCCACCATGACTCTCGCCCCTTGCTTGTTGAAGCCGCGTGGAGGAGGAGCCCCGCCTACTGAAGCCCGTCCACCGCTCATGCTCCTCCTCTATGAGAGTGCTGAAGCCGGGGAGGGGGCATGACACAGCCTGGCTCCGCCCCTCCCCCGGCTTCAGCACTCCCACAGCCGCCAGCCTTGAGGGGGCAGTGCCAAGCCAGCGATGGCAGAGCCAGCACAATGCTGGCTTGCCCCCTCAAAGCTGATGAAGCTGTAGGAGAACTGAAGCCGGGGGGAGGGGCGGGGCGGGGCATGGTGTGGCCTGACTCCATCTCCTCCCCCAGCTTAAGCGTCCTCACAGCTTCGCCAGCCTTGAGGGGGCAGTGCCAAGCCAGCGGTGGCAGAGCCAGCACAATGCTGGCTTGGCACTGCCCCCTCAAGGCTGGCGGCTGTGGGAGAACTGAAGCCGGGGAGGGGCGGGGCATGGTGTGGCCTGGCTCCTCCCCTGGCTTCGGCACTCCCAGCAGCTGCTCCCAGTAGCTCACCATCCCCCAGCCGTTCTTTACTGTGTTACAGTGTCATTTTGGTTGGTGGTGTGCCCCTGGATTTTTTTAATGTTAAAAGTGTGCCACGGCTCAAAAAAGGTTGGGAAACACTGGCCTATGCTACTCTCCAACAGCTCTTACTCTCAGGAAGTTCTTCCTAATCTTTTCAGTCAAATCTCTTGCCCAGCCATTTGAAACCATTGCTTCCTTATGCCCTGGTCTCTAGAGCAGCAGAAAGTCAGTTTTTCCCTTCCTCCTCCTCAATGGGACATCCTTTTAAATCTTGAAACATGATTCTCACAATATATTTTTACAGAGAAATGCATGGAGGTATACAATATACACATTCAAATATAGAACAAGATACACAACATCCCCCTCTTTCTCTCTCTATATGAGACATCTGTGTGTGTGTGTGTGTGTGTATGAATGGCATCTTGTGCTATAGCTTGTTATATGATGGTCTGTCTATATAAAAGCAAACTGCTTTCCAGCCCTCAAATAGCTCATAATCATGGACAGCTCACAATACAAGGAACATGAAAGGGACTGCAGACTAATTCAACCCGAGATGTCAGCCATAGCAGAGCATCTAATACAGTGTTTCCCAACCTTTTTTGAGCCGCGGCACACTTTTAACATTAAAAAAATCCGGGGGCACACCACCAGCCAAAATGACACTCTAACACAGTAAAGAACGGCTGGGGGATGGTGACTTGCTGGGAGCAGCTTATGGGAGTGCTGAAGCCGGGGGAAGGGGAGGAGCCAGGCCGCACCATGCCCCGCCCCCTCCCTCCCAGCTTCAGTTCTACCACAGCTTCGCCAGCCTTGAGGGAGCAGTGCCAAGCCAGCATTGTGCTGGCTCTGCCACCACTGGCTTGGCACTGCCCCCTCAAGGCTGGCAAAGCTGTGGGAGAACTGAAGTCGGGGGAGGGGAAGGAGCCAGGCCACACCATGCCCCTCCCCCCTGGCTTCAGCTCTGCCACAGAGGAGGAGCATGAGCGGTGGATGGGCTTCAGTGGGTGGGGCTCCTCCGCGCGGCTTCAGCGAGTGAGGGGCAAGAGTCATGGCGGGAGTCACGGCGGATTGGAGGCTGGCTGGGGAAACGGCCGAAGGAGGCAGCCCCCCGGCCCCTTCTTTTTCTTCGCTGCCGCCCGGCCCTTCCTCCTCCTCCCCCAAGCAGCAGGAGTTTGGCAGGAGGGGGGGGGAAGGAAGGGGGGCAGAGAGCTTTTCTCGTGGCACACCTGATGATCGCTCACAGCACACTAGTGTGCCACGGCACATTGGTTGAGAAACACTGATCTAATAAACCAACCTGGACACAGCATATTATTTGAGAACACTGAAATGCTGGACCACTCAAATGCCCATCGTGTCAGACTACACAGAGAAGCCATTGAAATCCACAAGCGTGTGGACAATTTCAACAGAAAGGAAGAAACCATGAAAATGAACAAAATCTGAAGACTCTAAAATCAGGACAGTAAATATAAAGCAACACTAAAAAAAAACAGGAGAATTCCAGACAAGAATCAATCAGGGCCAGCTAACCCCTCCCAACAAAGGATTCCCCAAGGCAGCAACCAGCCAGGCTTTGAAGTTGCAGGGCCATTAAATTCTAATCAAGGTGGCTAATAGCAACATTTACACTTGCCTCAAGCAGAAAAAAGTTATTTCTCCCACCCCGGACATTCCACAGATATATAAACCTCACCTAGTTTCCAACAGACCTCACAACCTCTGAGGATACCTGCCATAGATGTGGGCAAAATGTCAGGAGAGAATGCTTCTGGAACATGGCCATACAAAGTTTCATCTTCTTACCTCGTTTCTTTCTGGGAAAAGCCAAAGACTTATCAGCAGCCCCTCGTACACCAGGCATGGGCAAACTTCGGCCCTCCAGGTGTTAGGAATTGTGGGAGTTGAAGTCCAAAACACCTGGAGGGCCCAAGTTTGCCCGTGCCTGATATACAGGGTAGAATTAGAATCATAGAATCATAGAGTTGTAAGATACCTCATGGGTCATCCAGTCCAACCCCCTGCCAAAAAGCAGAAAAATCGCATTCAAAGCACCCCCGACAGATGGCCTTCCAGCCTCTGTTTAAAAGCTTCCAGAGAAGGAGCCTCCACCACACTCCGGGGCAGAGAGTTCCACTGCTGAACAACTCTCACAGTCAGGAGGTTTTTCCTAATATTCATGTGGAATCTCCTTTCCTGTAGTTTGAAGCCATTGTTGTGCGTCCTAGTCTCCAGGGCAGCAGAAAACAAACATGCTCCCTCCTCCCTATGACTTCCTCTCACATGGCTGTTTATATCATGTCTCCTCTCAGTCTTCTCTTCTTCAGGATAAACATGCCCAGCTCTTTCAGCCGCTCCTCATAGGGCTTGTTCTCCAGACCCTTGATCATTTTAGTTGCCCTCCTCTGGACACATTCCAGCTTGTCAACATCTTCCTTCAGTTGTGGCGACCAGAATTGGACACAGTATTCCAGATGTGGTCTGACCAAGGCAGAACAGAGGGGTAGCATGACTTTCCTGGATTTAGACACTTATATTCCTATTGATGCAGGCCAAAATCCCATTGGCTTTTTTTTGCCATCGCATCCCATTGTTGGCTCATGTTGAATTTGTTGTCTAAGACAGTGTTTCCCAACCTTTTTTGAGCTGCGGCACACTTTTAACATTAAAAAAATCCGGGGGCACACCACCAACCAAAATGACACAAAATGACACTCTAACACAGTAAAGAACGGCTGGGGGATGGTGGCCTGCTGGGAGCAGCTGCGGGGAGTGCCGAAGCCGGGGGAGGAGCCAGGCCATGCCATGCCCCACCCCCTCCCCTGGCTTCAGTTCTCCCACAGCTTCGCCAGCCTTGAGGGGGCAGTACCAAGCCAGCATTGTGCTGGCTCTGCCATGGCTGGCTTGGCACTGCTCCCTCAAGGCTGGCAAAGCTGTGGGTGTGCTGAAGCCGGGGGAGGGGGCACAGCCAGGCTGCATCATGCCCCCCCCCCCCCGGCTTCAGCTCTCCCACAGAGGAGGAACATGAGTGGTGGATGGGCTTCAGTAGGCGGGGTTCCTCCTCCGCGCGGCTTCAACAAGCAAAGGGCAAGAGTCATGGCGGATTGGAGGCTGGTTGGGGAAATGGCCGAAGGAGGAGGCACCCCGGTCCCTTCTTCTTTTTCTTCGCCGCCGCCTGGCCCTTTCTCCTCCTCTACCAAGAAGCAGGAGTTCGGCAGGAGGAGGGAGGAAGGGGGGCACAGAGCTTTTCTCACGGCACACCTGATGATCACTCACGGCACACTAGTGTGCCACGGCACACTGGTTGAGAAACACTGGTCTAAGAGGACTCAAAGATCTTTTTCACACGTACTGCTCTCGAGCCAGGCATCCCCTGTTCTGTATCTTTGCATTTCACCCCCCGCCGCCTAAGTGGAGTATCTTGCATTTGTCCCTGTTGAACTTCATTTTGTTAGTTTTGGCCAATCATCTCTCTAACCAGGCGTGGGCAATTGCCGGCCCTCCAGGTGTTTTGGACTTCAACTCCCAGAAATCCTAACAGCTAGTAAACTGGCTAGGATTTCTGGGAGTTGAAGTCCAAAACACCTGGAGGGCCGGCAATTGCCCAGGTCTGCATCTGAAGCAGTGGTGTCTCAATGCAATGGAATCTTGGGAGTTGTGGTTTTGCCTCCTGCCAAAGAGTGAGTGTGCCTCACCAACCCCTAGCCTTGAGCCAAGGCAGTCCAAGTGGTGTCATACTACGGTACTACCGTGTGTAGGTGCCAGAGGCAGAGTCTGACCTCCCAGTTGCACGCCTGACCTATGGAGGGAGAGCCACCACGCCCACGCCGGGGGAGGAGGAGGAGGAGTTAATAACTTTCAGTGTGAGAGCATGATGGGAAGGGCAGGTGGCCAGGTAGGAGCTCACCTGTGGCAGGAGGGAGGGGGGCAGACACCGGGCCTCCCCGGGACCAGCAGCCATGGTGAGTCTTGCTCTTGGGGTTCTTGAAGGAGGCAGGGCGGGGGAGAGAGAGGAAAGCGCCTTAGAGGAAAGCAGGGAGGGAAGGAGGGACTACCTGCCGGATCCAGGTGAGGCAGCCAGGTACAGCCAGAGCGGACTTGGGGAGGAAGGGTTGCATTAATGCACTTTGACAAGTTTGACCGCCATGGCTCAGTGCTATAGTGTGTGTAGCAAGTCAAGACCAGGCATGGGCCAACTTGGGCCCTCCAGGTGTTTTGGACTTCAACTCCCACAATTCCTAACAGCCGGTAGGCTGTTAGGAATTGTGGGAGTTGAAGTCCAAAACACCTGGAGGGCCCAAGTTGGCCCATGCCTGGACTAAACTGTATCCAAAGGCAAAATGCAGCAGATTTCTTAGAATTCTTTGTCTCTCACACCCCCCTTCCCTCCCTCCTTGCTATTTTGAAACCAAAACAACCCAAACTCTACCTTGGAGGCACTGGATAGAACTGTTCAGGTGACAATACTATAGAATACTCTTTTAGTAGATCAGTGCTGTAAGTCAAGATGCCAGCTCCTGTTGGAAAAATGCCCACTTTGTGGGTCCATTGCGTGTGAACTCTGCAACAAAATAGGATTTGGGGTATTAACATATCTTGCCTATCCAGATGAGGGCAAAAACAATCAGGATTTTGAACATTCCAAGATATTGGTGCTTGAAATCCTGGATGTGATGCCAGGCTGGGAAACGGAATTGCTGAGGTGACAATTAGTTTTACAAGCTTTATATACATCCTATTTATTTTGTAAATTAGCTTCGGTCCTGCCGGCTGTTAGGAATTGTGGGAGTTGAAGTCCAAAACACCTGGAGGGCCCAAGTTGGCCCATGCCTGGTCTACACTTTCAAATTCAGGCAGTCTGATACCGTGTGCCAGACACTGCCTGTTGCCAATGAGCTGCCAAGGAGGAGGAACCAATGAGAGAGAGAGACTCAGGGTGGATGAACTGAGAGATAGATCACCCAGGATTTTTTGTGTGTAGTTTCTTCCCTTCCAAGGGATCAATGATCCACAGGATAAGAGGAAGAGTAAAGGGCAGGTTGGGTAAAGCAAGGACTTCATCGAGAGACACTTGGCTTTAAGCTTCCTTTCCTTTTGGAAAGAAGTACTCTTTATTTATTTATCATATTATTAGGAGCGAACCAAGGGTAAAGTTGTAATGTATTTACAAAAAAGTGTTTTATTGTTTTAAAATTCAAATTTGTAATTTTTTTAATGTATCAGAACCAAACTGAGGGTACGACTGTAATATATTTTAAAAACACAAAGTTTTTCTTTAAAACTTGGCATTCTATTAAATGTCCTTTGACCAGAGTGCCTCTGGTGTTGCTTTAAGAAGGTCTTCCATTGTGCATGCAGCAGGGCTCAGACTGCATTGCAATCGGTGGTCTGTGGTTTGCTCTTCTCCACACTTGTATGTCACAGACTCCACTTTGTGGCCCTATTTCTTAAGGTTAGCTCTGCATCTCGTGGTGGCAGAGTGCAGCCTGTTCAGTGCCTTCCACTCTTCTGTGTGCCCAGGAAGGAGGCATCTCTCATCTGGTCTCAGCCATGGATTGAAATTCCGGGTTTTAGCCTGCCACTTTTGGACCCATGCTTGCTGAGGTGTTCCTGCGAGTATTTCTGTGTAGATCTTAGAAAACTATTTCTTGATTTAAGGAGTTGGCATGCCGGCTAATATCCAAACAGGGGATGGGCTGGAGATGTCACTGTCTTGGTCCTTTCATTATTGGCTGCTACTTCCCGTTGAATGTCAGGTGGTGCAATACCGGCTAAACAGTATAATTTTTCCAGTGGAGTAGGGCATAGACATCCTGTGATAATGCGGCATGTCTCCTTAAGAGCCACATTCACTGTTTTAGTGTAGTGAGATGTATTTCACACTGGGCATGCATATTCAGCAGCAGAGTAGCAAAGTGCAAGGGTCACTGTATTTGGTTGTGATCCCCAGATTGTGCCAGTCGGCTTTCATATGATATTGTTTCTAGAATTACCCTAAAGGCACCAGATTCCCATCTGATCTTGGAAGCTGAGCAAGGTTTACCCTGGTTCTACTTCAGTAGGAGATCACCACTGAATAGCAGCATTTCAGAGGAAGGAACTGCAAATCCACCTCTTAGTATTTCTTGCCTAGAGCCCCATCTACACTGACTATTTAATGCAGTTCCTAAGTGATTTTTCTTTGCATAGGGAATCCAGTTTGAGGCTCAGATGGTGATTACACTGATGTGCATTAAAGTTCTGCTTTTGTGTGCTTTTGTGGGAGTTTGTTGTCCGGCCTTTCGGAAAATGGCATTGATAACCTTTTGGAAAACACCTTTTGGAGATCATAACTTTTTAAAGAAAGGTATGAGCTTTCAGAGAAGAGCCAAAAACCTTTTAGAATAGAATCTTCTCTTGTGGTATATAATTACGCAAGGCAATGGTTTTCAGTTGTTAGGCTGAAAACCTGTTATCTCTGATCTGTTTGGAAAACAGAGATTTGCCAGTGCATCAAAACAGCAGAGGTTTAGAAGTATTTTTCAGTGCACTCTCCCATAAAACAAACTTGTTTTATATCATGCACTCAAGAGACAAAAATGAAGTAGACTTTGGTAAAAATAAAGTATTTGGTTTACTCACATCCTTTATATATTCAGCATACACAGGAAAAAAACTTATCAGCCCAGTTTCAGATATGTTTTAAATTATTCTCTGTGCCATAGGGCCAGGACATCTCCCTTATAGCAAAACAGCTATCCACAGGTCACATACTGGTAGTCCAAAAGAGAAAGAAAGCATGTGGTCTGAACAGGGCCGTAGCCAGGATTTTGTTTTGGGGGGGGCTGAGTTTGTTTCGGGGGGGGCTGAGACTGGGTGGAAGAGGGTCTACCCTAGCAAACCTTTTGTATTGTTATCCCAATAACCCCACTAATGTGGGATATAATGAGCATGGTGATCAGATCATGATATGAATAAACATAACAGTTTAAATAATGTACCAGTAAGGCCTTTTCGCGGACCACCCTGAGAATTTCGGGGGGCTGAAGCCCCTTAGCTGCCCCCGGCTACATGCCTGGGTCTGAAGTAATCTGCAGTCTGCCTGCAGTAGTCTGATCATGTGGTCTGCAGCCCCTTTTATACATAACTTCTCAGGAACTAAAGGAAGCTGCCTAATAGAACATGCATACAAAACAGTACGCAACAGGATGATAAACAGATTACTAGAGAAGTCTTGAAGAAGGTTGTCATTTCCAACACGGCCGTCACAGTTTGAAGCTAGCTTCCAACAGCATTAAATGCTCAGTGTAGATGGGACCTAAGAAATCCATGAAGTCACTCATGGTTCAAAGATAAATAGTTGGGCCCTCTGCATCCACAGATTCTTTATTTGTGGATTCAACAATTAACGTCGTAAAGATATACCATACCCCCCCCAACCCCAAAAAACCCAAAACAGAGCTCAATTTTACCTTTTTCTATTAGGGATGTGTATATAATGGGACTTGAGCATCCACAGATTTTGGCACACCCGCCAAAGTGCTTCAAGTGCTTTGAAAAAAGGTGTGTGCCAGGAAAAATGAGGAAATGGAGAACCTTGTGACAGGCAGGGATTGCCCAGGGGCCGTGTCCCTTCCCCACAATGGGCAGCAATATCAGTAAGCTGCACCTTATGACTTTCCATTTTTGTTCCTGGTGTGACGAATGTGAGGAAGAAGGAAGAAGGTAGCTGCCATAAAACAGGATTTTCCCCTTCTTATCTCCAGCTACAACCTGGAGAGACCTTATTTTATTTCCACTCCCTCTTGTGCTGTTCCTGGAGTAGTCGAAAGTGCCAGGGGGAGACGTAGGAATTTGCTGCCATAGAGTTTCAGTAATGTCTGGCGAAAGTCAGTGTTGCGTATGTAGTAGAGAGACTGAGGAGTGAACGGAACCAATGTATCTGTCCCAAGGCTGTATAAATGGAAAAACACACATATTGAGCAACACACAAGGACACAGAATGATCAGGCATCCTGTCTGCATTGTTGAACACAAATCAAGCTCTATTTTGGACTTGATTTAATAGATTTCTTATTGGCCTGAGTGGTAGATACAAAGGCAGTAAATGATACAGGTGGGTTTTGATCTCTTGAGTTGTGTGTTTGTTGTTGTAGACTTTTCATTGGCACTTCTTGTTCCCCTGACTTTGCTTTTCTACAGTTCAAAGAGTATGTGCAATCAGTGGTGTTGCTGATTAGTGTAATCTAAAACAATTTAGGAAAGAGCTTTGTGATGTTTGCCAAGAGCTCCTTGCTTACAATTTGTGAATTCTATTTCTCTTTCTTAAGGACGAAGTTTAGAAATGTGCCTTTTAGGGATGTCAGAGCCAAGAAGAGCTTGAGGGCAAGGGAAATAATTGAAGAATTATAGAATTGGGAGGGACAGCAAGGGCTATTTAGTCATACCCCTTATGATGTAAGAATACAGTACAGCTCTCCGATCTGTGGAACCAATGTCTGTGGTTTCACTTAACTATATTTTCACTTCTGTGTGGTGTGGTACAAGAGGAGGTGACACCATGAGTTGCTGCATTGTAGATCTTGTCCTAGGCCCTTTCTACACTGTTGTATAAAATCCAGATTTTATATGTCAAAGGCTTTCATAGCCGGAATCACTCACAGCAAGACAAAATCCAGATTATCTGCTTTGAACTGGATTATATAGCAGTGTAGACTCATATAATTCAGTTCAAAGCAGATAGTGTGGATTACCTGCTTTGATATTCTGGATTATATGGCAGTGTAGAAAGGGCCTACTCTTAAATAAAGTGATGTGGCCATTTGAGATGATGGGGAATGGAGGGCAGAGATCATGCAACTTTCTCTGTTTCTCTAAGTCAGTGATATTCAAAGTGGTGGTCCTTGTACCAATACTAGTCCCTGAACCATTGAATGCTAGTCCCTGGCAAGTTCTCAGAAGACAAAGGAAAAATTGAAGTCAATGGGCACAAATATGATGCCAGTCCCTTGCATTTTGTAAAAATCTGTTACTTATGTTGAGGGTCAACTGCCCAGTTTAGTCAATGAAAGCCGTGCCTTCCAAGTAAGTCAAATGCACTGTAATTCAGGGCAAGACAGCAACCTTAGGGCCCTTCCACACAGCCCTTTATCCCAGAATATCAAGGCAGAAAATCCCACATTATCTACTTTGAACTGGGTTATCTGAGAAAAGAATTGGCATGTCGTAAAATGACAATTTACTTTACCATAATTGCATTTATGCTACTATGGATGGGAGCTTTTTAGCAGCTTCTTACTCACAAGGGAATTACTTCCTTGATCTGAAAATGAAATTGAGTGGGAAGTTAAACATGCCCTTTGCTTTAACTATGATTTTCAAGAATGTCTATATTCCTTAGTTGCTATGTCCACACTAAAATTTTAAGATTCAAATTAGACATAAACCTGGAATACCATTAAACCCAATGGAATGTACCCTATATACTAGAAATCTTAATCGAAAAACCAACTTCAAAATTGCCAGAGACTCACTGCTTGGCCTGCATTCAGTGGACTCTGGTGGCTTCCATACCAGTGAGAGGGCGAATCAGCTCCAGGCTTTGTTTGGGTTAAAGAAACTATCCAGGTTGTAGTATTATGTTCTTCAAAGGGGTTCAGACTAAAACTCAGACTAGGGGCCCTTCCACACAGCCCTATATCCCAGAATATCAAGGCAGAAAATCCCACAATATCTGCTTTTAACTGGGTTATCCGAGTCCACACTCAGATAATGTGGGATTTTCTGCCTTGATATTCTGGGATATAGGGCTGTGTGGAAGGGCCCTTAATTTGCCACCTCAGTGTATTTCAAGCAGATAGGTTCTATACTTAAAATGGAGAAGCATATTTGAGATATTTCCTTTCCTTTCCCAGCTGTCTTTCATCTAATTTGCTCCCATTTGGAAATTGATACTTGGTTTCTATTAACTATCCTGGGTCTTTTAACGCTACACAGTGTGGCTGGCTTGGATTTACCCTAGGACCCTTACACAAATTCAGCTCTCAGTATCAATAATTTGTAAGATATGTTGTGTTAGCATTGACTTTTAGGTTTTGTTTATACTGTATACACTTTCATCAGGATTAAGGGTGCAAGACCCCTACAAAAGTAGGAAAATGCCAAATAAAAATACTTTAAAATACTTTTAAAAACTTGAAAAACCTCTCTAGGAATCTCTAGGTCCTCCAGGGTGACTATAATGACAGGTGATGATCCTCCACTATGGAGGCTCTATAAATGTCTAGAGAGAAAATATCAATCATTTCTGCAAATTTAAAATGTCTCTATTCACTGATGTAACCAAACAGTAAATGTCGTTACTATTATTATAAATTTCAGGATATGACATAATATTGTATAGTGTAGTGTGATACAATGCCGAGCCATCACTACTTTGCAGCATGTAAATATTTGGTTAAAGGTTATACTAGGACAACAATATTGTACTGTACTACAGGTCTACATGCCAATAACTATATTTCATCATATGCTAGACATCACATTAATTTTTAAAGTTCCTTACACACACACACTCTCTCTCTCTCTCTCTCTCTCTCTCTCTCTCTCTCTCTCTTCTCTCTCTCTCTCTTAGTTTGTCTCATTTTCCTTTCCAGTCTCTCTCGCCTTTACTCATATGATGCCCTTCCAAACTTTACTCCTTATTATCTAAGAAGTGCTTATCAATCTGCAAGTAACACACACTCTGTCAATCATTCAACAGTTTTCAAGCACTGTATACATTGGAATGATTTTGCCCTTTAAAATGACGCAGACCCACGTTATGGCACATCACTTGTAGTGTTCCTTCATATCTTATATTACATCATACACATGTCATCTTGCCATTTCCTTCAATCAACAAAATGTCTTGGGCTGACCCAAGTAATGGCTTTTTCCCCTTTTTACCCACAGATTCTGGTAATTGGGGATAGAGCAAGCAGCGCATCTTAATATAAAACCCAGTCAGGGAAAGGTGTTCTAATCAGGCTGTCTTCTGAGTCACAGCATAATATTACACAATTGCATGAGTTTTACATATTACAAGCTTGCCATTTGATTATTTAAATAAATTTAGATTGACAAGAAGACAAGATCCTTAGCTGCAGGGTACATGCAATTTTGGCAGAAGATTGAACAGAATAAGAACGTACAGTGTGCATAAATGTGATATGTGTAACTCTGTTAAATAGAAAACTAGGAAACATTGACTGGTAGGAGATATGAGAATGGTAATTTCAGTCTTCCTTCTCTTTATATGCCTCTCGCTGCAATCTTGATTATCTGATCCCATTCCTCACTTACGTGGAACAGCTCATTATCTCAGTTCAAGATGTGAATCTTAGGTAAAAAGAACTCACAATAAATTGAAATCTGTGTCTTGCTTTCAGGTATTGTTTTATATTGTTCCATCTGCCTTTATGTTCCTGCTTCATAGCATGCAGGTCTTCATATCCTTTTGGTCTGTGGAAAGTGCTGTTGCTAATAAAACAGCATTAGCATTGTCTCTTCCTTACATGATATGCACTATGCATGAATATTTTATTATTTTCCTTGTGTAGCCATTCATTTTTTTGAGAATGGCTAAGTGATACTAGTTAAGATAGTAAAAAAAGGGAGGGGGGAGAAAGACATTGCCTTGCTTACAGAGAACAGCTAATTTTAGTGTAGATTAACCTATAAGTCCCAGAATCTCTCATCGAGATAGGTATCCATGTTGGCTTGGGGATTCATGGAATCTTAGTTAAAGGAGGAACATGGTCTGGTATGGATAGATGTTTTGGGTCCAGATTTAGGTGTGTGCAACAGGTCTTGTTGGAAGCAGATTTCCAACTCTTTCTTATTCTGGCATCCTCTCCACCACCCTGATGATGTTAAACAGAGAGTCAGAGGACCTTGCTGCATGAGGTAAATTGTAGTGTGAAATGAATTGTAGTGTAGATTCCCTCAAACTGGATAGAGAGAATTTCCATAGGGAGAACATACTCTTTGGGAAGGAAATCCATGAATGGTTAGGGTGTCTGCAACAACAACAACATACTTTATTTATATTCCATTTTATCTCCTTGAGGGGACTCAGAGCAGATTACAAAATACATATGTAGCAAACATTCATTGCCATTATACAATTAACAACAAAGACAAACTGTACATAGAAAGAGGTAAAGGCTTCACCCTTTTCATCTCTGGCATCTGGAGGCTGTCCTCAACTCCAGCCATGAGGAGGTGCTCTTGTTCCGTGTTTCCATGCTGAGGAACCCGTTGTCCGTGGATGCCTTCCTGATCGAATTGCTGGCATGTATGTAAGGGTACCTTTTACCTCCTAGCCAAAGTGGTACCTATTGATCTAATCACATTATTATTTTTGAACTGCTAAGTAGACAGAAACTAGGGCTAACTACGGGAGCTCACCCCAACCCGTGACTTTGAACTGCCAATCTTTCAGCCAGCAAGATTTTCTTCAGCTGTCAGTTTAACCCATTGTGCTACCGCAAAGAAACCAATGGCTTGGAGACAGAAACTTAGTTTTATTGTAGGAACTCCAATCTAAGTCAGGAAAGTTTCTCAGGGTATTGATGTAACCCAGTTACATCTTGGAAGATTGGGAGAGGACTCATTGAAAGAATAAGAGTTGGAGAAACATCCCTAAGAGTATCAGTTTGTATCACAGGCAGCTCAGGATAAGTAAACATAGAGGGAGGACATTCAAAGTCATTCAAAGTACCCAATCCTATTACTACTGCCTACTGTGAGGCATTTTCAATCTTCAGTGGTAAGCATTTCTTGTATTTCCAACATGAATGTATATGTTCCATACCACAGATTTATTGTACCATAGAATATAGAGTTGAAGGGCAATGTAATTCAACTATATCCCCATCTTCTTTTTAGGTCAAGAAAAGGCAACAGGAAGATTGACTTTTTTGCCTGTGTACTATCACCATAGTTAAATATGGTGAGCCACCACATTTTAAATCATTATCTGTGTACAGTATTGTGTTACTTCCCGTCATGTTATATACCTGTCTTTCCCTAAGCACTTTGCGATGTTTTGTGCCAACTTGATTGTACTTTCTTCCACTCATGAACTTTCTAAACCAGGGATTCTCAAAACTTTTTCAGCCATAGAACCCTTTTTGACGCAAAGATTTCTCATGGAACCCCAAGAAATGTTTATATTATAGATTATATATAATGTGTATATATCAGGCATGGGCAAACTTTTGGACACAGGGGCCACATTTTAAAATTTGACAGACAGGAAAGGGTCTACATGGCGAGGAAGGGAAGGAGGGGGAAAAGGACGGAGAAGAAAAGGGAGCCCTTTGTGGCTCGGGTCACCAGCCTCAGTATGTTCCAGCTCTCAATGGCAATGGCAACAGTGGCAAGGTCCAAACACTATTGAGAACCCTCTTCCTCTGGAAAAGTGCTTCAGCAGTGGGGGAGCAACCAGCTGACTAGTGCCTCCTTCCCTGCCACCACGCTTGGAAGGGGAGAAGGAAGAGGAAGAGGGAGGGAGAGGGAAGCACAGAGCCCCTGACTGTGCTTCTCTAAGCCCTAAGGGCTCTGCGGAGCACAGTTTGAGAAGCACTATTGTTTGATCACTCATGGCCTTTCTTGTGTGTATGTTGGTTTATTATGGCCATGTTCATTTATAGCAACAAACCACAACTTGCCATGGAGAACACATTGCAGTAAGTTTGGGGCTTGTGTGTGTTTACTCCTGCTTCTAAGTTCTGAAGGGGAGAAAATCTGTTGTTTCTGTTTTCAGTGACACAAAACAGTAAAATGCAGACAATTGTAAGAAATAATGGCTTGTAGCAAACATAGTTGAGTAGCAAGCTAATGACAAACAACACCTTGATCTTGTTTCCTAGTATGTTCATCTGATTTACTTATTTACAGTCCGTACAGACTATAATTTTTTGTATTTAGTAAAGAAAGAAAGACTTGATGGTGCATTAGAATCGCACATATAAATCAGTTGGGTTCAGGTTGGCGAGTTCACTAGCCTTGACCTGATGGAGGGACATGTCTTCTCCTTGCCTGCTGGCTGTTCAGCTACCTGCCTGCCTGCCTCCCTTGCATGACCTTTCCTGTGCCATTGAGCCTGCCATCCTCTTCTTAAGCTCAGACCTGCTTTCTTTTACCTTTTCCCTGGCCAATCAGCTCCCAGACCTAGCATGAGCACATGGAAAAGCCCCCCCCCCCCCGTTGCTACTGCAGCCCCGTGTCCGTGTCAAGGGAAGCCTGGCCTTCCCATTGCATAAAGGAACCAAACCCAAAGCACCCAGTGCATTGCTGAGATATGCAATGGTGGTGGAGGGGGAGAGTGGAGTGCCCCTCTGCCATCTCAGGTATGCATTAGCAGCACCAGGCAGGTGAGCCAGGGAAAGAGAGGCTTACCCCGCCCCCCAAAGTCTTTGACAAATCCCCAGTCAAAGCCCATCCTGTCCTGCCCTGCACACTAGGCCTGTGCGATCCATGGTTCTAAATGGTTCTAAAGTACTTACAAAACAAAAGTTCTGGTGCTGAACATTTCACAACTCCATCAAAATTTCATTATTATTTCATTATTGGCAATTTTAAAGACAGAGCCAAGTAGGAACTGCCATTTATAAAGAAATTTGAAAAGTTTTGTTAGAATTCTGAAATGTTCACTATCAGAACTTTTGTTTTGTAAGTACTTTAGAACCATGGATTGCACAGGCCTACTGCCCACCTCTATAGGCCATTTCCTGTCCCTGGAGCCAAAGTACTTCAGCTGCCTCTCTCACTCCAGATGGTCCGTTATTTCTGCATCTGCACTGGTTTTGGCTCCTTTCCCCCTCTCCTCCCCAAACCTAAAAGAGGGAAGACGAGAGGGAAGAGCCACTGACTTCAGACTGAGGCTAACAAACTTGCCAACCTCATGCAGTTTCCAACTGGTCCCTTGACTAGTTCACGTGTGTGATTCTAATGCGCCACCAAATTTAATGTGCACCCTAATTTGGAAGCATAATCTAGCCAAAAGAAAATGGTAAGCAGAATAAATATGTTTCACCATTGTTTGTCTTGGACCCAAGCACCATGAGGTTTATCTTAATTTCTAGAATGTATCTGCCTTACAAAATTATAGCAGTTTAATTGCTATAGTTCATTTCTATGGAATCATGGAATTTGTGGCTTTGTGAGCTGCCTTCCTCTAACTAACTACATCACAAGAGATTTCTGATAGAGAATTACTAGTACTCCCTTCCCAGACCACAAATCCCAGGGTTATGTTCATTGGAGCCAAGTTAATGTGGTGCCACAGTGCTACAACTGTGTGCTATTGATACAACTTACCTTTTTTCTGTAACTCGATAAAGAGAATATCACAAACATTCTAAGGCTGGAATCTTTTTCCAGCAGATAGAAATCAGTATTCCCAATCATGCATATATGACCAAAAAGGCTTCATGAATTACACTAATCCCCAATAATTTCTTAGGATGTTACAATTATGCAAAATTGGGGGTGGGGAAGGATGATTGAATGTGATGCTGGAAAACACAAAAGTATCTTCTAATGGTGTAGAGAATAATAACATTCTAGTATTGCTGGCATTGCTCTCTAAGGTCCCATTCATTTATGACATGTAAGGTATATTAATACTGTCTTTCAAATGTGAATTCATTTGTGGGACCATCTACGAAAAAGGAAGTATTTTGGCTTTTTGCAGTCCTACTTCAAGGTGGTTTTGTTCTACATTGATGATTGCCGTGTTTATCCTGTGGCATCAAGTATTGCTGTAATGTATGCTTTGCCCACCCCGCTCTGAAGATAGCATGTTGTGATCCAGTACCTTTGCTTCTGCTTCAGAGTAGTAAGTCAATGGCTACTGTAGATGAATGAGCAATCGCACAATGTACATGAGCTCAAATTAACTGGTGTGAATGTTACTTAATGAATCTGCTTGTTATCTCCCTTTTAATTATGTCACTGTGATACATGCAAGGAGGGAGAACAGAAAAGTACATTTAGTTCTCTTGTTCGCAGCTTTTGAACCTTTTCTTTTGTACCATGTATTGATTGATGTTGGCAGAGGAGTATTGTCAACTGTGCAGGGTGTCATTGAAACTGGAAAGGGCTGAAGTGAGTCATTTTCTTAAATCAACAGCACACCTTTTGTATGGCCCCTGGAAAGCAAATTGCAAACACACACAAAGATTGTTGCTGTTGCTTTCTTTTAATTGCATTAGATCAGGGTGGGCAAAGTGCAAATTGTGGACTGCATGATCCTTGGGACCGTTTCTATGACCCCTATGGTTTTTTTTTAAGTTGCAAATATTTTTCAGTTTGTCTTTTGCTCATAATGTTGTTAGTACAATGAAGGATATTTCTATCATGTTTAAAAGACCCCAGTTTCAGGGATCAGAACAATTTTTCAAAAGATTTTTCGTCTCGAAAGGAAAGCTCTGAAACGTCAGGAGAGAATGCTTCTGGAACATGGCCATACAGCCTGGAAACCAAAGCTCCAAAACATTATGAGAATGCCCCTGTGTTCCCTAGAGAGGGGTGCAATGTTGGGCATGACTTTAAGTTTTCTGGGAAAGATAATGTATCCCTTTAGCCTTCTACTGTATTCAATGATAAGTGCCAAATGATCTGGAATACAATAAAGAGGGATTATGATACAGAAATTAAAATTGAGATTAAATTCAAATAAGGCTTTCTCTCTCTTGGTTGAAAAGAATACTTAAAGTAGAGAGTTGGAACTGAGCTTGGGAAAAAAACATGGGAAAGGAAGAGACCATAATTTCCAGTAGTGGCCATGCTAGCTGTGGGATTTGGAGAGATGCCGTCCAAAACAGTAATATTTCTAAGATCTGATTTTAATAATGTTGAATGGAAACCTCTGGGAATCAGTTCTACAAGGGTTGAATGAAAAGTAAAGCCTCCATCTTCATTACTTGGGTTTGGATGGGAATATTTTAATAAATCAAACAGAAACAAATCCTTAGAATGTGCTTTTTAACTACCACTATTCACTTTCCCACATAATCACCAGGCAACTAGATACATTTCTGTCAACGATGAACAAGTTTTCTGAAGCCATCATGGTTCCTGGCAAATTTCAAGTCTGTGCACTTTCATTTCATGCGTCAGCATCCTGGGTACTCATCATGCACAGATCTTCCAATAGCCAAGCAAAGCAATAATGTGACCCACACATTCTTGTGAAATGCCGATTATGGTTGAAATTTCTCTCTGAGTGAGACGATGATCATCCTGAATCAATCTGTTAACCTTTTGCTTGTGAAACTCAGTGGTTGCTGTCACAGGACATCCAAGTCTTTGTTTGTCATCAAGTCAGATGTCCCCGCCTCAACATCTTTAAACTTACTCGCCCAATGATGCACAGTACTCACATCAACACAATCATCATAAACAGCTTGCATTCTCTGATGAATCTCCTTTGGGGTGACACCTTCTGCGGTCAAGAATTCAATGACTGCACGTTGCTTAAGTAGCATTGACTGACGGTTTATGCAGGGAGGAGATAGTAAAAAACAACTTTAACAATACAAGTGTTCAATGCTAAGGCTTCTCACCAAAATGGAACTGTAGAAGAGAGTCTACTGAACAAGCCAGTACCTGCCATATACCAGTACTGCCATCTGTTAATGTGTTACGAAGGTGGAGGCATTACTTTTCATTCAACCCTCATACTATCCCCATCCTCTCTAGTTCTTTCTCTTGTTCTGAAGCTACATTTTCTGGTTTAGGAAACTTGAAATGTGATACTACTGCAGCAATAAATAGTCAACAGTATGACTAAGCTTACACTGTTTACATTTACTTGGTTTATTACCTCTGACTCTTTTTTGTACCTCTTACCCATTGCCTAAATCAGGATGGGTGTGCCAGATATTGTGAGACTGTGACTTTTATCAGCCTTGGCTCACCAGTCGCAAGTAATGATGGGCACTGTAGTTCAACAACTAGATTAGCCAGTTTGGGATCATCCACGTCTTTAATGTTTCCTGAGACCCAAGGATGGTCCCTGGTGATGCATTATGTCATTGGCATTATGCATTCGGTGTCATTGTGTGATCCTGTTCTCTTAGCCTAACCTCCAAAGCTTGGAAAATTTGCTTTTTAAGTCTACAATTCACATACTCTCCTAGCAAACAAGTGGCAGTACTAGCTCAAGAATTCTGAGAGCTGCAGTTGAAAAAAAAAGTATTTTCAAGTTCTGCAATATTCCACCCTGAGCTTTTTGGCAGAAGAATGACATGAAAAGAAATTAACCAATGCCAGAAGTATTCAGCACAACACAATGCATTTTCTAGATCAGAGGCAATGCAAGATATATTGGTGTTAACGACACCGAAATAATACACTGCATGATTTAAGCATATCATAAATGAAATTATTGACAATCTACTAGTCTTACCCCAGGCCTTGGACTTTTTGGGGTCTACCTCTCCCTGGCTGATAGTAGATTGCTTTCTGTTCTTAATAGCTAGGTTGTTAATTGCAGTGCTGGCAATGGAAATGTTTGCGTCTAACAAAATTGATGTCTTAGTAGTCACCAATCTACAATGTGCTATAGTATTTTATTGCACATCTGGCATGAATATGAAGGATCATTGAAGGGTCTTCTATGCAAACTGATGCCAAATATTGGAGGAGTGAAGGCTAAAGTCTTTTTAAAGTCTTTAAAAGTTTCATACCAGAAACAGCCAAATGCAACTGAACATTACCAAACTCGAATAGTGAGCAGAGCCACTGTTTGCTTCAATAATCAGAAAGATAACCAAATGCATTTGATTGAGGTCCCTATGTTGGATTTATAAACCAAACATAGGTGTATATATTTTGTATCTGAAATAAGCCTTGAATCATAAACTATTGTTTAATTTGACCATAGCTGTTTTGTCATTGGGCTTTCTCCCTCTCTCCCTCTCCCTCTCCCTCCCCCCCTCTCTCTCTGTGTGTGTATGTGTATGTATGTATTGTAATAACATTCAAAGGTAATCAAAACATCATTCCTTCTACAATGGATCTTGGTTTGGCAGTTTATCTGTTTGTTTAAAGGGATAGTAAGAACTCATTGTGTTGTCCCAGCAGCAGCTGACCAAAACTTTCATATAAAACCTATCATCAATGGAATTAAAATGCCCACAAAGGATACCACTGGATTTATATTTAATGCATCTTTCATGCTGACATGATTTCAATTTCTTTGTCCTTCCTGTTTTGCAGCATTTCTTTGCCCCTGTAATGAGAATTATTTCAGCTGGACAGCAACAAATGATGTGTTGTGATTACAGTGTTAGGCTTGGACTTGAAAGATAAACATGTAAGTCCCATTTGAACCATGAAACTCCCTGGGCAACCCCAGAGTTTTCTGTCTTTCAGATGGTTGCAAGGATAGAATAAGGAACAAGAGAGCATACTTCAGGGCAAGTCCCCAGTGTAGAAGAAGCAGAATACAAATGCAACTAATGCAAAATAATGAATAAAATAAATAGAAATTTGAGGATTTTATAATGGAGGCATGTAAACAGGGAATGTGTAACCATTTCCTATGATGAAAGAAATACGGCAGATCCCCAGGGAGGCCCCCAGGACCATCTAATCTAGTAGTTTTCAACCTGTGGGTCCCTAGGTATTTTGGCCCACAACTCCTAGAAACCCCAGCCAGTTCACCAGCTGTTGGGTTGAAAGCCAAAACATCTGGGGATCCATAGGTTGAGAACCACTGGTCTAATCCCACCTCCACCATCACCACTATGACTGTAGGGAGGAGATAGAAAAAAACAAAATAAGTACTTTATTTATAGACTGCCCTCTCTCCCCGAGGGGACTCAGAGATGGAGAATGTCTGATTCTGTTTTAAATTTACAACAATTTAGTATGTCATCTTATGCTTAGTATAGAATCTAAAGATCCCAAAGGCACGAATCAGCTCTTGTTAGTACTTGGATGGGAGACCACCAACAAAGAACAGGTGCTGTACGTTATATTATAAAGAACTGGCAAAACTACCTCTGAGTATTCCTTGCCTAGCAAAACACTTACAAAATGAATGGGAATAACAAAAGTCAATAAGTGACATGAAATTACACACACACAGTGCAAACAAACCAGCTGAATTATCTATGGTTTGAACTTGCTTCATTCGCACTAATCGTCATTAAAATTAACCATGGTATATTTAAGCACATATAACAGGAAATTATGTGGTTCATCAAAACCAGAAACAAAATCATTGGAATCCTTCTTACTGTACTGAAGGAAGAGGAGAAAGGGAAGAGCCTTGAAACATAGTCAAGCCTTACATGGGAGTAGAGCATCACCCTTCCCCCAATATCTGTATCTGTATCTGTATATCTGTATCTGTATACCTTTATAAAACGGAATGTTTGTGTGTATGTGTGTATGCGGAGGGCGGAAGGGCGGATATGTGGCAGCTATTTGCATAAAGTCCTTTGATTGGACAGCCTCGCCACTCCAAAATTCTAAGGCACCAGACAGAGGGCATTGATAGCCACTGATTAGCCAGCAACCCAGAATCCAGGCCTCTACATTCAAACAACAGGATTTCTTCCCACTGAGGGGAAAAAAGCCAGCAACCCAGAATCCAGGCCTCTACATTCAAACAACAGGATTTCTTCCCACTGAGGGGAAAAAGCCAGCAACCCAGAATCCAGGCCTCTACATTCAAACAACAGGATTTCTTCCCACTGAGGGGAAAAAAAGCCAGCAACCCAGAATCCAGGCCTCTACATTCAAACAACAGGATTTCTTCCCACTGAGGGGCAAAGCCAGCAACCCAGAATCCAGGCCTCTACATTCAAACAACAGGATTTCTTCCCACTGAGGGGAAAAAGCCAGCAACCCAGAATCCAGGCCTCTACATTCAAACAACAGGATTTCTTCCCACTGAGGGGAAAAAGCCAGCAACCCAGAATCCAGGCCTCTACATTCAAACAACAGGATTTCTTCCCACTGAGGGGAAAAAGCCAGCAACCCAGAATCCAGGCCTCTACATTCAAACAACAGGATTTCTTCCCACTGAGGGGAAAAAGCCAGCAACCCAGAATCCAGGCCTCTACATTCAAACAACAGGATTTCTTCCCACTGAGGGAAAAAAGCCAGCAACCCAGAATCCAGGCCTCTACATTCAAACAACAGGATTTCTTCCCACTGAGGGGAAAAAGCCAGCAACCCAGAAACCAGGCCTCTACATTCAAACAACAGGATTTCTTCCCACTGAGGGGAAAAAAGCCAGCAACCCAGAATCCAGGCCTCTACATTCAAACAACAGGATTTCTTCCCACTGAGGGGGAAAAAGCCAGCAACCCAGAATCCAGGCCTCTACATTCAAACAACAGGATTTCTTCCCACTGAGGGGAAAAAGCCAGCAACCCAGAATCCAGGCCTCTACATTCAAACAACAGGATGTCTTCCCACTGAGGGAAAAAGCCAGCAACCCAGAATCCAGGCCTCTACATTCAAACACCAGGATTACTTCCCCCAGAGGGGAAAAAGCCAGCAACCCAGAATCCAGGCCTCTACATTCAAACAACAGGATTTCTTCCCACTGAGGGGAAAAAAGCCAGCAACCCAGAATCCAGGCCTCTACATTCAAACAACAGGATTTCTTCCCACTGAGGGGAAAAAAGCCAGCAACCCAGAATCCAGGCCTCTACATTCAAACAACAGGATTTCTTCCCACTGAGGGGAAAAAAAGCCAGCAACCCAGAATCCAGGCCTCTACATTCAAACAACAGGATTTCTTCCCACTGAGGGAAAAAAGCCAGCCAGAATCCAGGCCTCTACATTCAAACAACAGGATTTCTTCCCACTGAGGGAAAAAAGCCAGCAACCCAGAATCCAGGCCTCTACATTCAAACAACAGGATTTCTTCCCACCGAGGGGAAAAAAGCCAGCAACCCAGAATCCAGGCCTCTACATTCAAAACAGGATTTCTTCCCACTGAGGGGAAAAAGCCAGCAACCCAGAATCCAGGCCTCTACATTCAAACAACAGGATTTCTTCCCACTGAGGGGAAAAAGCCAGCAACCCAGAATCCAGGCCTCTACATTCAAACAACAGGATTTCTTCCCACTGAGGGGAAAAAGCCAGCAACCCAGAATCCAGGCCTCTACATTCAAACAACAGGATTTCTTCCCACTGAGGGGAAAAAGCCAGCAACCCAGAATCCAGGCCTCTACATTCAAACAACAGGATTTCTTCCCACTGAGGGGAAAAAAAGCCAGCAACCCAGAATCCAGGCCTCTACATTCAAACAACAGGATTTCTTCCCACTGAGGGGGGAAAAGCCAGCAACCCAGAATCCAGGCCTCTACATTCAAACAACAGGATTTCTTCCCACTGGGGAAAAAAGCCAGCAACCCAGAATCCAGGCCTCTACATTCAAACAACAGGATTTCTTCCCACTGGGGCAAAAATCCAGCAACCCAGAATCCAGGCCTCTACATTCAAACAACAGGATTTCTTCCCACTGAGGGGAAAAAAGCCAGCAACCCAGAATCCAGGCCTCTACATTCAAACAACAGGATTTCTTCCCACTGAGGGGGAAAAAGCCAGCAACCCAGAATCCAGGCCTCTACATTCAAACAACAGGATTTCTTCCCTCTGAGGGGAAAAGCGCACCATCAACATTCCCTCCCCACTTGGCTCTGTGAAAACAAAATGGATTCCTGTATTCTCCTCCCCCTCAGCTTTTAGAAAACGGCTGCCTGCCATGCACCCTTTTAAAGTTACCAATAGCAGGCCATAACATTACAGGCCCCAAAATAGAGTTTAGGGCAGGATGGCCGACGAATGATGGGATTTGCATCCCAATTCACTTCCCAGAAAACATTGTAGCCCCTACAAATCCCCTTCTCCCAGATAGGCCCAAAAGAGGCATCCATCTTCCCTCTTCAACACAGTGTCAGAGAAAGGCAGCTTCTGACAGGATCTTTAGAACAGGCACTGTCACTCTACAAGGTAAGGCCCTACTTCACTCAAAAGACACAAGAGAAATCAATAAATACCTTTCTCTAATGCCTTTTAATGCTTATATAAATAATTCTGGCCCAAAGCCCCCTCACCCAGCCTCATTGGACCTTACTGCTAATTCCATGCAGGCCTTTTCCATTTTTTTACTCCTTTCTGTTTTACACCGGTATACTTTCACAGGCCAGGGCGGATATGTGGCAGCCACTTTCACAGGCCACAGCGACCAGCGCGGGTGATGGACCTGCACCAAACTTGGTACACATAACCCCCTATGACATGACCCACGTATTATGGGATTTGTAGTACTTTCCAAGACTTTGGTTCCCACAGACCACTGAGGCCACCAAAAAGGACCAATACAGACCACACTCAGCACACACAGCCCCCATGACCCACTCTACATCCTGGTGCAGTTCGGAGGAGGGTGGACCATGGATGATGGGACTTGAAGTGCCTCTACTCACTTCCCAAGTCCGCTGCGACCCTCATCCAATTACCGATTGAGACCAAACTTGGCACACATAACCCCCATGACTGCCTTCACGTCCTGGTGAGGTTCGGGGGGAACATGGATGATGGGACTTGCAGTACCTTCCCTCACTTCCCAATCCTGCTACAAACCTAATCCAATGACTGATCAACACCAAATCTGGCACACAGAGCCTCATGACCCACTCTACAGCCTGGTGCAGTTTACTGTGAGACGGACCACGGATGATGGGACTTGAAGTACCTTGACTCACTTCCGAAAAAGAATGCATCCCTCATCCATTCACCAATACAGACCAAACTTAGCACACAGAGCCCCCATGACCCAATCTACATCCTACTACACTTTGGGGGGAGGGGACAGAGATGATGGGACTTGCACTACCTTCAGTAATTTCATGATACCACTGCAACTCCCAATAATGATGGATCAAGACCAAACTTGGCACACAGAGCCCCCATGACCCACTCTACATCCTGCTGCGCTTCACAAATAACCCGGGCAGGGCCGGTTCCCCAAGCTAGTGAGTTATATAAAATATATGAATGTAATTGGAAAATCTAGTCAGCCACACAGTCATTTGGATTGCTCTAAATAGTGACCTTCCATGAATTTCCTTAGAATGTTGCTTCACCACACCTTGGACTCCAGGGAATAATGCCCCTCATCACCATAATCCCTAACAATGCCTCCACACACTTAACAATGGAGCAAACCAGAGGTCACAGAAGATGCCCAATCTCTCTTTTGTCCTCTTCCTGGGAACTATTCAGGCTGATAAACTATTTATTTATTTATTTACAGTATTTATATTCCCCCCCTTCTCACCCCACAGGGGACTCAGGGTGGATTACATTGTACACAAACATGGCAAACATTCAATGCCATAGACACACAACACATATAGACAGACAGAGGCTATTTAACTTTTTTCTGGCCACCAGGGAAGCTGTCGTTTTACCGTCCATCTGCGACTGATTAAATATTTTCTGCATTCCCCACATGCTTTTTGCTGGAGATTTTTTATGGCCTCATAAATTTGTTTCACCAGCACAGAGCATTGTCCTCACCCAGTCTGGGAAAACTTCCATTATTAGCGCCCGTTTTCTCAAATTCTTTCCTTCACACACCCCATGAGAGGTGGAACCAGCAACAGCCAGAAAACCTCAAACTGAGCAATACAATTTATTACATTTCATGCCTTGCCTCTGACTGGCTCAGAGGCCAGAAGCAGACTCACACCTCCTCCAACAAGGCTGCGTATCTGAGCCAGCATCTTCCAGGGCCTATGAGATACCAGCCTGGCAATTTTCAATTGCTCTGTACTACTTCTCCTTTCTGAGAAATGTACTATATATAATCCTATGTATTCACAATTGGGGTATGTCAGTACTTTCATTAGCTGTGTTGATATCCTTTCTGATCAAGGAGAATAAGAGACCTCTGCTTGTGCCTTCACACCCATGTTTCCTGGTTTGACCTTCTGGCTGCTTAGCACTCCAGGCTTCTGAACCCTGTAATTTAGGGAAGCTGAAATCACAGAACAACCCCAACATATCTGTAAAGCAAATAGGTACTGTTCCATTATCTGGGTAGAGGTCACTAGGGGTGATAAGAGAAGGATTGTCCCATTTATAGGTGTGGAGTTGAACCTTGGTTGATGTTCTTACCATGTTTTGAAGATAAGCAGTGCCCTTAGAGGTATTTTGTGACCCCCCCATTTTTCTCCGATTTTTATTGTTTTGACTTGTAGGGGATGCAAAGGGGTTTGAAACCTGGTAGAAATGCCCTCCAACTTCCTTGGGGTCATTTTTGAGCCTCTGATGGGACTGAGGGGCTCAAAATTGACCCCCAAAACAGCCTGGGGAGTCCCATGCAGTCCACAGATAACACTTTGCTATCTCAGCCTTACATTGACCTAGAGAGGAATAGCCAACACGGAATTTGTTTGGTAAGAGGCAGACTTTAGCTGAATATAGCTTTTAATAAATGTAGCTGTCTCTACCTTTGTCTCCATATTATTGGGTGGTTTTGTTTTACTCTAGATACGCTTTTTGCTGCTCTTCAGCCGACAAGGGAAATTAAGACTTCAGAAGTGGTTTATTACGCTGCCTGAAAAAGAGAGAAAGAAGATCACTCGCGAAATTGTACAGATTGTTCTGGCTCGCAATCAAAAAATGTGCAGCTTTGTTGACTGGAAAGACCTTAAGCTTGTTTACAAAAGGTGTGAGTAATTTTCATAAATTATCTTTTTACATGAATCTTCTCTTTTCCAATGTAATTTTAGAGGAGTGGCATAAAGCGCAAAATAATTTATTTAGTTTTGGAGGAACTTGTCATTAGTAGAAAGCAGCTTGATTATAAATCAAGACTAGCTTGTCTGCTTTGCTTGGATAAACTGGCAAACCAAATGAATGCCAGTTACGTTCAGAAAATGCCTGTATTACTTACCACAGAATGGAAAATGCAGCAGGAACTGCAGCAATTTGAAGAAGGAAGCCTGGGTTCTCTGAAACCTACTAATTTAATGTATATAATTTAATGTATATATTTCCCATAAGAAACATGAAATGTGTATGCAGACATTTCATTAAAATGATTTAATGTAATTAAGAGTGATCATAGGGTGCATGCTTTTTCAAATGCATACAGATTCATTAAGAATTACAATTCTAGTGATTGTCATGGGATGTCAAGAGACACTAGGATTTCTTTAGATTGTTTCAATTTGTTTTTCATATTCTGGTTACCTATTTAATTGGGGGGGGGGGGGAATAAAAGGCCATGAGATGAAAAATAACCCTGATTGGATATTCAAGATAACACTAACATCTATCTTTGAAGCCCTAGTTCTGTTCGCCCTCCTGGCTGCCATGTCTTCACTCTGTTTACATGGAGTCTGAACAGAACAAGCTACACATTACATTAAGTATGACAGAATGATTCCCACAATGATGTGCCTGCAAAACTAGTCTACATATTCTGTTGCAGGATAGAAACAAAACTAGTTATGCTATTTATGGAGAAATGTACTTCTAAAAAGACGCCAGGTCTATGTAATCCAGAATGGTTCACTCCACCAGTGTGGCCATGGAAATGGGGTCCAATACATCTGAAGATGAGCTCAGTTCTCCAGGGCTTTAGTCAGTAATCTTTCCAAGCCTTATTTAGAGATGCCAGGGAACCATGAACCCAGGATTCTTTGTGTGCTAAGCTTGCATTTTGTCCAACACAGAGTTATGGCTCTGTAGAGTTTTAGGCAGGCATAGTTATGAGATGACCCTGTGTGGCAAGACATAAGCACTTACATTTGATTCCATGATCATTATTTATTATTGTACTAAATTATAAACTCTGGCCAACTCTGCCTATCTGAAATCATTCCTATCTCATTTTTTAAAATTAGTACTTATAAAGGAGTTAGGAGGATTTCCATGGAAGCATTAAATAATCAAGTGCTCTTTGTGCTTTTCAGACTGATGCACTCATGATATATAAATCAATTGGGGAGGGATGGTTCTTCCAAGATAACAAATCACATAATCAAGTGCTAAGCAACAGTAATATTATCCAAATGGTCTCATATTTTTCACATCTGTATTTTAGGTATGCTAGTTTATATTTCTGCTGTGCAATAGAAAATGAAGATAATGAACTTTTGGCACTAGAGGCTGTCCATCGTTATGTAGAATTATTGGACAGATATTTCGGAAATGTAAGTGTCCGCTTTCACACCCCATCCCCTTTTCTGTTGAATCTTCTTGATTTCTTCTGCCTCCAGCATTGACATGAAATACATTGGGAAGGGGTTTTCTTTGGGACAGCACAGAGTTTTTCAGTCTATGGTTTGCAGACACCCAGGAGATTGACATACGCTCAAAGGGGATACATAATGGCTTGAAGATATATTATGAGTAGTTACAGTTATTATTTTAAAAATGTATATTCCTCCCTTCTCTTCCCTTCATGCCCATTGCCAGATTTTAAACTCCTTTCCTACCAAAAAGGGATGGGGGTGTTAAATTCTGGCAGAAGTAGAGGTGCAGAGATGGATAGTTGGGAAAAGTGTTTAAACCCTGGCTAATTCTCTGTGGTGAAAAAGTGGTAAATGGAATGACGGGCTGGTGCTGATGTCAGGACATCGAAAGAGAAACAGAACATTGAACGAGAAACAGAGGTGCAGCAGAAGGAGTCAGGCAAAGAGGTGGATTGTTGGGAAAGGGGCTTAAAATCTGGGTGAGGTTTTGTGATGGGATGATGGGAAAAGGAATGATGTCCCAGGGCTGTTGGTTGAAGTCTTAACAGACATGGTTGGGAAGAGGTCTTGTGATATTTGTGTTTTTCCCCACTTTTGTTGAGATCCTTGGACCCTAATTCCCTTGAAAACAGTGGGGTGGGGATGGCTGTAATTTTACAACAAGTATTATCAGTACATCCCTCCTAGTCTTTGTTAAACCAAACATGCTTCATCATTTGTTGTGTTGGTTAATTCTGCTGCCATGCACAGAATGCATGAGACTTTGGAAATGTAAGTGGATGGACTTGGCAGAATCAGGTACTGTGCAACCTTTTATGTGCCTTCTAATAAGGAAAGCCTACCGAGTTCAGTGGGAATTACCATCCAAAACATGTAATTATTAAGGAAACAAAGTCTTTTTGGATGTCACATTAACTTAAGTTATTTCTATCTTGAAGCTGCTAAACTATAAGCAATTCCCTCCTGTATTTTCTTTGCTCATGATCTGCCACAAGGGTGCACACACGCAGCAGATTTGTGATGAACCTACTCATGTAACTACACTCAGTGCTAATGTTTTGTATCTGAATTTTGCACTCTGTAAACCCTACCAGGTATGTGAGCTGGACATTATTTTCAATTTTGAAAAAGCCTACTTTATTCTTGATGAGTTTCTAATGGGAGGAGAAGTGCAAGAAACATCCAAAAAGTCTGCAGTGAAAGCAATAGAAGATGCTGACATGTTACAAGAGGTAAGACAGATAACCGTAGAGGAGGAAATCACATCCCATTTTTCACTCCACGACAGTGGAAAACCATGAAAGTCAGGTACCTTGAATATGAGGATGAAAAAAGAAGAGCCTCCAATAAGTGATAGATGCAAACAAAACAAATAAGTACAGTAAATAAAAATGAACCACTGCAAATGAAATACCTGTTATAGCAATGGTTGTAGACATTTGGTCCTCCAGGTTCCCAGAACTTCTGACAGATGGCCAAGCAGGGGCTTCTTGAAATTCAACTCTCAAAAACTTGGAGGACCAAAAATTCAAAGTCATTAGGCTAAATGATGAAGATGGTGGTTGAGGGCCATTGGTCACTATGAGCTCCTATCTCTGTTTGCTAAGAAACGTATCTGCTGGTAAGGAAGGGAATGTGTATTCCCACCATGGAAAGCTCAGTTGCCATTTCTGTTCACCTGCTGCTGGTATCATGGCATTTGTGGTGAGGGGATGCATGGTAGAGGTGTAGGAGATCTGGAAGGGAAAGGTGGTGTCAAGATAGTGATGCTGAGTTTTGGGTCCACCATAGGATTAGTCAATCAGGATATCAAACTCTGATATTTGATGGCCCAAACTTGGATCTAGGGATTGTCCCAAGTAATGTTTGAGAAGGGAAGGAAGAAGAGGGAAATGGGCCAGTAGATCTGTTGAAATCTAGAGTAAGGACAATAGCACACAGCCATATTATAAAGCTTTATCTGGAATGTATGTGCACACACATGCAAACATTATTTTCAAGGTATGGATCTCATCTTGAGATGTAACCCACCTCCCAATTGAAGGACCAGAGAAAAGGGGGTAGATCTGGGAGCCCTATTTCACTGGGGTCAAAACTCTCCCATTTTTGTGAGGTACGCCAACAAGAAAGAAATGGCATGGCAACCATGAAATTTATTTTCACTCCTCTTGAAAATTAGCAGGAAGAATGAAAAATGAAGGATGACATAGGGAAAAAGGATGAAGAAAGAATGCCTCCACTTCTGGTGTTGCCAGAACAAATCCAGCAAAGCTGGTCAGGCATTCTGTAGCCCAGGCTTCAAATATTTGAAAGTGATTTTTAAATATTTTTAAGTTGGCATGTTTATTCATTCAGCAGAGGAATTTGGTCTTGGGCCATGTATACATTTATCTAACTGCAACCATTATTACTAGAGCTGGTTAGGGAGAGTCTTGGTATTCAGGTACTTACAGTCTTTAGAGTATATAAAGTCCTTGGCTACTTTTTCTGATTTATTTTGTGCATCAAAGCACAAAATGAGCTGCCTGAGAGCCATACAACCAGCTAAATTGTCCTGGCATCATCCATTCTTGTCCTGTGACAGACTTTATAGTTCTTCTCATTTCAAAGATAATTGGCCCCTTTATTTAGAAACCTGGAGTGGAGGTTCCCCCAGGCCCATCCTTAAACTATGAAGTATCTTGGACTTCAAGTGACATAAATAGACTGGACAAGTATTAAAAATATGTTTTACTCTTGGCAATCTACTTCACAAGATTGGTGAGGCTGGTTAGCGACAAATAATGCAGTTAAGACAGAGATAGTTCACTTATAGAGTCATAGAATCATTGGATTGGAAGAGGCCTCATGGGCCATCCAGTCCAACCCCCTGCCAAGAAGCAGGAAAATCGCATTCAAAGTACCCCCGAGAGATGGTCAGCCTTCAAAGAAGGATCCTCCACTACACTCTGGGGCAGGGAGTTCCACTGCTTAACAGCTTTCACAGTTAGGATGTTCATCATAGTTAGGAAGATGAGGACCATGCAGTGAATACCCCTGAGTTAAACACTCTTCCAAATCAGATCTGAATTGTGGTTGTACTTAGATAAATGTATCTATTGCCCAGGACCAAGCTCACCAGTTGAATGGAGAAGGATGAGAAACAACACTGTTATCATGTCCTCCTCATGACTTGTACCTGCCTTGTGGAGCAAGTTAGAGGTTGGTTTTTCCTCTATAGATAATGACTCAAGGTTGACAAAGCAGCTAAATCAGCCACCACATATGTGTGGCTTTGAGATATCTCTTTACTTCAAGCCAGACATTAAGGGTGGACTGTTCAGGATTATTACCTGTATCACCTGAAATGTCCCAGAGCCAGGCATTTAAGGGCCCTGCTGGCTTTAGGGAGCTATGTGCACAGTTTTTACTGGAAAGCCTCTCTGGAATAGAGGCAAACCTTCTAGTGGGGGGAATTCACTGCCTCTCAATATTACACAGCCTAAGATACACGCTTCCAACCCCAAGATGAACATTGGGAAGAACTACAAGAGAGGTTCTGCAGTGGAACTCTCTGCCCCAGAGTGTGGTGGAAGCTCCTTCTTTGGCCTTTAAACAGAGGCTGGATGGCCATTTGTCAGGAGTGCTTTGATTGTGATTTTCCTGCTTCTTGGCCCGGGGGTGGGGGGGAGAGGTTGGACCACGAAGTCTCTTCCAACTCTATGATTCTATGATTCAATAAAAGCACCAACATTGTTTGATAGAGAAGGCTTAAAGAACTTGTGAAAAAAAGAAACCACTTGTGTGATTCCATACCCTTGAGCCATAGTAGTTAAAGTCATGTCAAATTGCATTCATTCTATAGTGTAGATGCACAGTAAGTTGTGCCGCCATTCGTTATGAATTCCAACCTCTATAATGTTAAAAAGCGAGTTGAGGTGGTGTTTGCCCAAATTACACCATCTCAACCCACCAATAAGATAATAATCTAGTTGTATATTTATAAATTAAGATTAAATAATTTTTAAAAACTGATGCAACAGCAACTTCTATTTGAATAATATCTGGGGTATTTTCTGCATTCATGGGAATTTCAGATAATTAAAATGCCCTACATCCACCTCAGTTTTTGTGGGTATAAAAATGGCATTCCTCAAGATCTAAATACCCAAAGCCAAAAGATCCATGTTCATACACGACAGAAAATTTGGTCTGAGTTGATTATGTTTTGCAAAGAAAAACAAATGCCTGTGCCCTACAACTAGTACATTAAGAAACAAAACTTCCCAAAGTTAGGAAACAAGCCCTAAAACCCTGAAGCAAAACAACTGTTTATACTTGCTCACCAGCAGGCCCAGCATTAATGGGGCAAAACTACATCAAAAGCGAAATAGTTACTTTCCCCCATTGCCAGAGCATTCAACATGAGGGCTGTAGTAGGCCTTGATGTAAATTTCCCACATAGGCACTTCTTACTAGTTTTCTTATTTCCTGCTGTGCTATTGCAGAAAAAAAATCTCACTGTGTGTATTAGCACTTATTTTGTTGAATGGTGCCAATGTATGTGAGGGTTTTGGCTTTGCTAGCTATAAGCTAGTGAAAAATTGTCCCAAAACACTTTTCATCTAAAGCTGGGCTTCCTGCAGCTCAGCAGACTGCCTGCTGAGATAAATGTCTCCCTTCAGAGGATATGATGGCTTACATTGCAGCAGCATCACACATTTATGTTGCATTTCCTGGTTTACTTGGCATATAGACTGCGATGGACATTTACTTACTAATTCAACCCGCTGTTCGTCAATGGCGAGATCCATCCCTAGTGTGAAATGTTGTCAAAGCTGCTCCACAAACATAGTGCCTATATCTTGAAAGACAGGAGCTTAATTGCATCATTCCTGTGATCAACTCTCAAGTACCTTATGAATGGAGAAAATCTTTTCAGGTTCACTGTTCCTATGAAGTGGCAGCATCCTTGGATTACAGACCTTTTTTTACACTACACTACATTGTAGTACTGTGATTCTACTTTAACTGCCATGGTAACATCCTATGGAGTCCTGGAATTAGCAGTTTAAGAAGGTGAGGGTGAAAATATAAATGACTCTGCATGCACTAATTTTCCCCAAATGTTGGCATTAGGCATGGGTAACCCATGGTTCTAAATGGTTCTAAAATACTTACAAAACTAGAAGGCACTGGTGCTTTGCTCCTAAAGTGTTGCTAAAGCTAGTGCTTTGCTTCTAAAGGGTTGCTAAAGTTCTGGTGGTGAAAATTTCAGAACTCTAACAAAACTTTCAAAATTTCATTATTATTTCGTTATTGGCGATTTTTATGACAGAACCAATTGGAACTGCCATTTATAATGAAATTTTGAAGGTTTTGTTTGAGTTCTGAAATTTTCACCACCAGAACTTTAGCAACCTGTTAGAAGCAAAGCACCAGTGCCCCCTAGTTTTGTAAGTACTTTAGAGCCATTTAGATTTTAGAACCATGGATTGCCCATGCCTAGTTGGCATCTCTGCATCTTATACATCTTGGTGCTAGGGAAGTTCTTCCAAAGGAACAAGTTGAAGATTACATAGCATATTTTGTTATGCTGTGACTAAGGTTATGCAGCAAAAACTAGGGAATGGTTGTTGACTTTACAAGAGACAACTGATACCTACAAGCTTTGACTTCAGGTACACTAGAAAATGAATCCACTTTAAATCTGGTTGCTGCCTCCTGCAGAATTCTGGGGTCTGTATTTTAGAGAGAAGCCTTTACTAGCCTCACTAAACTACAAACCCCAGAATTCTGCAGGAAACAGAAATTGGATTTAGTGGATTCATTCTCTAGTATGATGAAGTAATAAATTGTGTAGTGAATGGAGTTTGACACCACTGTAACTTTCATGGCTCAATGATATGGAATAATGGGAATTGTAGTCTTACATGTAATCCACCTCAAGTCCCTTTGGGGAGATGGCGGTGGGATACAAAAATAAAGTTGTTGTTGTTGGTATTACTACTACTACTACTACTACTACTACTACAAGGTCTTTAGCATTCTCTACCAAAGAATACTGGTGCCTCACCAAACAATGAATCCCAAGTTTCCATAGTATTGAGCCATGTCAGTACCGCCAAATTCCAGTCATTCTATAGTCTCAAATTTTCATGTTGTTTATCCACCTTTTTAGACATGCATAATTTTACAACACAGTAATTCAGTTTACTAATCAGAGGCTGAACCAATCCCTTATAACAGATGCAGACACATACATAAATTGTAATAATGAAACATATGGGAACATAACATATCACAGGAAAACCTTTCATATATATTTTTATAATTTATTGCTTATTTCACATGTGGAGAGATTTCGTGTTACATTTGTGTGACACACCTACACATTGCATCTGACACACTAATGTTTCATGACACACAGTTTGGAAAACTCTGGTTATAGATGCACACTTCTATTGAATCTGTTAGCTGCATAATTTCCCCCCGGCACGTGTACTTTACAGTTATGTGTTGGCGATCCTGCATAGGGCTCCCATTCATCTCAGATTGTGGTCTGTCAGGGTGAGAGACCAAAATGAATTTCTTTTCTTAAACAAAGTTGGATCCTTCATTCACCATGCCCAGTTATCTCATTTCTCCTGAAATTACAGGAAAAGATAAGTCCCCTTTAGAGGGATAGTTAGAATTTGATGCCTCTCAACAAACTACAAGTCCCAGGAATCAGTAGACATGGCAGTTAAAGTGGAATCATACTTTTTACCTGTGCAGAGTGAACATCCCCTGGATGATCCTGGAGTTCCTCCCAAGATTTATTTTTTAAATGATTGATTAAATATTTATACCTCACTCTCTGTTTCAAGTAGCTTCTGGTTGCTTCTGGTGTGAGAGAATGAGCCGTCTGCAAAGACGTTGCCCAGGGGACGCCCAGATGTGTTGCAATCCTGCAGGGAGGCTTCTGTCATGTCTCACTGGAGCAGTACAGCATATCAAAACACCTGGGATTTACCCTGGACCATGCTCTGACCTACAAGAAGCACTACTTGAATATCAAGCAAAAAGGGGGTGCTAGAAACAATATCATACAAAAGCTGACTGGCACAACCTGGGAACCACAACCAGATACAGTGAAGACATCTGCCCTTGTACTTTGTTGCTCTGCTGCTGAATATGCATGCCCAGTGTGAAACATATATCACCACGCTAAAACAGTGGATGTGGCTCTTAATGAGACATGTTGCATTATCACAGGATATGTACGCCCTACACCACTGGAGAAATTATACTATTTAGCCAGTATTGCACCACCTGACATCTGCCGGGAAGTAGCAGCCAATAATGAAAGGACCAAGGCAGTGACATCTCTGGCCCATCTGCTGTTTGGATATTGGCCAGCATGACAACACCTTAAATCAAGAAAAGTTTCTTAACAGCTACAGAGATACTCACAGGAACACCTCAACAAGTGAGAGTCCAAAAGTGGCAGGCTAAAACCCGAAACCTCAAGCCATACCTGATACTGAATGACAGACTTCCTCCTGGGCACACATAAGACTGGGTGACTCGGAAGGCACTAAACCGACTCCACTCTGGCACCTCAAGATGCAGAGTCAGCCTTAAGAAATGGGGTCACAAAGTGGAGTCCACGACATGCAAATGTGGAGAAGAGCAAACCACATACCACTTATTACAATGCAGTCTGAGCCCTACCATATGCACAGTGGAGGACCTTCTTATAGCAACACCAGAGGAACTCCAAGTGGCCACTTACTGGTCAAGGGATACTTAGTATAATTTTTTAAACTTTGTGTTTTTAAAAAATATATTACAGCTGTACCCCCAGGTCACTTCTGATATGATAATTAAATACCTCGCCCTCTATTACAATATTTCAGGAAATTGTACAAGTAAAATACATTAAAACATTTTAAAGACAATATGAATTTTAAAACAATAAAGCACTTTTTTGAACAGACCAAGCAATATAATAGATCCAAGCATTCACACCATATTCTATACATTATGCTTCTATCAGAAAATGGTATGGGATATTTATTTATTTACTTTATTTCTATCCCACCCTTCTTAACCCCGGGGGGAGGGGACTCAGGGAAGCTTACAAGGCAGCAATTCAATGCCATAGTATACACTATAAAACCATAAAACATACAACATTAGATAATAACAGTTAAAATTAAAACAATGTTCCGTCCACAAACCCATGTTAAAAACAGTACACTATATTCTCATCTGTTAGCTTGCCAGTCCTATTCCAGTCCAAAGTGCTGCTTTCTGCTATTGTGCAAAGGCCTGGTCCCATAGCCAAGATTTTACTTTTTTCCTAAATGCTAGGAGGGATGGGGTCGATCATATTTCGCTTGGAAGCGCATTCCACAGGCAGGGAGCCACATCTCTCGTCCCCACCAGCCGCATTTGAGAAGCTGACGGGAGTGAGAGCAGGGCCTCCCAAGGTGATCTTAAATTACGAGGTGGGACGTAGAGGCAGATGCGTTTGGACAAGTAAGCTGAGCCAGAACCATATAGAGCTTTATAGGTCAAAACCAGCACTTTGAATTGAGCTCGGAAGTGGACAGGCAGCCAGTGAAGCTGACACAACAAGGGGGTGGTATGCTCCCTGTATGTAGTTCCTGTTAGTAGTCTGGCTACCGCCTGTTGGATTTGTTGCAGTTTCCGAACTGTCTTCAAAGGCAGCCCCACATAGAGTGCATTGCAGTAATCTATTCTTTTGTCCAAATACATTATGGGACTAAACTGTATCCAAAGGTAAAATGCAGTAGATTTCCTAGAATTCTGTCTCTCACACACCCTCCCCCGCTTGCTTTTATAACACCAAAACAATCCAAATTCTACATAGTAGACAGCTGAACCTTGGAGGCATTGCTTAGAACTGTTCAGGTGACAATACTATAGAATGCTCAATTAGTAGATCGATTCTGTAAGTCAAGATGCCAACTTCTGTTGGCAAAATGCCCACTTTGTGGGTCAATTGTGTGTGAACTCTGCAACAAAATAGGATTTGGGTGTATTAAAATATCTTGGCTATCCAGATGAGGGTGAAAACAACAGCTAATCAGGTTTTTTGACATTCAAAGATACTGGTACTTGAAATCTTGGATGTGCTGCCAGGCTGGAAAACGAAATTGCTGAGATGACAATTAGTTTTACAAGCTTTATGTAAATTCTATTCATTTTGTAAATTAGCTTCGGTCCTTTGGATTTTCAGTTTCCAAAGCACCTCTTGGTATTGAACCAATTAGCTCCCAATGCATTATGAAGCCCACATGCAATTTTTAATAAACAAGCTAACAGCTTGATTTCTCTTTGTTGCAGACAATGGAAGAATACATGAGCAAGCCTGCATTTTAACCAGAAGCTGAATCAACCAAAAAAGATAACTGCATAGCAGGATACATGTAAACCTGCCTGTTCCTAGACATTGGGTTTTATTTAAGAAATGGAAGACTTTTCTCCCTCAAACCTATGAAACAGTCAAGATGAAGGCCAGCCACAGCATCACGTGCATGACAACATATGTGCATTATATTTTATATGAAGACCTCATGATTTAATCCAATTCTTTTTGGCTGTCCAGATTGAATGTTTGTTCTTAATGGCAACTCTTATATTCATTTTTAAAAAACAAATATCTACAGAATTGATATTAGAAGGATATATTTATATGACTTTGGGCCAGTTTCTCACCAATTGATTATAATTTTGTAAAAAAGTCATTTATTTTGAAGGTGATTGTTTTTACTGATTAATAATAATTGCATAAAAAAACTTGAAAATGTGAATGGATTCCATTGTTTAGGTTGCTTTGATGGCAAGGTAGTGCATCAAAGTACATAGACTATGTTATAGGGCAATCTATTTCTAATAGTAATGTTAATGCATTGCATTTCTTAAATGCACGCAAACGCACTTACATTTTTCTCATGTAAGAGGGAACTGGCCCTCTGGTGGCACAGTTGATTGAATTGCTGACCGAAAGGTTGGTGGTTCTAATACGGGGAGTGGGATGAACTTCCACTGTTAGGCCCAGCTTCTGCCAACCTAGCAGTTCGAAAACATGCAAATGTGAGTAGATCAATAGGTACCACTTCTGCGGGAAGGTAACGGTGCTTCATGCAGTCATGCTGGCCACATGACCTTGGAGGTGTCTATGGATAACATCGGCTCTTTGGTTTAGAAATTGAGATGAGCACCACCTCCCAGAATCAGACACGATTGGATTTAATGTCAGGGGAAACTTTACCTTTACTTTAAGAGGGAATTGGGACCCAGCCTGCTGTGTGTTTTGCAACACCCACTCAATCCAGTATTCACACTCATTTAAATTGTCTAGGAAAGTCATTGTGCACCTCCGACTTTCTACTTTAAAGGGAAACGTTTGAGTTGCTCAATTTCTCCCATAAATTTATCCCATAGCAGCAACGTCACACAAACACACCTCTTTAAGATATCAGCCAATTACTCGGATCAGTCAGCTCTCCTCATTTGTGGTGCTGCTTTTGCAAACTCGTTTTTATATGCATTGGATTAAACATGTGCTCTCTTAGGAATATATAGGTCCAGTTTGACTATGTCTATTGCCTTTAGTCATATTGGAGAGATTTCTAGAGAGAACACTTCTCTAGAATTCATTTGGTCCTCCAGTGTGTTTCTATGGTCAGCTTCCAGGGAAAATTGACCATAGCTGGAAGACCTAGAAACTCCTAGATAGCTGTTCCCTCAGATAAATTTTTAAAGCAAATTCTTTATTTGCAATTTTTCCTTTTCACTGGGTTCCTGTGCCCCTAACCCCAGTGAATATGGAGGGGTGCTTGTAGTTCCAGATTTGGGAATGGAAATGTTCTTCCAGGTATTTCAAGACAATGCTGGCAGTCTTGCTGAGTTCCAGCCACTGCCCCATTTCATTATTCATTTGCTTGTCTTTATTACTAGGTGTGGGGTAGACAGCATGTGGTCTTTAAACTGCATGCCACCAAGGCTCTTTATGACCTTCTCAACACCTCTGAAAATTGCACGGCCAATTTTTAATTGCAGACTAGAAAAATCTTGGTTAAAGCAAGCAAGACAGGAAAATTGCAAGTAAAATATCCCCAAACCTGATCTGTACCTCTTGGACAGTTGGGCGGGGGGATCAGATCCCTTCATTTCTAATGTCTGCAGACACTTGATGATGTGTTTGGGTGCCTAAACATCTGAGTGTATCTCCACTGTATATTTAATAAAGTTTGATGCCACTTTAATTGGTATGGCTCAATGCTATATAATCTTGGGGATTGTAGTTTGGAGAGGCACCAGCATTATTTGGCGGAGAAGGCTTGTAAAACTCCCAGGATTTTATAGCATTGAGATATTGCTGACTGAAAGGTTGGCAGTTCGAATCCAGGGAGTGGGGTGAGCTCCTGCTGTTAGGCCCAGCTTCTACCAACTTAGCAGTTCAAAAACATGCAAATGTGAGTAGATCAAAAGCTACCACTTCTGCGAGAAGGTAACGGCACTTCAGGCAGTCATGCTGGCCACATGACCTTGGGGATATCTATGGACAACGCCAGCTCTTCAGCTTAGAAATGGAGATGAGCATCATCCTTCCAGAGTAAGACACAATTAGACATAATGTCAGTGGAAACCTTTACCTTTATGGCAGTTCAAGTGGTGTAAAGCTGCATTCATTCCACAGTGTAAATAAACCCTCTGATGTCACCTGGACAAAACATGAAGGGTATTGATGAAACCAAACCTATAGCCTTATGTTCTTAAACTGACTTTTACAAATATGTCCTATTTTTTTCCTTGCATTTGTTCTATCAGATAGTATTCCTATGTGATCTGAAGTGACAAGTTAGTGGAGCTGCTGAATACTAAGTCAAAGAAGCCTTTGACACAGGCCTCTTTTATTCCAAACAGATATATGGTGGCCTCATGTCATAAAGAGTTTGACCTCCTAGTGAAATCCTACACCATCGTGACCCAGATTTTTTTTGGTTTCTTCATGATACTTCTTCCAAACCTCCAGACTCTAATAATGACATGGGGGAAAGAATAGTTCCAGCATCTTTGAGATTTCCTGTAGCCTTTGTGTTAAGATATACTTCTCTTCTGAACATATTTAAATATGATCCTGGTTGACCTGCGGTTTTGACCTACCAATGTGCTCTTTAAAAATGGATGGAAAGGGCACTCCAACGAGTCTTCCACATTTGCTGTAATTAGGGGCACAAGAACCCAGTAAAAGTGAAAAGGCGCAAATAAATAAATTGCTGGGTCGCCCCCCCCCCCCCAGATAACATCTTTTTAAGAATTGGTTGGCCTGATTAATATAAGTGTCCACAATCCTCAGTTATCAACTCAGGTCTTTAGAGGTTCTAGCAGGGGAGCACATCTATTTTTATACCCGGAACCAAAGACTGGAGACCTCAGTACACTCCTTTCATAGCTGGGACGTCTTCCACCAAGCATGGAGCTCAGTGCCAAGACTTCCTTGACTGAACTAATCCAGCTTGTGGTCTTCTTTGTTGTAGTGTGCCTTATCTCTGATCTATTTTGATATGCATGATAGTTCTCTCTCTCTCTCTCTCTCTTTCTCTCTCTCTCTCTCTCTCTCTCTCTCTCTCTCTCTCTATATATATATATATATATATATATTCAACTAAGTTAATATCAACTAGTACTTAGAGTAAAAACAGTCTTTAAAAGTACGAACAAGATAGGTTCTATAGGCTCACTCACTCACACTCACTCACTCACTCACTTTGGATACCATAGGGAAGGGTTAACAACCCTGTGGTGTTTGCTTTGCTGCCTGTGCCCCTTTTCAGAAGATTTCATTGCACTTTCTGTCCCTGTGATAATTGGATTTTGAAATTTTTGGCTTGTGGAAACAAGGATTAGTGATAAACCTTCAGCTGAGACACCTTTTCCCCATGTAAACTCTTTCAGGAGTGAATTTCCCATTTGAGGAGTAAATTTCCCTCTCTTCCTGTTGTCTCACCCTCATTCCTAACTATGAGATGTTCGTAAGTCGGATGTTTGTAATTTAGGGACTGCCTTTAATATGATAATGGAAATCCAGTGGGTTAATGTATTGTTGAAGGCTTTCATGGCCGGAATCACTGGGTTGTTGTAGGTTTTTCGGGCTATATGGCCATGTTCCAGAAGCATTCTCTCCTGATGTTTTGCCTACATCTATGGCAGGCATCCTCAGAGGATGAGCAAATCTGGTTCACTTTGGATCACCATAAGTTGAAGATGACTTACAAACATATAACACACAACTTAAACTTAATAAAGTGAAATTTGTTGCTTATATAGGAATGTTCTGGCCTCTGGAGAAATGATAAAAGCCCAACTGCTCCTCCTAACTTCTGCCTCAAACCAAAAGACTTGCCTTCTAAACATGGGAGTTTTTTAGACTTGCCTCATAAAGATGCAACGCTTCTCTCAGGTTTGTTGTGAGAATAAAAAATGGCTATTCCCTTGAGCTTCTCTCTGGAAAGGTCAAATATAAATGTCTAATGAGCTGCAGTTTAAAAATGATCGATGTAAGGTTTGAGAAATACTTTGTGTGTAAAAATATGGATGTTAAGAACCACTTCAATGAACAAGGCTAAAGGTTTTCCTCTTCTGTTCTGTGATGTCTCCCCTCACAGCCCTTTGCTATGCTTTGGAACAGGCTTTCTTTTGCACATTTTATTGGGATTAGAGTCTTGGCAACTTGTCTCATGAGTTATACAGTCAACATGTTATCTGTTTTTTCCCCACAAAAGTTATGGAGTTCCATGAATATCATCACACATTTCTTTAAATCTTTCCTTAGGCTTCTGCTGCTCTATCCTTATGGGCTCTTCAGAGGCAACTAACTTGACATTTTCAAAATATGTTGGATTACAATTCCCATTGTCCTTGGCTAACAAGATAGCTGGCATACTCTGCCTCTCTTCACTCCTACCATTAATGGACACCTTCATGTCCTTGTGTATTTCTTTTCCAGGATCCCACATTTGACTTTTAGAAATACATTTCTATTCTAGACAACTCTCTCTTTTTTGGCATGCATCTAAATTCTTCAAATAGCACGTTCTGTGGGTTTAGCAGAATGTTGCCATTAAAAAAATAAAAATAAATCCCCATCCATCTGTTTTTACCACACTGATGTCAAAAGAATGGTTTCAACCTCAGGGGGCAGGGATAGGGAACACACACACACACACACACACACACACACACACACACACACATGGAAATAACATTTGGTATGTTGAAATGTGTAGCTGCTTATTCATGACTCGGAAACAAAGTCCATATGCTTAGCAAAAATGGGTGATGGAAGCCAAAAAACAGTGACAGCTCAGGAATAATTAAGCAAATGTAGGACTATGCCAGATATTTTTAGTGACAATACATTGAGAGGCATATGGCTTTTCCTTTTTTCAGAACCATAAAAGTGTAGGCTTGAATACATTCACTTTCTTGACAGCAAGGAACGGAAATGCTGAATCTATAGTCCCAGTTTTCACGAGATTTCTCCAGCTGTCCATGTCATAGTATTTCTCTGCTTTTAACTGGACATTTTAGGTTAACCATGTTACAACCATAACTGTGCATTAACTCTCACTAAGGTGAGAGTTGATTCAGTGTGGTGTAGTGGTTTCACTGTTGCATAAGACCCATTTCCCCTCAACCATGGAAACCATTGCAAGTCACGCACTTGCAAAATGAACCTCAGAGAACGCCAAGAGCAAAACCATCTGAACAAACCCTGTGATAGGTTTGCCTTATGGTTGCCATAAGTCAGAAACAATTTGATGGCACACAACAAAAAGAGCAGAGCACCTTCTACAATCAGGGATTTAGGAGACACTGGCCAAAATCAGGGATGGGAACTATATAGTCCTTGGATATGAAAACATAGGTCTTACATTCTGGGAGCCCAGGATTTGAATCCGCACTTGGCCATGGAAACCCACTGGGTGACCTTGGGCAAACCACATGTTCTCAGCCTAGGAAGAAGTCAACTCTTATGAATAAATCTTGACAGGAAAAGAGGAGAATTGAAATTCCTGATCAGCTATGGAAGACCTTGGTGTGACTTTGGGTACATCACACAGTCTCAACTCAAGAGGAAGGAAATGACAAACCTCTCTGAATAAATCTTGGCAAGAAAATCCTAGGATAGAAACTGACATCCAGTTACTGAATTATGATGGTGTAAATTGGACTTATGCCACCCAATTCACTTTTAGCTTTGTTGTTCATTTCAGAATTCTGTTCTAACCATGCAATGGCTAAAATCCTCCCCGAGCTCACATTGCCAGTAGTACCGCCTCTGCAACTGAGCTATATCAGTGTTGTCATGGGGGTGGGGATCACTGGGGACATATCCAGCTATTTTGTCATATTTGGATGAACTGCAAAGATAATCTGCAGCCAGCATGAGGTTTCTGCAGAGGTCTGTCACAGCGTATTCAGTAACAGTAAAATAGTAGGATGCAAGGGCTCACCTCCTCCGCAACAATACAGAAATAGCTGTGTTGGGGAGGGGGCTGTGCTGGGATCTTGGCCAGAGTCACCAAAAACTGGAGCCAATTTGTAAGCATATAACAACAACAACAAAGAAAAACTACCCAGCAATCTGGGAAGCTTTAAACCATTTTCTAAGTAAGCAGTTTTCTAAATCACCCAAATAACCCAGCTGTATTTCAGATTATTCAGCCCCAGAACTGCCCTGAATTTACTTTGGTAATGCTACACCTAACTGTAATACACTGCACTGAAATTGTATCGCTGTCCATATGCCAAATCTGAACCAGCAACATCTTTAACAGTTTACTCCTGGGTCTACTGCTCCCCTCCTTTTCTGGCTCCAGTGATGTGTTCCTCTCTTCTGGCTCTTGGATGGCTGGATATTAGTCTGTAAAGCTTCTACATGATTGCCACCATTGTTTCATTGGATGCAGCAGTCCTCAGGCTTCATCCTGCACTTGCTTACGTGTGAGAAGAGTAGTCAAGCTATTTCACATGATGGGATACTCCAACTATGGAATGGAAAAAAATGGAAATGAGCCTATCAGAAGTAAAGCGTGTTTCTAATACCTTCTTTGACACAGACAGACTGAAGAAACATACAATCCCAAGTGGCTTCCAAGAGTTTATTATAACAGAAATTGGGAAAGCTGTTACACTAAATGGTGACGGGGGGCTGGGAGGGGACTGTAAGTGTCATCTTGTGTTCATAGGCTTCCATGGCCCAGGAAACATGGGGTGGCAGTGAGAACGGTTGTGACCAGTTCTATTCTGTAACTTGTCCAACAGTTCAGACAGGGGTAAAGTCAGGGGATTCTTCAAATTCTGGGCTAGAATTTGGACTATTCCCCAACTTTGGTTGAGGAAGGGATTATTAAGATGGTCTTGCCCAGCATTCCCTGGATCAGCTCTGTGATGCATTTGGCTGATCTTGGCTTGTTTCATGTTAAGTGATTAGTGTGGATGTGCCTAGAGACATTCTAGAGCAGTGGTTCTCAACCTGGGGGTCCCCAGGTGTTTTGGCCTACAACTCCCAGAAACCCCAGCCAGTTTACCAGCTGCTAAGAATTCTGGGAGTTGAAGGCCAAAACATCTGGGGACCCCTAGGTTGAGAACCACTGTTCTAGAGCTTAGCAACCTCTTTGGTTGGCACAACTGCATAGCTTCTTAAAGTGGGTTTGCAGAAGATAAAAGCAAGAGATGCAGCTACAGTGATGCAGCTACATTGTCATACATGTAGATACACCTGACAATGCAGGATCTCAACCTTAGTTTACCCTTTGTAACACTTTCATAAAAAACTAAACTTGTTTTTGTCATTTCTTTTTTACTTATTAATGGTAAAGACCCTTAGTAGTCTAAATGTTTGCAAGTCATGGAAGGAAAACCTGAAGGAAATATATAACAAATGAATATTTGGGGTGAGGTATATTTATTTACTATATTTATATCCCACCTTTCTCTACCCTAAAGGGGACTCAAGGCAGCTTACAGATAGGCAATGATTCAGTGTCTTAACAACAATATATAATTAAGTTAAATATTTGAATTAAAAATTAAGATCAGATTGAAAACACTTTAAAAACATTACAATCAATATAAAACCATGCTATCTGCAATCATAATCCAGCTCATTCTGGTAGTCATTGCACATAATTCCAGTCCATCTATTGCACTATGGTTCTTCACCGTATTTCTGAAGGTCAAGAGGGAGGGGGCTGATCTAACATTGCTGGAGAGGGAGTTCCATAGACAAGGGGCCACCACTGAGAAGGCCTTTTCTCTCGTCCCCACCAGTCGTGTCTGCGAAGGAGGTGAGACTGAGAGCAGAGCCTCCCCAGATGATCTTAATCTCCAAAATGGTTCATAGGGGGAGATCTGTTTTGGCTGGATCCATATAGGGTTTTATAGGCTAACGCCAGCACTTTGAATTGTGCTGTGTAGCAGACTGGCAGCCAGTGGAGCTCACATAACGGGGGTTGTATGCTCCCTGTACACAATCTGGCTGCCGCCCATTGGACCATTTGGAGCTTTTGAACAGTCTTCAAAGGCAACCCCATGTAAAGCATGTTGCAGTAATCTATTCAGGATGTGACCAGAGTATGGGCCACCATAGCCAGGTATAAGGTAAATGTTTTCCCCTGACAGTAAGTCCTGTCGTGTCTGACTCTGAGGATTGGTGCTCATCTCCATTTCTAAGCCCAAGTGCTGGCATTGTCTGTAGACACCTCCAAGGTCATGTGGCTGGCATGACTGTATGGAGCGCCATTACCTTCCCGCCTGAGATGTACCTATTGATCTACTAACATTTGCATGTTTTTGAACTGCTAGGCTGGCAGAAGCTGGGGACAACAGCGGGAGCTCACCCTGCTCCTCGAATTCGAACCTGTGACCTTTTGGTCAGCAAGTTCAGCAGCTCAGCGCTTCAACCCACTGTGCCACCAGGGGCTCCTAAAATTAAAATGCCTACTTATCTAGAAAACCAATTTCTCTGAGCATGCCATATTATACACATGAGAGAAAAATAATATTTGCATGTTATGGCTGAATCTCTATCTGTATACTTTATATAGTTAGGAAGAAATTCTTTGTGGCCAAGCGATCACTGTTTAAAAGGCTCTATATTACAATGCAAAAATGCCATTATAAGTCATTATTTATTTATTATTTCAATTTGCTAAACCGCCCTTCCCGAGGCTCAGGGCGGTTTCCAAGCATATAAAACACATAAAACATCCAAAAACACTCTAAAATACCATAAACAATCATGGTCAATTACAGACACATAAAATCGGATAAAAACACACTAATCAGAACAAGACAGTATGGCTAGGCGAGGGATTGGCAGTTCAAGCACTGGTCAGGCCAAATGCTTGCCTGAACAGTCAGATCTTGCACGACCTATGGAAGGCCATCAGGTCCCGCAGGGCCCGCGTCTCGGCTGGCAGCGAGTTCCACAGAACCGGGGCAGCCACTGAGAACGCCGTGTGCCGTGTGCTGGACAGCCTGTAGGTTTTCAGTCCTGGGACCTCAAGCATGTTGAGACCCTCTGAACGCAGTGATCTTCTGGGCACATTATAAGCTCCTTGTTTTTCAAACCCACAGAAAATGCTATTCTGTGTTTTATTTCAAAACACAAATATCTTCCCAGAGGATCTGCAAAGTGTGCAACTGCCTTGCTGGGGATAATAGCACCTGTAGTCCAACAGATTTGTAGAGGGCTGGGAAGAGAGGATTTTTCATCGTCTGTGTGAGAAAACTGCAGATCCTTTAAAAAAAAGAGTTCTCTTTTTTTCGGTAAGGCGAAAAGGTCATCTAGAAATACCAGTGAAAGAATGAAGTCAACATAAAGGCTGGATTTTCCAACAGCACAGCAACTCGATTCTACTTTGTTCCTTTGCTCGCTGTCATGGAAACCTGTGGGCTTAGAGAATAACTAATGAGGTACAGGCGAAAAGAAAAAATTGTCTCCCATAAAATGGTTCTTAGAGGAGAGTGAGCATGTATATAGATAATATTGATAATAAACATTAAAAAATTATTTATTCCCTTGTTCATTTATGCCTTAAGCAAAACAGCTCAGAAGTCGGCATCTGCCAGAATGTTCCAAGCACAAGGATTTAGGTGTTGGGCTAAAATCCCCAACTTCCAAATCTGCAATAAGAATGAAGTATAAATATGTATGTTTTTGTCTCTGTTTCACCTCCAGATTTTATTAGAAGTGTGAACTCTACATCCCTAGGGGGCATAGGTTCCACACCACTGCTTTACTTGGAGTCTTACTTCTATCTATTTTGATGCAGAAACAAGGTAAGGATCTAGCGAAAGAAAGAAGAGGTCAATATGCAATTTGTGTAGCATTGATTGGAGGGATGGCTGAATGCTTAAAGATGGAAACTGTACTAGAAAGCCTCCAATGTGTTTGCAAAATTTGTATTTCCAGACTCAAATTCCTCAAATGTTTGTAACGTAATGTAAAAATAAACCACATTTGATCAGCCCACACACTGCCTTGCCAGAGCAAGAAAATATGCCACGCAAATAAACAATAAGGAAGAAGTACTCTTCGTAGCTCAGAACAACATATGTACAATGTGATCAGTTGCATCAACTCACATAATGTCCTTTTATGAGATATGGGTTTTCTTTCTCCATGTGGATAAACTCCTTCAGCAGCTCATGAAGCAAGAGCACACTACAAATTCTTTCTCTCTTCTTCTCACTTTCTTCTCTACAAGCATCTGCATAGCTCAAGTCTGAACAAAAATGCAAGAGTAACCAAAAGTTCCAGGCTCAGCCATCTCCACACACATAGCTCAACCAATCAGCTTTATGCATCTTATCTTACAGTTGACGAACACAAACTCATTTCTTGTATGCTCCAACAATGTCTGCCCTTTTCCCAACTTAGTTCTTTAAGGGATACATAGCTAATGAATATATCTATTCAGTCAAACATTTCCCACCTTTTACAACAGGTGTGTAAAGTGTGTAGCTAGTTAGATGTTGTTTGATTGCAATCCCCCCCACAATCAAAACCACAGTCTTCAGCATTGCAATTGGTGAGAATACTTGTAGTTGTAGTACTTCAGCAACCCAAAAGCCACACGATTCCCACTCTTGTCTTAGGGCAAATTCTTCCTGGACGACACAGAAAATATTAAAACCACTGTATTCTCATAGGAATATAGTCTTTCAAAATCTGGACTCAGGTATATAGAACTTTAAAAACATATTCGATAATGCAATTCCTTCAGAACTGTATGAAATAAAAATGAGCCCATATTTCTGGATGTTTATATGTTTTAATGTTTAAAGATGATTGCCAAATAATCTTAGCTTGCAGCTTCTTGCGTAATACTATTATTATTGAAAGTATTGTCTGCTTTCACATAGTTTCTGAATTATGGCAACCCTAAGGTGAACCTTGGTGGCATAGTGGGTTAAACTTGCTAACTGAAAGATTGGTGGTTAGAATCTGGGGAGCGGTGTGAACTCCTGCTATTAGCCCTAGCTTATGCCAACCTAGCAGTTTGAAAGCATGCAAATGTGAGTAGATCAATAGGTACCGCTTCGGCAGGCAGGTAATGGTGCTCCACGCAGTCATGCTGGCCACATGACCTTGGAGGTGTCTACAGACAATGCCAGCTCTTTGGCTTAGAAATGAAGATAAGCGCTACCCCCCAGAGGTGGACATGATTAGTCAATGTCAAGGGGAAACCTTTACCTAAGGTGAACCTATCACAGTTTTTTCTGGGCTAGATTTGTACAGATGATAAATTTTCCTTTCTCTCTCTCTGAGGCTGAGAGAATGTGACTTGCCCAACGTCACCCAATGATTTTCCATGGCTAACCAGGGATTGGAACTCCAGTCTTTTGAGTGAGATAAATATAAAAGCTGATCTACACACTCACTTTAAGGGAGAACCAATTGCAGCTTTCTTCTTGAGGCCTGAGGAGGTGAGATTGCTAACATGGATCACTTCATGGGCAATCAAACCAATGCACCATGTTGGGTCCCAAGCGGAGGATAATAGAAAATTATTTGGTAGCTTTTGAATGTATTTGAGAAAGAGACTGCAAGTAGGGATTTTAGAACTGATTTGACCTGCCTTTTGAAATCAGTGGGTCCATTAATCCTTCCAGCCTTACGGTGAGATATAAATTTAAAACAAATCTATTGTAACATAAGTTGTCTTAGTCCAGAGTCTATTTCATCAGGTGGAAATAAAAACCAGCTTCAGTGTATTCCCCCACCTGGACCTGCTTTTTCCTCCTGAATTGAGATCAATGTAAGAACTGATCTACACAGTCACTTCAAGAGAGAACCAATTGCAGCTTCCCTTTTGAGGCCTGCAAAGGTGAGATTGCTAACATGGATCACTCCATGGATAATCACCCTCTACATCAGCCTGCTCTTCATATGGGAAGACAAACTGAGATGTGATAAGAGAAAACCATTTGAAAAATACAAGTTTCCCATGGGGTAAGTGTTTTAGACTGTTGAGGCAGGCAGGCAGGCAGGAAAGAAAGCAGACAGGCAGTGAGTGCGCAAGAGCACAAGATACCACTAATGCCAAGCTCCCACTACCTGCCTGGCTTCTGTCACTGTTAAAGGAAGAAGGTCTGGAAAATTGAAAATAGATTCACTGGCTCCAGAGCAATATAGTTACAGGGTTGCTGTGCATTTTCCGGGCTGTATGGCCATGTTCCAGAAGCATTCTTTCCTAAAGTTTCACCCACATCTATGGCAGGTATTCTCAGAGGTTGTGAGGTTTGTTGGAAACTAAACAAGTGGGATTTATATATCTGTGAAATGTCCAGGGTGGGGGAAAGAACTCTTGGCAAGTGTGAATGCTGCAACTGATCACCTTTTTTTTTTAATAGTTTTTTATTGTTTTCCAAAATACACATAGACATATACATTGACAGATTGGGGTGAAATCGGGTTGGGGTTGGGGGTGCAGGGTGGGTTGGGGTAGGTACATTAGGTAGGTACGACAGCATAAAATGACTTCCCAAAGAAAACCAAGTGCGTCTTTCACTTGTGTTTGCAGTTCTGTTTGTTATGTTTCTTTCACAGTGGTTGTGTTGTTATCGGTATTATAGTTCATTTATCTCCACTGTGAATTTGTGGCCCTTGTTTTGCATATATATCTTGAGGCTGGTCCAGTCCGTTTTCTTTCTTTCTTTACTTATATTGTGGGCTAGGGCGTCCATCTGGATTACATCTAAGGTCTTCAGTATCCATTCCTCTTTGCTCGGGACTGTGTTTTGTTTCCACCATCTTGCCAATGTTATGCGTGCACAGGTACTTAATAAGAACAGCATTCTTTCTTCATTCTCAGAGAGCTGGTTGCATGTCATTCCCAGGAGGTAGGTTTTGGGGTCTAGTTCTATCTTTTTACCTACTATTTCTTGCGTTGCTTTGTGTACTTCTCTCCAGTATTTTTTGACCTTTTGGCACTCCCACCATTGATGAATGTAAGTCCCAGTCTTCTGGTCGCATTTCCAACATCTCCCGGAGCTTCTCTTATCAAATTTGGCTATTCTGGCAGGGTACAGGTGCCACCTGTACTGCATTTTGAACCAGTTTTCCTCAATTTCCGTAGATTTATAGTATTTTAGTTTTTTCCCCCATATTTCCTCCCACTGGTGTAGGGAGATTGTATGTCCTAAGTCTTTGGCCCATTTGATGTGACAGTCTTTGACTAGATCTTCCTCTGTCGCCCAGCTTAATAAAAGTTTGTAAATAGCACTGATACTTTTTTTTTTCCTCACGACTGGTTCCCAGATTGTGTCTTCTGCGAACCCCACCTTCTTGTCTACGTTATAGTGTTCACGTATCTGGAAGTACTGAAACCATGTTAGGCTTGGTTGGTTTTGTCGTAGTTCTTCTATTGTTTTTATTTCCCAAACGTTTTGTGGATTTTTTCTCAGGATCTGCTTGTAGGTTAGCCATGCGTTCCCTGCTAGCTCTTTTTTATAAAAAGCCTCCATGGGGGAGATCCAAAGCGGTGTTTGTCTAAATAATCTTGTCTTGTGTTTTTCCCAAGTCCTGATCAAGGCCGCCCTTATATAGTGGTGTTCGAAGTTCTTTTCGACCTTTTTTTTATTATACCACATGTATGCGTGCCATCCGGCACGCAGGTCGTGTCCTTCCAGTGCTGTCTGTCTCGTATTTTGCAGTAGGGCCCAGTCCTTAATGGCTACTAGATTGCAGGCCTCGTAGTACAATTTGACATCCGGTAGTCCAAACCCACCCCGTTTCTTTTCATCTGTCATACATTTTAGATTTATCCTCGCCTTTTTATTCTTCCAAATGAATTTCCTTAGATCTACATTCCATTTTTTGAATAGTGTGTCGTTCCTAATCACGGGTAATGTCTGGTATAGAAACAGCAGCCTTGGTAGTACCGTCATTTTAATCGTGGCTATTCTACCTAGTAGGGAGATATTTTGCTTGCTCCATTTGTTTAGGTCCATCTGTATTTGTTTCCATAATTGTTCATAATTATTTTTGATCAAATCTATATTTTTAGCGGTTAATGTTATTCCCACATATCTGATTTTCTTTTCTATTTTCAATCCTGTTTTGGCTTGGAGGGCATCTTTTTCCTTTTCGTCTAGATGTTTGACTAATAGTTTGGTTTTTTGTCTGTTTAAATTGAAGCCGGCGAGATGCCCGAACTTCTCAAATTTTTTAAGCCATTTGTCTATGCTGGGCACAGGATTTTCTATACTGCAGACAATATCGTCCGCATATACTCTGATTTTATATTCTTCTTTCCCTACTCGAGCTCCCTTTAATTCTTTATCCTGATTTATTTCTCTTACTATGGTCTCTGTTGCTAGAATGAAGAGTAATGGGGATAAGGGGCATCCCTGTCTTACTCCCCTGTTTATTTGGATTTTGTTTCTTTTCTCTTGGCCATTAATTATTAAGGTCGCCTCTTGCTTATTGTATAACGCCTCTATAATATTTTGGAAATGGAACCCCATGTCCATTTCCCTCATCAGTAATTTCATATAATTCCAATTAATTTTATCGAATGCCTTCTCGGCGTCGATGAGGAGCAATGCTAGTTTTTTTTCATTGTGCCTTTCATAGTATTCTAATGTATTTATTATGCTTCTCGTGTTTTCCCTTAATTGACGATCTGGTAGGAAACCCGTCTGATCTTTAGAGATCCAGTCTTTTAGGAATGATTTTAATCTATCCGCTATTATGGAGGTAAAAACCTTGTAGTCTGTATTTAGGAGGGATATCGGTCTGTAGTTTTTCATATTTGTTTTTTCCGAATTTTCTTTATGAATGAGTGTTATGTTGGCCGTCTCCCATGTCTTGGGGATTTCCTTGTTAGTTCTAATGCTGTTAAATATTTCTAGCAATATACCTGACAGCTCGTTCTTGTAAGTTTTGTAATACGTGGCTGTTAGGCCATCCGGTCCGGGCAACTTGTTGTTTTTGAGGCCTTCAATGCTCTTCGTTACCTCTGCCATAGTTATTGGGTCGTTTAAGGCTGCTCTCTGCTTCTCCGAGATTTTGTGTATTCCCAGGCTGGAGAGGTATTCTGTTATTTCGTCTGCTGACGTTTCTTCCTTCTTGTACAGTTTTTGGTAGAAATTGGCAAAGGCTGTCGTTATTTCATCCTCTCTGGTGTAATATTTGCCCCCGTGTTCTATTTTGGTGATGTGTGTTTTATTCTTGTTGTCTTTCAGTTTCTTAGATAGCCATTTGCCAATTTTATTAGCATTTTGGAAGTAGTTAGCTCTGGCGTATTTAAGTTGTCTACCTAGTCTCTCATTCTGTAGCAACTGGTGTTGTTTTTTGAGTATGTTTATGTCTTTTAATAGTTTTGATTTGCCCGGTTGTCTTTTTAGCATTTCCTCTTTTTTCCTTATCTCTTCTGTGATCTCGGTCTCTTTTTTATTGAGCTGCTTGTTCTTCCTATTGTTCAGCTGTATGAAATTCCCGCGCATAACAGCCTTCATTGCCTCCCACTGGGTGATCTTACTTGTCTCCTCACCTTTATTGATCTCAAAATATTCTACCAGCAGTTTCCTTACCCATTCTATGTCCCTGGGATTTTGGAGTAAACTATCTTTAAGTCTCCATCTGAAGTTGGGTTTATTTCCCTTAAGCTGAAGTACCAATGAGTTATGGTCTGACAGGGTGTTTGTCTTGATGTCTATTTTGTGTATTCTTGTAGCCATGGTTTTGGACACCCATGCCATATCTATTCGGCTCCAGACTTTGTGTCTTCCAGAATAGAACGTGTAGTCTCTCATGATGCCATTGTGGAGCCTCCATGCGTCTACTAAGTTTAGATCCTCTAATGTTTTCAGAAATTGGTGGGGGAGTTGGCTACCTTTATTTTTCGTTTTTTTGCTTCCCGTGGTTTTATGCGTTTTATCAATTTCTGCATTTGCCGCCCTGTTGAAGTCTCCTAGTATCATCAATTCATCATACTCTTGTTTATCTATCTGCTTTTGGAGGTCCCTGATAAATTTTATCTTTGGTCCATTTGGGCAATAAACATTACACAGGAGTAATCTTTGACTATTTATTTCAATACAAATTCCTAAATATCTCCCTTCCGTATCTTTAAAAACCAAACTTGCGGTAAGTTTGGGGTTAACGTATATGGCTACTCCGCATTTTTTCTTTTCACCTACAGAGTAAAAGTGTCTTCCCAGCTTCGGTTGTTCCAGGTATCTAGTGTGTCTGCTGGACACGTGCGTCTCTTGGAATGCTATTATTTCGTACTTCTTATTTTTAAGACTGTCCACAATTTGTTTCCGTTTCTGTGGCGAGTTTAAGCCATTTACGTTAACTGAATATACTTTAAGCGATGTCATCTTGGAGGTCTGGTTGGTCTATTAAGTCCTCAATCTGTGCTTTGTCCTGCATGGCCACCAGTTGGTAATTTTCTGGCGAGAATTCTCTTAATCTTTTTAGGTTCCTGCTTAGGGATGTTCCTGGCGAGTCAATTTCTTCGAATTCGTTGTTATCTTCTCCCTCTTCTATCTCGCCTTCGTCTTCCTCCATTTCCCCTTCCAGTTTTCCCTTCGATTCTTTTTGGAGTTCTTTCTTCTGGGATGGCCTCATTCCCCTCCTTTCCCCCTCTTCTTTCCATTGTTTGGCTGGGTGTCCTCTCTGTGTCCTTCCTTGTTCTGGTTGTTGCCCCCGGAGGATATGTGTTTCATAAAATGCTCTCGCCTTCTCAACCGTATTTAGCCAATATCTGGTTTCGTTATATGTTACTGTGAGTCCTTCACTTCTCTCCCATCTGTAGCATATTTTTCTGGTCTTAAGTTCTTCTGTTAGAAAGTAGTACTTCCTTCTGTTAGCTATTGTTTGTTGTGAGACCTCCTTCATGAAGATAACTCTCTTGTCTTTGTAGTATACGGTTTGTTTTACACATCTTTGCAGGATCTCATCTCTGAAACTTTTGCGTGTGAACGAGACGATAGTGTCTCTGGGTGTTTGGTTCTTTTTGGAATATTCAGTGTTGATTCTATAGGTTCTGTCCACATCGTTCCCTACGATCGCCGGTTCGGTTTCCGTCAGGTCTGCGATGATATCTATTATAATCAATCTCAGATTCTCGTTTTGTGCTTCTGCCAGATTTCTAATACGCAACTGATATTCAAGCGCCCTATTCTCTAGGGTTTCCACTTGTTGCTGTAATCTTTGTGTGGTAGAGTCTATTTTGTCCACTTTGTTTTCCAGTTTTATCTGTGGTTTTGCTAGTTTCTGGTTGTCTTGTTTGACCCGGTCTAGGTCCTCCTGTAATTTCTGGAAATTTTGTTGCATGTCTCTCTTCATGTTTTGTAGTTCTGCCTGTATCTCTTGATGTTGTTTGTCTTGTTTGTTTGATATGTTCCTGATCTCTTGGAACATCTCTCTGAAACTAGGTTCCTCTGACTGTGACTCTCTTCTATTGACTATCCTAGTGGCAGGTGGGTTGCCTTTGTGTCTGGAGTTCTGCATGTCTCTCTCAGTCTGATCTTCTAAAGTTATGACAGTAAATAGGCTCCTCCTTGTCTCCTGCTTACCTTCCTTTCTTCCTTACCTTCCTTCCTTCAGTCTGGTGGGTCTTCCGCCACACTTGCTCCATCCCGTGTCTAAGCCTGGTCTCACCAGTCTCTGCCGTTTCTAAATCTTTCTTTTCCTTTCTTTGTCTGGTTTCCTTGCCGTCTCTTTGCTGTCTCTTTCCCAGGGAGGAGATTTTGCTTGCACACTCTATTTATTTTCCAAATTCCGCGGTCTCTGTCCCTTTTATTTTGTTCTTGCATTGTCTTGTGAGTCTTGCGGATTCTCGCGAGTTTTCGCGGGAGTTACGGGACTTCCGGCTTTTGGCTCTCCTCTTCCTGTTTCTTCCTCAGACTAAGCCTACATGTGGAGGGGCTAAGATGGCGACCAGCTCGGCGTGTTCAAGGTCAGGTTTCTACTCTCCTCTCTCCTCTTCTCTTTGTCCCCGAGCTTTTACTCCCCTCAGACGCTTTCAACTCACCCTACTGAGTACCCGGCTTCGTCTCCACGTACGTCCTTTCCACGTCTTTGGTGAAGGTGCCGTTCTCTCTGTGTCACAATGTCAGTCCTCTTTCTGGGGATCTTTTTCCCCTGCCGCTTATTTTTCCTTCGGGTCGGCCAGCTTTGAAGGGACGGGCTTTCACCTCTCGCAGCCCCGTTTCCCTGGTTTTCTTGGGTCTTCTCTCTGGTCCGGTCCCTTTTATTTCCTTTTGGCAAGGTTATCGGCGCGCGGTGACCCCGCGGTGTTTCCTCTAGCTGGCACTGGTTTCTTTGCTTTGCTTGGTCTCTCTTCTTTACCTTCTTCTTTTCTTGAGTTTTGTGCTGGCGACGGTGGGTAAAGGGGAGGTCTGTCGACCTCCGTCCTAGGATATCAGGCCTGGTCTACCGGGCCGTTGCCGGGTGTACTAAGTGGACTCACCTTGAGGGTGAGACCCCTTTTGACACCATCGGCCGGCTCTCGGTAGATTGGCACCCAGCGAGTCTATTCTGCCTCTTCTGGGAAGGAAGCGGTCCCTCCTTAGCCTGGATTATCCTGGATTGCCACCTGGAGCCCCAGATGGCACAGCTACCACCTTGTGTCACCAACCGGAAGTCTTCGCTGCAACTGATCACCTTGATTAGCATTGAAAAGCATTGCAGCATCAAGGCTTGGCTGCTTCCTGCATGGGGGAATCCTTTGTTGGGAGGTGATTAGCTAGCCCTTATTGTTTCTTGTCTGGATTTCCCCTGTAATGCAGTTATACCTGCCATGAAATGTATGTGGCAATGACTTGATCGGCTCCAGTTCAGATTCAGGGGAGAACTGAGCCAGAAAGAGTTGTCTCATCACAGAATTACCTATAATATGATAGCAATTATTAAATAGTTTAATAACAGTAATGCTGTATTCTATTTTAACTGCATCCTTTGTAATCCTGGGATTTGCAGTTTAGTGAGAAGCATTTCGAATTCTCAGCAAGAGCTTTATTGCCTCATCAATCTACAAATACACGATCCTATGGGATGTAGCCATGGTGGCTAAACTCTGTTGTGCAGAAAGGGCCTCTGGTGTCAAAACCCATTATTGTGGATGCAGCAAGCATGGGGATGCACAGTTTCCAAAATAGCAGGCAATATATTTTATTTGCCCAACCATCAGTCCGCTTAAATTCTATTATTTTTGGTTCAGTGCTCTCTGAGGAGATACTAAGTCATTTTTCTCCAGAGAAACAATGACTATGTTAATCTGTTATAACAAAAATGACAGTCTTAAAGACTGACTAGCTTCTTTGGCTCCAAGGCCAATGAATATATACTCTCTTAAACCCAACTTTGGAAGAACCTTTTGGGATGACATACCTAGTGTTGGGCAAAGTTCAACATCTTAGATAGGTCCTTTCAAATTAAAAATAAAAGATGGAGCAATCCCATGGCCATATTGACGTTGGGATCACCTATTTTACTTAGCTTACATCCTCCTTAGAAGATCCAGAGTGGTGCAGTGATGTTTTTGGCAAACCAGACTGAGGAGACACAAGTTCAGACCACACTCTGCCATGAACATGTTGTTGTGGCTGCTGTTGTGCACATTCAAGTTATTTTCAATTCATAGTGACCCTATCATGGATTTTCCTTGACAAAATTTATTCAGAGGTGTTTCCATTGCCTTCCTCTGAGGCCCCATCCACACAGCCATATAATGTAGTTTCATTATGCAGTTTAATTACAATGACCTGCATTATATGAGACTACATTGCCATACAATTCGGTTCAATGCAGTTAATGTAATGGGACCTGAGTCTGAGGGAGTATGACTTGCTCAAGGCATCCCAAATGATGTCTATATTATAGTGGGGATTGGAACTCTGGCCTCTCATTGTCTTTGTCCAACATTCAAACCACTTACACAACACTGCTCCAGCAAAGGATCATTACCTTGTCGTGGTGCTGGAGCTTGAGCACCTCAGTGACACCATGAGCAAAACTGTGAAGGTACATCCAAGACGGAAAGGTCTTGGGGATACCAAGCCACATTGTCTGTCTCCTGAGGAATCTGTATAACAACCAAGTGGCAAAAGTAAGAACAGATCATGGAACAACAGACTGGTTCAAGATTGGGAAAGGAGTACGGCAGGGCTATATACTCTCACCCGACCTATTCAACTTGCATGCAGAACACATCGTACGACATGCAGGACTTGATGAATCCAAGGCTGAAGTTAAAATTGCTGGAAGAAACATTAGCAACCTTAGATATGCAGATGATCCCACTTTGATGGCTGAAAGCGAGGAGGAGCTGAGGAGCCTGCTAACCAAGGTGAAAGAAGAAGAAAATGCAAAAGCTGGGTTGCAGTTAAACATAAAAACCAAGATTATGGCAACCAAACTAATTGATAACTGGCAAATACAGGGAGAAAACATGGATGCAGTGACAGACTTTGTATTTCTAGGCATGAAGATTATTGCAAACAGATACTGCAGCCAGGAAATCAGAAGACGTTTACTTCTTAGGAGGAGAACAATGACCAATCTTGATAAAATAGTGAAGAGTAAGTCAACTAAGATCCACATAGTTAAAGCAATGGTATTCCCCTTAGCAACCTATGGATGTGAGAGCTGGACCATAAGGAAAGCTGACCAAAGGAAGATAGATGCTTTCAAACTGTGGTGTTGGAAGAAAATTCTGAGAGTGCCTTGGACCGCAAGAAGATCAAACCAGTCCATACCTCAGGAAATAATGCCCAACTGCTTACTGGAGGGAAGGATATTGGAGGCAAATATGAAGTATTTTGGCCACATAATGAGAAGACAGGAAAGTTTGGAGAAGATAATGATGCTGGGGGAAATGGAAGGAAAAAGGAAGAGAGTCAAAATGGATGGATGGTATCCTTGAAGTAACTGGCTTGAGTTTGAAGGAGCTGGGGATGGTCACGGCCGATAGGGAGCTCTGGCGTGGGCTGGTCCATGAGGAAGCAACTGAATGAATAAACAACAACACACAACACTGATTCAGGCATGTACATAGGTCTAAGTGTAATTGCTACTTCAGATAGAGAAGACACATTAATTCAGTGCTCAATTCACAAATTCCACTGACCCAACAGATTGCCTTTAGTTGGGGTGAACCACTGAAGTTAGGCTGTGTTCTTGAGCTCGTGGGGGGTGGGGGAGGGTTAGGTTACAAATACAGCAGAGAACTAAACCAATGAGTTAAAGCAAAAGTGAGGTCAGCTGTAGGTGTGCTTGGGTGGAGGCCCTGCACCGATGGTGAAATATGAATTTGAACTCTGAGGGGGATTTGGGTGAGCTGGAGTTTCCATTCCTTTCATTCTGAAGAAATGACTGTTGACTTCAGAGAACAAGCATTTAGCAAGATAGTTTACTCCAAAGTCCTCTTTATGTGTTTCTCCACATAAGAAAGAAAAGTTTCCTGGTTGTCTGAATTCACTGGTGGCAGGTCAGCATGTACTTTTTTTGCCCAACTCTGAGTCAGCAGCTACCAAGTCTTGATATCTCCTCAGGCTAATCTTAGCTCGAACCAGCTGAGAGTAGGAGAAAGTATCCTCCTTACCCGCCTGCTTTTTATTTGAAACTATAGCCTTTTGACTCCTTGCCAGGTTTTTCCACTCATGAGATCTAGCCCTGCACAGCTGGGAAAATGGCCAATTAGTCCCCGTGTGGGTGGGATAACACATCCTTTTTAAGGACCCGCCTCTCCCTGCACCAGCCAAAATGTCTAGTAAGGTCATGCTTTCTGCTCCTTTTCATCTAGACAACATTTTCCTTCTAATGAGGCAATGTATAATTTATTGGGTTCAGGAGATTTTTTTCCTCTCCCTCCTTCTCCAATTTGATTCTATCTCTGTCTTTTCCCTCACCGGAACAGCTCTTGCCTAGAACATCTGCTCGTGAGCTTCCTTCAATCCTTCCACCTGGCCTGATGCTTATGTTGAAATGTTGGGACTGAATGTCAGAATTCCCCTTGTGTTTTGTCTCATGTACATGGGCCAGATGCTAAGATGTATAGCCAAACATTCAGATTTCAGAGCCTTCATGGACTCCTCAATCGAAATAAAAAATTGTTTTGGGAATCGCAGCACTTGGAAGAGGAGAATCTTTATTAATAAATTAATAAGTGTTTTACAGGCAAGTGAGCTGGCAGTCCATTTACGCATTCATTATATAACATAATGTGGAGTATTGATGAGAATTTTAAATTGCCTCTTAAAATATAAGAGAGATGTTGAATATGGAAATAGCTGAACCGTATTTAAAAGTTAAAAGATGGAGGTGATCCCAGTGGCACAGGTTTTGCTTTGAATGCAGGAGGTACTCGGTTCTTGGTTTTGCCTACATTAAATGAATTATGCTAAGTAATCACAGAGTTTCTTCCAAGCTCTGGTATGGAAGATTTACTGATGTTGGCGTTCATTAAGAACCTTAGCACATAAAACTCCTATTCTTTCTTAGGCGATCCCTCATAACCCAAAACAATGCTTCCATAAAAAGATTTTTTTGGAGGAGAGCATCAGATCAAAGCTTCTTAGTTAGAGGTCTATGTGCTTCTTTCTGATATATGCAGACTCTCTCATACCATCCTAGTGTGTGGAGTCAAGACCCACTTGAAAGAGACTACACAAGTTTCCTGGTATGACTAATAGTGTTATTGAGAATCTCCAGAAATAGTTTAATAACCTGGTGAACCTTGTTGTGTTTTGTGATGATAGGCTAGAGTATGGAGAGAACAAACACTTTAAAGTGTTAGAACAATATAAAACATCCTGGGGCAAGTATAAATGGTAGTAGAAAAAAGTTCAGGTTAGTAGCTAGCAGCAACAAGCTATTATCTTGGGTGGTGATAAGGAACCAAGGAACAATGTTCAGGTAAAATGGAACCTCCTTGGCCTGTGGCTGACTGGGAAACAATGCCACTGTGGGAGATGCAAGTGGGCTCTGGTACCAGCAGCTTGCCTTCCCCATCCCATCCCATCCCATCCCATGGTGGGATGTTCTGGTACACATGTCTTCTGCCCAACAGAGAAAATATAATCTCTCCTTCTGTGATAACTGCCCTGAGAGCTTCCTTCTCTTGCTCTGCAGAGATAATGTCAGCAACTGTGGCCTCCTTCACGTACCTGCCATGGTGTTGGTTCCATGTGCTAGTGTTTGGAGTTGGGGGCACCCAACAAGAATGGGTATTCTCAAGTAGCCATCACTTTTTTGTGGCAGCATCTGCATGGCTACCTATTTGACCTAGTCAATATGCTATCTATTGTAGTTTTATCTTGCAGTTAACCATAGAAGTTGGTCAGAAAGGCAAGGGAGGAGACAGGACTTATCTAATGGACAGTGGAATATGCTGTCTCAGAATGTAATAGTCTCTCTTCCTTTGGAAGTTTTTGAGCAAAGGTTGGAAGCCATCTGCCAGGAGTGCTTTAATTGTGCATTCCTACATGGCAGGATGGGGTTGCACTGGATGGCTCTTGTGGTCTCTTCCAACTCTATGCTTCTGTAATGAACACTGAACATCACTAATGGAGCCTATTGTAACACATATCCCCAAATGCAAATGCTATTGGAACACAATTAAATTACTACCTTTGTCTTGTTAATGACCAGGTGCTGGAGAATTGTGCAAGTTCACAGGAGTGGTTATTGAATACTTCAAATGTGAATAAGAGTAAAAATGTAGAGACAACCTTATGCTATTGGGTACATTAAGGGTTACCGTTATCATGTTTGGATTTTCTTCATTGTTGACAGATATCTCAAACATAAGTAGGCGTATGTGGGAGAATATATTAGATTTTTGAAAATTAAATATAAAATATTAGAAAGGCTCCAGTATTTCTGCCAGAATAGGACCTGCCACTTAAGATTTATCTAAGATGCAATACTGCACTGATTATTAAGGTCACCATAACTTAAAGTTGGTTGATTGACCATCCTTGGCAATCTGAGTCGTTCAGTACACACAGCAGCAATGTAGAATTTTTGGCATTGCCTTGCCTCATTCCACAGCTTTTCTCACTCAATCTAATATCTGACCATCTAACTTCTGGACCATTTCATTTCTTCATACCTCCCATATCCATGACAAAATCAGACAAAGTACAGACCATGACAAAGCTAGACTTCAGACCTGGTGGGTAGAGTTGTGTGGGAGAAATGACCCAAAGCATTTAAACCATCTTGTGTACCTCAAATGGTAGTTCTGTCCAAAAGTTCTGTCATCCTTCCACCTTCTTAAAAACACTCAAAACTAGTATTTTGGATCTATTACAAACATCTGTCTTGGTGAGCTTGGAAAAGTTTCTTTTTTAGACTACAACTCCCAGAAGGCCTCAGACTGTGTTGCTTAATATGTAATAATACAAAAGTAAATTCTCCATGCTTATGGCTCCACAGGAAAATGCTATGAACTGTCACCAAAGAAGTTGGCATGGCAAACCAGTGAATGAGACACCATTCTTGTTTTTGCTATTTCTAGCTCTGTTCCTATCTTTTTCAGACCTTATTCATGTGTCTGCAAATGAAACAGTTTTTGTCTGGGGCAGCTTGCAGTTTGACAATTCTTGGTAATGAGAACAGTTTATTTGATTCTCAGCTCCGCTACAGGAAAGATTCTCAGATAGGTCTTTGACCTTTGTATAAACACTCTGTCTTTTTCTTTTGCCCAGCAGATGTTTGGTCTGTTCCTGTGCAGAGAGAACTAAAAGTACATTGAGCTTTTTAGAGAACCATTTTGGGAAAGCCTGGCAAAAAGCAAGGTTATCTTTATAGTTCTCTCATATCCAGTGTCCAACCATTTTCAATTTTCACCAGTCTTGTATATCACCAGCAAAGTAGTGGAGAAAGCATTCTATTTCTGAAAGATTGCCAGAGGGAACAGAGACCAAGTTTTATTACTTTGCAAACAATGAGAATGAAGAGTTGAAGAGAGGATGTAGAGTTTTGATTTCATATTGCTGCAGATTTATTTATTTATTTATTGGATTTCTTAGCAGCCTTTCAAGAGCAGGTGAAATATCACAGGCTAAAAAGATGTCTGACTGAAATTCCATTTGTCTCTGCACACATACACAGGCTCATAAACACTCTTGTTTTCTTTTCGCTTTGGCCTCTCTTCCATTCATCAACTATATTATCTAGATTCTATTCTGTCATCTAGTTACAACAGACTTAGACAGGAATGGGATTACAGCCCCATGGGTTAAGACAGGGCTGTCCAACAGGCGGCCCTGGGGCCGTACACGGCCCCCCAGCCCCTTGGCTACGGCCCCTTACCCTCCTGCAATAAATATATTTTTAAAAATATTTTTTTCAATTAAAAATATTATTATTTTTTATTATTATTTTTTGGTCCCGCCTCCTTGGCTTTCTATTGGTCGCCTCCTCTTCTCCAGAGGGAGGGGGCCAATGGGAGGGAGTGACGTCTCTCGGGCCCCGCCCCCTTGGCAGCAAACAGGAAGAGCGACCCAGCCGCATGGCTCGGCAGAGCTCCTTCCTCCTTCTCATCCTCCCTCCCTCCCTTCCCAGGGAGGAGTTATTGCAAGGAAGCATGCAGCGCTAAGGTGAGCACATTTCTTCTCCCTCCCTCCCTCCTTCCATTCCACCCTTTCATCCTTCTTCCTTCCCTGCCCCTTCCCTCTCTCTCTTTCTCCTCTCGCTCGCTTCCTCCTCCTGTTGCTCCGTGCGCTCGGAGGCACTCGCCTCCATCACCCGGCCTTCTCCCCCCACTTCCCTCTCCCTCTTTCTCCCCCCTCCCTTTCCTTCCACTTTTCCTTCTTTCCTCCGTCCCTCTCTTTCACCTTCTTTCCTTCCTTCCACCCACCCACCCACCCACCCTTTCAACTGTTCTCCCTCCCTCCTTGCCCCTCTCTCTTTTACCTTCCTTTCCTGCCACCCTTTTATCTTTTCTTCCTTCTCACTTTCCCTCCTCCCTTTCCTCCATTCCCTTCCATCCTTCTCTTCCACTCCTTCCTTCCTTCCTCCTCCTGGGGTTTGGAAGCAGCCAGGCCATCTCCTCCCTTTCCCCAGTCTCTCTCGCTTGGGAAGGGGTCTTGGAGAAAGGAGAAATCTCAGGGCTGGCTGCTTCCAGACCCCGGGTTTGGAAGCAGCCAGGCCGAGAGGCATCCCCTCCGTTTGCTTGCAGGGAGCCTCCCGGTTCGCGGCTCCACCAAGCCCGGGAGCCGCGAACCGTGCTCTCGGCTTCCCTCCGGCTCCTGTTTATTTTCCCCAAACTCCATCTGTGTTCACTGTTGGGCATATTGAGTATTCATGCCAAGTTTGGTCCTGATCCAACATTGTTTGAGTCAGAGTGCTCTCTGGACGGAGGTGAACTACAACTCCACAACTCAAGGTCAATGCCCACCAAAGCCTTACAGTATTTTCTGTTGGTCATGGGAGTTCTGTGTGCCAAGATTGGTTAATTCCATCATTGGTGGGGTTTAGAATGCTCTTTGATTGTAGGCGAACTGTATGATATGATAGCTCTGTACACACTGATTTTGGTGCTTTGCCTCAGGTGCTTGTTGCTCCAGACTCTTTTGTGAAGCCTTCCAAATGCACTGTATGCCATTCCAATCTGTGATCTATCTATATATGGCAGGAATGGAATAATAATAATAACAAATATATTTTATTAGAAATAAAGGGAATATGAGTTTGTGAATATATACATGTGGCAGGAATGGAATAATAGCAATAACAAATGTATTTTATTAGAAATAAAGGGGAATATGAGTTTGTGAATATACAGCGGGGCGGGCCGGGGAGGGCGGGCCGAGGAGGGCGGACCCTTAGGCCCCCCAGTTGATCAGTGTCTGGTAATCAGGCCCCAGGGTTGGTAGAAGTTGGACAGCCCTGGGTTAAGACATACTTTTAAAAGTAAATGACAAGTTGGAATTACGGCCAGATGATGGTCCAAAAGGACACTGGATAGTGTGCCTAAAATCCAAGCAACGCAGGGACATGGAAATACTCATCTAGGCCAATGTTAGAAGCACAACATTAACATGATAAAATGTAGCGGTGCTGAGTAGCTTAAGTGTTCCATTTTCTTGTAAGCACTTTAGTTAATTAAGTTAACAGATCATGGCATCACTCATACACACAGAGAAAGTCTAATGCTGAATAGGTTGATAGTTACTCTTGTTATTTGCCAACAAGTGAACTTCGACTTGCTGCAGTTCTATGAATGAAGGCTTCCAAGAACCTCAAGGTATCAACTGCCCTGCTCAGGTCTTGGTAATTCAAGGCTCTGGTTTTCTTGATTCATTCAGTCCACCAGAACTATCATGTGATTTTTCTCTTTTCCTGCCACTCCTTTTAGACTCAAGAGAGTGTGGCTCATCCAGGGGTATTTATTTATTTATTTATTTATTGTTCCATCTTATATTCCGCTCCTCCCTGCAGGCTTGGGGCGGATAACAGCAGTACAAATGGGCGACATGTCGCAGACATGTAGCCCTACAATAAAAGCTTTAAAACACATTTAAAACACATTGTATTACATCACAGGGTGTAGGAGGTTACTCAGTGAGTGTCCATGGCTGACTGGGAATTTGAACCCTGATCTCTCACTACACTAGGCTGACTCACCAACTAATAATGCTCCCTTCCTACTCAATGCTAGATTTCCTGTTACAATTTTTTTTGCTTTCCAAAAACTTTGTCTGCATCTGGGGGAGAGAAGCATGGATTTTTCATCAAGTTTTATTTTAAGATGTAAAATTCCTGTGTGCAATGGCACCTTCATGAGTCAACATCAGATATCACAGAAGGAAGAGCAACCTAGATGTACATTTGAATCACACATTCAGCCTCCACATTCCCTTTGACATAATTTCAAAGGCATACTTGCCCTAATGAGTGAAAGATATATGCACTGCATCTCCATCTGAAGTTTGCCCAGTGAATAATTGGAAGGAAAATGGGGCAAATCTACTGGAGAAGCTCATTAGGTCTATCCCTTGAACAGAATACCATGTCATAAACACATATATGTTTGTTCAGAATGATGCCAAACACATAAATAAAATTTATTTCATATTATATAAGGACCAAAAACACTAAGCATGCAGCATTTGCCAAACACAAATGTTCAACTATAGGAAACACCAGAGGAGCATTTAACTGCTCCATGTGTCAAGGCTATAATGATGGCAGGGGCAAAGTTTGGCCCTCCGGGTGCTTTGAACTTCAACTCCCACAATTTCTAACAACAGATAGTTGTGAGAGTTGAAGTCCAAAACATCTGGAGGGCCAAAGTTTGTCCTTGCCCACTATAAAGGGTTATATAAAATATTAAGAATTTGGTATAAACATTAAACTGTCATCAGTTTCAATCTATTGAGCAACAATTTTAAATTTATCTTAATTTCATAAGAACAATGAGGTTCTGAGTGAGACAGATTAAATATCTGCCCAGTGCTAGCTCCATTAATCTTTTTACCAAATGGAAATGTGGAAGTTCCTCATTTATCTGGCTCCTGTCACCTCTTCTCATAGCATTAGGATGTCTCTCAGCAGCAGTTGCTAAGGAACACGAATAGGATGCCGTTATATTGAAGGCCAGCCCGTGTCAAGGAAATAAACTATGCTTCACACATATATTGATGTAATTCAACCAAAATAGGTCAAAACTTTATTGGCTACAGCTGCACAGAAACTGGGTAGGCTCTTAGGTGGGTCAGAATCCAGGCGACCAACCTGCTTGTTGATCAATGAGCTGAACCCTTTGGTCTGATACCAGAGTCCTGGGAATGACAAGAAAGGACCTGTCACCCTTTTTTCTTCTGTCACCAGGGGGTTCTGGAGACAAATGCAGGCCTGCCCTCTGAAAGTCCCTTAGTGCCCACATATCCTAGAGTTCCTGGTTAAGGAAACTCCCCAGAGAGATTAGATTAGCGCTCACCCTCTCCACTTTCTGTTAAGACCTAAAAACATGGATGTTCCAACATGCTTTTGAATAATCAGTTTACTAAATAACTTTGGCCCCTCCAGCCATAACTTAATATCTGACTCCTGCACTTCACCATTGTCCTTTGCCCTATTGTTGTATTGCACTAATTGACTTGACCCTTCTAGCCCATATTTATCACCTGGCTCCTGCACTTTTTCTTCAGACCTGTCCTTGCAACTGTTTTGCACAAGCCCCTGCCTCATCCCTTTGCTTAGAATGTGACCACTATGTAGGCTATTGTTGTTATAATTATGTTTTTAAGATGTTTTGTATTTGTAATTTTGACTGTGTTGTATTTTAATTTCTGCTTGACTGGGCTTGCTCCTCATGTAAGCTGCCCCAAGTCCCTTTGGAGATGGTGGTGGGGTACAAAAATAAAGTAGTAGTAGTTGTTGTTGTTATTATTATTATTATTATTATTAACCCAACAAGATTAGTACACAGCAAACAAGGTCACTCTGCTGGATCACATGTCGGACACTTCCCAAGTGCCTAGGACTGTGTGATGTATCGGCGAATAATGCGTGCACATCCCAGTATGGTGGCCTTTTGCAGCTGACAGATGGTAATTTTGCCAGCGCCAATTGTGTTTAAGTGCAGGCCAAGGTCTTCAGGCACTGCACCCAGTGTGCCGATCACCACCGGGACCACCTTTACTGTCCTGTACCAGTCTTTGCAGTTCAATTTTTAAATCCTTGTCTTGTGTCAGCTTTTCCAGTTGTTTTTCTTCAATCCTGCTGTTGTCTGGGATTGCAGCATCGATGATCCATGCTTTGTTTTTTTAACATGATTGTGAGATCAGGGGTATTGTGCTCCAAAACTCTGTCAGTCTGAATTCAGAAGTCCCAGAGTAGTTTGACATGTTCATTTTTCATAACTTTTTCAAGCTTGTGATCCCACCAGTTCTTTGTCACAGGGAGATGGTATTTGTGGCACAAGTTCCAATGCCATTATTATTATTATTATTATTATTATTATTATTATTATTATGAGATCCTCTTACTATTTTCTATCACACCCTGGAAACATACTCCTGGATCCATGACCCATGCCAACTCCCCTAACAGTTGTGATGAAATGTAAAGCTGCTAACCACATGTTAAATAACAACTGAAGCACAGAGTGGGTCAATAGTCAGGTGAAGAGAGCCACCCACACACACATCCTGTTGTTGCTACTTAAATAGGCTGGAGCCTGACATGCAGGCTCCAGCCAAGCTCAGCCAGCCAATGATTTTAAAATGTTGAGTTTATTGGCTGGTTCTCCTTGCTATGCCTACAACAACCTGGATGTGCAGTCAAAGCCCTAGAATCTTTCAGGCCCACAGATGCCAGCCTGGGACACTTCTTTGCTCACACCCAGCCCCACAAATGAAGTTGCATGGAAAGTTATGCACCTGCTGTCTTGTATTGCTTGTGGGCTTAAAAGGGTGCTTTTCCTTTTCTGATCCAGAATGACTCTCAGTTGTGATTCAGATCTTAATGGAAGTTTCCAGCACCAATCAAGTTTCTAACAAGCCAGGAGGCAGCACCGGGTCAAGGCTCCATACATGCTTCAGAGGAAGTTTAGGTTCTTAGGTGATGATGTTTTGTTTTAAGCTCTCTTACTTTCTTCCTAGAACTTTGACGTCATGTACCGATGAGTCACTGATCTTAACCGGGCAGCAAACGGAGACTGCCAGCTTTGTTTGCAGCATCTGCTCTGTTAGTCATTCATGAAAACCTTGGAGAAAGCTCAAGGGGGAGGCTTGTGTGAAGAAGTAATTAAATTTCTATTTCCATTATACAAACCCATTTGATTTAGATACAAACCTGCTTATGGAAAAAATAAATTTTGGAAAACTTCGTCCTTGCACTGTAGTTTTCAGGTGGACACAGATAACTGATGAATGCCAAACAGGTTATATAACCTGGATTTGATAAAAGCTTCTGTTTTCATCACGAACTTTCAGTACATACATTTGCAAGAGGCTTGTTTGAACAAAGACCACTTTCTAGCCAAGGTAAAATTAGCACAGATCCACTCAATTCAAGGATATCAAAGTTCCACGCAATAAAGATTACATGGTCTTATTCCGGTTAACATAAGGGAAATAATATGAATAGGGAATGGCTACATTCCAAATATGAAGGACTAAAAAAGTAAATTAGTAAATCCTTCGAAGTGATGAAATAATGTATGGGGAGGGGGGTACTATGGCAATAGTCAACAACAGATGATGAATCCAAAATCAGAATGTCTTCCAGATAGGAATTATATTGAGCTTGGACCTGAATCCACATTGATAGTTCCCATTGAATAAGGTCCACTGAATCTATGTGATTTATGTAAGTGTTGTTTCATGATTCATTTGGCCCATACTTGTTTGGGGCTGCCAATCAGATTTAGATGTGAGATCTCTCTCAACAGGGGCAAAATAAGTTTTTTTTTTAAAAAAAAACTTCAATACTTATTACTTAAGTTTAGTTTCAATGCATTAATTTTATTAGTTACCTAATTTTCTATATTTCCTCTAAGGAGCTCAAAACTAAATACATGGCTCCTCTTCCAATTTTCCTCACAATGGCCCTATCAATATGTGAGCGAGGAAATTACAGCAAGCCATTCATTGTATTTCAATTGTGACAAGAAATTAAATCTATGAAGTCCCAGTCCAGCATTCTAGGCACAATTTATTCAACACTTAATAATTTGTGGTACTTCTTATGTGTGGACCAAATCACAGGAAATCTCTCCCTGCTGTACCAAGGCTTAAATAACTGTTTTTCTGGGTTGCTTACGTTTTTGGGGCTGTATGGCCATGTTCCAGAAGCATCCTCACAACCTCTGAGGATGCCTGCCATAGATGCAGGCAAAATGTCAGGAGAGAATGCTTCTGGAACATGGCCATACAGCCCGAAAAAACTTATAGCAACCCAGTGATTCTGGCCATGAAAGCCTTTGACAACAATTCTTCTGCTTCTTCTAGTGAGGCAAGGAAATTATGGTAAATTTAGTTCATCTCATTTTCTAGCCAGTGGCTACAAGTGGTGGGCCTTCAATTATAAAAACAAATTTAAAATCAAAACAAAACAACTTTGATTTCTAAAAGCTTCTGTGCATTCAAAACAGAAAAAAGGCCACACGTTGTTGAAGTGTTTTTTCAAAACAACAACAACACAACACCAACAGTTGATATAGATAATTGCCTTTTGAACTAGAGAGAGACCAAAAGAAACCCTGCAAGGATGACTAGGATCTAGTTGTCACCAGAATATGTAGAGTGCCATATGTACTGTTTGGAAGAGACTGTTGAGAATAATCTTCTGTTTTGCAAAATGCATACTACATCCAAAAATGTGTGCCATGTTCTGTGTGATTTGTTCACTTCATTTTTAAAAATAAGCATAGCACTACAAAGAGATGTTTCTTTAACAACCAATTCTGTAAACCAACTGCTGTGCTCTCAGTTGGGATTCTCAATGCTTGTTGCTGTATGAAATCTGTAAAACTGTGAAAGGCAAAATGATGTATCTGCACCTCAGTACCCCTCCTCATGCCAGTTTTGTACCTTAGAATTATAGAGTTGGAAGAGACCTCATGGCCTATCCAGCCCAACCCCCTGCCAAGAAGCAGGAAAATCACATTCAAACCACCCCTGATAGAGGACCACCCAGCCTCTGTCTAAAAGCCTCCAAAGAAGGAGCCTTCGCCACACTCCGAGGCAGAGAGTTCCACTGCTGAACAGCTCTCATCATTAGGAAGTTCTCCCTAATGTTCAGGTGGAATATTATTTCCTGTAGTTTGAAGCCATTGTTCAATATGCTAGTTTATACGGCAGCAGAAAACAAGCCTCCCCCTCCCCCCTATGATTACCCCTTACATATTTATACATGTTTATCATGCCTCCTCTCAGCCTTCTTTTCTGAAGATTAAAGATGCATAGCTCTTTAAGCTACGCCTCATAGCTCTTCAAACCATCCTTGATCATTTTAGTCACCCTTCTCTGGACACATCCCAGCTTGTCAATATCTGCCTTCAATTGTGGTGCCCAGAATTGGACACAGTATTCCTGGTGTGGTCTGACCAAGGCAGAATAGAGGGGTAGCATGACTTCTCTGGATCCAGACACTATACTTCTATTTATGCAGGACAAAACCCCATGTCTCTTTAGCAGACACATGACATTATTGGCTCATGTTTAACTTGTTGTCCACGAGGACAGATATGTTGGACTCTAGACTCCATCACCCACATGTTATCCATCCAGTTGTTCTGAGCCCCCAGTCTGGAAAGGATGTATTATGGTGTTAACTTCATTTGTTATACTTCCACAACACTTTACAAATTTGCTGATGGCATACTGCTCTGGATTGGAGCACAGGCAAATGTTTCCATTGGTTTTGAAGTAACTGACTTAGAAGAAATTACTTAGCTAAGTATATTATTTAACTAAGTAGCTGATGCAGAATGCTGGCCAACATTGTTAACAAAAAAACCCTTTAAAGGTATTTATTGTTTGAATAACTTTAACTTTTGTCTGAATAAGCTCTATGTTCAATATTACACAAGTTATAATTTTATGTCAAATCAAACTAAACATAATAGAGTTTATGCTCCAAAAATAGCAAAATTACTGTAAACCTGTAGAAAGCAACCATATAGCGTGTTTCCATTTTTTAAAACACCATTCATTTTTTGTGTGGGAAATACACCTTGAAAAATCCAACCCCCATCACCCTTTTCCAAATTTCCAAAATTACATCTCTAGTTGAGTCTATCGGTAGCATACATGCTTAGGTAATTTTTGATTACAATGTCAAATAGCCCCAGCCAGCACAGACAATGGTGAGAGATGCTGGAAGCTGCAATCTATTATCTGTAGGGCCAGCTATATCACCCTTTCCTACACTGTGGTAAGTCAATTTAAGATCATGGGTATAAAACAATGGGGTAAGGGGTATCCACATAACATAACAATGATGACTGTTGACCACTGTGAATAGAATGTCGAGCTGAGTAGGAGTTTGGTCTGATAGGTCTAACTTGTCTTAGGGTCTTAAATCAGCATATATTTTAAAGACCCCAGAAAATGTATCTGGGATTCTACAAACTCCCAACACCATATAGAATTTGGGGGAAAATCAAGAATATAGAAAGAGATAACTTGTGCAGAAACATAGCTTTGATAAGAAGTGGATCAAGCAGAACAAAAGATTTGGTTCCTTCTTTCTGTGAGATGTTATGAACATTCTGTGAGCAAAGGAAAATTTCTAACTGGTACAAAAAAGCACGAAAAATGCATTCTTATATAGAGATTGGAAGTATATTTGAATATTCAAGGGGGAAGTGAAAATGGGTATTTCAAATATCTGAAAACCATAAAGACAAGGATACTTCTCAAACCCTTAATCCCAATCCCCCCCCCCCCCCCCGGCCAGTGAAAAACACACAAAGAGAAATAAGATATTGAAGTTCCTGCGGCAGAAGAACACGTTCATTTCTATGGAGTTGTGAATCCTCAAGATGAACTCTGGCTCAAGAACCAACGGAGGGAAATGAGTCATTTATGTTTAAGTGCCTCAAAATGCATTTAGCCACTTTGTTTAAAAGCTCAACTAACTACAATCCATTTTGATTACATTTTCTAAAGAGAGCTAATGAAATAATTCCTGACTATGATAGCAGTAAAGTTTAAGAGGTTAAAAAAAGATTTGGTCCTCAAAATGTCAATTTTGCTTTTATTTCTTTCCTGTGCTGAAGGTAATTCAGCTAATGATGGTGCTCAATAGTGGCTGTATCTCAGCATGTAAAACAACAAACCAATCTAGGAGAACTGATACCTTTCCAAGGTATTGATTTGCACCCAACACATTATTTCTGCCACCAGTAACTGGTGACTCCTCTGTCAAGAGATAATCACTTAGGTGACTTTGGGTGGAAATGAGAAGACACTCATCATTAAAATGGAAAATGATGGTGATAGAAGTCTAGTGCAATTTATACTCATACTAAATAACTACCCTAAAAGATTAGAATTATACTGGCTGATGTTACTGGCTTTCATTCCCACAAGACCTGAACTTGAGGTTTCACCTACCCACATTTGACAAAATATGTCCTCTCTGGGAATTTTCTAGCTTTCCAAGGGGAGTCTATAGTGACTTCCAGCAGATGTTGTTCATTTCAATAGAGTTCACTATAATGCATACTTTCCTGTTTCCATGGTAAGTTAAGGAACATATTCCCTGTGGATACAGGGTACTGTACATTTTGGTTGCATCTCAATTGTGTTGCATCTCTACTGTCTCTAGCTCAGGCATGGGCAAACTTCGGCCCTCCAGGTGTTTTGGACTACAACTCCCATAATTCCTAACAGCTGATAGGCTGTTAGGAATTATGGGAGTTTAAGTTCAAAACACCTGAAAGTTCGAAGTTTGCACATGTCTGCTCTAGCTAGTGTGGTAAAATTAAAGCAAATTTCCATTGTTATTTCTCTGTGTTTACTAAAACCACTTATAATACACTTAATGTGAGCACTGGTGGATGTCTCTTCATCAGGACTATACACTATGGCCATTCTGGTGCTATTGGACTACGTTTCCAATTAATTCCAGCCAGCACCATCAGTGACGAGTAGTTAAGGAAGTTGAAGTTCAAAATTATCTGGAAAATAGCTGGCCTCAAAATAAATAAGAATAAAACCCAATTCATAGTTAAAAATTTGAGTGGAGAAAAGAAACAGAAGCTGGAAGACATCTCAGGAGTTAAAATAGCAAGTAAAGTGAAATATTTAGGAATTAACTTAACATCCAAAAATTCCCAGCTATTTAAAAACAATTATACAGAATTGTGGAAAGCAATCCAAAAAGATCTAGGGAAATGGGAGAAACTTAACCTATCATTGATGGGAAAAGTAGCGTCACTCAAAATGATGATCCTACCCAGAATCAATTTTCTTTTCTCCACCATACCAATTATAAAAAAAGAGGACCAATTCAAAATTTGGACGAGGGATATGTCAAAATTCTTGTGGGGAGGGAAAAAACCAAGGGTAAAGATGAAGACAATACAAGATAGCAAGGAAAGAGGAGGGCTGGGGGTACCCAATTTAAAAATATACTTTGAGGCCAACTGTTTCGCCTGGGCGAGAGAATGGGTTAACTTAGAAGAGGACAGGATGCTAAACCTAGAGGGCCATGACCTAAGGTTCGGGTTCCACGCTTATATGGGATATGATAGAATCAAGGCAGACGCGGGATTTAAGAACCACTACACTAGAGACGCGATACTTAGAGTATGGACAAAATATTGGAAAAAGAGGTACAAAAAAAACTCCTTTATGGCTATCCCCAACAGAGGCGTTCAGGATCAGGGAACTAGGAAGCAGAAAATGGACCCAATATAGGGAACTTATAGAGTGGGATGGGCAAAAATATGTGCTCAAAAGTATGGAACAACTGAAATTAGAAGGGATAGTGTTGAGCTGGTTTTCCTATCTCCAAATAAAAGAGAAATTCAAAGTAGACTTAAAAAGAGGATTTGAGGATAATAGCAATGAACTAGAAGAAATTTTACTGGGTAAAAACCAGAAAATCGTAGGAAAAATCTACAAGGTGTTATTAAAATGGGAAACAGAGAACAACCAGGACAGGGAATACATGAAGAGCTGGTCTAGAAACCTAGGATATAAAATCAATAAGGAAACATGGACACAAGTATGGAAAGAGAATGTGGGTAGTGTCGCCAGTTATGCCTACCAAGAAAACTGGGTCAAGATGATCTATAGGTGGCACTTGGCCCCGGCCAAACTAGCTAAGATATATAAAAATCTTAATCCGAAGTGCAGGAGATGCACTTCAACTGGCACCTTCTTCCACGTATGGTAGACGTGTGACAAAACAATCAAATATTGGAAAATGATCCAACTAGAAATTAATAAAATATTGGGATGGAAAGTAGCAAGGAAACCCGACCTCTTCTTACTGGGGATAAAGGATAGAAGCTTTCCTAAAGAGGACTGGAGAACTTTTACTCTCTGCACAACCGCGGCGAGAATGGCCTTCGCCCAACAATGGAAAGAGGCGGAACCCCCCACGAAAGAAACCTGGTTCTCCAAACTTTGGGGAGCTATCCAGATGCTGGCCTTAAGCGAGAAACTGCGCAGGGAGGACATCAAAGATAAAGAGACAATGGATTGGTTAAAAATTAGAACTTACTGTAAAAGGGAATTTAATGTAGAGCTAAACATGACATAGAGACAGAATGATTCAACTTTCTCTCTCCCCCCCCTCTATACCCTCGCAGGACGCAAAGGAGGACTAAGAGATAGTCGAATAGAAAAGAGCGGGCCTGGAACCAAACCCCTCGACCTCCGAACACGAGCACGCTTTTCACACCCCTTTTCTATCTTTCAGCTATAGCACCCAACACGAGGGAAAGGCCCCCGGGCCCTTCCCTCACTGACAGCCTTACTCTTCATCTCAAGCTCTATCTTTCTGACTTTTTTTCTGTTCCTCCGAAACTTTCGGAACCCCCATCTCGACTCGAGATGGTTGTATGTTGTTTGTCTATATTATCTTATGAAAATCAATAAACTTTATTTTAAAAAAAAATTATCTGGAAAATATGCTTCATTTCTTACCAAATTTAACTTGGAAACCATCTATTCAAAACAAACTAACAAGACAAGCTAGGGTGGTCATATTTTTCTTCAGCTTTTTGTATAGCTTTAGACTGATAACAGCCACCTTTCCTACAATCCCCTGTCTGTGGCTTTAATGAAAACTCATTAATTCATGACCTTTTCTTGAGTGTTCTCTTTCTCCAATTCTCTGAAATTCATTAAACTTTGCAATGGCAGAATGACAACAGGGCCTGCCTGGAGATTATTAGTTGTGCTAATATCGACCATCACAAATGATGGTTTGATTTATAACGCTTGTCGGACAATTACTTAGAATGGAAATGACCAATGGAATCCCTGCCTTCTCAATCAACAAGTCATTTAAAAATGGCAGGGGTCACACCTGTTGAATGGACATTTGTTTTTTCCCTCAATGACCCAAGACATGCAGTTTTGATTCCAGGAAAGAAAAGAAACAATTGAACAGAACTCAGAGAAACTGGAAGACTCAAATAAACCTCCAATAGTCACAAAATGACGTGCTCCAGGATTCTCATATCACCAAAAGTGGTTTCTGACCTGAAGAACAGGAATGCACACAACTGTGTGTTTCCTGAATTGATTCTAAACTTGTGTTTGAGCTATAGATGTATGCTTTTAGACTGGAGGTTATAGGGGTTACAAAAATGGAAGGATATCCCCATTTCTTCACACAGTAAGGACTTCATCATTTAATGGCTAAGAAGCAAAGTATAGTGTCAGACTAAGACTTGAAAGAGTAGATTTCAACGTGCTTCATTACATAACCTCAACCAATGACAATTTCTCAGCAAAATTACTGCACAAATAAAAATGTAAGAAACACACTCATTGTTGTGTTATGCTAATTCTGTGTCTCTAACAAGATCAACACTGATCCTTATTAAGCAGGTGAAGTTTCTGCCTCACATTTTGGCTACCAAGGTAGGGCAACAAGTTGCTCTTTAAAAAATGTATTACTATTCCAGGAGCAGGCACTAAAAAAACTTTTCTAAATTGAGTGCATAAGAAGTATATATACGCAATTAAAGCACCAAAATTGTAATGGATTAAACTGAGATAAGCAGATAGATAAACCCCAGTGATTCCCCATTTCATAGTCTCCACATCTTTGTGTAGCTTACTATATCTAATACGGTCCCCATATCCATGGGTCTGCTATCAATGGTGTCATTTAACCACACTTGATAAAATATGTCACCTTAAGGTATTTTCTATGTTCCCCAATGCAACTGTAAGATATTCTTGGTACAGTAGTCTATTTCACTTGAGTTTGCTATCATTCATGTTTTTTGCATATCCGCACAAAGTCTAGGAACACATCCTGTGGGTCCCCAGATGTTTTGGCTTACAACTCCCTGAAATCCCAGCCACTTTACCAACTTGTAGGACCCTTTGTGGATATGGGATCATACTGTAGAGCAGTGGTTCTCAACCTGTGGGTCCCCAGATGTTTTGTCCTACAACTCCCAGAAATCCCAGCCAGTTTACCAGCTAGTAGGATTTCTGGGAGCTGAAAGCCAAAACATCTGGAGACCCATAGGTTGAGAATCACTGCTTTAGAGGCTTTAGTTCCTTTCTTTATTTGCTGAGGCTACTTCCTACTTTTTCTCCAGTTGGAGAGCCAGACAGAACATGGAGTCGGCATGAAGGTTATTTGAGCAAACTGGGTGCATGACCTCATCCCATGAGTGAGGGTAAAGCAGAGGAAGCTGCCATACTCTGTTCCCTCTTATTGAGGTCTGTCTTTTGGGATGGCCAACCATTCGATGACCTTTCCTCGCCTAGGTCCGTCTTTCCCCTGCTTTCCACCATTTGGAGTCAGGTATCACCTGACTCCTCAAAATACATTCTGGGTTCTGTTTCCAAACACTTCAGAAGTGGAGTCCTATGGAACTCCACCAGAAGTGCCCTTACGTCATGTGATGACCTCCAAGTACAAGGAAATGGAGCCCAGAATCCATGGAATGAGCTCCATAGAATTTTATAATCAGTTTTATGAACTCTGCACTTCTCGGAATAGAGTTAGTGAAAGAATAAGCATGGAATAAAAACCTTCCAGCCTTACACAAAAATATGGGAGTTAAAAGGAGAGCACATTACTCGGTATCATTTTTAAGTAGTGAAATATCTAGAGCCAGCCTTGAGACAATTGAACTTAGCAGTATACTTTTGCTTTACTGGTTCTAAGCTCTCATTGCTCCAATTTCTCTCTTGTATGCTGAAGCAACAACCCTTCAGTTGTGCTCCACAAAAGAGGAGGAGGACTGAAAAGTGATCCCTTTAAGATCACTCTCAATAAATGTGTGGCATTGAATATTGCCAGGTTGTAAGCAGCTGAGTCCCCTGCAGGGTGAGAGAGAGTGGGATATAAATATAGTAAATAAATAAATAGGCAGGAATCCCTCCCTGGGCCAACTTTAAACCCAGTCTAACCTATGTGACTCCTTCAGTAACACAGGAAAGCAAGACAAGAGTGATCCTCTTCCTTCTGACATTTTGGTGTGGATTTTGCTACAGGGTGACAATTACAAAAGCCTGTAATAGGAAATGAACTATAATGAATGTCTGACTTCATTTCAACTTTGTTTAATTAGGAAAAAGAGTAGAATGGCATCCAATGTGGAAGCTGAGCTTTTCCAACCTAAATTGCTCTCCAAGATGAATTAAAATGTATTGCCAGGTGGGGCTGTTTTGCAGCGTTGCCAGGGATGCAGGCAGAGGAGGAAGAGAGGCAAAAGTGGAATTCATTTTTGCCACTATCATCATCATTGACGCTCCTGATGGACTCTGCAAAGAATGAGGTGAGAGAAATGATATTTATAGCAGGGAAGACTAATCAAATATCACTCCTGGTTTGAATTAGGTTGCCAGGCTGCAAACCCGAGATCACTGCTTTAATGACAATGCTCAAAAAGCAAGACAGATCGCCTAATCATTTTCACTTCTCCCCTCACATGTTGAAGAAACAAAAAAACCCTATTATTTCTCCTCACAAAAGATGTGAATTTGTGTGCATGATGAGACCAGGTATGGAACAAAGTACAGGAGTAATAACATTCTCCATGTCTTATGTTACATTACATGTAAAAGTATGATGTCCAGACTGAATCTCAGCCTTCTGGCATATCAACAACTATGAATGATACAAAGGTCTTAATCCTGAAAAGACTATGCTGGAGCAAACACAACTGAGGGTACATCTACACTGACCATTTCATGCATATTCTAACCCAGTGGTTCTCAACTTGTGGGTCCTTGGATGTTTTGGCCTTCAACATCCAGAAATCCTAACAGCTGAAAACTGGCTGGGATTTCTGGGAGTTGTAGGCTAAAACACCTGGAGACCCACAGGTTGAGAACCACTGTTCTAACCAATATTGAAGAAAGTGGTTTCACTGTGCAGATAATTGTTTAGGAAATCTGGGAACCAGTTTGAGACTTGAACGGCAATCACACAAACCACAGAGCACTGATGTACATTAAGGGATTTCTTTGGTGTGTTTTCGTGGGGGTTTACCATTTAGCCACTTCAGTTTTAAGCTAGCTTTGAACTGCAGTAAATGTTCAGTGGGGCCTAAGCAAATAAATAGAATCATTTCATAAATCACATATCTCTTTATGTGGCATTTTGAAACTAGCCCTGGAATATACATTAACTCATGTAGGGCTCTTCAAGATTGGTCTAATTTTGCAGTGTAAACCTTTTGGTGCTGTCATTTGTTGTTGCATCCATTCTTTGCTTTGTTCTGAGTGCTGTTTGTAGTAATATCTTAGATCAGTCCTTAGCTTTTTCTGAAACTTCTAAAGACTGAGGTATGGTTTTAAGATCTGAATGGCAATTCTTTTTGTTATTCCTCCTCCTCTCCCAAAAAACTTGAGTTACAGGCCAAAATCCTTTAGAGTTATGCATTCATTTTATTTCCATGACTGGAGCGACTTGACAAACTGCAAGTCGCTTCTGGTGTGGGAGAATTTGCCATCTGTAAGGACATTGCCCAGGGGACACATGGATGTTTTTGATGTTTTACCATCCTGTGGGAGGCTTCTCCCATGTCCCTGCATGGGAAGCTGAAGCTGTCAGAGGGAGCTCATCCATGCTCTCCCCAGATTCAAAGCTCTGACCTTCAGTGCTGCTGGCACAAGGGTTTAACCCATTGCACCACTGGGGGCTTATTAATGACTGTCATGTATTCATGATCCTTACATAAGCCCTGGTTTAGGGGCTCCATGGGGATCATCGGTGTTCCCAATCCTCATTTACCAGGTGGCAGCTACTGCAGTTAATGGAGGTCCTGTTGACTGGACAGTAGCTGTTTGATGATCCCACCCACCACTTGCACAAACAGTCTTTGAGAGGTGAAGGGATTGTAATAAGAACACTTCTGCCTGTTGCACTAGAGATCACTTACAGAAGAGGATGGGGCCATTAGTTAACTGTTTTCTGATCAAGAGAGCTGAGCCACTACACAATGTCATAACTATGGTACTTCTGTATGTGTATCTCCCATACAACATTCTGGCTGCAGTGTTATAGTGCAAAAGGTCCATTTCATGGATGCAGTAATGTACTATGACTCTACTTTTTAAAAATACACACAGAGAGGAAATTACAAGTTTTGTTCTAATATGTTTCAGAATTTTTTAAAAAACACACTTGAGATCAGGAAACAACACATTGCACTGTTGCTCAAAATTGCTGAAAAATTATTCGTGCCAATAGAAGGATCATTCAGATATTTAACACCCCCTTCTGAGAACTACAGCAACAAATGCCTCCTGAAACATTTTCTTCACCATCTCCTACTGTCTTGTTGCTAATGCATATGTGCTGTGCCTATGAAGATGTTCATAAGTCTATTTCCAAAGTGATGGGGTGAATGTGTTGTTTTGCATTTCTATTATACATGGAAGCTGCTTTCTGTCAGAAAGCTTTCCCACTATGCTTGCTGCCAAGCTTTGGCAAAAGCTCGATGAATGGAACTGTCAGTTTGTTGTTTGTATTACTTAAGTAAAAGGTGATGAAGAACACTGTTGTTGTTTTGTCATGCAAAATGGAAATAATGTTTTCTGTCTAGCACATTATGAGCATCTATGAATTTCATTGCTGATGAGATATTCAAACTGATTCATGGGGAATCTGCTATGGAAGATTGATGCCAGGGTACTTAGAATCATAGAGTTGGAAGAGACCACAAGGGCCATCCAGTTCAAAACCCAGCCATGCAGGAACATACTGTAGAATCCAAGCACCCCTGACAGATGGCTATCCAGCCATCTCCAGAGAGGGAAACCACACTTTGGGGCATCACATTCCATTGCCAAACTACTTTTACCACCAGGAAGTTCTTCCTAATGCTGAGGTGGAATCTTTTTTTCTGTAATTTGAACCCATTGTTCCGTATCCTGGTCTCCAGAGCAGCAGAAAACAAGCTTGCCCTTCCTCAATGAGACATTCTTTTAATTCTTTATGCATGGCTTTCATGTCCTTTCTTGGCTTGTTGTCTCCAAGCTAAATATACTCAGTTCCTTAAGCCTTGTCTCACAAGGCTTGGGTTGCAAACCTTTGATCTTTTCCCAGCTTGTCAATATCCTTCTTGAACTGTAGTGCCCAGAACTGGACACAGTATTATTCCAGATGAGGTCTGACCAATGCAGAATAGAGGAGTATAGTTATCTCAAAACTATACTATTGATGCAGCCTGAATCTCATTGGCCTTTTCAGCTGCTGCATCATACTGGCTCATGTGTAGTTCGCAGCCTACTAAGACTCATAGATACCTTTCAGATGTATTGTTTTCAAGCCAGATGTAATACATCCATCCTATATTTGTGCATTTCATTTTTATTGCTTGTTGTTGTTGGCAACATCACTGTTGTTGCTGTTGTGTGCCTTCAAGTAATTTCTAACTTAGGTTAACTTACGGTGAACATATTATGGAATTTTCTGAAACTAAGCGTCTGTGACTTATCAAAGGATTTTCATGGCCATGTAGGGATTGAAACTATTTTCCAGAGTTGTATTCCAATACATAAACCACTATGCCACAGTGGTTCCATAGTATTTGAATGGCTGCTGTATTATGTGGGTTTGAGTACAAAATATTTCCTAGAAAGTCTCATCCCACCTTTCAATACCTGTGGCTTTGTTACATTTATATTCCACTTTTCATCCAGTAATTCCATGTTAACGATATGGAACTCCTCCTCAGACTGAGTAGTTCAAGATCACACTAGAATGAAACTAGTCACAACAAGTCTCAGAGGGTGTTTGCATTTTTGAAAAATAACCTTAACGCTGTGTGACATAAAACCCCACAAAAATGTAAATGGACAGGAAGACCAAAATACCAAATTAACTCAGAAAAGTAGAATAGTTAATATATGCAATGAAGAAAATTTTGGTAGAAAGTAATATTTAACTATTAACCTGAAATACTGTACATAAATATAGCTATTATCAGAAAGTTGTAATTGACTTATGCTGGAAATTAGATGGCCTCAGCCACAATGAAAGCTCTCTAGAGTGATAGTTACCCAAACACTGCTGAAAACCTTCAATTGAATGAGAGCCCACCACCTTCTGCCACAGCTAGTTCTATTGTCAAACAACTAACACTGATAGGAAAAGCTTTTAGTGTATCTGCTCTTGGTTGAACATACCAATTTTCCAACAATTCCTCATAGGACTTTTTTTCCTGACCCCCTACTATCTTGTTTACCTTCCTCTGGGCAAATTCCCACTTGTTTATATTCTTTTTTTAAAACGGTAATACCCACAATAGGACAAAGCTCTCCAGATAAGCACTGACCAAAGCAAAATAGAGTGGCACTATTAATCCAGAACCTTAATCAGATGAATGGTTTAATAACAGTATGTCCTCCTTGATGTGACTAAGCTTTGTTAGCAAATCTGCTCCATAATTAAGTCCCAACATCAAGTATTTCAACCACCTCATCTGAAGTAGACAGAAAGCAGGCAGCTGAGTTAATCAGTTTATTGACACCAATTAACCCCCCCAATTGTGAGATGACCTCTCTTAATTGTATTATGTATATCAGGTAAAAGCAATATTTTTTGTTTCATGCATCCTCAGGAATAGTTTTGGGACCACATCCTGTTGAGAACCTCATCATGAAAAGAAATGGATTATATCAGAAAGCACAAGTAGATTGATCAGTGTCCCCCCCCCATTTCATTCCTGTTGCTCTCTTTTCTCTCTATCATCCCTCTTTCCATCTCACCACCTAGATATTTACTCAAGAATTCACTGATTACTTGCAGAGAACTATTGTAATATGAGGACTGCCTGACATTAGGTAAAGGTTATAGGTGGTCCATCATAATGTTGATGCTGAAAAGCATAGAAGAAAAGAGCCTTGCAGTAGACTTCCTCCTTATCAACAGCATAACCGCCTTGTGCAGAACATAAATCCTTCAGTACTGATTGAAGTATGAGGCCCCTAGGCCAGGCAGGAAGTCTCAAAGGATACCAAAGCTGAGAGTTGATTTTTGGGAAGGTTTAAGTGTTTCTATTTGATGTTTGAAGCAATGAAGAATATAATCTGAAACTGATAGGACATACATGAAAGCACTAATGTTTGGGTAGATTTTTTGTGTGTGATTTGAATCCATTGTTTTCTGTTTGGAGGAACAGCAAAACAAGCTATTGCCATCTTCTATAGGGCATTCTGTCAAATATCATGTATTGTTTTTAAGGAGGTTACACAAAAGGCATTTTTTATAATGTGAGTCTGACCTAAGAACCCAAGTCTGGTGACAGATATGTGTTTGTTTCTGTAAGAATCTTGGAGTGCACATTTGACAATACTTCAGAATTAAAAAATATTTTCAAGTGTTTTTGTAATCTTTAAATATGTAATAATTGTTTCCAGGAAAAGGTGTGATTGTAGTATTATCTGGAAACAACACAGCATAAATTGTTATTCCAACTGAAAGAAATTTAGTCAAACAATTTGTACAATACTCAAAGAAAACTGAATTTTTTTTCATTAAACACAAATAAACCTACCACCTGAGTACTTATTTGGTCATTCATTCAGAACAGAATTTGTTTTTGCAAAGTGAATAAAAATGTAAAAATGTAAATTACTTCAGCTGTATTTCCCCTTTTTTAAAATAAAAAGCCTGCATAACACAGTTATTTTATTATTATAAATTGCCTCAAATTCTATAATCCACTCTTCCTGTAGCTTTCAATCACCACAATCAAAACTGCAGAATTAAACCAATTAAGGATCTCTTCACACGGTCCTTTTGGGCCATATCGCTGCTGGCAAAAGAGAAGGTGCTCAAGGTGGCTCATGACGCCCTGCGTGCCCTCCATTCTTATAATGATAATAATAATAATAATAATGGGGGAAGGGCTATATAAAAGGGCAAAAGTGGATTTGGAAGTTGCCTTTTCCCATTTCCACCCGATTCTATTATTATACCAGTGGCAGTTTACTTCACCCATGTCTGCTGGCCATTGAATGGGGGGAAGGCTGCTGGCAAGACACAGCTGGTGTCATGTCTTATATAGTATATCTTATTTATGTTATGTAGATTCTAAGGCTGAGGGCAAATTAATGTTTTGTAAGCCACTCAGAGTGCTTTTGTGGCTGAAGAGTGAAGTCAAAATTCTATAAATAAATAAATACATATCATTATTCTTGGTTTAAAAAAAACTCCAGATTTTCTGGGTATTTTCTTATAATATGATGTGGGTATAGCCAGCTTTCTTACTCACAAATCTCTTTCACTCTACCAATGATAGCAATTTGATCACACTTTAATTGCTATGTTTCCACTTTATGGAATTCCCTTTGTATTTGGGTTAGACACTAGATTTCTCACACGGGGAAATCCAAATGTTTCTGTATGTACCTTCAAGTTGCCCTCTTTTGCTACTTCCTTCCACCTTACTGAGCATAAACAACTTTTCCAGCGAGTCATGTCATCTATTGATTTGACTAAAGTCCAAAAGCCTGAGTTTAGTCATCTTCACTAGAGTTCATGCTTGATTTACTCTAATATCCATTTATCTGTCTTTTTTTATTGTCATATTGGATCTAAGCCTGTTTCTCTCTTTTCCAAGCTGGCTAAATTGGGTATGGATGCAATGGTGAAGAGTTAAATTATAGTGTAAAATAAGAAATGTATTGCTCCAAGACTTTATCTGAAGATCTAAGTGAATTACTTATCCAAGACTGACAGTTTGCTCCATCTGTTTTGAATGTAATATTGATGAGTTTCTTACATATATTTAACTTCATCAAGCTATTTCGTGCTAGAAAAGAATATCATAATACAGGAACTGTATATCATTAAACAAAACTTCAATGATATGCATACAAGACATTACACCAAGTTATCTTATGCAACACAGTCTATTTTTATGTATCTGTACATTATCTGATTCACTTTTGTCTATTACTAAATTGTCTTGTCACCACCTGCTAGAATGAGGCTACCCCCAGTTTTAATGTGAAGATATAGCAGTGGTTCCCCATTTTATTTTGACCAGGGACCACTTTGATCAGGGAAGGGACCACTCTCCAACATTAGTACCAAAAAGGTTATGAATCAGTGTTTGGTCAACTTTCGATTCAATTTGGGGTGCTGATTCAGAAAATTGCACTGGATAGACCACATCAGCTCTATTTTCTGATACAGAACATATGCCATGGTCAGCAACCAGAAAGGAGTGGCAGGCAGCTCAAAAGGGGTGGAAATAAAATAAAATAAAATAAAAATAAAGAGGAAGGAGGTTTGTGGACCAGATTTTTGTCCTCGTGGCCCACTGGTGGTTCACGGCCTACAGGCTAAGAACCACTGAAATACAGATTAATATTCAGATGGAAACTGTATGGTCCATGTGGGCCTATTTTTTATTTTTGTTTTGTTCTGCTTTGGAAGTTCTTCCCTTGAGCTTCAATCCTTCCAGTTTTCCAGTCATAAATGGGGGTTTCCATCTCTTGAGGGACTTTAAAAGGTACAGACTTTCATTTAAGTACTATTTCTTCTATCTCACATTATTTATGTAGGTCCCAGGTGTCCATTCAGATCACTCACTGCTTTTTAAAAAATGTGGAAGTGCAGTGTCCATAAATGGGAGAAGTATTGAAAATGTGGCCCCTTGGCTCCATTTCAATTATTCAATAGTACTCTGGCATAATACAGTATTATTATAAAGGTTGAATACAAATTTATGAAGTACACTGTCAGGATGGTTGCCTGCTGAATCCTAAATATGTCTTAAAATTTGATGAAATACCCCAATACAGATCTATTGTTTGTGCCTTCAAGTTGACGCTCGCTGATGCAAACCTCTCATAAAGTTTCTTGTCAAGGTTTGCCATTGCTGTCTTCTGAGGCTGAGAAGGGCATGACCTGCCCAAGGTCAGCTACACAGTGGATTTCCACAGCCATCTTGTCTGAAAATACATCATACACCATATTACCACTGCTTCTTGCCCACTATGTAGTTGACAGGGAAACTCAAGTCAACTCTGTAGCATGGATGTTCTTGCCTTGCAGAAGGAAGCTGAACTTGTTGGTCCTTTGGTTGGTTTCATTTGCTTAAACTTTAAACTTTAATTCTTCTTGTTTCTAGAGAATAGGAAGGCATGTCCACAATATTCAGTAGAGCTTAATCTTTGATGTCTTCTATACAAATGATAGGGGATAGTCATATGAGTCATTGTCACTAAAATCTGTTATTTCTGCTTCTTAAGGTGAAGGTTAATAGTATTATGCAGTTGTCACATGTCCTGTGCTACACATCTGTCCCACTGGACATAGCAGCCAAGACTGTGAAGTATGACCTAATGCATATTACATTTCCTCAAGACTTCATGTCAGATCCAGTCAAGAATATAATCTCTGGACTCTTTCACTGTATTCCCCAACTCACACTGCAGGGTCTTTTCCTGTTTTTTAATACTTAAAATATTGCTTTCTGCTTAAATATAACTGTAGCTTGGTCAACTGCAACATCGTTTTTTTATTTGTTTGAAAGTTATTGTTTAAAAGTAATTATCATTGTTCAGAGGCATAGATCACATTATTCTTTCAAATGGGAGAAAATTCACTGAATCAGCTACTAAAAGTTAATCAACATTTATAAGTAAACCTCATTGACCACACGGGTCTAGTCTAGTTCAACTAGCAATTAAGTAGTTGAAATAGCAATTAAGTAGTTGGAAATAGCAACCTTCTTCAAGCCTCCACTAGTAATTTTTTCAGATATGACTCTGTTTGCTTGCAGGTGTGTGTGTGTGTGCGTGTGCTTTGGTATGCAGCTTTCCCTTTACTCCATGTTTCTTGAGGTTGTGGGAGGGGCTGCAGACCATATGGTCAGATCTGGGATTGCTGAGAGACTTCAGACTCCATTTGAGCATAGAGTCAATGAGATGCTTTAGACTTTGGACTGATAAAAGCATAAGAAAGATGCTCTGTGTTATCTGCACAGAGAAACAACTTCAAACATATCTGTAACCAACCAGATTGGCAAGTTACATACCTGTTTGCTGAATACATGAAGGTTGTGAGTAAACGAGATATGCTACTTTTAATGAAGTCTATTTTGTCTTTTGAGAGCATGATATGGAAACAAGATGTTTTATGGGAGAGTAGATTTTTTGGACATTGAAAAGAACACTTTTGAAGAACTGCTATATTTTGTGCTTTGGCGTAATCTCTGTTCCTGACAGATCAGAAACAACTAGATTATCAGTCTAACAACTGTAAGCCAAATTGCCTTGCATAAATAAATGTGGATATATACCACTGAAGAGAAGATTTTACTCAAATGAGTTTTTGGCTCTTCTCTGGAAATTCATACTTTTACAAAAGGTTATGATTTTCAAATGGTTTGCGAATGCCATTTTTCTCCAAAAGGTTATGGAGATTCTGGTTTTCCAAAAGGTTATGATCTCTAAAAGGTAATGCCTTTCCAAAAGTTTAAGTGTAAGGTCCCAGTAGTTAGTAATAATAAAATAGAACTTCTTTATATTCCGCCCTATCTCAGGGCAGATTAGTTGCCATTTGCTCAGCTTCCTGAACTTAATAAAAACAATTACTTTTAGTTGTTTAAGAAATCTGAACATTTTCATTCAGCTGCATGAGGCATATTAGAAAGCACCATATAGTGAGGCATGCATTGCAATAATAATATTAGTTTCAAAGTTACAGTTAGAGTTGGACAATAAAGTTGTGGAGTTATTATTTCTTTCTTATAGTGAAATAATCACTTGTTATAACTTTACTATATACAATAATAATATAATGCAGTTAGATGTATTGTTGAAGGCTTTCATGGCCAGAATCACTGGGGTGTTGTGTGGAGATGTAGATGGCAGCCACAGATGCAAGCAAAATATTGGGAGAAAATGCTGCTAGAACATGGCTATACTGCCTGGAAACCATGCTACATTCCAGTGCAGTTAGACATTATATTATTAGGGTACAGGGCCGTAGCCAGGATTTTGTTTCGGGGGGGGCTGAATGTGAGTGAGAGGATCTACCGTAGCAAACCTTTTTTAAAAAAATTGTATCTTTATCCCAATACCCCCATGCATATGAGATATATTGAGCATGGTGATCAGATCATGATATCAATACACATAACAGTTTAAATAATAAATGTTATTTATTTACTTTCATTAACAAAATGTTTAGAATACTTTTTAAACTTATTTTTTACTTTACAGCAACAGTCTTCTTTTTCTTCTCCCCAGCCATTTTGTCAATTACTTTTTCTGGTTTGATAGTGATGTCCCGATGGATGAAAATCATTGCTAGTCCACTAAGTCTTTGGTCTGTCATTAAACTTCTAGATACACTTTTCACTCTCTTCATGGTTGAAAACGATCTTTCCACACTGCATGTTGTTACTGGTAGAGTAGCTAACACAGTCAAAAGGAAATGTATTGACCGATAGTAGGTTTTGTCACACAGTTCCAACACTTTAAGTACCTCAGTATCTTTCTGAATTGATGGTGTAATATTACACCACATCATATACTCGGCCTTGACGGAAGCAAGTGCTGCATCATTTTCAAAGTATTCTGACAGTTGTTCCATATGGTGAACTTTGTCTAGACCTGAAAACCCAGGGAGGAGAACCTGGAAACTGGTTAAAATGTCTTCATTTGTCATGAACCTTGCAGTAATGTTCTGTATGAGTGAATCAACACATGGTATGAACACTGCAACTCTGAAATAATCTTCTACAGAAGTAGTCCCTGGATTTGCCCGATGCACCTGTCTTGAAATTTGCCTTGGAATAGTCAAGTTGCTTTGAAATATGTTTTCAGATGTTGTTCTTGCTAAGTCAAAGAGTTTAAAAAATGACCTTTTGCATCTGCTCTCAACATCTCTAAAGACTTCAACAGTGACTTAGCATGGTTTATGGCAGATGCCATATCAAGACTTTTTCTGAAGAAAAACTGATAGGGGCAAAGTAAGGCTGAAGAGTTGTTCACAAACAAACAGGCTAACAAGGAAATCACTTTTTCAATTGCAGTCAAAAAGTTTGAAGCTGAAGAAGATATTTTCCATGGTTTCTCTGAGATTTCTTCTAATGCAACTACAATCGGCTTAAATAGTTCAACGAATGTTAATACACTGTCATGCCTCTCAATGAAACGAGTCTCGCATAAATGTGTCAATCTTTTTTTCTTTGTTTCTGGCACATGAACACTAATATTAATCTGCAAAATATTGTTAGCACTTGAACTGTTTCTGAAGAAATTTGTTATTTCTTTTATTGTTCCAAGACAATTTCTGACCGAAGAGCTTGAAAATGTATCACTCAATGCAAGGTTCAGTCGATGACTTGCACAATGAAAATATCTTGCTTTGGGGTATGTTTCTCGAATTCTTGTTTGAACTCCACTTAGATGGCCAGCCATGGTGGCAACTTCATCATAGCCCTGCCCTACACACTTGCTCATATCCAATTTAAACATGTTGCATTTTTCTAGGATAACTTTAGTGACATTTTCTGCTGATTGGTCGTATATAGGTATAAATCCTACAAAATCTTCTCAGATGACTGGTAAGTTTTCCTTTAAATCTACATAGCGAAGACATAACGAAAGCTGCTCTGTTGCCGATACATCCATTCATCTATCTTCTCTTGTTGAATGTCTCCTATGTCAAAAGACTCTGCATGCCAGTTATAAAAACACATCTTTGAAAGTTCTGATATTTTGTCAGCTTCAGAAGTACGACCACTTTGTTGGCTTGAGCAATGGGAGGCTGATGTGGTACTGCTCAAAGAAGGAATGGTATTATTCTCATCTGAAAAAATAATACTACTTTTGAGTACTATAAATGGAATAAATCTGTTACTGCAAACATTGTATTGTTTACTGAGTTGCTGTGAGTTTTACAGGCTGTATGGCCATGTTTCAGAAGCATTCTCTCCTGATGTTTCACCCACATCTGTGGCAGGCATCCTCAGAGGTTTGAGGTCTGTTGGAAACTACGCAAGTGAGGTTTATTGTATACTTGTATAACAATGTCCAGGGAGGGAGAAAGAACTCTCGTCAGTTGGAGGCAAGTGGGAATGTTGCAATTATCCACCTTGATTAGCATTGAATGTCCTTGCAACTCAAGACCTGACAGCTTAATGCCTGGGGACTCCTTTTGTTAGGAAGTGTTAGCAGGCCTTGATTGAGAGAGAGAGAGAGAGAGAGAGAGAGCTTTCCGGAGAGCCTGCAAGACTGTCCTATTCCAACAAGCTTCCGGCCCCTAAATATTTGTGACCAATCTGAAATAGCCCTTATATTGCTTTTATACTACTTTATATGTATTTGATGTACTTTTATATTGTTCGTTTGATCATTGTTGTAAGCCGCCCCGAGCCACGTTGGGAGAGGCAGCTCACAAATCCAATAAATAAATAAATAAATAAATAAAAATGTCGCAATTTCTGATTGTTGTTCTTCATTCACTGTCCAGATTTTAGAGTTTTTTGAAAATACTTGTAGTCAGATTTTGTTCATTTTCATGGTTTCCTGCTTTGCATTGAAATTGACCACATGCTTATAGATTTCAATAGCTTTTCTGTATAGTCTCACAGCAGTAACCCAGTGATTCCGGCCATGAAAGCCTTTGACAACAAATTGTATGTTTTATATATCCAAGATTGTTCTACAATCATTTACAACTTAAATGTACAAAAGAAGCTAGTGAAATTACTGTGTGTACTCAGTGCTGCTCTTGTGGCAAAACAATGAACTTCAATAGGGAGAGATAATTTAAGGCCTACTAGCCTAATATATAAAAATGCTATTATAATATTTAAAAAGATGCATCAAAATCAGGATACCTACAAGTTTTAAAAGAAAAGGGATTGAGCAAGCAGTGTATTATACATAGTTAATTTAGTATTATTCTGAATAAAACATAAGTTACCTTTAACTTTAGATGAAATGTTTTCCTCTCTGGGCTTTTTGAAGAATAAATCTATGCTCTTTTGGCTTCTTTTCATTTTAGCTTTTTTGTCTTCTTTTCAAGCAAACTCTCTGCTAATTCTAAACTACCCAGAAATCCCCACTCCAAAACCCAGAATTCTAAAGCTAGGGCTCCCGACTCCTCCCCTACTCTTAAATATACAGGCTCTAAATTACATATTCTGCCCTTGGAGGCAAGATATTAGTAGCATAACTAACTTCATTTTAATGTAGAATAACTGTTTTTAATAATAATAACAACAACTACACAGGGCATTGAACCGAGCCCATGATGGATCTGGATCAAACCTGTGCATACAGGCAGGAATTGGGGAATGATTGCCCCTTTTCAAATGGACCACCCTGAAAATTTCAGGGGGGGGGGGCTGAAGCCCCCTTAGCCCCCCCCCCCTGGCTACATGCCTGTTAGGGTATGAAGTTAATTTCAAGTAATGAGTTATTCATAACCAGTTAATTATAGCTTTATACTTCTTTTGTATGACCATATTACTAGGGAAATAAGTTAATTGCAAGTAACTAGCTATTCATAAACAGTTCTAGTCCTGTGTCTTATTGATTTGTTGATAGCATTTACGTCCTAGATTTGGTTATAAGAGTTCAACCTGGCTAAAATGAAAAGCATACTTACATACATAAGTTTAAAATAGCACTTGCAATTTAAGAAGAACAAGACTCCTGTTATAATCTTATTGGTTGAGGCGAAGGCGATGTCCTGAAGCGCCATAGGAGAAATGGGATCTCTTTTTCCACTTTTGTGCTGAAAGAGATAAATTTTTAGAAAGGGAAGTTCAATTTTGGGTGCATCCTCTGCATCATTGCCACAGCCTTTGTGATCATTGTCTTGCTTACCAGGGGAGCTGTATAATAAAAATAATAATTTCTTTATACCCTATCCTATCTCACCTGGGGGATTCAGAAGAGAGGCGAATGAATCTGAAGGAGCATTGTGATTAGATGGAGATTCAGAGGACTTCCAATGCAAATAACTTTCCAAGCTCTGGACTAACATAAAAAACTTAAGAGAATTCATACAACATATTTAAATAACGGCACTCCATTAAGTCATGCCGGCCACATGACTTGGAGGTGTCTACAGCCATCTCTTCACCTTAGAAATGGAGATGAGCACCACTCCTCAGAGTTGGATATAACTAGACTTAATGTCAGGGGAAACCTTTACCTTACTTATTTAAAGAACATATTAAAATCTTCTCCACCTTGTTGTGTTCCATTTTCTAAATCTAGCAACTACCTACTGGTCTCAGTCCAGCATTTAAGGCCTTGTACGACCAGGGGCCGACATACCTCAGAGACCGCCTTTCCCCCTACGGCCATTAGTAGTCGTTTTGATTCTCTCAACATAATTTACTTTACATACCAGGTCCCAGAGAAGTACGCCTTGTTAGCACAAGGCATAGGCCTTCTCAATCTCTGCCCCGGCTTTGTGGAACTCATTGCCACCGTATATTTATTTATTTATTTTATTTATTTATTATTTGGTTTTGTATTCCGCTCCTCCCTGCAGGCTCGGGGCAGGTTACAGCATATAAAACAGGCAGCACGTGGTGGCCATGCAGCCTTACAATAAAACATTAAAACATCAAAATTTACATGTCACATCACGAGGTGTTGGAAAGAAAACACAAAGCATTTCCTTGAACCCAAGGCACAGATATATTAGGCAATTGTATTAAACAAACACCCTAGGCCAATGCGCCTAGTCGAAGGCTAGTCTAAAAAATGTGGTCTTAACAGCCCTCCGAAAGGGGATGAGCTCTGGGATGGCTCAGGTGTCATCTGGGAGGGAGTTCCATAACACCGGAGCTGCCACAGAGAAAGCTCTCTGCCTAGTTGTAGACAGATGGCAGGAGCGGATTGATGGTACCAGTAACAGATTCTGTTCCTCTGAACGTAGTGATCTCAGGGGAATATACGGGGCAAGGCGGTCCTTCAGGTATGCAGGCCCTAAGCCGTGCAAGGCCTTAAAGGTTAAAACCAGCACCTTGAAGGCAATTCGGTACTCAATGGGAAGCCAGTGCAGTTGCCGAAGGATGGGCGTGATGTGCTCCCTTGCTGGCATTCCCGCCAGTAAGCGAGCAGCGGCATTCTGCACTAGCTTGAGCTTCCGGATTGTCGACAAGGGAAAGCCGACGTAGAGGGCATTACAGTAGTACAGCCTCAAGATGACCGTCGCTTAGATCACCGTGGCCAGGTCGTCCCTGGACAGGTAGGGTGCCAGTCGCCTAGCCTGTCGTAGGTGAAAGAACGCCGTCTTACTGACCACGGAGACCTGAGTCTCCATGGTCAGCAAGGGGTCCAGTTGAACACCTAAGCTCTTAAGCTGGACGAGGGGGGCTCGGCAGTCCTGGTCCTCCTGGATCTAACTGCGGCCTTTGACACCGTTGATCATGATTTACTGCTCCACCGCCTGGCTGCCTCCGGGATCCAGGACAAGGCTCTGATCTGGCTGGGATCGTTCCCTACGGGCCGCCGCAGCGGGTCGAGTGGCAGGGCCAGGTCTCTAGGAAATGCGGGTTGGAGTGTGGAGTTCCCCAGGGTGCCATCCTGTCTCCCACCCTTTTCAACATCTATGTCCAGCCCCTGGCCAGTATTGCTAGGAGCCATGGTTTCTGTTGCTACCAATACGCCGACGACACACAGCTGCTACTGAAGCTCGACCCAGGGACATCATCGGTGCCGGACAGTTTCAGTCAAGGGCTGAGAGCGGTGACAAGCTGGCTCAGAGCATACAGACTCAAAATCAACCCGGCAAAACGGAGATTCTCTGGCCTGGCCGACCCGACCCTCACTCACCACTACCACTCTTTGAAGGCGAGCCCTATCCCCGGCCCGGCGGTGAAGAGCTTGGGAGTGATTCTGGACGAGACTGTCGATGGAAGCCCAGATCCAGGCCGCAGCTAAGGGTGCTTTTTCCATCTTCGCAGGGCCCGCGGTTGGCCCCCTATCTACCATCAGAGGCGTTGAGAACTGTGATACATGCCACTGTCGTCTCGCGTCTTGATTATTGCAATGCCCTATATGCGGGCCTACCTCTGTCCACAACTCGGAGGCTGAGGCTCATTCAGAACGCAGCGGCCAGACTCATCTCTGGGGCATCTGTCAGAAACCATATCTCTCCAATTTTAAAAGATCTTCATTGGCTGCCCACAGAGTTCAGAGTGATTTACAAACTTATGGCGCTCACCTTTAAAGCACGGCACAATATTGGGCCAGCCTATTTGGGCGATCGGCTGACAGTCCAACGCACCGAGAGGCCAGCGCATGCCATAAATGGTGATCGTATAGCCATCCCTGGGGTGAGGGAGGCTCGGCTGATGGAGACCCGACGGAGAGCCTTCTCCGTGGTGGCTCCCACGATCTGGAACACCTCCCGCCTGCCCTCAGGGCCACATCGGCCCAAATCAGATTCCTATCGGACCTGAAAACCTGGCTCTTCTGCCAGGCATTTGGGGTTTGATCGGACGCGTGGAGACTGAGCCTTTCTGGCGTGTGTACCTATGTTTTAAACTGTTGTATTTTTGGGTTTTTTAAATGATGTAAGTCGCCCGGAGCACCAGTGGTGGAGGGCGACTCACAAATAATAAAGTTATTATTATTATTATTATTATAACAAGGGATGACGGGCTAAGTCGCTCGCCATCCAGGGTAGGCAACCGGCACTCATCCAGCCCAGGCCAACCAGGCCACAAGATCTCCGTCTTCGATGGGTTCACCTTCAGCCGGCTGGCACGCAGCCAACCAGTCACGGCTTCAAGGCAAAGATGGAAACAATTGGGTACGGTGTCCGGCCTGCCGTCCATTCTCAGCAGAAACTGGGTGTCATCAGCGTACTGATAACACTCCAGACCAAAGTCGTGAGCCAGCTGGGCCAGGGGGCGCATATAAATGTTGAATAATAAGGGAGAGAGGATGGCCCCCTGGGGGACCCCACAATTAAGTGGGAGCCTCCCAGAGACCTCCCCGCCCCCCTCTACACATTGTCCCCGGACTCGGAGAAAGGAGGCCACCCATTTAAGGGCAGTCCCCCTAACTCCGGACACGGCTACACGGTGGGTCAACAAAGCGTGATCTACGGTGTCAAACGCTGCTGTTAAGTCTAACAAAACAAGCAGGGCTGATCCACCCCGGTCCAGCTGGCGGCGAATTTGGTCTGTAATGGCGACAAGCATGGTCTCCATCCCATGCCCAATATGGAAGCCGGACTGGAAGGGATCAAGCCCAGCTGTGTCTTCTAAGAACTGCTGCAGCTGATCCGCTGCCCTCTCAATTACCTTGCCTAAGAAAGGCAAGTTGGAAACAGGCCTGTAATTGGAGGGAGCCGAAGGATCTAAATTCGGCTTCTTCAGCAGCGGTCTTACCATAGCCTCTTTCAATCCCCCTGGGAAGACTCCTTGCTCAAGGGAGCTATTTATGATCACTCCCAGGGGGCCTCGTAGCCCCTCCCGGCAAGATCTAACCAGCCAGGAGGGGCACGGGTCGAGGGAGCAAGTAGTTGGTCTAGCTGCAGCAAGTAACTTATCGACAGCTGCTGCGTCCAGCAGTTGGAAACGGGTGAAGGTGGGCCCGCCGAGTGGCGGCGGAGTCTCGAGTTCGCTAACTGTATCAAGAGTGGCAGGGATGTCCCGGCGGAGGGTCGAAATCTTGCCAGCAAAATAGTTCTGAAAAACCTCAGCTGTTGGAGCCAAACTCCTATTATTTGGGACAGTCGGGATTGTTGTCAGAGATCGAATTATCTTAAAAAGTTGAGCTGGGTATGAACTGGCTGACTCTATCAAGGAAGAATAATAGACTTTTTTTGCGTCCTTGATAGCTTGCTCAAAAAACCTCTTTAAACTGTTTATAAGCTGATTTCGATGCTCCGTCACGGAGGCTCCGCCACACGTCCTCTAACTGTCTCTTCCTCCGTTTCATCGCCCGCAACTCCTCGGTATACCAAGGTGAGCGATTTCTACGGGGATGAGAGAGCGCCTGGGGGCGATCTCGTCCAGGGCTGTGGAAAGACTGATATTCCAGTATTCCACCTGCCCATTGACTGAGAGCTATGTGTGACCTGCGACCTTTTATCCAAGCACTCAAGACTTGGTTATTCAGTAGAGCATTTGACTTGTAATTTTAACTTTTATATCTATGATCTGTGTTATGTTTTATCCTGTTTTTATTGTTTTGTGTAAATCGCCCAGAGCATCCTGGATGGAGGGCGATTAATAAGTAATAAAGTGATGATGATGATGATCTCCTTAGTGTGGTATAAATACATTTGCACAGGGATATGCTAAGTGAGTATTATGCAACCTCCTTGAAGAATAGCAACATTATGCAACATTATGGCTAAGTGCTATTGTGCAATGCACAATGCACAACCGCAATGCAAATTACAGGATGCATAACTAAAACATGTAATGCACAATGCACACCTGGCAAAGACAAGTTATTGATGAACTGCACAATTCTGTTTCTGTGTTATCAGCAGAATATGTCAGTTACCCAACTTTTTGGGATGTACAGCAAGACTTTCCATGTTTATGTCCCTTACAGAATTCTAGCCACTATCATATCCAGAAGCATAAGCAACTGCATAACCATGTACTTAAGCATGCCCATGTATATCCACTGTGTGTGTAGTTTTCTCCTCTTGACTCATTGAAAGTTAGCAACAGTTCCAATCCATTGTTAGGGTGAAAGGAGATGGGAGAGCTGAGTTTAATTGTTTCTCCCTAGCCTCCTTCCCAACGATTAATGCAATTATTGCTTTCCTAAATGAGCTCGGGGTTTTTTTTTTAATCCCAGCTGCTGTGCACAGCCACAGTAAAAGGACCCACATTGTAACAGTTGGGAAACAACCCTAGGCAACTAGTGCATCCCCATATGTATCCCAAACAGATTTTAAAAGCAAGGTAAATGTATATCATCTCTCTTCATTTTAGAGAACTAAAAATAAATGCTATTTTGTTCAGGAGAAATGACTGCACTCACGGTGCCATTTCCACTCATTCATGCTTGCTCCCTCCTCCACCACTCTGTACAGCATGACTCAGAATCTCTCATTGTCTTATCTCCCCTGCTGTCAGATGTCTGACTCAAAGCTGCGCTGAAATGATGACAGCTTGATTCAGTCAAGTTCCCAGAGGACTCCTAAACTTTGCTAGCTGGTATATAAAAGTTGCTCATAATGCTTATGCTAAGTAGGCACCGATACTTTGAGCACATCATGCTAGAAAGGGCACTCTTTCGTAGAGGAAGTTGCCCAAGAAGGAAGGTGGGCGAAAAGACAGGTTTTAAAATACATCATTATTTTGAAGTGTTACACTTTAAAAAAAGAAATGTCATGCTGATATTGCGTTGTTTTCAGTTTTCAGTTGTTAAAGTGGCTCGAGGCATGAAATACAGGAAACTCTCACCAACCAACCCAACAGTTCACGTTCACTTAGTTACATGGGATGTGAATTGCTGGTGGCTAAAACTGAAATGGAAAAGTAATGTAGAAAAGAGCATGCTGGCATTTTCTTGATGGGTTTTTCAGTCATGGAGTCAGCTCCTAAGAAATAAACATTTCAATAGAGATTCAATCAAGCAAGCAACTCCTCTTTCTAGATATGCACATCATATGACATGTTTGCTTAGGCCAGGTGATATTTCTGACTGCACACAGTTCATTTTCTCATGCTATCCTTCAATAGTAGAAAAAGTAAAGTGTTATCCTAAAGGATAGGGTTGGCTTCCCAGTGAGGCATTGTACTCCTGTAGGGTTATGATTAAGGTTAGGGCTGGGAAGGTCTTGAAAAGGTATGTGTTTATTCTACAATACATCACTTTTATCCTGCAATTGCAGTATCCATGACTAGTCAGTTTTTGGATCAACCTTTTAAGTCCAAAATCTAAACCATTCACAGCAATATGGTGACAGAAGCATTAAAAAACCCCAAATATATGCTTTGTTGACAGTGAGTATATATGATATACTCTTAGAATGTAGCTATACTCTACAGTTATAGTTATTTGGTATCACTTTTCCTCCTAAGGTTGCATCCTATGGAGTCCTCGGATTTGTAGTTTTATTTTGTGGAAGAGTAAGAAAAAGATTAGGAAAAATTACTGGATTATATGATCACTAAGATCATGATTATATATGATTATAAGATCATAAGATTATATGATTATTATATGATCCTAAGAATCTTCATTCGTGAAGTAATGCCGAGAGATATGATCACTCCAGAGAGACTGATATAGGTATAGAAATGATAAGATTTGACAATAGTAACCCTTTGCTTGGACAGCAAAGTTGATGGTCTTAGCTGAAATGAATAAATATACTGTTCTAATTCAAGAGGGATCTCTAGGAAGATTTCTTGGGGTGCATCACCGTAGAATTAATGCCGTCTGATACCATGTTAATTGCCATGGCTCAATACTATGGAATCATGGAATTTGTAGTTTTAAAATGTCTTTAGCCTTCTCTGCCAAAGGGAGCTGGTATGTGCTTCCTTTGACGGAACATGTGACCACCACTATCTAGTCTTAAATATTCTGCTGGGAAATTTGCCACAGTTTTTGCTGTAATCCTTAGAAGACTGACTGGAGTATGATTCTCCTATGAATCCACATATGCAAACCCTCACAATGTATTTGCCAGCAGAATCTCTGGGTCTTACTGATAGTATAACCCAATGTTTCTCAAACAGTGCTCCACCAGGTGATTTGGACTTCAACTCCCAGAAATCCCACCCAGCTTATCAGTTGTTAGCAATTGTGGGAGCTGGAGTCCAAAACATTTGGAGGAGCACAGTTTGAGAAACTATGATACAAACAGTGGTGTGGTCTAAATTGTGATCGCAGACTTGGGAAGTTGCCCAACCCTACTCTACTTTTCCTCTCATCATTGTAAAGCTTGAAAAGATAGAGATTTTCCCCATGGCTAGGTAATTTTTTTTTACTGTAATTTAAATAACATAAATAATTTATGGGTTGTTGTAGGTTTTTCAGGCTGTATGGCCATGTTCTAGATGTATTTTCTCTTGACGTTTTATCTGCATCTATGACAGGCATCCTTAGAGGTATGAGGTCTGTTGGAAACTAGGAAAATTAGGTTGGCAGGAGCTAGGGCTGGCCCCCCGACCCGTGGCTTTGAACTGCCAACCTTCCAGTCAGCAGTTTTCCTGCAGCTAGTGTTTTAAGCCACTGTGCTACTGTGGCCAACTAATTTGTGGCTCATGGTTACCTGAAAACAAACATACTTGCCAGGTTTTGATTAGAGAGGGGTTAGATATTATCTTTCTCTGAGGCTAAGAGATTGTGGTTTGTGGATGCACTCAACAGGCTTCCATTACTGAGCAGGGATTTGTACCTTGGTTTCCCAGAGTCCTATTCCAACACTCAAGCCACTATACCGCACTGACTCTAGAATACTATTTATATCAACCCAGCTGGAGTTTTCATTTTTTTTGGTCTTGTTTGTTTTTGTTTTCAATGCAGGGCTTAGCATGGTTATTCCCCTTTTCATTTATTCATCTGAGTAGTTAACACTGAATCTCCAGAGACTTAGCACAGATAATTGAATTTAAAACAATTCATTAAAAATTTAAAATAAAAACATTGACCCTATTTAATAAAAGAAGAGTGGGGAAAAACTCTCAGTCAGTAAGTGTTTGCCTTAATAAAGCAACCTGGCTTCTTTCTGGAGGAAACATGACCCTTTTTCAAATGGGCAAAATTCAATGCAGGATCTACTATATGAATTTTAAAAGGGGAAGAGTGCCTTGTTTTTATATGCATGCATTAATAGTTTAATTCATAATTTCATACATTATCCTGGAGGTCTTTGGGTTAAGAAACATTGTAAATAAATAATTACAAGTAAAAGTACATTTTGCATCACTTTTGTATCCAGAAATCATTTCTTTAATAAACCTATTATTGAGTAGTTGCCTTTGTCTCATATATACCTTCATTTCTCAAATCTATTATATAATATGGCAGTGTTTTGTAATTCTTTTGAGGGGGAATATTTTAAGGCCATGGATAATGGAATCCTTTGAGAGATATGAAATACATGGATACAGGAGGTTGGCTACATTATTTCCCTTGTGATACACAAGCTATATGTATCTATTCACATACATGAAAGTTTTATCTGCGTATGCCTTTCTCCTCTAAGGAGAGTAGAGGAAAAATCACAGAAACAGCTTCACACAGGTAAAGCATAATGGTTAGAGAACATATATGTGCCTACTCCAATATCACCAGTAAATGTGTGAATCAAAAGTTAGAGCATAGGTAGGTAATTGCATGGCAACAGGGAACAATTTTCCTAGTCACAACCATGGGCCACACACTAACACAGCAAATCCAAATACCTCTGGTTTCCTCTCCAGGCCATCACAAAATGCTGACAGAAAGGTTCAGGGTACTTGTGAGCATGCAATGGGACTATAGCCACATAATGTCATGCTTCGGTGTGGTTTTCTACATGATTCAGGGGCAAGAATGCCTGTGAATTCACAACATGTGTTAACATTTGAGGGTGGAATGTGGAGAGCTTTGGGGATTTCATAGGCCACAAAGGTAGATAAGTGTCATGGGTGGGGTTTTGTGTGTGCACATTGGACATACAGGGCCCCCCTGTTGGTGTAGCGGGTTAAATCACTGAGCTGCAGAACTTACTGACTGAAAGGTTGGCAGTTCGAATCCAGGGAGTGTGGTGAGCTCCCACTGTTAAACTCAGCTTCTGCCAACCTAGCATTTTGAAAGCATGCAAATGTGAATAGATTAATAGGTACTGCTTCTACGGGAAGTTAATCGCGCTTCATGCAGTCATGCTGGCCACATGAATTTGTCTACATACAATGGTCCTTTGGCTTAGAAATAGAGATGAACATCATCTCCCAAAGTAGGACATGACTAGACTTAATGTCAGGGGAAACCTTTGCAACTGGTCAGTGAATTTTTCAACTCACGGACTGCTATTGGAATTGGAGGGAAAGAGGGACATCACAGACTCTGCATTGTATTCTTGAGAGAAAATCAATCACTAGTGGTACAATAAAGGTGAAAATTATATTATAACCCCTATCATTCTTCCCTGTTGACTATACTCCCTAGGGAAAAAGAGCTCATGGACTATAGGGTACATCTGGCAAGGTGATGAGTTCTCACCATTGCTGTATTCATCTACCCAAATTGGAGTCATCACCCTAAGTCCCTTCAGGAAGAGAGGGCAGGTTATAAATAAAGGTTATTATTATTATTATTATTATTATTATTATTATTATTACTTTGACCCATAGGTAATGCCATTACCATATAGCTATGTAATGGATTGATAACACAGCTATATGGTCATGGCTTTGATTGGAACTTTGAATCTATACTGGAAATCCTAGACCTTAGAACTGAACATAGAAGATGACATTTAGATCTGGCATTCTTCTTATATTCTCCACTAGCCTGCTATTTTAATAAAACAGAGAACTATTTGGCTCATTTTCTCAGATATCTATCTATAAGCCTATCTTTCATCTAGCTAAGTATAGTTGAACAAAGCAAATAAATAAAACAATATGTATATAGATTATCAGATGATACTTAAAGGTATTGGAAGGAAAGATTTGGAAAGGGGGAAAGAAGAGGTATTGGGTTCATATGTAATCCTTCTCATTTACATAGGAGCTCAATATCTTTTTTTCAAATAATTTTTATTAAGAGAGATATTATTTACAAGTATGGGGGTTGTTTTTTTTAAAAAAAGATACTTGAGGTGTCTGGGTATGGAAGGGTTAATAGACTGGGGATGCCCTACACTATAGGTGATGAAAAGAGAAAGATAAGAAAGAAAAAATGAGAAAAGTAAGAAGAAGAAATGGAAAAGAAAGAAGAGAGTAAAAAAAGAGAGAGGGAGGGAGGGAGAGAAAGAAAATAGTCCTATCTAAGGTCTGGGTAGGATTAGGCAAGGGATGGGAGGGGGGTTTGGAAAATTTGGCTTCTTATGTTCTCCACTGTGGCTGTCTTGTCTGTTCCCTTTCTAATTATATACTGCTTTCTTCTCTTCTGACTTCTTCTGAAGGACACTGGTTATTTCCAAGTCTATGGCCATACCATCCTGAACACTCCTGATCTCTTCTGATCTCGGAAGGAGCTCAGTATTTTAATACAGTTGAAGAATAGTTAAAGAAGATGCAATGCCACTGACACAAAAACAGCAATAAGCACCACCTAACTTTTAAATAATAAATAACAAGCAATGGGGTGAGGTGGGATGGTGGGGAGTAAACTACATCAGGAGCCTGAGGTAGTAGTTAGGGAACTTCAATCCTTTTCTTGGGATCTTGATCTGGATCACTCCCCCAGTCCCTGCTATTTAATCTGGATAACATCACCCACACCAGTTGGGAAAAAAACCCCTATATAATTCTAATTGTGCAAATGATTAGTTTGGTGATTGGCTCTGGTTATTGCATAGTCCCAGTTGAACAGTATATCCTGAGCTGCTATTGAATGTTGTCTCCCTTGGTTTTTATGGTGTCAGTTCTCTTTAGAACAATTTAATCACTTTAGCCCCTGAGGAAGAATTATATTATGCAACAATTATTGGACAAGGCATGAACTTTTGTACACCTTGGAGGTTTCTTCTGATGCTTTCTTGATGTGTTGCTGCTTTCTTTGCTTTCCTTTATGGAAAGTGAGGAATAGCAACCCAGTAGGCAAAAGAAATTTTTTTAAAAAAAATCTGAATTCATTCCAGCTTCTACTGCACAAGCCAGGCAGTAAAACTAGACCCAGATATTAATATTATGTTTCATGTTCAGTTTCATGGCAGCAGGAAGAGAGAATAAAAGAACGTTTTCTATAGTTTTCTCTCAGACTTCTATCAATGGAAGTTTTTGCCCCTCTGTGTTGTCTTTCTGCTCTTAAGCAAAGACCTTGGGAGTTTCAGTTAATTTAGGAACCTCTGAAGATGCCAGCCACCGATGCAGGTGAAATGATAGAGAATCCTCTGGAACATGATTCCAACCATGAAAGCCTTTGACAACACTAATAAATATTGATAAAATATTTAATGATGGAGTTTGTTCAAATCTAACTACAATTCCACAGGGTCTGCTAGGACAGAATTTCTCCATAATAAGTGTTTAAAAGCACAAAGTCAAGTGTATGTGATTGAAAACAAAGTCCTATTTGAGTCTAGACAGTCTGCAGAATCTCTTTTACCAGTAAGAGGCTGCTGGAAATGAAATGCACCAAATACCTGAAGGAAAACCTCCTCCCATACAACCCTGAATCCGTATGAAGCATTTCAAAGGAGGTAGGAATATGCTATGCATTAAACTTTGGCAATATAATGAGAAGGCTGGTATCACTGGATAATTTGATTTGATTGATTGGATTTCTGTCCCGCCACTCCCAAAAGGCTCGGGGCGGCTCACATAAGCAAGGTAGAAGGTAGGTAGGAGAAAAAGAAGGCTGAATTTCAAGTGGATTGACTCAATTTAGGAAGTCATTCCACTGAGTCTGTAAGACTCAATACTAGGGTCTCTTGTAGGTCTGCCATTCATAGGATCACACAACCACCACCAGAACTGAAAGGAATCATAATTCTTGCATGCAAATATCCTTTCTTTGGGCCAGGATTATAGTTAATGTTGGCAGCATAAGGTCCCCCAATATACCTATGAATGAAAGTCAGGAATGACAAGAATCCAGTGGCCTTTCTGGTTGCTATTTTAGTTGCCATTTTGGTCTGGATGAGTCTCTATGCCCACCAAATAGTTTTTAAGCTACTGACCCAACCCATAAAATTGTGGGCAAGTAGGACACTATTTACAAAGGAAGGTATTGGATACTACCATGTGAAGTGTTCAACATCCGAAGGGTTCAACAGCTGGCATATTAGAACTTAGTCAAAGGAAAACCAAGATTTCAGTCACAGTTACTTCCAGCTTTCTTCATTTCAATACTAAAATTCAAACCCAGCACAATGAGTGCACATATCTTCTTTTCTTGATGTTGTTGAATCATCGTGAGTCTAAAATCTTCTCCAAGCTCCTGCAAATCAAACAAGCAACTCCAGAACATATACATATCTGGTTATACAGTACCAGAATACCAAGTCAATGAGGAAGGCACTTCTTCCAGAAATGCCAGGGTTAATTTCTCTAAGGAAGATATATCTGAGTTGTCGAAGGCTTTCATGACCAGAATAACTGGGGTTGCTGTGAATTCTCCAGGCTGTATAGCCATATTCCAGAAGCATACTCTCCTGACATTTTGCCCACATCTATGGCAGGCATCCTCAGAGGTTGTAAGGTTGTTCTTACCATACATCAAGGCAATCTCTGGCTGCATAGGGAAGCTTATAAAGAAACACAACCTATAAACTGTCTACAGACCCACTAAGAAAATCCAACAAATGCTATGTTCAGCAAAGGACAAGAGGGATCCTCTCACCTCTGCAGGAGTCTACCGTATACCATGCACATGTGGACAAGTCTACATAGTTGCCACCAAATGCAGCATTGCCCAAACACATATCAAAGAGCATGAAAGGCACTGCAGACTAACTCAGCCATAGCAGAGCACCTGATGAACCAACCTGGACACAGCATATTATTTGAGAACACAGAAATGCTGGATCACTTTAACCACCACCATGACAGACCACACAGAGAAGCCATTGAAATCTACAGGTATGTGAGCAATTTCAACAGAAAGGAGGAAACCATGAAAATGAACAAAATCTGGCTCAAAAACACTAAAACCAGGGCAGTAAATAAAGAGTAACACTCAAAAATGGGGTGATTCCAGGCAGGAAACAATCAGGGTCAGCGAACACCTCCCAACAAAGAATTCCCCCAGGCAGGAAGCAGCCAGGTTTTGAAGCTGCAAGGCTATTCAGTGCTAATCAAGTTGGCCAATTCACACTTGCCTCAAACATGACAAGAGTTTTTCCTCCTCCTATGGACATTCCACAGATACATAAACCTCACTTCCCTAGTTTCCAACAGACCTCGCAACCTCTGAGGAAGCCTGCCACAGATGTGGGTGAAACGCCAGGAGAGAATGCTTCTGGAACATGGCCAGACAGCGTGGAAAGCTCACAGCAGCCCGAAGATCTCTCTGCTGGCCAGCGAATGTCATAAGAAGTATGTAGTTCCCCCAAAGGAAGCCAGGTGGCATAAACGTACAAAGGAACCTCACCCAAAGCACCCAAACTATGCCTTTTCTGTAGCATCTTTCTCAACGGCACAACTCCTCTCCCTCCCCATTTTGATGTTTGGTTTTTGGTTTTTTTTGCCAGCGACCAAGATGACGTAAGTATGGCAGGGGAGAGTCAGGTGATGTGTATACTATAAGCGAAGGGAGCTGTCCTGGTGCTGAAAACACTCCATAAACTCGCAGCGGACGGATCAGCAAGAGCATGCTTTAGGTTGCTTCTGCATAACAGGTAAGGCAGATCTGCTTTCTCCTTTACTGAGAGGGAAGACAAGGCGATCTGTTTTCTCTATAGGCAAGCAGGCAGGCAGCTTTCTCTGTCACAGCCACAAAACTACATAGTCCAGAATCAACAGAAATTGCAACCTGATGCACTTCACTTAGCATGGGGAAAAAAGGATTTTGCTGGGCAATGAAAATCATGAAAAAAGGAGGGGCTAAAATTATTGCTATGCTGAAGTATAGTTGAAAAATTATCTTATTCATTGCTGTCAATATGTCATCAGAAGGTATATATCAACTTTTATTTTCTTCCTACGAGCGCTTTCAGTTTTTAAGGCAATGTTAAGGGGGAACAATAAATGACAAAAAAACATTGCAACAAATGTTTTGTTCTTCTGACAGTCTTAATTCTCCAGAAGATTCTAAATTGTGAATAAGATGGAGATACTGAATTGTTGCTTGCCCTTTAAGGGCAATTATTGTGGATCTACGTATGTTACTAATAGATCCATTGATGATTATGATAAATTTACTATTTGATTTGGTGACAGTCTAGCTGCCCTATGGATACTCTATAGATTAAAGCAAATGTGACTGTTTCCCCAATAGATTTTTATCTTGAAATATTCCAGTTGAACCTGAACACAATATGAGTCCATAGAAAAAGAGTCCAGTAGAAGATAATGTCTCTACCACAGAAAATTGCAATGTTTTTATCCTTAAGTCCTTAAGAAAGGTGCAAATTAAAGTTCAATCATACTATGGGGCATCATAGACTTTCCCCCACAAAATATTAATTTACAATTGTATTTTGTTGCTTTATTGGCAAATTGTATCTGGAAAATAGAAGTGGGACTTTATATCCCTTAATTCCAAAGTTTTATGGTTTAGAGCGACAGATAAGAAGTCAAAATAAATGGGGGGTTTTTTCAATATGTAGAGGAAAAAATCCCCCAGACTAAAAGGGAAAAAAAGCTAAAGGCTGGTCTTGCTTTGCCAAAATGTAATCAAACTATAAATTTCCCTGTAAACCTTTCCTGTGCAGCTTAAATTAAATAGGCATTGTGCTCTGTTGTTGTATTGTTCTTAAATCAATTTTGCTTAAGACATCCAGGATTTGCAAAATACAAGGGTAAATATATGAATGAATAAAACCTTTTCTATTATTTTCAGGACGTTCTCAGGGGAGCATCTTTCTTGCTGCTTGGCAGTGCTTTTGTATCAATATTTCCCCCTGAATCCATTCTTGAGAATTAATAAATTGTTAGGTATTATATGGGAGTCGTCAAAGTTCTCATTTGTGACATAGTTGAAAGGAAACATGGCAATTATGTTGAACTAGATGGTACTTTAATTTCCTCAATATGTGGATTTATTTCATACTGTGATGCAAAAAAATATCCTTATCTTGCTTGAATGGCATAACAAATTCACTGTAATTTTCTACTCAGACCAGTGGGTGTGTACTGGCAATAGGGTCGTCCCCCCCCCCCTGTTTCATGAGTCACTAGTCTATCAACAGGATATTTTACAGCATGGAAAGGAGAGCAAAGAAATGAATGGACTAGAAAAGGCAACTGTTTTCTCTACGTGGCATAGATATGATCTGCCCTGGTTGGCCTCCACCTTAAAGAGAAGGAGGATCTTGAGAAATACCAGATTTCCCTTTAGCTACATTTAAATGGAGGTTACTTGAAAATATTACCCCAGCAATAGGAAGCAACCCCCCCCCCCCGGTACTCGCTGAAATAACGCCGGGGTTCCGTTGGGCACAAGTGAGCCCATCACCACTCAGCATCAATAAATGATTGTTTTCATAGTAGATACCAGGATGGAATAAATCACATTGTCTTCCCATAGCTTATTACTGAGAGTTCCTGCAAAGACTTGAATGAAGAGCTTGTAGATCAGATACTATTGTTTCCATTCTATCAGAGCTCTCCACATCTTAAGCTCTGGAAATTAACCATTCCTCTCAACACAGCCTTATAATACCCTATTGTATGAACGAAACCATTCCCATATCTACAGGCTGGATTTAACTAGAAGTTGTATAAATAGTATAGAAACCTCCAAACGAATGTTTATCTGATGCATTGATTATGATAAATTTACTATTTGATTTAGTGGATCTGATCACATTTGTGATGGGCAACATAGTACTACCGTCCAATGTAAACAAGGAAATGGAACAAAAAAAACGCCTCTCACTGTGAACAGGTTTCAAAGGTTTACCATTCATAAAAGAATATTGCCATGCTCAAGACAAGTGATTCCTTGAGCCAATGGGAGTCAATGAGCTGAAGTATGGTCAACTGTACTGTGTCACTTTCTTCTGATACCTGGCCTGTTAATACACATTGAGCATAAAATATATTCTTATTTACTAATTTTCCATAGAAATAATTTTTATAGTTGATACCAATCTTTAATCTCATCATTTCTCAAATTTAATATTATATCTTCAGCAGGTAGAAAGAAGTAAGTTAAAGGCAATAGGGAAATGTACAAATAGAAAGATAACCAAGGTCTGTGAGTGGATCTATGCTATACATTGATACGACTGCCATGGCTCCATTCTATGGACTCTTGGGATCTATAGTTTGGTAACATACTTGGAATTCTTTATTACAGCAATCTGGTTCTGTCTATTCCGGGAGTATAGCACAATTCTGTAAGTCCCAAATATTTCTCAGATACTTGAATTCTTTAGGATTGAGCCATGGGGAACCCACTACCTTGTGTAAGAGATACTATGTGAGGGAGAGAAGGGTGCAGAAATGTTCCACTTCTGACTACTACACACCTAAGACTCAAATCTTTTGCATACATCTTTTGCTGGAACATTACTCTACATCTTTTTTCTCCCTCCCTCCCTCCCTCCCTCTTTCATTCTTCCCTTCCTTCCTTTCATGAATGTATATCCCACTTTTTCCCAGGGATGATCCAAGGTAGCAAACCATAATGGAAACAAGATTAAGTTAAACTCTTATTTTTATACAACTCAAAAATAACAATTAAAAACAGCTTTTTAAAAAATATGGTTAAACACACCATTACAAATAAAAGATCGCAACTACAGTGCACTGCACTACTTAACACACATTATTCCTACAATATAAATCATCACATCTCTGAGATGCTCTGACAAAAAGTTTAGGTTGGCTGATAGGACTCAAGAGCAAGAGTGGTCAAAGTACATCCCATGAGCCATTTGTGGCCCCAGGGCCATTTTGTGCTCCTCAAGATGCCTAAAGAAATGTACTCTTAAAAACAGGAAGCAAACTGGAAGAGGTAGGGGCAAAAATTGCTATTTTCTTTACAATGGGATGTGGCTCACTATGGTTTCCTATAGGCTAATATGGCCCCTAGCCTCCCTCCATTTTTAATTCATTAAAAAGCAACAAGTGTTAAAATAAATTATGCATCTAACAATGTGCTTTATGGGTTTTATCTTTATTTAGGATGGCATCTGCAAAAGCCTTGTGTTCCATGTGTCCCTGCCTAATTACTAGGATCCTTCTTTTCTTTGGGTTCCACTACCCATGTAGCGCATTGAGTAGCTAGCAGAGGAAGGACCTTCTAAATTATGGTTTCTTTCTCAAAAAAATCCACTTGGCACCTTCTTTAGTAGCATTTAGTTACATTCCAAAGAGCTTCCTCTCATAGCACATGTTTACTCCTTGAACTTATTGCTGGTATGAATGTTAGGTTTACTGCTGGCTCTCTGCCCTGGAGTGTGGTAGAGGCTCCTTCTTTGGAGGCTTTTAAACAGAGGGTGGATGGCCATCTGTTGGGGATACTTTGTATGCTGTTTTCTCGCTTCTTGGCAGGGGGTTGGACTGGATGGCCTACGAGGTCTCTTTCTATGATTCTATGATCATTCAAATATCTTGGTATTCTGATCTTGTAGCATCTTGATTCTATTTGCATTGTTTTATTTGTTTTCATTGTAATATATGTGATTTTACTGGCTGTACTTCTGAACCGCTCCAGCTTATTGCCCATGAATGTTGTATAAATGTTTTAGAGTGATGGTGATATAAAAATAATTAATAAATGATGCCATCTTGATTTTTTACTTATTGAAGCTTACTGCTTAACAAGCATTATTTGGTAAAGGTTTACAGGGTCCAACACAATAAAAAGAATAGACATGTTCCCTGCCATAGGCAGGAATAAGCGGATTATGAATATGATTAATTTATAGAAAAAGTTTGTTATTGTGTCTATGTAAGGTCTGTTGTGTAGATCCATTCAGAATGCCCTTATAGTATTTTTAATAGCTAGAATTGGCAAACTTATGATTGTTCAGATGTTGGATTGAAACTTCCAGTACACCTGACTATTCAACATGGTGGCTTAGGCTGACGGGAACTAGAATTCAACATTGGAAGGGCCACATAACCCCTAGTATTGTTTTGGTTTAGACTTTCTATGGATAAGAGCTGAGTTTATGTTCAAATTTTATCTCTATGTATTAATATTTTTTTCTCTTTCTTGCCTTTTTTTCAAGGAAACCATTTCAAAATGGCAGATACTAAAACCTCTTGGCTTGGAACAGTCCTTCCTCTTGCCCTACTTTTTGTGCTGCTTTGTTCTGCTGATGCTGCTTCATTTCAACGATACCAAAACATCCAGAAAGAGCCAGACTACCTAATGAAAAACTTGCAAAGGCTTCCAAGCCCAGATATGATTAAAGCTCTAGAATATATTGAAAACCTTCGAAAACAAACTGGCAATGGAGAAACAAGTCCAGATTATAACTCCTATCAAGGTGTCCCTTATGTTCTACAGTCAAAAGAAAGCAAAAATCAGCATTACTTAGCAGACAACCTAAGAAAATCTTTGTCGGAAGATGAGTCAGATTGGATTAAGACAATGCTGGAAGCCTTAAGACAAGGAGAAAAAGAATCGAAGAGTGCCTCAAAGGAAAAACCGTATTCTATGAGTTCTGACAATGTCTTTCTAGATGGATTGGCTGATGATTACGATGATCGTTCTTGGCCGACTGCATGGCGCAAACATTCTAGGATGCCACATACATACGTTGAAGAAAAATCAAGAAATAGTCCCTACAAGAGGACAAATGAAATAGTGGAAGAACAGTACACCCCTCAAAGCCTTGCTACTTTAGAATCAGTATTTCAGGAACTTGGGAAAATGATGGGGCCAAATAACTTTAAAAAGGAGAGGCTGAACGAGGAACAAAAATTGTATGCTGATGATGAAGATGATTCCTATAAAGGGAATAACATTGCTTATGAGGATGTGGTTGGTGGAGAGGACTGGAATCCATTAGAAGAAAAAGTGGAAAGCCAGACCCAAGAAGAAATAAGAGACAGTAAAGAGCAAATTGAGAAAAATGAAGAAGAAATGGATGATGAGATGAAAAGATCTGGTGATCTGGAAGATGGGATGAAAAGAGAGGACAAAGATCAAATATCTGATGATGTCTCCAAGTTGATGGATTATTATTTGAATAAGATGATGAATGATGCTGGAAATGATAATCTAAGGATCAAACAAAATGAAGAGAAAAGGGCAGCCAGACATTTTGGAAAGCAACCTGATCCTAAAGCTATTTATCAGTTAATAGAGATTTCAAGGAATTTGCAAATCCCTCCTGAGGATTTAATTGAGATGCTGAGAGCCGGAGGGAAACTTCAAAATGAAAAAGAACAGGAGCCTGACCTCCCAGAAGACGTCGATGAGATCCCTGAAATCAATTTTGACAATTCTGATGCATCAAAAAATAAGATGAATTCTTTAAATGGTTATAGAAAGCAGCAACTTAATTTCATGCCAGATAATTTGCCAGAAGATCTCAATATTGAAGATATCATTAACCTTTTAGGGACTGATAATGTGGCCAGTGAGAAACTCCCTTATTCTGTAAATCAGCTCAGTCAAGAAAATAGTCTGCCAAGAGTGCCCTACATGCCTGCAAGATCTAAAGGACGCCAGCTTCCTAAAGCTACTTGGTTTAATCATTTGGAAAGACGTCAAATGGAGCAAGAATCACTAAATGAAAAGGAAGAAGACTTGGCAGACTACTTAGCTAAAGTGCTGGCAAAATACCCTGAAGTTATTAATACAGAGCAGGTGAGACAAATCCCACTGGCAGTTTCATCTGAAGATGACATGCAAGAAGATGACCAATTTGAGCAGGCCATCAAAGAACATCTAAACCAACTGGGAACTCAAGAATCAGATAAGCTCACTTCACTCAGGAAGCGGGTGTCAATGGCCCAGGAAGAGGATGACACACAAAACAGACCATATGTGGATGAGGAGATGCTAGCAAAGGTTCTAGAGTACCTAGACCAGGAGAAGTCTGAAAAGGGAAGAGACCACATTAACAAAAGAGCAATGGAAAATATGTAGTTGTTTCAGTATTATTTCTCTTCATTGGATTGACTTCTACCCAGTTCAGTTGTATACTTTTCTTTAAGAATATGAGGCATGTTCAGACATTACACTTAGTGGCTTTATGCATGCAGGATTTCTGGCACTTGCAGTTGCATGAGTATATATGAAAGACAAACTCACAGACCTCAACTTTATCTGTGTCTGTGATATCCTATATCTATTTCTATAGATATAAACCTATTGATATAGATAGGAAAAATCAGAGAGTACAGGGATTCCCACAGCTGGGATCTGTGAGTTTCCATCAAATGCCCTGTCTTCCTCATGCAAATGAGCAATCCAAGAAGATTCCTGAAGATGCACAAAAGTGACTCAGTTCTGCATCTTGACTGGTTCCAGTGGTAGATGGCATTGAACAGGCTGCATAGGTCTTCTGAGCTGTTCTGTTGTTAATGGATATCTTTAAATGTCCTAAATCTTGGTCAAATAACAAATTACTTCAATTGTTTTAAGAACCGGGTTTAAGAAAACAAACAGAAACTCAGTAAAACAATGACCACGATACACCATGATAAAGGCATCTATCAAATATGAGGTTTTTTTAAATTAATTGAAATATTTTGTTATTGTCTGTGGTGTTTTTTGTGGAGTACTGAATAAAATAATAAAGCATTATATATATATTATATATAGTTTTATTTACAAAGCTTTTTCTATTCTGTGTTTTATGGTTGATGAATAAATATTATTTCTGGACAATAGACTGTGTTTTGCTTTCAGTTATATCCAGAGTGCCATGCAGGCTGCAAAGGTAATTTGTGTGGCCTATTCCTATGCATGTTTATTTGCAAGGAAATCCCACTGAATTCAGCAGGACAGTACCTCAAGTATCTATGAAGAGTGCTTTGATTATTTATTTCTGTATTACAGGGTGTTGAACTGAATGGCCCTTCTGGTCTCTTTCAGCCCTAAGAATCTCTGCCTGAGTATCCCAATCAAAGCAAGAGTGATGTGTGAACACTACGGGTAGTCCATGGTCATAGCAGTATGGCAAGGAGAATTGGCAAACCCTAAAATGGCTTGGAGCTGCCAATATGAACATACTTGAGACCATTTACAACAGTGGTTTCCAACCAGCGGGTCATGGTTTTCTGTGGGTGAGAAGAAGGCAACTACTGGTTTGCATATGTTCTGTATCAGAAACTAGAGCTGATGTGGTCTATCCAATGCAATTTTCTGAATCAGCACCCCAGATAACGAAACCGAAAAAAAGTTGATCAAAAACCGATTCGTAACCCTTTTGGTACTAATGTTGGAGAGTTGTCCCTGGTCAAGGTGGTCCCTGGTCAAAGTGGTCCCTGGTCAAAAAAGGTTGAGAATCACTGATGTACAGCATCTTTCTCTAATTGGCTCATTCCCATAAATTTTCTTCTTCTTCTTGAACTGCTGAAGAAGGCAGCCTTCATGTACATGAATAACACAACCATTGACATTATGGCTATTCATTTCTACTTAAGAAGCTCCCATCCCTATCTTTTTCTCTGTTATAATAAACAAAGCATCTTGGTTTTAATAAACATACTTTTCAGTAGAACATCGAAGAGTCATGTATTGATCCCTCCTTGAGCGCACATTTCTCTGTTTCAGAATTTGAGGCAAAATGAAGGAGGGGGATTGGACTAATCAATAGCCTTTACATGAAAAAATGCCTTTGGAATCAATTGATTTCTTGATTTAAGTGCAAATACCATGGTTAATCAAACTTTGGATTATATGAATATGTTTTTACTGAAGCATGGTGAAGGAAATCACATTTCTATTATAATCTGCCTGCTGCTTCTACCATTATATGTTTTTGCCAATGTTACATTACTGAAGCAAAAAAGACCTAGTTCTTTAAAGCATAATAACAAATCTCACTTCTTGAATGATTGCAGCTTTTAGCAAGGTCAAGAGGGGCATTCTTACAAAATCAGGTCATAACCGGTACCTCTCTAAGCAATTCAGTAGCAAATCTCTCTCCCTCTCCCTCTGTAAGCCTCATTTTTCATTTCTGACAACCTTTCCAGTAACAACCCTATAGTTCAGTATAAAAAAACCTGCTCTATATCCCGTTACTGTAAACTCTCATCAGTTGGGAGGTACAAGGAGGCCACGAATATGGTACACATTCTTGAATAATACTATATACTACACAGGGTTGGTATGTATAAGTTTCAATTGAAGTTTTCACGAGTCGTGTTTTTAGTTCTATTTAGATCCATCTTTTAGTTTGATTGAACTCAAATGCGTCAGGTTCTTCATGACTAACATAAAACCATTGATTCATCTGGATTAAAGCATATCTAGCAGGCCCCATCCATACAGCTGAATAAAATCCCACATTTTCTGCTTTGAACTGGAATATATGGCAGTGTGGACTCTGATAACTCAGTTCAAAACAGATATTGTGGGATTTTCTGCCTTGATATTCTGGATTATATGGTTGTGTAGAAGTATGAATCCAGTCCAAAGTGAAACTTTGAGAAAAGGCAATACCTGCAAAGGAAGGTGGCTTTAACATGGATTACAGTAACAGTAACAGCTTCTGAAAATGATTGGATTTCAGCTACCACAAACATTATTTGTGCTGACTACTAGGGCCCTTCCACACATCCATATAACCCAAAATATCAAAGCGGATAATCCACAATATCTGCTTTGAATTGGATTATCTGAGTCCACACTGTCAGATAATCCAGTTCAATGTCCTTGTGGGAAAAGACATGGAAGAGAAGAATGAAATACACTGCATGTCAAAACCTTTAAAAGTTTATAAAATGCACCTGCGATGGTATCTCTCTCCAGAGTGACTAGTTAAAATGTATAATTGTTCCAACAAATGTTGGAAATGTGGGAAAGAAAAATGTACATTCTACCACATATAGTGGACTTCCAGCAAAGTAAACAACAACTGGAAACAAATTCATGTATAGCTCACAAAAAATTTAAATACAATTTTCAAAATGACACCGCAAATGTACCTTGGGAATATGCCCGATGAAGAATTAGAAAGAAAATTTGGGAAAATTTTGTTTTACCTGACAGTGGCAGCTCGAATAGTATATGTCAGATATTGGGAAACTCCAGAGAAATCTCCATTAGAAGAATGGGGAAAATATATTACAGATATGCTGATAATGGATAAAATAACTATTATTAAGAGGAGCACTATAACATAACTTTGTTAATGAATGGCAACCAATGATTCAACATCTCAATATAAAATTAAACTAAAAATGTATATAGAGGATCCTATAAGACTGTAGACAAGGAGGAAGCAAATGTATTATTTAAATAGTAGACTGTGTCCCATTAAAGGAAATATATTATCTGAGAAATGATTATGGAACAGTAATAGAGGGAAAGTATTGCACTGTACTCAACAAACACTTGTAAATATATGCCTATTTGAATAAATAAATAAATTTCTAAAAAAATGCATAATAGACAAAAGCATATACTGTTTACATGGCACATACCCAAACTACAATCATCTACTACATGGGTTAGTGTTGGCTATGAACTTTGACATATTTAGAAGGAAATTTTAGGGAGGATGAGGCAATGAGTAGCCACCACTCAAAGATGAAGCAACATTTCCTTGAGTACAAATAGTGATATACCTCTGGATAGTTAATGGGAAGTGTCAATGGTTCAATATGGTTCTAATAGAACAGGTTCATTCCCAGTTTATCCCTTTGTATTAGAAAGCTATAAAGAATAGGGGATGATTTCACAAGTAGATATTCTAGCCCCTCAATTAAATAGTAAGCTGCAGTCTATTCAGTCCTAGGAAGAAACATCATGGTTTGGAGGCAATATGTTACTGAATAACAGCAGTATAGAAGAAGGGACATAACTATCTTGGTAATACCTTGGCTGAGATCCCATATGACTGCTTGCAAATGTTCTTCTGCTAGATGTCTATTATTATTAATAATAGTAATAATTATTATTTCTATCAGCCCCTTCTCCCCAAGAGACTCAGTTTAGCCTATTTATTTACCCTATTTACACCCCGCCTTTCTCGACCCCGAAGAGGATGCAAGGTGGCTTACATATAGGCAACTATTCAATGCCTTAAAACAAACATACAATTAAAATAAACATTTAAATTAAAAATTTAAATTAATACATATTAAAAAGTTTAAACTTTACAATGAGTATTAAAATCATGCCATCTACAATCATAATCTGGAGCCATTCCAGAATTGCACATATTCCATATCTGTTCTTACACTACAATTATACTCCGATGGCTTGATTCCAAAGCCATGTTTTCACTTTCCTTCTGAAGGCCAGGAGAGAGGGGACTGATCTAATGTCCTGGGGAAGGAGTTCCACAGCCAAGGGGCCATCACTGAGAAGGCCCTATCTCTCGTCCCCACCAGTTGCACCTGCGAAGGAAGCAGAATTGATCTTAATCTCCAAGATGGTTCATAGGGGGAGAGACATTCAGACAGGTAAACTGGGATGGAACCATTTAAGGATTTATAGGCTAAAGCCAGCATTTTGAATTGTGCTCAGTAACAGACTAGCAGCCAGTAGAGCTGACATAACAGGAGGGATGTCCTCTCTCTGTATGCTGCTACGGTGAGCAGCCTGGCCTCCACCTGCTGGACCAGTTGAAACTTCTGAACAGTCTCCAAAGGCAACCCCACATAAAGTGCATTGTAGTAGTCTATTTGGAATGTAACAAGTGTGTGGACCACTGTGGCCAAGTCTGACTTACCAAGGTACGGGCGCAAATGGCGCACAAGTTTTAATTGTGCAAAAGCTCCCCTGGCCACTACCAAGACTGGGGTTCCAGGCTCAGTGATGAATCCAGGAGAACTCCCAAGCTGCAAACCTGTGTCTTCAGAGGGAGTATAACCCCATCCAGCACAGGCTGTAACCCTATACCCTGGTTGGCCTTATGACTAACCAGGAGGACCTCCGCCTTGTTTGGATTCGATTTCAATTTGTTTGTCCTCATCCAGACTATCACAGCTGCCAAGCACTGGTTCAGGACCTGAACAGCCTCCTTAGTAGCAGGTGGAATGGAGTCATAGAGTTGAACATTAAACTCCAAAACTCCAGATTATCTCTCCCAGTGGCTTCATGTAAATGCTAAACAATAATGGGGGATAGTATTGAACCCTTCAGGACCCCACAGGGCAATGGCTGTGGAGCCAAGCAGGTATACTTTAACATCTTCTGGGAGCAACCCTCCGGGAAGGACTGGAGCCACTGTAAAACAGTGCCACTGAGACCCATTCCTGTGAGGTGTCCCAGAAGGATACCATGGTCTACAGTATCAAAGGCTGCTGAGAGGTACAGAAGAACCAATAAGGACAAACTCCTCCTGTCAAGTTCTCTATGCACATCATCCACTAAGGGGACCAAGGCTGTTTCAGTTCCACGTCCCAGCCTAAAGCCAGATTGTGCCAGATCTAGATAATCAGTTTTCCTCCAAGAACACCTGGAGTTGTGAGGCCACCACACATTCCAGGACTTTGCCCAAATAGGGGAGATTGGAAACTGGCCAAAAGTTGTTCAATTGAGTGAGATCCAGTGATGGGTTTTTCAACAGGGGTTTATGACAGCCTCCTTTAAGCCTGCTGGAATCTTGCCTACCTGTAAGGAGGCATTAGCCACCACCTTCACCCACTTTGCCAAACCCCCTCTGTCCTCCTTTACCAGCTAGGATGGGCAGGGGTCTAGGATGCATGTGGTTGCCCTCGCTTCTCCAAGGATCTTGTCCACATCCTTGAGCTGTATCAATTGAAATGAATCCATCAGAAACGGAAGCAGGTGCTCGTGTTACATCCTCAACATAAATAATACAACATAAATAATACAATAAGGTGCAGTACAGTAAAATACATAAAATGAACAAACAATTTAGCAAATAACAATGCATCCAATCTAAATAACACATAAAATACAGCATATGCAAACTCATCTGATGGTGACATGGCATATCCCCATGGCGAATCAGCAGCTGGTGTGAACAACAGGATCCCAGGCTCAATCTGACTCCAGTTTTGCAATTGAGAATAAAGGAGCTGTCATCTTCTCAGATTTCCACAAAACATCTCATTTTTTTCTGATCTGGTCTGTCAAAACTTAAGACACAACTTAAGACCTATCTCTTTTGGCAGTCCTACCCAGTCAATTTCAAACTATTACTTTTAAATCACATTCTATGTTTACAAAACTTTATTTCTATCCTGCCCTATCACCCCAATGGGGACTAGGAGCGGTTCACAACATACAGCAGCAAACAATCAATGTTGTAACGTGCAACCAAAAAAAGAAATAAGCATTACCATAAATCAAATAATAACATATTAGACTTATGCTTATTGTGTTTTAACTTTTGTTTTAGGTATTTTAATATGTGTATGTTTTAATATATACTTTTATGGACCCGCTTTAGCACAGCAGGTTAATTGCCAGCTGCAGCTGCAGCAAATCTTGCCAACCGAAAGGTTAACAATTCAAAGCCGGGTCAAAGTGAGTTCCTGACTTTCAGCCCAGCTCCCTACCCACTTAACGGAGTGAAAAACAGCAATATAGTAGATGGATAGGAACCACATTAAGCGGGGAGGTATTTTAGACATGGTGTTTTGGAGGAAAGTTTATGAGCAAAGAAAGCTCTTCGGCAAGGAGATGGAGTGACAACATCCCCCTGTGGTTGGAACTGAGCACAACCTCCAAAGATGAGAAAAAGCCTATATATACCTCTATCTGTTTGTCTCGTCATTGTATAATCTGCATTGAAGGTTTGCTGTACAGTATTCCCTCACTACTTCATGGTTTGCTTATTGTGGACTTGCTGTTTCGCGGATTAAAAAGATTTAAAATATATATCACAGTATTTTTGTTGTTTTGTGGGGTTTTGCCACCGCCACTCTTCAAGGCGCTTTCCCTCCTCAGTCCTCCCTCCCTCCATCCTTGAAGGCCCTTTCCTTCCTTTCCTTCATTTTATTTGAAGTTTATAAAGACTTAAAATAGTGTATAACTACTAAATACGGTATGTATAAATATTAATATAAATAGAGCATCCCTACATTGCAGTTTTTCACTTATTTGGGGTGTGGGGATGTTCTGGAGCCTAACCACAGCAATAAGTGAGGGAACCCTGTATATGTATTCTATGATCTGCCCTGAGTCTCCTTGGTTGTGAGAAGGACTGAATATACACTGTTATCTTTTAACTCCTGGACTCAGCCACTGTCGTCTCTGTACCACAACATACACACTGTGTGTGTGTGTATATATATATATATATGTGTGTGTGTGTGTGTGTGTGTGTATAATGTATGGTTGCATTTTAACTGTGTTTTAATATGTGATGTTATAGATGTAATTTTAACTGTTAATTTATATGGTTTTTATATGACTGTTTTTATTTTATTATGATGTATTGTGTATGGGCACTTGCTGCCGCTTGTTCACCACCTCAAGTCGCCTTCAGGCTGAGAGAGGCGGTATAGAAGCATAGCAAATAAATAAATAAATGTATTTAACAATGTTGTGCCCCACCCTGAACCGAAAGGAGAGGCAAATAATAAATAAATAATATTATATTATTAATTGTAGCAGTGAATCTGTGTAGCTTGGAAACATATAACCGGTTGGAACCCTGACCAGGAAATTATTTTTTCTGTTGTCACACAAAGTACAGACTAGGGACACAAATGCTATATGAAAGATTTTGTTCCAAAGAGTACATCAAAAACATTTCCTGTTTTTTCATTAGTTCTCTGAGTCTCCTCTTCTATTGCTGCCTCTGTTATTAAAAACTGAATTTTTTTTCCATAGGAAGTTGCCTTGCATTTATTTGTTGCTGTGTGTTATTGAGTACAAGTCTCATTAGAATAGCATCCTCTCCTCTAACTCTAGCTGTGATCTCTTGATTCTGCTTTGAAGCAACAGGTTGCTATGGCAGCAGGACAAAAGCAGCAAAGCCCAGGGTTGCATCATTCCCTGGCCTGCCTGGTATGATGTAATTGAACATGAGGCTTCAGAAAGGTGCCAAATTAGCCTAAGAGAGTGGCTTTAATGTCTCATCTTCAGTCTCCATCTGGGTGACAATTATGCTGCCGATCTCTCTCAAACAAAGCCTCTCTTCCAATTTCCTCCCTGCCTTTAATATTTGCCAAAGAATGAACAATGATATACTGTTTATGTATAGATGTCAATTCTGTGTTACTTTGAAACACATCCATGAGGTACGGTTGTCCTATTCACTTTTCCTGAAAACTGCCAAAGGCGTGTGATAATGTGGAACTGTAGCGGCAGAAGAAAATGGGTTGTTTTCTTGCTTTTCCACCTGTGGGAAACCATTAAATGCAGTGAACAGGCTACTCAAAATCAAGTCAGATAAAAACACAGCAGAGCCCTCAAAACAACTCTAAGGAAAGCAGAATAACAACTTTCAAAGTAAATAGATGACACTCATCCTGAACACAGAGAGACTGGTGTTCAGTTGCAACGCCAAAGAGGTTGCATTCCATAGTTGGAGACTAGTACAGGAGAAAGCCTTTTCTCCCATTCTTACAAAAAAAGGTTTCTGCAAGCAGGGATGTCTTCAAACGGGCTACTCTTGCTTTCAGAATTGAGCCTGAGCATTAAGGCTGGAAAACAAATTGGCAATCAGTGCAAATGTTTCAGTAGTGAAGCCATGGGCTTATCAATGATACCAGCTTAGCATCCTGCTTGCTGAATTTAGCAGCCTGCTACCAAAATTTATTTATTTATTTATTTATTATTTCAACTTGTATACCGTCCTTTCCATTTGGCTCAGGGCGGTTTACATCATATCGGACAACAAACAAGGTGAATAAAAACAGTAAAATAAAAGCAGTTTCCACAATAGTCTACCGACCAAGGATGGTTATAGGTCGAAAGCCTGCCGGAACAGTGCCGTTTTGCACGCTTTCCGGAAAGCTGGCAGCTCACCAATTACTCGTGCTTCCAGAGGTAAACTATTCCTGCAGCAAAAGTCCTAGAAGATGAGTGCAACTGCAATTTATGTTGGAGCATGCAAGAATCAGCTAATATGTGTGTGTCAACTGTAAAATAAGATGCATGAAGCTGATTGTTCGGGCAATAACCGGGGAGCAGGCTGAGCCTTGAACTTTTGGTTACTGCTACATTTTTGTTCAGGCTTGAGCTATGCAGGTATTCAGAAAGAGACAGTTTTGAAGAGAGATTTTGGAGTGTGATCTCACTTCATGTGCTGCTGAAAGAATTTATCCACATGGACAGAGAAAGGCCGTTTTAAATTGTTCATAAAATGACATTATGTGAGTTGATGCAACTGATCACATTGTACATATGTTGTTCTGAACTATGAAGAGTAAACTACTTGTGTCTTACTGTTCACCTGCTTGGCATATTTTCGTTCTCTGGCAAGGCAGTGTGTGGGCAGAGCAAATGTGAACTACATGTGGTTTATTTTGCATTATGCCACAGTCTACTGCTATGAACAATTTCCAGAGAGAAAGTCAATCATGTTAGTATTTTGCAGTGAAAGCAACAGAGAGTTATGTGGCATGTTAAAGACTAGCAAAATATTCCTGAGCTAAAAAAATATATTTTAAGATACTATTGGGTTCTTTAAAAAACCAAAATAGTTTCGAATGTATAGATTTTGTTTATTGATTAGCAATTTATCACACTACTCCCCAGAGAACATCACAAAGTAATTGTGGCAGTACAAGTTATTTTTTAAAGCAAAATTGTTTTTACTAGAAGTAGATGTGTAGAGTCCTCCGTCTTAATGGATGACTCCCAACAATTATCTTGCAATTTTCTGAATCAACTTACACTCCTGCAGTTCAGTGAGCAATTCCAGCAAAAACAATTCTAGCATTGTTAGGGCCAAGGTAAATGGCTAATTAAAGAAATTATTGTGTTTAGACTGCTGTACTGCTTGACTGTTTGCTTGGGCAGAAATACATCAGTCAAAAATATCAAATGCAGGGTGTTCCTTTGTCTTCTATGGGCAACTTTCACCCCTTAATTCATTTCCCTATAGCTGCATTTTAGAATTTTAAATATCAAGTATTCAGTCATAAAAAGGTATAAGGTATAGTAGAACGGCTCAAATTCTTCAGTATGAACACAAAACTTCAGAAAGAAAAAAGAGTGCGAGTGGGGCTAGTAGTTGAATGATTACTCCTTGCACTGGTCCTTTGCTGAATGGATGGATAACAGAAAAGGTACCCTTGATTTGAGGCATGAGATGCATCTACACTGTGGAATTATGTATTTATTTACCATATTCATATACTGCCTTTTTCAACCCAGAAGGGGACTCAATGTGGCTTTACAGATAGGCAACTATTCAATGCCTTTAAACAATCTACAACTAAATAAACACTGAAATTAAAACATTCAAAAACATTACATTCATTATTAAAATCATGCTATCCACAATCGTAATCTGGGCCATTCTCGTAAAAATTGCATATAATTCCATATCCATTTGTTACACTATAATTATTCTCCAAAGGCTTGATCCTAAAGCCACGTTTTCACTCTCTTTCTGAAGGTCAGGAAGGAGGGGAATGATCTAATATCACCAGGGAGGGAATTCCACAGCTTAGGGACCACCACTGAGAAGTTCCTGTCTCTCATCCTCACCAGTCATACCTGCGAAGGAAGCGGGACCAAGAGCAGGGCCTCCTCAGATTATCTTAATCTCTGAAATGGTTCATAGGGGGAAATACATTCATAGGGGGAGATAATGTAGTTTTACACCACTTAAATTGCCATGTCTCAATGCTATGGAAACTTGGGAGCTGTTTTAAAGGTTTTTACCTTGTCTGCCAAAGAGTCAAAATACAAATTGAAGAATTCCATAACACTGAGCCATGGCAATTAGAGTGCTGCCCAACAGCATTAATTCTATGATGTAGATGTAACAATGTTTACATTCACTGGATGATACACAATGAAGTAAATATCAAATCAACTTTTGGCTTTTCACTGTAAAAGTGTTGCCTAAGATAGTTGGTTCACTGTGGTGAGTAAAAAGGCAATGTTCAAAATCTCCACTGATGGTTTTAATTTTGTTTAATTCTCCCTATTGCCAGATGCATGTGCTCAATTGCCAGTGTTTATCTGTATTCACTATTTTAACATCAGCCCTAGAGCTACCCGAGAGACATTATTTTCCTCATGAGTTACCAAAATATCACAAGATGCTATTAAAAGAATCAGTTACAATACACACTGAAACTAGTCAATAACCAATTGCTAGTTTTACACTAAATCAACTCTGATTTTTTTGGATGAAGGCACTAAGAGAGCAATTCGGTGTGAGGAATATTTTAGCATTTTGTTCTGGGAAAGCAAAATAGAAGCCCATGTGGGTTTCTTTTCATTGCTCCTTCAGGTTTTGTGGATTGCGTTCAAAAGCTATTTGAAAAATCAGAATAGTACCTCATTTATGACTGTATCTTAAATTGACCACGTTTCTTCTGAAGAACTACTATTTAACTCTAAATTTTGAGTTATCCAAATCTTTATTTTGCTGTTATTGTCCCCTTCATTGCAAGATAAGATAAACCAAGGGGAGGGGGGAGTCTCAGCCCGTTTAAATATTACATAGGAGAATTATATTTCCTGTCACTGTGATTGCTAGTTTGAGCAAGACAACCAAGTTGTTTTGATATTCATTGAAGCTTATATCTTCTTTTTTAGTCGCTTGGCAAAAGAAAGCTAAAGTTGATATCAATATTAAATTTGATGGATGTCATCCCTTGTAATTATCATGAATCTTCTGGACACATGAACCTTTAAAATGCAAGGAATAATAACAGGATATAAGCATGCATTTTATTTATTTAACTGTTGCATTAAGTGTTTTTTGTTTATATATTCTGCTTTCCATCATAGATTATAAAATATACTATAAAGGGGAAACACTGGTAAAATGAAAATATATTTTTATTATGAATTCTAGTTTTGTGTTTTTTTAAATCATAATCTCTTTTACACAAAAAGAAAGACTCCTGTTTTCTGTTTTTTCTACATTATTTCCTATCTCTCTCCCATGTGTTTGGCTTGTGAAACTTTATATTTTAAGCTCAGTTAAGAATCTGTGAAGGGCAATTTGACCTCAAAAGGGATCTGTGGATTTTTTATTTTAAAACCCCCCAAAACAAATAGTCAGAAAGAATACAGAGGGATTATATACTGTCCTCTTGATACATTACCCGCTCCTGGAGCATCATGACCCATGGTCCTGATTTTCTACCAGTGAATATCCTGTTCATGGCCAAAGTAGGAATCACAAAGAAGAAATTGGACTGAATTTCAATAAATCATCCCATGATTCCTCTTAAAACTAAACTAGGTATAATTATCATTATGTATCCAATGATGTTCTTGCCTGTGACCGCTTTTATAATGTTCACTTATGAATATGAGTTCAATGAGCCTCTATGGTCCACCTTGGAGTCTATGATTGTCAGAAGAGGCCCTGCTTTTGATCCCTCCACCCTCACAAGCACAGTCTATGGCAGTGCTGTCCAACTTCTAACCGGCCAAGGGCCGGACCCCAGGTCACTGATGACCCCAAATTGTCGGCCCCGCCCCAGGCCCGCCCCAGGCCCCTCCCCCAGCCCCGCCCCCGCCCCGCCCCCATCCCCTCCTACGCTGTCATTCTCCCTCCTCCTCCTCTTTCTCCGGCGCCACGGCGCATGGGACACCAGCGGCGCCGGGAAGGAGGAGGCCCACCTCCTCGCACCCTCCGCCCCTTCCCGGCGCAGCCGTGTGTCCCCGGCGCAGCTGTCCCGCAGGCGCGCGGGGAAAAAGGAGGAGGAGGAGGGAGAGAAAGGAGAAGGCAATCAGCTGACTGCCTTCTCCTTTCTCCCTCTTTCCCCGCGGGCGCGCCGGCGCCCACGGTCCCCGCACGCGCGGGGAAAGAGAGAGAAAGGAGAGGGCAGTCAGCTGGCTGCCTTCTCCATTCTCTCTTTCTTCGCGCGCGCCAGAGCCCAGGTCCCCGCGTGCACGGGAAAGAGAGAGAAAGGAGAGGGCAGTCAGCTGGCTGCCTTCTCCATTCTCTCTCTTTCTCCGCGCGCGCGCCAGAGCCCAGGGTCCCCGCGCGCACGGGGAAAGAGAGAGAAAGGAGAGGGCAGTCAGCGGACTGGCTTCTCCTCTCTTTCCCCGCGCGCGCCGACGCCTGGGATCCCTGCGCGCGCGGGGAAAGAGAGAGAGAGAGGAGAGAAGCCAGTCAGATGACTGGCTTCTCCTTTCTCCCTCTTTCCCCTCCACGCGCCCTTGCCCCGATCCCGAGCGCTGGCGCGGGGAGGGGAAGGAGGAGGGGCGAAGGAGGAAGAAGGCAGCCAGCTGACTTCCTCCTCCTTCGCCCCTCCTCCTCCCCGCGGAGGCACCGCGGCTCCAATCGTGAGCCGCGGTGCAGGGAGGGAAGGAGGAAGGGCGAAGGAGGAGGAGCCAGCTCTCTTCCTCCTCCCTGCCCCGCCTCCCCCCCCCGGCCGCCTTTTTAAAAAAATCAATTTTTAAAAAAAATTAAAAATGGCTGCTGAGGGCATAGGTGGGGCCGTGTCCAACAGGCTACGGGGCCGGATCCGGCCCCGGGGCCGCCAGTTGGACAGCCCTGGTCTATGGAACACACTCCCCAGTGAAATCAGGGTGACTCCCTCTCTCCTTCCCTTTAGAAAAAAAGTCACATAAGAACATAAGAAGAGCCATGCTGAATCGGGCCTCAGCCCATCTAGTCCAGCATTCTGTGTCACACAGTGGCCCACTAGTTGTACACAGGGATCTCTAGCAGAAAGGAGGGCAAATCATTACTTTGGGACCAAGCATTCGGACAACAGACTGAGCAATAACTGCAACTACTCATGGAAATGGATAATAGATAGACCTCAGACTGGAACTCTGGACTCTGACTTGGATTTGAGATTTGGGCCTGGCTATGTTTTAATATTTTAATACTCTGATATTTTAATGTATATTTATAATTAATTGTCTATTTAATGCTAATTTGTTTTGTATTGTATTGTGACTGTTTGTTTTTGTTGGCATCTAATGGCTGCCAGTTGTGAGCTGCCCTGAGTCCCCCCCCCCCCCTTGTGGGGTTGAGAAGGATGGGATATAATATACTAGTATCTGCAGCAACCTTGAGCCTAACATTGCAAGACAACGTTTTTGAAATTATCATTGATTTTAACCAAAATTTTAAAGTTTTCTGGTATGTAAAGGATTTTTAGCACCTTCCGGACTAGCTGAGAAAATGAAGTTGATGGCAAAAGCTTTTGTAAACACAGGACTCATCTACACAGTCCACAGAATCTGGGGCCAGTCTGGAGCACTGATGCTTCAAACCAGCCACTGGACAGTCATCCTTACCTTGGCATTTTTCATTACCACAGTATCTGCCTGAGAGCTCTTGGCTGTTACTTGGTCCCTTTGCGGATTCCAATAAAAGCACCTGCACAATTTGAAGAGGGGAGAGGGAAAGAAGGGAGAATCCTCCCTCATCTGTTCAAGTCATGCAGGCATCTTTCCTGACATTGGCAAGGGCATCAAGTGATGACTAGGAATGCTCCAGAGCCTTGGAGCCAGGGCTGTAGCCAGGATTTTGATTCCGGGGGGCTGAGTTTGGTTTGGGGGGGCTGAGACTGGGTGGAAGAGGGTCTACCCTAGCAAACCTTTTGTATTGTTATCCCAATAACCCCATTAATGTGGGATATAATGAGCATGGTGATCAGATCATGATATGAATAAACATAACAGTTTAAATAATGTACCAGTAAGGCCTTTTCGCGGACCACCCGGAGAATTTCGGGGGGGGGGGGCTGAAGCCCCCTTAGCCCCCCCCCCCTCTGGCTACATGCCTGCTTGGAGCTGTTGGTACAGCAACAAAATATGACAAAGATGAGTACCATCCTGTTTTCTCCATGCCATGGAGTGAGGGGAAAGCAGGATGATGACATTGTCCCATGTGAACAGTGTGACTGGTTCTAAATCAGAACACACACCAAAATGCAAAACTGCTTCAGGGAAGCAATGAAGCATTCCTCTACACATACTCAAAATGTGGACAAACCACGTCAAGCAGCTGTGCCCAAGTTGGGAGTGTGAAGGGCCCATGCGTCATGTAAATGTCATGGAGATACTTTTCAACCATTTTGAGGTACATTGCCTGTGCAGATGGGCCATTGTCTACTTTCTGAGATGCAGGCTTACCTCCTATCCACATTGTCCACCTCAGATGTTCATGGCCAAAATAGAAATCAACTTGTTCTTAGAGAAGCTAAACAACAAGAGTCAAGTACATCCTTGTTTTGGAGAAAGGGGATGATAGATGACTTTATCCTCACTCCAGTTTCTCTGTCTGACTATTAATTGGTTCATGTATTCTGACGCCAAGTCTACCATGTTAGTTTATGGATCAGGCTTTAGCTTTCTGCCATTTAAAGATAAAATAGCACTTTACGGTGTACTGCCATGTTCCTTAACTTATTTTCTCTGATAAGAAAAACAGAAAAAAATTAAGAATATTTTGGAGTATTAGCTGTGGCCGGGACCCTGATTTACAGCAGAGAATCTATCCCAGATTTTCATCTGAACTATCTAAGGCCTCGTTGACAATTCCATTTCATTATGCAGTATAATTGCATTGAACAGCATTACATGAGTCTACACTGCCATATAATGCAGTTTGTACATTCAAATCCAGGAACAGCTCAGATGAGCTCTCTTTGTCAGCTCCAGCTCCCCATGCAGGGACATGAGAGAAGCCTACCATAAGGATGGTAAAACATAAAAACTTCCAAGTGTCTCCTGGGCAATGTTCTAGCAGACAGACAGTTCTCTCACACCAGAAGCAACTTGCAGTTTCTCAAGTCACTTCTGACATGAAAAAAATGCAGTTAAATTGCATTATGAAACTGCATTATATGGCAGTGTAGATGGGGCCTAAAATACTGGATCCTATTCTCCAAATATGTTCAGCACCTTGGGGAACTCTATAAAGTTCAGAATAAAACTTGGAGTGGACTCACCATAGCATTGACTTGGGAATCAGTAAGACAGGACTGGAAGATTAACTTGAAAAAAGCAGTTGAAATGGCAAAGCACAAGTTTAATTTGAAAACACTTTTACAATTTTATGCTAGCTATACTGTTTGCTTACTTCCAGCAACTTTTATCCCTTCAGGGAATTTATTTGTGTTTCAGTATCTCCAAGCAAAGATAGAGACCAACAGAATAATAGCCCTACATAGTGTAATATAGCTCCTCTGATGAGTACACAGGAGAAAGATCTATTGATGAATGTTCTCCTATCCTCCAGGACACTAGCAGAAGTGAATTAATAGTGGACAAGTGTTATAAATATTTTGTCTGTTAGCCGCAACATCCAACAAGTGCATTTCTCTTCTAGTGAATGTTGAAGAAATGTAGAATGCATATATTCCAGTGAGTTTTAAAAACTCAAACACTACATAGTTAAAACTGGAGTCTAGACTAGAATGGCAACTGCTACAAAAACAAAAGGACCCGCAAACAACAAGTCCAGATTTAAAGGGGTGAGCCAAAGGCCCAGTAACCCAATCCAACCATATAACAATTGGGGAATAAGGGTGGGATGAGTGGCAGGATAGGAGCCCCTGGTGGTGCAATGGTTTAAACCCTTGTGCCGGCAGGACTGCTTACTTAAGGTCGGGTTGCTGACCTGAAGATTGCCGGTTCGAATCTGGGGAGACTGCGGGGACATGAGAGAAGTCTCCCACAAGGATGGTAAAACATCAAACATCTGGGTGTCCCCTGGGCAACGTCCTTGCAGACAGCCAATTCTCTAACACCAGAAGTGACTTGCAGTTTCTCAAGTCGCTCCTGACATGGGGGGAAAAAGAAGTGGCAGGATTCCTCAGGGTTGGCATTTTGGGGTCAGCCTGGTTAAAAGAAACAATCACACTAATAATTTATAAATGATTTTGGATAATTAAATTACATCATTTGTAATTTAGTTGATAGGTTATGTAGAATGTCCAGCAGTTGAAATTTTAATCGAATTACATGGTTGCTTATACATGTGTGTGGAGGGACCTACATACTGGAAGGTGGGCTAGTTCTACCTACTGGGCAATTCCCCCAATGGACTTACTTAAAGCCAATGTGGTTCTCAGCATGAAAGTGAGTTCCCATTCATGACAGTATAGGTTTCCAGGTTTAAAGCCTGATGTGTTCTGTTTTTATTCCCAGCTTTCTCTGCTGTTACAGCTTGTTGTTTCTGAACATTTTGTGAGCTTCCACTATCCCTGGAGCTATTTGTTTACCTTGTGTACCAAAATTAATTTGCCCCTGCAGTCACTTTCACAATAAATAAAATTCAGTTGTTTTATTAGCTATTAAGACTCCTCTCTCCTGCACTAGTAGTTTAAATGCTTTCTGAGTTTCCCTTAATTTACAGGTGGAAAAACAGAGTTTTCACATAACCATTTTCATCCCTCTCCATTTTCCCTCTCTTGCTCTATTTTATAGTGAAACTAGATTGCAGAGCAAAAACAAAGGCAGTGTGGCACGCTAGTTTGAACATTGGACTATGACTCTGGAGATCAGACTGTGAAACCCCATTCAGTCATGGAAACCCATTGAATGACCTTGGGCAAATCACTCTCTCTCGGTTTCTGAGAAAGACAAAGATGAATGCCTTCTGAAGAAATCTTGCCAAGAAATCCCATGATAGGAATACCTTAGAGTTGCTATATATTGGAAACAACTTGAAGGTACATAACAAGAGCAAAAACAGAGTGTTATCCTCCAAAAGTAATGTTGTCAATACAGTACAGTATTCTCAGAGCTGACTCAAATATATGTGTGTGTCCCAGAGCCAGAGATAAAGGGTTTACCTTTTTCTGTGTATATGTGTTTCATTGTTTTGAGGCACTGAATGTTTGTCTTGCATCAGTTTATGTCTGTATGTGCTGGAATCTGCCCTGAGCCTCCGGGGGGGGGGGGGGGATAGGGCAGAATGCCAAAAATATTGTGTCAGGAGTGCCTTGAGAAACTGCAAGTCATTTCTGGTGTGAGAGAATTGGCTGTCTGCAAGGACGTTGCCCAGGAGACGCCCAGATGTGCGATTTTACCATCCTGTGGGAGGCTTCTCTGATGTTCCTGCATGGGAAGCTAGAGCTTGACAGACAGGAACTTACACTGCTCCCCAGATTCAAACTGCCAACCTTTCGGGTGACACGTTCAGCCGGCACAAGGTTTTAACCCATTGCGCCACTGGGGGCTCCTTGGAATACAAATAATGTATTATTATTATGATGATACCTGATTGCTCTGCACTTGATTACTATACAAGGAAGCCTAAGTTCACACATGCATATTCCTTCATTTTCTGTATACCTTAGAACTAGTATCTACATATGAGCTGATACCATTACTTGGGGTTGAAGCTATCAAGTGGTAAAGGCCCCATCTACACTGTCATATAATACAGTTTGAAACTGCATTATATAGTTAGTGTAGGCTCATATAATGCAGTTCAGTGCAGTTAAATTGCATTATAAGGGCCTATACATATTATGCAGAATCAAACTGCATGATATGACTGTGTAGATCCAGCCATAAATTCCTGAGTGGAACAGCAATGAGTGGATAAATCTTTATATACCACTTAAAAAACAACAAAAACCCAATGTTACTTATTTTCTATATTGTTTTCTGAGTTGAAGATGTAAAGAATTGTTCTGTTCATGTCTTTCAGGTGTTGACTGTAAAATTTTAGTGAGATTTAATAATTCATATGTAAATGGTGCATGCACTGAGAATCGGTCAGATTAAGTGTACTTAATGTTTCTCTTGAGATATTTTTCATGCAATATAAACATTATGTGTCTGCAGTGTGGGAAAGGCATATTTTTCTGCTTTCCACACCAATGCTTTTGTACATAAAAGCAGGGAGGGGAGAGGCCTTTTCCTGTTGTATATCTTGCATGTTGTGAATTGCTGTATTATTGCTCCAACAGCACCAGCTGGATGATTTATTGCCTTTAAGCAATGGCTTCAAAACAGAATTTTTTTCACATCTGTTTTGTACTGTGCCTGTTGGATAGCAGTGGAGAATAAAGACAGTGAGGCATACATATGCATCCCTGAATAAAGTTGACTGGGCAATTGGCAAAGTAGCTGCAATTTCTCAAACCCACTGGCACATATCTGCAGCACCCTCATAGAAGATCTGCCATTATCTTTATGTCAGCTTATTTGTTAATCTCCCACATGTGAGGTAGAAATTTTCCAAGAGATAGCCACATTTGTCTGTTCCAGGAATGCAGGAAGAAAAGGCTGGAGGGTTCCTGTAATAAACACAACTGCATGCATGAATGCACAGCGAATGGATGCTAGAACAGGAACAATTACTTCTTTATATGGTCAGTGGAGACTAATATAATGCAGTTCAATCTGCATTATATGGGTCTACCCGAGTCATGGGCCCGAAATTTGTCCCATTCGTTTCATTTGTGTTTCTGTTTCATTCCATCCATTTGGATGGCACAAAACGGAAAGACCCCTCCTGAAAAGAAAATGCAATTGATATGAAAGGCAGGCCAGACTGCTTTTCGGATGGATTGGGTGGGGCCTGGTAGGGCCTGCAGCTGAGCTCCAAGTAAGGAGCACTCCTTACTTGGCGCTCAGCTGCAGGCCCTGCCAGGCATGTAGGCCCAAACCTACATCCATAGGCCCAAAGCACCCAGGCCTATGGTGCAGGCTTTGAACCTATGCACCCGGGCCTGGCAGGGTCAGCAGCCGAGTAAGGAGCGTTCCTAGTGCTTGGCTATAGGCCCTGCCAGGCCTGAGCGCATAGGCCCAAAGCACATGGGCGCCTGCAGCTGAGCTCCAAGTAAGGAGTGCTCTTTACTTTTCATTTGGCTGCAGACCTTGCCAGTCCTGGGCATGTAGGCCTAAAGCCTGCACCCATAGGCCCAAAGCACCTAGGCCTACAGGGCAGGCTTTGGACCTATGCACCCGGGCCTGGCAGGGCCTGCAGCTGAGTAAGGAACGTTCCTTACATAGTGCTTGGCTGTAGGCCCTGCCAGGCCTGAGCGCATAGGATAGGCCCAAAGCACCTAGGCCTATGATTCAGGCTTTGGGCCTAAGCACTGGGCCTGGCAGGGCCTGCAACCAAATAAGAAGCATTCCATACTCAGTGCTTGGCTGCAGGCCCTGCCAGGCCTGAGTGTGTAGGCCCAAAGCACCAAGGTGCCAGCAGTTGAGCAGGCCCTGCCAGGCCTGGGTGTGTAGGGCCAAAGCCTGCATCTGTAGGTCCAGGTGCTTTGGGCCTACAGGTGAAGTCCCCCCTCAAAATAATGGGCTGAAAGACAACTGATCTTTTAGCCCCAAAAATGAAACACAAATATCTGACTTCCCAATTTTCAGAGGCTCAGACGAAAACAGATTGGGGCCCCCATTGAAAGCCGGGATACGAAATGGATCAAGGTAAGTCCTGAATGCACATGACTAGTCTACACTGACTATAATACAGTTCAAAATGCATTATTTGGCAGTGTAGAGATAGCTTGAGATTATGATGCACATCTCAGCAATATCTCTAATTTTAAAAGAAAACAAACTATACAGTGAATTTAGATGATTCAGATGCCCACCATATCCTTGTTTTCACAGTGTTTCCAGTCAATATAATACTTTCTGTGCTATCTTTTTCAGGCACATGATTTGTACACTGTATTTGTTAGCAGTTCAGATTTGGTAATTGTGTATTATGACTCAACTCCCTTTAAAATACCAATTTGGTTTAAAATATTTTCCTGGAATAGAATCACACCAAGCTTACTTTCTTGTTTAAGTAAGAGACCCAATATGTATCATGAAATAACAGAAATCTTATCTCTAACTAATTAGGTAGCTGAGAAGAAAAGATTTAGAACCATGTCTATCCCCTACTCATGAATAAGACCAACATTTCTGTTCCTCCTTCAAGGACAGAAGGCGATGTGAACAGAAGAACGACACATGCCATCGATAACTTTAATACAGATATACCCCAGCTAACATAGACTAGATCTACACTGCCATTTAATACAGTTTGAACTGGGAGCTGTAGTTTGTGGGGGGCATCAGTACGTATTATTTTACTGAATGAGAGATCTGGGCACACAGAAGACTGGGCGACTTGGAAGGTGCTGAACAGCCTGTGCTCTGGCACCATGAGATGCAGAGCCAACCTTAAGAAATGGGGCCACAAAGTGGAGTCCACAACATGTGAGTGAGGAGAAGAGCAAAGCACAGACCAACTATTAGAATGCAGCCTGACCCCTGCTACATGCACAATGGAGGACCTTCTTACAGCAACACCAGAGGCACTCCAAGTGGCCTGCTATTCATCCAAAGGAATTTAGTATAATGTCAACTTTTAAAACTTTGTGTACCCTCGGTTTGTTTCTGATACGATAAATAAATATTTTAGCAGAGAAGGTTACAGGCATTAAGCTATGGCACTTAAAGTGGAGTCAAACAGCATTAATCCTGCAATGTAGATATATCCTAAGTAAAATTAGAAGAAAGGCATACAGATTTCCAAAATCAAGCTGCTAATTAAATGTATTGAGCAGTTTTTGAGTTTTTATTCGTTCACTTTCATATTCGGCCCCCATTTCCAACTTTTCTGTTTAAATGATAATTAAGATCCAACAGTTGACAAAGCAATATTGACTCTAGTATGTTCTCAGCCTTTCAACATTTGCCACTGAACATTCAGCACTCACAGTGTTGCTACCTGAGATCTACGTGCAAAAGAAGGTTTCTGTTTTATTCTTTGTGAGTACAAACAACCTTACTTTGGCCTCATCTGTGTTTCAAAAACGGGAGGCTATTCACTCCATTCTAGTGCATCTGCACCTGTTCATAGGATCTAATTTGATTTGCTGTCTAAATGCCAGTATGAAGCTTGGCATCAAGAGGAAATGTCAAAACAAGGCAGACAAATGAGAGTCAGGCAATGAAGATCAGGACCATATGTCTACCTCACTTTTCATTCCACAAACTACTGTTGCTTCTCAAATGCACAACAATCAGCTTGTTATATCACATAAATGTACATGCACTCAAGAAACTCACAGAATGTTACCTATTTAGTCCTTAGATGTGCCTATCTTTCTATATGATGCTCCTTTCCTGAAACTGTAACTGCAATATAGGATGTCAGTTCTGTTTTCTTCTCTTCCATTGGTTGTTTTCATCAAGCAACAAGATCCACAATTTCTCTATGTATGTGCAGATAATTTCAGCTTCTAGCACATATTGAAGTTGAAAGCATGAATATATCATTCTTATATGAATGCAGGGGAAATCCTTTGGGATTGAACTAAGGCCTTTCCGAGTCCAGCATTCTGCTTTCACAGTCAGCTGCAGGCCACTTGAGAGACACGATAGTGAGTCAGTCATGTATATGATTCCATCCTCTCAATCATACCTCATATTAACTTGTCTGTAGAATCTCTGATACTGATATTCCTATATCACAAGACCAATATCCAAAGTATCATTCTTCTCCATGCATTTTACTAAGTCTTCCTGATTATCCTATGGTATACTTCCACTGGAGATCAGCCAGTGGAGGATCTAGCAATGCTTAGTTACGTGTCCTCTCTAAGCATTTCCTATGTCCTTTGGTGCATGGTTTGCTATTATCTGCAGGTTCACATTTCCACACGAAGTCCTGAAATGTATCCTCCATGGATATGGGAACTGTAGCATATACCCATCAGCACTACTGGTTACTGATGTAAGAGAACTTTCCCAGTGTACTCCCTAACCCAGTGGTTCTTAACCTGTGGGTCCCCAGGTGTTTTGCCCTACAACTCCCAGAAATCCCAGCCAGATTACCAGCTGTTAAGATTTCTGGGAGTTGAAGGCTAAAACATCTGGGGATCCACAGCTTGAGAACTACTGCTCTAGCCAAACACCAGCCATTTAAATTAAAGGCACAGTTATTCTTTAAGGTTGCCTGCTGGCCACTGCACAGTTGAGCAAAACTGTTGAACGAAAAGCTATCACATTCCTCCTTATATAACATTGAAAACAGTAGGTCCACATGGCATATCCATTTGTCACAGTAATCAAAGGACCTCATGAGACGGCCCTTTGTAAAGTGGGGGACAGTGGAGGATATCACGAGGCACTGTGTTTCCTACCATCGGGGCCCATGGTATCCCTTCCCAAAACGTTTCCCAACGCTCTCCCGCTTCCTTTTAATCACCTCTTCCTTTTTTCTATGAGGAGTCAGGTACACACCAGATTCCTCTGGGCTCTGCTGCCACAATGCTGCTGGCATGGAGCCCATGGAGTCCTGCCAGATGTATCCCTTCGTCATATGATGGCATCTGGGGACTACATGCTAGCAGAGGAAAGAACAGGGAGAATTCACTTCCAGTTAAATCCAAAAATTCTTCCAAGCCACTTTTTGATCCCAGTTTTCAAGATGGGATGGAATTTTTTTTGATGAACTGTATCATTAGCTGCATCATTGTATTTAATCTTTCCCAGCTGTCAGTCAGTTCAAATGCTCCTAAATGGTATATTTAAGGGATGGAAATGAATAGCCCCAACATAGATGACAGATTGAAATGACTGCTCAGGCATAATTCTTTGGCTGAACAATCTTCCTGCTGCTTCTGCATAGTTTATGTTTTTTATATTTCACATTACAGACGTTGGATTCTGTTATAACAATTTTCAACAGGAAGTGCTCACCAAATGAAAAATAAATAAATAAAAGCCAGCACTTTAAAAAAAGGTTTTCTAGAGTGCTGACAGACTGTGACTATTTGCCCTGCTATACAGACTGTGAATGCAAAGTGAGATTTACAGTTTATTTGGAAAGCTTTGTTTTGATTGCAGAAATAAGAGACAATTGCTTTTCCTAATAACTGTCTTTCACACAATGCAGAGGAAAACTATTCAAGCTGCTTATTCTAATAACACTAATCATTAATGTATATAATTGCAATTATTATTTTGTTCTTTTGCTTGCTACAAGCAGAAGAAACAGAAAAGTAATATGCATGGAGCTAGATAATAACTCCGTGAAAGCCATATTTTATGCTATAACACTAGACACAAATGTCTGGAATTAAGTTCTATTGCATCAAAGGAAAAATGAATATATATTGTAGATGGAGGACTGCATCTTAGAGATGGCAGTAGGAACAATGTGTATCATACAACCCACGGCCTACAGCTTTCACTGCTTTTTTCCTATCCCTTCCAACAGAACGCACTACTGAATTGACATGCATACAAGATTACTCCTCTTAGAAAGACTGAAATTAGTCACTGATAATTTTGTACATTCAGTATTGTAGTAGAGCCTGAGGCTCTTGCTGCTCCTGGTAGTAGAGAGTTGGGTGGGGCTGATTCTTCAGCATCTAGCAGTAGTATGGAACCGGGTGGGGCTGATGATAGCCATTCTATGCCTCAGAGGGGAAGCAAAAGGCTTACTCGTGAACAAAGTGCAGAGGAGATCTCTCAGTGCAAAAGAATAAGGCAAATACTTAGAGAGCCTACTGATGAGGAGTCTTTGAGGGCTTTCGTGGGGAGGATGGGATTCAGAGTGAAGGGAGTACTTCAGATGAAGAGCCAGAGATGGACTGGGCCAGGGTGTGGGAGGTTCAGGCTGTGTGCGAGGAACCCACAAGCAGTGACACCTTTTGGGGTTCTCTGATGACAATGAATAGCCCTCAGGCTATCCTGATGACTGCTGGGGAGACCTAAGTCTTGACAGGAGATGGAACACTTGACAGGAGAGGGTCTGCAGCTGCTGAGGCAACAGCAGCTGAGCCTGCTAATGATGGGGCGTTGTCAAGCTCGGGTGGATCCGAGATGGAAGACTAATAAAATGCGGGCTTTTGGGTGCTTGACTTTGCGGCTGGCAAGGTGTTGTGTTTGGGACTTGTGACTCTGCATTCCTGTATCTGGTATCCTGTTCATCTTAGAATAACATGAGTTGGGGAGTTTGCTGTCTGGGCTGGGACGCTGCTGCTTCAGCTGAGGGGTTGGGAAAAGTTTGGGGATTTTTACTACTGTGCTTTTGTGTTTAGTTGCTGCTGCCTTGCCACCTTTGGTGTGGGTTGAGTTCCTGTGAATTACTGTGAGTGCCAGAGACTGCCTGCCTGCAAGAGTGGGGTATAGTATGGAAGGGAAATGGAATGTGGGGTGTTTGCAGGAGTCACATTGTGTGTTATTTCCCTGCATTAGATCCTGTCTGGACTTTGGCTTGCCTCCTCCCTCTGTTTAACCCGGTTTCCTTGACAATGATTGCTGCTCAACTCTGAAAGACGACACCCCAGTGTCGACCCAGGACTTCCCTTGTGACTTCGTGTTGTGTTTGCCCTGTTTGTTTTTCTCAATGACTGTTTTTTGTATATGCTGGTTAGGCTTGGGTACTTTCACTGACTTTCAAGTGTTCTTTTGTTGCCTTTGAGTGCTTTAAAGCACTGTTGTTTGTGGACAATAAACTCTTTTTTTGTTTACTCTAACT